>OY756946.1:6580000-7780000 GCA_963580275.1 Crataegus laevigata | reverse complement strand
GAAATTAATAAGGCAATGGGTATATATTGTCTTTTTCCCAATTGTCATAAAAGTTGGCGGTCTTAATTGCTTCATATTTATAAATTGGAAGGTATTGTCTATCATTCTACCCTCTCCAAAAGTTTTAACCCTGGGTTGTGCTATCTACACACCTCTTTTTAATTCTCACACACCCCTATTACTTTTTGTCCGTTAGATCTTTTTCAATTCATCTGATCCGACGGCCGAAATTCATAAATATGTGAAAGAAGTAAAAAGAAGTGCGTGGATATCACATCTCTTTAATCCTATGTGATTTTGTTATTGGGAGTATTCGTTATGCACATAAATTAATATGGCCACTGTGTAGAGGGGCAACTTGTATTATGGGATCGATGTGAAACATGAAAGCATGCCTCTTTTTTTTTCTTTTTTTTCTTTTTTTTTAATTGTGCATACTGATTCGACTAATTAACAGTTCGATATTGCATATAAAGAACCAGTAAATTTTTGCAACGACCAGATGCTGCTTAGAACACGTATCACTGAGTGGTAATTAAGTATTATTCTAACCGGAAGCATGACCTATAATTTATAAGTGAGAATATTGAAGCAATAATCTTTTAACTTTAATTCAATTCGAATAATGGTCTCTTAACTAAAAATGCATAATCATTGATTCCCTAACTAATCAAAACGTTTAGGTCCTCAATGACGTAGCAATGTTAAAGGCTACCCTGGGCTATAGCCCAAGTAGTTTTTCGTAAAAAATTAATATTTTACATGTAATTTTTATTGATTTTCGAATGTAGCCTATTATATATTTAGTCACTAATCTTAATTCTCTTGGTTTAACCATATAAAATTATATAATACAGTTTACAAACCATCTCTTTTTGTTACATCTTTTTTCTCATCAATTCTGATACATGTACAAGTTTTGATTTGTTTGAATTTTAACACGTATTTGTTTAATAACGAAAAATCTCGGCTCATCTTGTGAAATTTTCCTAAGCTAGAGACTCTGAAAAATATAATATTAAGTTTATTTGTTTATAAAGATTTAAATCTTTAAGCTAGCCCACCTGCTGAAAATTTCCTAACTCTGCCATTGACGGTCCTTTTCGTTAACTCCGTTAAAACTTCTGTCAAAATAAATCACGTGTCACGCACGTGAGGTCATAACCAATTAGAAAATGGTCCGTCATCTTTTATCCAATTGGAGTAATAGTCACTTAATTTTAGCCCAATTGGAGCAATGATTCTTTCAACACGACTCGTTTTGACAGAGTTCACAAAAAAAACCATAGCTGCATGTTTTGAAGAGTTAAGAAACCATTAATCATGTATTTTTAATCAAAAAACTATTGCTCTAATTAAGTTAAAATGAAAGAACTATTTCTACAATTTTCTCTTTATATGTCATAGGTGATACATATTTATAACATGGAAGCTTGACCTATAAATGCAATTGGTTTTCAAGTGGCATCGTCGTAAATGCTGACTGAGATAGATTTGATATATTCTTCTCAAAAAGATCGATTTGATATATAGCGTGGAAAGGGTAGGATACGGAGGGCAACCCTGTATTTAACTGGTAAATTGTTTTTATTTTTTATTTGTTTATTTATTTTTATTTTTTTTGTCAATATTTCACTGTAAATGAGTAAAGGTTATGCAAAAGAGGATGCAGTTATTGTTGGAGAATAGAGGAAAACTAGAAATTCTATCCGAGTGTTGCTGCGGGATGGAAACATGTATGAAAAATTATGCAACTTTTTTCTCTCCATAAAACAAATATAATTGAAGTAAATTTTTTGTAATTAGATAATAGAATACAAAAATATCAATGTAGCAAAGTAATGTAAGTTGTGAGAGAAGCTATCCTAATTATAACCCTATTCATTTTTATTCAACACAGGCTTGAACAAGGAAGCAATCATTTCTACTTTAGTGACTGAGCATGAACTTTAGCTTTGGTAATTAGAAAATTGAGGGCCATTTCCTGGAACTGGCTACCTACAAAATCTCCAACTTAAAAATACATATGACATGATACAACAACAAACTTTTTGGGTGACACCGAATAAATGTTGCTATTCCAGATGCAATATTACGTAATAGAATATGATTTAAAAAAGGAGCTACACCCATTGTCGGTCTTCCTTTCGAGTATTCCTTCCCAAAGTTTCCACACTATGTTCTCAAACTGCTACTCTTTCTAATTTCTATAACATCTTTAAAATTCAATTTAAAAAATAGATACATAAATAAAGACGCTTAAAAGCAAGTAAGTAAACATTTTAATGAAGAGGAAATGCAGAAGTAGAACCAATTAAGCCATAGTCCAACTTTCACAATTTAATATTAGACTTCCTAAGGTTTGCAAAGACTAAATCTGAAATAATTTACGAAATTAATAAGCCATCAGTTGGACTATGGTAGTAATCATAGCATATATTATCACCACAATAAACCGAACATTTGTAAACAAAATTCGCAATGCGAATTCACACAAAAACCTACCAAAAACAGCAAGATGTCATTTAATTGTGAAATAAAACTATAATACTATAAAAATAACTTATTGAAGACCCATATCTATTTATTTCACCCAAAATGATTAGAAAAAAAATTTATGTGCAAAAAAAAAATCACTAACCTAAAAAATACAGCCCCTAACATTACTGGAATTAATTGATGTGAAAAAAAAAATGAAAATTGAGAACTGGGTTTAAGGATTTTACCGATAAATCATTGGAGTAGTTACAAACTCCTATGCTTCCTCTTCCTCTTTTTCTAATTAAAGTTTAGTTTTCTATTGAAGTGGTGTTAAGTTTAAATAAATGTCGAAAAAGAAGATTGCTTGTTCGATGTTAAGCCTTGCTTTCAATTCGGATCCTTCTCTTTCTCCTCCTTGGAGAGACTAATTCGAGTAAAATGAAACATGTTTTGTACAGTTTGAAAACACGCAACTTGAATGTCAAAGAATGTCCATATCCATTACTTCTAAAATAATTTTCAAAGTAAGAAAAATCTTTTGTATGCCTATTACCTTTGTTGGACCCAACGTAGATTGAAGATTCCTAGTATTTCTTCGCTCCTTTCTGGACGAGCACCCAACACCTTCTCAATTAAAAACACGCAGAGCTTCTCATTCTCAGCAGGATAGAGGGATGGCAGAGAGATGAAGGAATCGAAAATTATTCGATGTAAACTCTCTGGCATTATCCTAGTCCTGCAGACATTATGGGATAATCGAAGTGGCGAGTCTGTAATCTAATAATTGGTGCTAGGAGATTAGCAATATTGGCATGTGGATGGACATGTGATCATTTGTGTCGATACATCACCCAAAACCAATAAACCTTTATATGGTCCACTGAATTAGTTCACACATATTCCCTTGAGCCCACTACAGAGAAGAGGGTTTTTTTATATCTTTATGGGGGATGATCTAAATATCAACTTTCCCAAGGAACAAGTTTGGCAGGTACGTTTTAATGAACAATTTTCCTAGGAGTAAGATGATGCCGGTAGAGCATCATATTTTGATAAGAGTGTCCGAAATGGTCGTGCCAAAACAAGGAAGTGCTCGAATCACGCGGCCTTTGGCCGGCCACATAATGCGCTCCATTTGGGCTTCGTGCATATTCATTAGAGGTGATGCAAATATATTTCACTTGATTTTTTAAGTGGTTTCAACATGATCATTGTTCTATCAAATATCCTTGAAATATCAACAACATTATTTTGGAATGAGAGAACATAAGGGCCTCTCCATAAGGTTCTAACTCTACTGGCTTTAAGTTAATGATGATGCTTACTGCTGAAAGCAACTACTTCAAAGGTGGTTTAGCATAATCCCTGATATGAGATTATGCGATAAGTTGACAATTTCTCCAATCATTTTTCACATTACTAAAATAAAATTACCAAAATTGTGATCAATGATGTTAAACGTCTTAACCATATACAGGTTTATGCATCTACAGGTACATGTATATAACATCAATTACAAAATTGTAGCAGATTCTTTGATATGTGCACCTGCAACAAATCATCTGACCCTTTCTTTCCTTGAGCGGGAAGTGTGAGCCTCTTCAATGTATCGAGTAAGAAGTGAAATCCCGTAATGTGAGGCACTTGAGGTAGCATAATAGGATGTCACGGTGAGTTGAGCAAACTTGGGAAGTGCATAACCTGCAAAACCCCATATCAACGGGGAATTGAAAAATATGTATCCAAAACTTGGAACTCCGGGAAAGAAATTCCAGCTGAATCTCAGCTTTTGAGCAAGAATGTATTATATACATAGTCGGAACATGGCTTAGGGCTTGTTTGGTACATGGGATTGGATTGGAATGGATATATCTCTAATTGCAAGGCATGTTGTTGAGGGGAGAAATGAAACAATAATGACCAACTAGAGGGTAGACGATGGATTATTCATTAAGAAAACTTATCTAATCTAATCCTCTCCAAAATGGTAAGAATAGAATGGATGAGTTTTCTTCATGAGCAATCCTCTTCTAATACCCTCGAAATGAAAACTCATTCATTTCTACCTTCAATTTGCCTTGAAATTTGAAAGTTATCCATTCCAATCCAATCCTTCTTACCAACAAGGCCTTGGTCTACATACACTTAGTACAGCTGATACAAATCAGTTCAACACCCAAGTAAGGAAATGAAGAATGTTTTATAACTTACGTTGTGCTGGGCTGTCTTTTAGTTTTTATAGAACATATGTCCTTGTTCTTCTCGGTCAATAAAAATTAGACTTATAGGATTCCTCTAAATCTTTAACTGGGTCATTAATTCTAGTCTTGTATGGCTTGTGTAGCTCTATCTAAGAGCTTTGACGTACTTTTGCAATTCAGTCAATGAATAATATTATATTACATTGAGTGATTCTTGAGAATTCTTGGTGATTCCCAGAACCCTTGCTGGAGCGGTTCCAGTTTCCCCTCCTCCCTACCGCCGCAAACTACAACCCTCCTTCCACCAATCAGCCTTGCCTAAGTACCCATTTTAATCTATTGTTGTGGATCCAAATGACTGCACGAGAACCCAGTTCAAGGCCTGGAACATTCCTTAAGGAATGAAGCAGAATCTTACGGTTAAAGTCACCTTGCCGGTAAATCTTTTCTGAATTTCCAGAATTGTGTGCTGCATTTGTTAAGTTCTCTAATTTTCTTTGTTGTTGCATTATAATACATCCATTCGGTAGTGTTTAATTTATTTTCCATAAGTCTAATAATCTGCCTTGGTAGTAATTTTATGCAACTAAATTAAGTTTTGGGTTGTCCTGCATCAACAACCAGACAAATCAAGAATCACATCTATTTTTAAGTAAACTAGTCCTTCTACGGCTGCTAAACAAGTGATCTGTTTAATAAAAATAAAAAACAGAAGAGTAACAGCAAAGAGAAATGCAAAGAACTTATCATGTTTTAAAATGGAGAAAAGCAGGATATTTACCTCCAAAAGCAGCACTGGCACCCGAAAACAGTAGCAGTGGAGGAAGCTAAGATTAAAAAAAATTACAAAAGTGAGCCAAAATGAGGCGCATATAAATATAACTTTCTCATGATAATGCCGAAATAACTGGAAGTGCATTGCAGGGTAAACAAAATCGGAAAGCAAGCACCAAGCATAAGAGATGTACCCCAACTAAGAAAGGCAACCACTTTGGTCCCTTCAACCGATTCTGAAGGTATGGGATCCCTGCAACCAAGTAACACTAAGCAATCTGCATATGAAAGCATGTTCATTATAAAGACAAAGGAAACATGTATACCTGTATTGAAGCTATGAATTGCACTAAGCATTCCTCCAATACCTGAGCCAGCCTATCAATACAAACAATAGCGGAGAGGTTTAATCACTCACATAACAAACCACGTCCATATCACTATCATAAACATACACTCAAACATGATCTTTCCACATACACCTAGACCCTAACAACACAACTGATATCGGGTTTTATTTCTATCCTATGAATCAACAATTAACAGGGGATTTATGCCCAATACTTCACGATCGACAACATTTTGTGACGCAGATGTTATTATCCGAATTTGAAGCTACCAATTACATAATAACTAACAAAGGATCATAGTTAAGATTTAAGAGTTCAATCTACAAATGACGTAAACATACACTCAAACATGATCCCCATACATACACCTAGACCAATGAATCAATGACCCTACCAATGCAACTGATGTTGGGTTCTACTTCAACCAGATGAACCAACTATTAGCAGGGGATTTCTGCCCAATTCTTAAAAAATTTGGCCCCTCGGATGCAGAGAAATTAAATCAATATCCAAAATAATAGTAATGCAGATTATTATACGATTTCTGAGGTAATAACAACCAAGTACACATTAACTAACAAAGGATCATGCTTAAGATCTAAGAGTTCAATACATGTAAATCTTACATGCTCGGAATTCCTCTACCACGAAGAAATATCTCTAGAAAAAGCATTCTACTCGAAATTCCCATATCGAAAAGGGGTGTGCTACCCACACACCCCTTTTTACTTCTTACACACCCCTATTACTTTCTGTCCGTTAGATATTCTTTAATCCATCCGATCCGACGGTCGAAATCAAAAAAGTGTGAAAAAAAATAAAAAATAGTGTGTGGATATCACACGAAAAAATGAAAATTCACAACTAAAACACAACTGCTACACAAAGAAACAAAATTTTGCGCAAATGGGTAGCTGAAAAAGAAGAAGAAGAAACTTACAACAGCAGTGGCGTCGTGAAGAACAGGAGTGATGGTCCATTCACCTTTGTCCTGGACAACAAACAAAACAGAATTTCAATCAGTTTCCGACTGTAAACCCACAGAATCAAATCATCAAAAAAGTAGGGTCATGGGTGATGGTACGGAATCGTGGGCGAGGAGAGAGAGGCAGCGAGGGCAGCGAGGAGTTCCGAGGCCGGGATTCATGGTGGGATCGTGGTGCAGATTCCCACTCCTCAGCTTCTGTTCGTACACCTCTCGAGTCCCCATCGCCGGCTTCTAATGTAAATGCTAACAACTCTGAGAAATCCGTTGACGGTGGCGATGGTGACTCAATTGGCGGAGACGACGACAGTCATGGTGGATATTGAACCACCGGGGCAGGAGGGGGTGGAAAATTTTTAGTTAAACGACAGCGTTTTAAACTATGGGCTCGGTTGGCATCGAGGACGTATAGAGGGCAATACCGCGGGTTGGGCTCTGTTATAATTTTATGCCACAGAAAAACCGAAGGTCCTCTCGAACGCCTTGTGACAAAAATTTATAGTTATTTATCGTTAAATTTGATACTAAATTTTTTTATTAAATGAAATATTTTTATTTTAATTGTTAATATTAAATATATTTATAGGTCAAAAGTCTCAAAACTAGCTGTCTTATAAAGTAAATACCTTTACAAAAAGTTTATATTTAAATTTTTTATTATAATAATAAAAGGCTCAACATGCTGACACCTCTTTGCTTTTGCAAATACATTTTTTTACGGATGCAATATTTTAATTTTAAACAACTATGCGGGAAATTTAGATCTACTACACTAGTTAAACCAACTCACTTAAAGCATATTTATTTAAATTTATTTTTTGTTGGGATAAATCAAACTATTCCTTGAAACTTGGTGGGCTTACTCTAAAATAATATAAGCCCTAACACCTTAAAATTTTCACCTTTAAGGCCAGAAGCCCAACACCTCCTCTTGAGGGAAACATGTGAGATTTCTTAAAGTAGCTTTGATGGACCACAATCACAAAACTTAAAGAAATTTTTCAGTGTGACCGGAATACGAGTGGTATATCACTTTTTAAAAATAAGTGATGAAAAACTTTAATATTTAAGTTATTTGTTGTAAACAATTCTAGTTTAAGTGTGATTGTGTAAATCCTAGATTAGATTTGATTAGAGTTTATTCTTATCCTATTGTATCTCTTATTCCTTGGAGAACAAGGAATACCTTTACCTTATTATTATTATAAATAGAGGTGCAAAGTAGGAGGGATGCACAACACAATTCCCCTACAATTCTCTCTTTCTTCCTCCTCTACCGCCGGCCTCCCTCTCCTTTTTGTCAGATAAAATAGTCCACAACACGTTATCAACACGCTCCTACCGCTGCGCTTAGGAATCTGACGTTGGAGAAATTTTCTGCATCAAACCAGTTCATCCATATCATCACGCAATCAGGTTATTTCAAAACAACGGCTTTTAACTCGATATTTTGCAGCCCTGATAGCATGAACATTCACCATGATGCATGACCCAACTTTATGTTTAATGTATTTTAGATTCTACCTAAATTGTGTATGCCTCATAACCATAATTGTTTAAATTATGTGAATTTGATATTGGTTATGAATTCAATCTTACATATGTACATGCATTGAAAATTTTATTTTGCATATGCATCAAATTACATATGTGATTCATTAAAATATATATTGAATTGAAATATATATGCATCAAATTGAATTGAGTTTTTACATATGCATAAAATTAAATATAAAAAAAAAAGAGAAAAAACACATCGGGAGGCCTAGGGTTTTTCCTAAACCCTATGGGATTTGAAAAAAAAGGGAATGGATTTGGTGCGGCACCGCACCATCCTTGTGCAACCAGGACACCAGGCTTCGGCCTAGAACTCCCTGCTGGGCCTGCAGCTCATAGCCCAAAAACTGCCAGCCCAGATTGGCTGGACATTCTCCTGTGGCCTGCTGACAGCACCAAGCTTTGGCTTAGGTTCCTCGCAACCAAGGCCCGCAGTTTTCATCCACCAGCCCAGATGGCTGGGTTCCTTCCCCTTTCGCATACATCAGCCAGCCTTTGCTGGGCCCCTGTGTGACAACTCACAGGCCAGCATGCGCTGGACCTATCTGTGAACTCCCCACGGCCCAAAATCGAAACCCAGCTTACGGCTGGGATTTCCTCCATCCCCGTGGCCTGCAGACCCCCCCCCCCATCTTTTGGGCCCTGCCGTCTCTACTTACGGCACCCCGTGCCTTCCCTTCCCCACGGCACTAAGCCCTGAGACCATTTTTCGACCTAATGTTATTATTTTCCACATTATAAATAATGTTAACCCGTATGTTAATATTATTTTTCTTTTACGATATTTTTTTAGGCCCAATGGGTTTTATATTTTTCACCCACATTCTAATTTGGTCCGAAGTCCAAATAAATTAAAATTCAATTATAATTATAAACCTAAAGTTTTTTTTTTTGCATATACTTGTTGCATATTTGTTTGCATATATATTTGTGTTTGCTTGCAGGAATATATGAACCTGAAGTTCATAATTAATTTGAAACCTGAAGTTTCTTATGAACATGCCTTGTTTGAAAACCTGAAGTTTTCACTTAAACATATCACCCATGAAAACCCGAAGTTTTTCATGCAAAATTAAACCAATACATGTCTATTAGAACCTGTATGTTCTACTCCTATGTGAATGGATTGATTTTTTCTCCATTACACTAACCACATCTTGTTCATCTATTTTGTGATAGGAACATGTCGAATTTGAACAAACTCGACTTCACCGCTTTAGAAGTTTCTGGAAGGAACTACCTCAAGTGGGTTCAAGATGTGAAGCTCCACCTCACTGCCAAGAACTTGCGTCCTGCCATTGAAGAAGCCATCGATGAGCCTGTTGGCGAAGCTGAAAAAGCCACTGCTATGATCTTCATTCGAAGACACATCCATGACGCTCTGCAAACTGAATATCTTGCTGAGGAGGATCCACGTGCATTATGGGTCGCTTTGGCTGATCGTTTTGATCACCAAAAGGACATATTCTTACCTGAAACAAGACATGACTGGCAGCATTTGCGCTTCCAAGACTTTAAGTCTGTGAATGAATATAATTCTGAAGTTTGTCGAATCCGATCACTTCTCAAGTTTTGCAATGAAACTTTGACCGAAGAGGATCTCCTGGAGAAGACCTATTCGACCTTCTCTGCTTCTTATATTGTCCCGCATCAACAATATAGAGCTTAGAAGTTCACCAAGTTCTCGGATTTGATATTTGTTCTACTTCTCGTTGAAAAGCAAAACCAGCTTTTGATGAAGAATCATCAAGCTAGACCTACTGGGGCTACTGCTGTGCCTGAAGCATATTATAGCACTAATCAGCACCCAAGACGCCAAAAGAGGCGTGGTAGGGGCGGCCAGAAGCCATCCAACCAAGGTCAACAGAGCCAAGGCTCACCCAAGGGAGAAAACAAAGCCCAACAGCGCCTAAACCTCGCTCCCAAGGCCCATAACTTCAAGAATAAGGGCAAAGCACCTAAAACCATTGATGACGATATGTGTTATCGTTGTGGGTCAAAGGACCATTGGTCCCATGTTTCCCGCGCTCCCAAGAAGGCTGTAGATGAATATCATTCTCGTCGTAAGAAGTTTAAATCAAACTTCATGCAAGTGGACGAACCAGAGACTACAAAAATGGAGGTTTCTGACTTTCAGGAGGATACCACCTCTATGGAAGATTAGAATCTTAGACATAGACTTATTTTTTAGTTGAAATAAGACAAATGGGGCTGAATTCCACCTAGTGGCCGAACCCCCTTTGTTTTTTGTTGTTTTTTGAACAATTTTCCTTTATGTTTTGGATTATTAGTTGGTGATTTTTTTTTGGATATTAAGTTTTAATCCTTGAATAAATGATATTATTTTGAATTGATAATTGTTTTATAAACTTTTATGCATGTGACCGATTCAAATTAATTTTTTCATTCTAAGTACGACTAGTGGGAAAGTTAGTTGTCTAGCAGATAGTACAACCACGCACACTGTTTTGCATGAACGCATCTATTTCACTAATTTCATACCTAAGAATGCACCTCTGACAACCCTCTCAGGCCCATCTAACCTGATAAAAGGATACAGTAAGGCACGTATAATGTTGTCCAATGGTACAATCTTGACCATTGTTGAAGCACTCTATTCTCCACGTTCCGGAAGAACGTTACTAAGTTTCAAGGACATTAGAGATAATAATTACCACGCTGAAACCCACGTAGAAAACGGAGTTGAATTTCTGTGCATAACTTCCTACGAATATGGCCAAAAGCGTATTTTAGAGAAGATGGAGCGTATCCCGAGTGGTCTGTATACTACAACCATACGCCCTATAGAATGCCACTATGTGGCCGGCCCTACTACTGGGACCGCGCACGAAATTACACTTTGGCATGATCGTTTGGGACATCCTGGACGGATAGCGATGTGTCGTATCTTCAAATCATCACACGGGCATCCACTAACCCGAAGTTTAAGTTCGATCCAAGGAATCGCATGTCAAACAGGTTTTATGGGAAAACTTATTACTAAGCCTTCTTATGACAAGATTCGTTCGAATTCTCCCATTTTTCTACAACGGATTCAATGGGACATTTGTGGACCGATTCAACCTCTATGTGGACCATTTAGATATTTTATGGTTTTGGTTCACACTTCCACACGTTGGTCACACGTGTGCTTGCTGTCCATAAGGAACGCTGCATTCTCCAAACTATTGGCTCAGGTTATCATGCTCAGGGCTCACCACCCTGATTATCTAATCAAATCTATTCGATTGGATAATGCTGGAGAATTCGCATCTAAAACTTTTGATGACTATTGCATGTCGGTTGAGGTTGAAGTTGAACATCCAGTACCCCATGTTCACACCCAGAACGGCTTGGCAGAGGCTTTTATTAAGCGCTTACAAATGATTGCTCGATCGTTGGTCATACGTACAAAGTTCCCGATCGCTGCTTAGGGCCGTGCAATATTGCACGCAGCAAAGTTGGTCCGCCTGAGGCCTGTTGCGACACAATCATTTAGTGCCCTTCAGTTGGTTACTGGATACGAACCCGACATATCGCATCTGCGCATTTTTTGTTGTGCGGTATATGTGCCGATCTCGCCACCTTTACGTACAAAAATGGGGCCTCAGTGAAGGATGAGAATCTATGTCGGATATGATTCTCCTTCGATTATTGGTTACTTAGAACCTTTGACAGGCGATCTGTTTATCGCTCGTTTTGCGGATTGTCACTTCTATGAGACAGTCTTCCCGTCGTTAGGGGGAGATAAGAACGTCAACGTTCCTGAAGAACGACGCAAATTATCGTGGACGACTCCCACTTTGTCTCACTTAGATCCCCGCACTGCTCAGTCTGAAACTGAAGTGCAGCGCATATTAGATCTTTAGAGCATAGCTCAGAGCATGCCAGATGCTTTCACCGATCTAGCGTGCGTGACAAGATCACACATTCCAGTTGCGAATACGCTTGCAAAGATAGATGTACCAAATGTACGACGGACTGCCCTTTTGGAAGCCCAGAACGCCAATTCTGGTGATCCACGTACATTAGCGGTTAGCCAATTCTGATGGACGTAGTAACCGCGTATCTCTATGGGGATCTTGATACGAAAATTTATATGAAAGTTCCCGAAGGACTTACATTGACTGGTTCAAATATTTCCAAACCCCGGAACACGCTCTTAATTCGGCTGAGGCGTTCACTCTACGGTTTGAAGCAATTTGGAAGAATGTGGTATAACCGTCTGAGTGAGTATTTGACTAGTCAGGGATATGTGAACAACGAATGATGCCCTTGTGTGTTCATTAAGAAGTCACATTCCAGATTTGCGATTGTTGCAGTATATGTCGATGACATGAATCTCATTGGAATTCCTAAATGTCTCGCGAGAACTGCTTCGCACCTGAAGTCGGAATTTGAGATGAAAGATCTAGGTAAAACTCGATACTGTCTCGGTCTCGAGATAGAGCATTGTTCGGATGGAATCCTAGTACATCAATCGAACTACACCTAGAAGGTGTTGCGCCGCTTTAGTGAGGATAAAGCGAAGTCTTCGAGTACTCCTATGGTCGTTCGTACGCTAGATGCAAAACGAGACCCCTTCCATCCGAATGACGATGATGAAGAGATTTTGGAGCCTGAATTTCCTTATCTAAATGTGATAGGCGCTTTATTGTACTTAGCTCAATGCACTAGACCTGACATCTCATTCGCTGTTAATCTTTTGGCAAGATACAATAATGCACCTACACGCAGACACTGGACTGGCGTGAAAGACATCTTCTGCTACCTTAAGGGTACTACGGATCTGGGTTTGTTCTATCCCTACGAATCCTCGAATGATGTTACACCTTATGCTCCTCGAGTTGATTCTCGCCTTGTTGGTTATGCCGACGCTGAATACTTATCTGATCCGCACAAGGCACGTTCTCAAACGGGTTATGTCTTTACCGTTGGAGGCACCGCAATCTCTTGGAGGTCAATGAAACAGACCTTAGTTGCCACTTCATCTAACCATGCTGAAATTCTCGCCTTACATGAAGCAACTCGGGAATGCTTTTGGTTGAGATCAGTAGTGGGCCATATTCGAAGCTCCTGCAATCTTCTTCCCGCCGTTGATGTCTCGACGACGACCTTTGAAGACAACGCAGCTTGCATCGAACAGCTCAAGAAGGGTTACATCAAAGGAGACAACACCAAGCACATTGCGCCGAAGTTTTTCTTTTTACATCAACAACAAGAGCATCAGAAGATTGAAGTCACGCAAATCCGTTCACAAGACAATCTAGCCGACCTCTTCACCAAATCACTGCCGAATGCGACGTTTCAGAAGCTTGTTCATGGAATTGGTATGCGTAAACTTTCTGAGTTGTAACTTTGCTATTTCTCTTTGGAATTATGTCAAACTCAGGGGGAGTATCCTGTAGATACTTGCTTGATTTTAATGTACTCTTTTTCCCTAGATTAGGAGCATTTTTTCCACTGGGTTTTTGCTACCTAACTAGGTTTTAACGAGACACCCACCTTGGGCTGGTCATATCCCTGATGACGTCCTATAGACGTTTCTTTTGACTTTGCATTTCTCACGCATTTTTCCTTAGACTATGAATTTTGTCCCTACTCGGGTTTTTGCCATAGCCTTAGGGTTTTTAGTGAGACTTACTTACTTATGCAAATTCCTACCTTATTGAGAATAAGCGTTGTTCCTTTGAATCAGCACTGACAAGTCGACTTCATCAACTTCTGCATGATGCTAAATCTACCTTGAGTATTTACACACTCAAGGGAGAGTGTTGTAAACAATTCTAGTTTAAGTGTGATTGTGTAAATCCTAAATTAGATTTGATTAGGGTTTATTCTTATCATATTGTATCTCTTATTCCTTGGAGAGCAAGGAATACCTTTACCTTATTATTATTATTATTATAAATAGAGGTGCAAAGTAGGAGGGATACACAACACAATTCCCCTACAATTCTCTCTTTCTTCCTCCTCTATCGCCGGCCTCCCTCTCTCCTTTTTGTTAGATAAAATAGTCCACAACATTATTAACTTTTATACACATATCACATCATTTGTATAGTGACATGTGATGTATCACTCCATATTCCAATCACACTGAAAAATCGCTCAAAAACCTAAGTCAAATCCAAAAAGGCAAAAAAGATAAAATACCACCCGAGACCAACTACGTGGCAAATTAAGAGTGGCTGGAGATGAGCCTAGAAGGATTTACGTGCAATGAATTGGCTGCCACCCATGTGGACCAACTCATATCTTATAAGTTCCCAGACACTATTCTCCACATATACTCAAAAGAAAGAAAAAGAAATAAAGCAAGTGACAGAGACACCTGTGGTCACATTAAACCCGGCAGTGTGGACACTAAAAACCGAACTTTTTGACCACTTACGCTTTTCTTCCAAACTTTCCTTCCACCCATACACAAAAAATCCCACAAAATACAAATGCCACCACAGGAAATTCCACAACCCAAACAAAAATCCCCAAATGTTTTAGTCGCACAAAGAGTTACTGCATCGCTGAATGCCATTGCCATTGCAAAGCAGAAAGCCTTGCAAAAAAACCCCTAAAAAATCAGCAACCCAAGAATGTAGGAACCCTAATTCGCACGAATCCCGAGGTGGGTACCTCAAAGATTGATGCTTTCTCCTCGTTTGTGAATTCTCTCCATCCGGGTGTCGTCGGAAGTTGTTGAGATTGGAGCATGGAGGGCGGGAGATACTGCGAGGAGCTGGATGTGGCGGTGAGAGTGGTTCACATGGCGTGTGCTCTGTGTCAGAGGCTGCAGGAGGGGTTGGTGTCAGGTGGCAGTGGCCTCGTTAAGTCCAAGGACGATGATTCTCCTGTGACTGTCGCAGGTACTATGAATTGAAACTTTGCTCTTTCGTTGTGTTTTCTTTGATATCGGAGGTTTTTTATTTGAGAAATGTTCTGCTGTTTTTCTGTTTGTGGTTTCCTTAATTTTGGCAAACTTGTGCAATGTAGTACCTTCGATAGATAGTTTCGAGATGAATACATCGCTGCGGGTTCCGCAATACAGGGTCTTATGTTTAGTAGTTCTTGAGTTGATTTGCCTATTAGTTAAGGTGATACTCTTCACAAATTATGATGGGACAGTGTAAGTTTAATTTTTGAAAATGATGACAAATTTACGTACTTGATATTAGGTGCATTGTCTTCAGAGGTTTTCTTTCGTCACTATGGAGTAGGTTTTTCGCTTCGTATGGGACCCGAATCTTCTTTTGTAAGTGCTTTTTAAGTAAAAGGGACTGACCAACAGATGAACGTTGTTGGGGTATTGTCTGATGGTATGTCATTCTTGTAGAATGATCTTTATGGAGAACATTTTATACACGCAGCGTGAGTCCTGTCGGCTAATTATCCATGCAAAGGTTCATTGAGATTTGTCTAAAAGTGAAGATGGGGGTGGGAGTGGAGCATTTTTCGCGTACAATTTGTAGGATCTGTAAGAGCATTATGTGAAAACACAAATATCATCATTTTATAGAAATGTAGGGGCACACCGTTTAGTTGCTTTTGTGTCTTGCATAAAATTTGAAATGTGTCGTTTCATTGATGTGAAGCTTAATAAAAAAACAGTACCTACATGTATGAGCCACCGGAGTTTACGTCCTTCATTATATGATTTTAGTAAGAGAATTTGTAAGCTTTAAACAAGGGATTTCATTTTATCTTACCTTTTTTTAATGAGGGTTTTCTTTGTTTACTGTAAGTTGGTTTAATATTCTTACAAGAACTTTCATACGCTAGAAATTTCTTGGTGCTTTTCTATAATTATAAATTTTCAGGAAATGAAAGCATTTGGAGCTGGAGAATCTAGTTTATATGTTTATACCAAATGAAAAGATCAGGCTCTCCAACTCATATTTATATCCTCTTTGTATACCATGTAAAGTTTGGCTAATTCCATTGACATTGTTCGTGAACAGATTGGAGTGTGCAAGCAACTGTTAGCTGGATACTGTCTGAGTTCTTTGGGAGTCAAAATGTATCCATTATTGCTGAAGAAGATGTACAAACTCTCTCTCAGTCGGACTCAGCGGGTTTGCTGGAAGCTGTTGTAAACACTGTTAATGAATGCTTAGCTGGAGCATCCAAGTATGGTCTTAAAAGTCCACCAAAATCCCTCAACACCTCTCAAGTTCTTGAGGCTATCAGCCGGTGCAACTCAGTGGGAGGCCCCAATGGTAGACATTGGGTACTTGATCCTATTGACGGAACATTAGGGTTTGTGCGTGGGGATCAATATGCTGTAGCTTTAGCATTGATTGAGGATGGAAAAGTTGTTATTGGAGTACTTGGGTGCCCTAATTACCCAATGAAGAAGGAATTGCTCAGTTATCATTATCAGTACCATGAAACCATGTCAAGGTTGTCTCCACCTTCTGAGGATATGTGGGAAAGCGGTTGTGTGATGTATGCGAGGAGAGGCAGTGGTGAGGCATGGATGCAGCCATCAATCCGTGGGGATAAGAAGTTTGTGTGGCCAAATTCTGCAAGACTTGTTCGGGTTTCTTCCATCGATGACCCCGCACTGGCCACTTGTTGTGAACCTGTCGAGAAAGCAAATTCAGACCACTCCTTCACAGCAGGACTTGCTCACAGTGTAGGGCTTAGGTACATTTATTTACTTATTTATTTCTATACATCCACTTGGATGGTCGTCGGTCTAACAAATGAAACCAGCACATAATGAAAAATGCAAAGAGTAATGGGGGGAGAAAACTGCAAATAGAAGAGTGAACTGAGTTATTAAGTAGAGGAGCACATCCCTTTTCTAGTTTCTTCCTTATTACATATAAGAGGTATAATAAAAAGAAATTTACAGTTTGACAACATTTCTTTATAAAAACCTAGTATACCGTTTAATGATATGAGTGATTTTTCATCACAAGTATCACCTAAGTTGTCCTGCTGTTGTTTTTTTCTTCTGTTTCATGGTCCTATTTTTCAAGTCCTGAGAAATTAGATAGCAAGGAATAAGAGATTATAATAACAAGTATGTGTGTTGCCTGTTATTTGGAATTTTTTTTAATAGTTACCTTGCTTTTCTTCGAGGCAATTGCTTAATCATATGTTTTTTTTAAGTACAAGGCAATATGATCTATGGTCAATTAAGGTTAAAATTGAGTTTACTAGAAAGTATCCTAATTTTCCTTTTCGTTGTTATCAACTGCACCTTCTCTGTTGAGCTTCTTATCTTTCTCTGGTTGGAAAATAATGCGACTCTCAAAGCCACCTTGCCACCTTGCATGTCTTTTATACTGGGGTAGGAAGATATTGGTTTGATATTTCCTTTCATAACATATGGTAGAAATCAGCCCCTGCGTGTGTATAGCATGGTGAAATATGCAGCCATAGCTCGAGGAGATGCTGAGCTATTCATGAAGTTTGCAAGGACTGGATACAAGGAGAAGATATGGGATCACGCTGCTGGTGTTGTCATTGTAGAAGAGGCCGGAGGTGTCGTAACTGATGCTGGAGGGCGTCCCCTGGACTTTTCAAAAGGACCGTACTTAGAAGGACTTGACAGGGGCATAGTTGTTTGTTCTGGGGCAACACTGCATGTGAAAATCATTGATGCCGTGTATGCCAGCTGGGACTCTTCTAATTTATGAGGCTTTCTGTTCATGCCAATGGATCGCAGTGGCAGTAAATTTTGCAATTTTGGTAAGATAAGGTCATCTAGTTGTATTTGTTTTACATTGCAAAAGAACTTCATCACAGTTTGATCCGCCTTCCGATATAACTTACTGAGTCAGTGGCTTATGAGTAATTTAGTTGTATGACTTGGTGTTTTTTTTTTTTTTGGATCGTCTGATGAAGCATTTCTACCCTGTGTGCTTCATGGATGGAAACCGATGGAAACATAAGGGAAGTGAATAATTCCAAACCTCTTTTAACAAATGTAGTGGAAAGCGAGAACTCCTCTTTGTTTCTGCTTGTGCATCACATAAGTGAATCTTGCCAAATTAGGTTCATTGTACATCTCATTTCCCTCTCTCGCGTATTTCAACACCCTCAGATTTCCCAATATTTCTCTTTTCATGATAAATTTGAGACTCAAATCTCCTGCTTCCAATGTCATCTACATTCTCTCCCAGTTGGACAGTTGTTTGACAGGGCTGACTTAATAAATAGTTATTTGTAAATGCTGGAACTCAAAAGTCCCAACTGTTTGGATACTGAAGAGAATTCCTTATAAATTTGAAAAAGGTTCAGTATGGTAAACTTGATTGCATTGCAACACTCACTACCATTGTTGCTCATTTGTATCCTTTACTGAGCTTCGTGCAAAGAAATATTTACGCCTCTTTGAAATGTTTCAGGGCAAGCAATTTGCTGAGAAGGATTCTCGATGACATTCATATGCTAACGCCAAGGTTAAGCTTATAGAAGGAAGTATTTCATCTGGTGACGCGTTCAACTGAGTTGAGGAAAATGGCCCTGTTATACTACTACTCAATAGTCAAATATTTATTTATCAAGTGCAATTGCAAGCAGTTGCATTTCAAGATATTGCCGGTGCTTATAGATCACTTTCACTGGAGAGCTGCACCCAGTTGATGGCTGCCAGGAGTGTAGCAATTTGGGTTCTGAGTTTTGTCTAGCAATCAGTCCACAGAAATCAGGTGATGACCATTTTCTTGAGCCAAAAATGTAGTAGAAGCAATTTTACCGAAACACTCCTTTTTTTTGTTGGCATGATGGCGCCTAAACTAGTAATTTAGCTGTATGTTATGCGCTGCATTCTTTATCGTAATTTTCGCTACAGAAAAGAGTGAGTTAGCTCCAATTGTTAAATTGATTTTGCATCTGTTGTTTCCTAAAGCCTGGGACTGCTGGGTGGCTGTAGCTTGATGGTCTTGCTAAAGAGCTTAGCCATAGTCCTCTAGACTGGAGTGGAGGCCTTCCTAGTTTTAAGTAAAGAACTTCGCTGCTGAAAGAATCAGCAGCAACCCCTGTTGATGCCCAATAAACAACTTGGACACGTGTCCAACTGTGATTGGGCATCAGCAAGGTCTGCTACTGACTACACAACACGGGCCGTTAAAATTTGATTCAACAGTTACAATTATTATAACTTTAGAGGACCCTTGTTTGTAGCCGTTTGATCAAAATTCAACAGCCCGTGTTGTTTGCTCAGCAGGATTTCAAGACTTTGCCTCGGAGGGGATCCAATTTCTTGATTTTTCAGTGGCCAAGTCCCGTTATAGTTTTATTAGTATCATTTTCCGCTCCTCACCATGGAAGTAACATATTAGTTCAAAACAGAGTCACGGAACTATTTTTCCAATTTTTTATTATTTTTTTTATTTTTTTAAGTTTGATTGGAAAGGTCAGGTGCTAGATACAGTACTGCAAGAACTTACTAGTTAATACGGTGTTAATCATTTGTTTATGGGGAGTTTTTATAATTTAATTTCGTAGGTGAAAAGTCTTCATTCAAAGATTAATTTTACAAAAATTATTTCTACACGGCACGTCCTGAGTTCAATGTCAAACGCTCATAAATTGCACGATGGTGGCCAGAGGGAGACTAAAATGCTTTTGTGAGTTTTCCGGACTCTCAAAATGGACTACAATGACAAAATCACTAAGGAGTCCTAAAAAAATAAAAAATAAAAAATAAATCCCAAACGAGCGAGTGTCCTATTATCTTACTGATTGATTAGCTTTTGAAAACCACTAATGTACCTTGAATACACAATTGGGTCTCCATTTTTTTAGAGATGATTGACTTGAATATTGTTATATTAAGGGTCCAATTTCTAGGGTGTTTAATGAAAACAAATGTAAGTTTTATAGTTATAACTATATAGTAACGTCACGTAATCGTGCTCCGCATGCACAGACTAATCACTCAAGTTGGAATTTTCATGAAACCATGAAAGCCAATAAAGATAAACAGTTGGAATTAAATGCCGCATGTAATTTCTAAGTGATTGTCTGTATTCAAACATCAGAAACCAAAGAAAATACAATTTGTTTGAAGACTTCAACAGAAGAGAAAACTTCCAACTCTAAATCCACAGAAAGAGGGAAGAAATAGCCTTACCAGACTACCAGTGGGCTGCCGGCTGTGAGTGCAGTTGGCACCCAAACTCCATGGCATGAGATGCATCAGTTTGCCGGAATTGACTTTACCTTCCATTCCAAATCCACCGAGACTGCGAGATACTTGTAATTCAATAAATGTTTGGCTGGATTCCATGTACTTGTTTTCATTAATATTTTTATTCTTTGCGCGCCTGCATAGTTCATATATATATATATATATATAATCCTTGTTTTTGGAGAGTAGTTGTGAGACCCACACTGTATATCAAAATTTAACGATCCGAACTATCTATTTTGTAAGTCTCGATACATGATCATCCTTATAAAAACTCAATTCACTTCAACCATTTGCCCATTTAATTATGACAATAAAATTTCTTTGTTTCTTATAGAACAAAGTGTTTGTCAATTTCTTTAAACTTAATTATATGCCTCAAATATTTTCGATTTGACTAATATTTTGTAAAGATAATATAAGAAATGCAACTTAAAATAATAAACCGTTCGAATATTTGAAGTACGATGCTGTGTGGGTTTCACAACTAATGAGAATCATTTCCCTTAAAGACCTCCTATATCGGTATGTATATTTTTCCTTCCAATCCTATATATGTATATTCGTTGACAGATTAAATTAATTGTGAACTTAAAAATTGAAATATGAACCTTGGATTAAAGGATACAAAGAAATTAGTGAACACATGTCAATGCTAGGTCAGATCTCATGAGTCTCAATGTGTTAGGTAGCCGTAGCTCTTAACAAAGAAACAAGTACATACCCGTCGCGGTCTAAGTTGTCCTTATTAATTTGAAGTTTTTGACTATTGGTTGTGGACAAAAAATCACACTATGAGCCTCATCATCGTCTTCATCTTGTTAATTACAATTTGGTATTCTTCCATTGTTGCAACTATAAATACAATAAACTTATTGTTACTTAGTACTATTGTCTACCAGTGTTTTTTTTTTTTTTACTTACAAGTAAGAGATTTTTGGTTTTATTCTCGCTAAATGTGAAATTGAATTATATTATTATGACTCGTCTATTGTAAAACTTAACATACTCTCACTCCCTTAATGTAGATATTATCATTTGTGAAAAAATACAATAAATTAGTTTAAAAGTAAAGTAAACATGATTTTGTCCTATTTCATTTTAACAATATTAATACGCTATGCTAGATTAAGTAGAAAAGAGAATTTAAATTTGAAATCGAAATGCAGTGGGCTAAAGAGAAATATCTTATTTAATTAAAATAACCCACCGTTTGCCTTTTTTTTTCTTCTTTTAACTCAAATATGTTTTTTTAATTACACTAATTTATAATTACTGTTTTTTTTTAAAATTTGAATATAAAAAGGTGGAAAGACTACCTAGCCAGCTAGCTTAATCCCCTCTGCAAAAAAAAATTCAATAATTAAAATAATTTTAATTTGCAAGTGGCTTTCTAATGCAGCGATGGAGAAGAGTATTGTATTTACACTACGGTGTGTGATCGAAGCCTGCTCCCTAATCTAACAAATCGACAAACAAAAAAAAATTCAATTTTCATTTCTTGCATGTTAATATGCTCTACATTTTAAATAATCAATTAATTAGCAGTTCATAATTTATATTGTATGTATGTATGTAAATTATATTGTAATAACATAGTCATGTCTATACATTCTAGTAGATTTGACTTCCACCAATTTTTTTCTTTTGCCTGATAACTATCTAACCTACTAACATTATCATTATCATTATATTAAAAATACAATCCTAAAAACGCGTAAAGAGAATTTTATTCTATCTAGTGATTTACGCTTGAGAATATAATACATAGTACGGCTTTGAGACAAAAGAAAGGAAGACAATGGTGGTTTTGCCCGATGCAAATATAGTCCAATCTTTATGGATTTGAGAGATGCGCCAAGCAAACCACCGACTCCAATCTACGGAAGGGCATAACTATTATGGGTTGGCGGATTAAAATGAGACATTTTTTAGTGTGATTGGAATACTAGAAGTACATCACGTGTATTATATTAATTGTGGAATATGTGTGCTAAAATATTAATAACTTAACAAATATAATTTTCTACTACTTATATAAAAACACATAGTGTACCACATGTATTCCCGTCACAATAAAAATTTTCTCGATTAGAAAGCCTATCTGCACTGACTATATATAAAGATATTCATATAAATCTCAAATTCCAATTCAATTAATTAATCCATCGAGTTGGGATAACCTCAATTCAGAGAACCTGGGAAGAAACGATGTTGTATTAAGAGTAGAAGAAGGATTACAAAATAGTTGAAGGCAAGATTTAAAAGGCGTTGAGCAACATGCAGGGTCAAGCGCTTAGGAGAGGATTAGACAGAAGCTTAAGTGGTGCTTTTTTAATCCTAATTAAATTATTCTATAAATATAAATAAATGTCTAGTTATACTTAATAAAAAGTTAAAGGCTATAACGTCCAAAACTCCATGCATGCTGAACTTAATTTGGCAAACTTGCTAATGTTATGTTAAAAAGTTAAGAGATTCCTTAATTTATATGAAAATTAATGAAAATGACTTGAAAATTTTGAGTTTTAACGATAAGAACAAAATAAAAGGTAAAGTGAATATTATCATAATTGACTTTTTAGTGTTAAAATGTAGTTTTTCGTTAAAATGAACAGTACCGAGAGCTTTACGTTAAAGTTTCCTTAAATTATTTGTTAAATAGGCTAGCTATGGCTCCCTCCCAAATTCTCGTAGTTAGAACTTAAAAGGGATATTAAGCATGGGATTTGGCAGTTGAGCTGAAATGTGTATGGAGTTAATATATAACAAGTTTGATGAGAAGCTATAGGACACTTAATACTTTTTTATTTTAGCAAGAGGGTTTTCTCAAGTGCGGGATCTAAGTAGCCAATCAATTGGTTAACGTATCTGGTCAATTATTCATCACTCACATCTCGTAATTATTTTGTAAAATTTGTTTGACAACTAAGAATATCAGTTTTAATAAAATAATTAACTATCACATTTAAAGTTTAAGATTGTAAATCAGCTCAAAACAGCTTGAGCATGCATTGAGTTCAATTCGTGTTTGGCTTGTTGAGGCTCTGCTCATGAAAGAAACGAGCCAAGCCTATATATTTGGCTTGATAAGGAACAAGCTATGATTGAACGTTGTTATGTATGTCCGTTTCGTAAAACTCGTGAATAGATGAGACAACTCAAACGAGATTCTATTTAGAAAGTTTGTTTGAGATGAAATATCACGTTTCGAGACTTTTTCTATTGATGAATTACGTTTAGGGAACTTTAACGAAAAGCTCCCGGTACTGTTCACTTTAACGAAAAACCACATTTTTACACTAAAAAGTCAACCCTGGTACTATTCACTTTATCCTTTATTTTGTCCTTATCGTTAAAACTCAAAGTTTTCAAGCCCTTTTCATTAGTTTTCCTTTACGTTTATTCCTTAAAGTACTATGTTTGAAATTATTTCAATGTTTATGTTTTATACTTTATATCAAAATGTCTTGTAGGGTTACGAATTTTTGTTACAAGGTTACTAGACCAACTATTTAAATCAAACATCTCTATATAATTTGAACTTCATATTGAGAGTGAATGTTTTTTATGCTTGCTCCAGTTCTGCTCGTATAAGAGGAAAGCTAAGCTTAACTGGACCTCGAAAAAACTTCACCAACCAAATTTAAACATACTCAAATTTGATTCGTTTACGACTTTATCTAAATTGTTGAAATTTTTTTTAATGGTTTACGTTAGAACAAATTTCATAAACTTATATATGCTTTGAACTTTTAATTTTCTTTTTGTCAAAGCTGTAAGCTTTATGTTTTAGTTAATTAATTGTTAATTTATTGTGAGGCTTAACCCACTCATTTCCACTTAGTGTAGATAAAATCGTTTGTTAAAAAAATAATTTAGTTAATTAATTGTTGAATTTTCAACTTCTTTTTTTATAATATGATTCCTACTTAGTAAACCAAGATATGATTAAAGAATAACTAAATCAAATGGATAAGATAAAGAAGAAGCTGGCTAGCTATATATACACATAGACCAAATCAAGATTAACCTAATAAGACCAATATTAAGTTTTAACGGTGTGACCGACTGAGTTCGTGCATTCTGTTATCGCATGTTTGGCCATTTTTTTGCAAAACCTATTAACTCAACATAAAATAATACGAAAATAATATGTTTCGCGTCAGCCAATTAACGAGACAAACATGATTAAATACTGTTTGCCAAATTTTATACATTGGTCGTGACAATTTCTTACTCGTTAACCTGACATGTACGAAACGAACTTTTAATAAATCGGCTCGTTATCATGTCACTTATTAAAAATTCGTTAAATAATTAGTTTGACAAGATAAGAGTGTTAAGATAACGAATTTAACACAAAAATTACTCGAACACAAAGGTCTACTTGACCCTACGTTACGTATGCTTACGTAGTCGCTTTCTGTGATTCCCGCGTTTCCAGCGTTTCGATGGGCCAGCAACAACTTTTTTTCTCAAACTCATTAGACCTAGCTAGTTCTCTCTAGTATTTAATTTGCAATGACTTTCTACTTTTTCCGTATTGTTTTTTCAACTAATTGCAATGACTTTAATACGTCTGTCTCGAAGCTCTTTCTTTACGACTGCCTTTGAATCTTTGGAGGAAAATGACAATGGTATGAGTCGACTAGTGTCATCTTTTGACAATTCTGTCATTTAACTATTGTGTTTCTTACCAAAATCCTTTAGACGAGTATGGATGTATCCATTTTTCTTATAAAGTGATCCATACATTATTATTATTTATGTACGGTGAGGGAGATTGAAATTTGAGTGCAAATAAAGCGAGCACACTGATCTAATTAATTGGTATAACTTATATTTATAGGTGTAATTGTATCCAACGATTAAATATTACTCTCTAATCCGAATAGCAAAAGTCCATGAATTTTAAATTGGAGTAGCAAATAGAAATACAAGTTAGTGCTCATCTTTCAAATAAACGCATTTAATTGAGAAGTGCTCTTGGTAGCGCTTTTGAATAAGTAAACAAAAATGCATGAAGGAGCGCCAACATTTCTACAAAATTAGAAAGTTTTTAGTATGACTTAACGCTATTATATGATAATAGCAACCCACTCGTCTTACGATGTACTGGTGTAAATCGATATAAATTATATTATAACATGTGGAATAATAAAACAACGTAACACTATTATAATTTATAATATGAAGAATCAATAAAGAAAAAAAAAGGAGGAAAGAAAATAAACCATAATAAGATAAAGAAAAGGGAGGGGGTCCAATGTGACAATTATGTCCAAGCAATGACGAATGGAGAAGCGAGAAGATATCCCATAAGACTTTGCGGAATGGCCCGTTATCCATGGAAGGGACTGAGAGAGGATTGTATTGGTGGTTGCTGTGGCCTGTGGGTAAGCTTGTCAATTTATAACCCACTAACTTGATACAAAATAATACAAAAATAACGAATTCGAATTAATCTATTAAAGAGTCGAGCTATTATTGTGTAATCCGTTAAAAATTCTTTAACGTTTAAGGTAACTAGTAGAGTCGTAGGCCACATCCAAAATTATATTGGTGGTTGCTGCGGCCTGCGGTTGGTCGCTCTCTCGTCTCTGGCTGGCTGGTGAAGGTGAGTTTTTGGTCAAATTTCAAATAAATAAAGTCTCACAAAAAGCCTTCAATTTACATCAATCTGAATGTGACCTCCATCTCACGTGTACGGTAAAGATCATCCGTCGGTTTTCCCATGATTTGCGGATCCTAATTAAGTAGTAATAATCAAACTTGTCGAACTTTGTAACGGCTGCAAAATTCTTGTTTGTGTAATAGGACAAGGCACTAATTAATTTGCTTTTGCCTCCTAATTGTTTTTAAATTTCGATTAGCCAAATTTTAGGCATTGGTTTTGGCTTCAACGGTTTCAAGAAAGGAATTTAATTGGCGGAATCCGTCATCATTTGAACTTGCACCAAAAAGACAAATTCGATTAGGTTGCCGGAGTTTTAAATATGTCCAGAATTCGGGGTATTATGCCATATATTATTATATAAGTGGTGAAAACTTTATTCTCAAGTGTTCTTTTAATTGTGTAATTACATGTAGTGTACTGCTCATTTTTCTAAACATATTGAAAAATATCTTGAATGTGAGGACTCATAAATACATATATTATGCGGTGGCTCTCATGTTTAAAACTTATCAACAATAATGGAGCTCGTAACTAGGGTCACACACTTAAACTCAAGGTTCTAACACGGACTTAACTAAACATGAAGTTAGTTGTTTTAGAGATGGTAAGGGTATACTCATCCCTTGTGTGTGTGGTTGTTTCAAATAGGTCTCACATTACATCAATGATTGACAGTTACTCAACAACAATTACTTGAGATGAATCTACGAATTACATGACCTGCTAACTCAAATAATTTGAAGTTTTTTGAAAAGTACACGTTTTTTATTTTGGTAATTGGTGCTGCCTTTTTACTATATGAATTTGGTTTTGATTCCTAGTTAATTAATTGCATATCCCCACTTGCTATTTCTCTTACTAATAAGTGAAAGGTTTTAAATTCAATTCTCGACAAAAGTGAATTTAAACCTCATTATTACTAGTCTCTTGTAAGACTAAACCAGCTCTTCCTCCCTCTTAGTGTAATAATGTTGTTTGCTAAGAAAAAATTGCATTTCCTTTGTCAATTTAAATTTCTAAATTCTAATTCCTAGTAGAAAAAAGGGTTCTATACCTTACATAAACTATAAAGTATGTAAACCCAATTACAATGTTGTTTGGTTTTATAAGCACAAGATAGAAACATCACTTAAAGTGAAAGATCCAATTTACAAAAATAAGAAATAAAAAATAAAAAATAAAAGCTAGATTTGTTTTCCCCCACTTGCTACTTCCATGATTCCATCAAGTAACCTGCTAAGCCGGTTTGCCGGCAACAATTTATCCTATATCTACTTTTTCCCACTTTCATAATCTTCCCAATCTCCTCACACACCTCCCTCTCTGTCTCTCTAAACAATCCGTACTACACAACCCACTCAATCTCTCTTCTTCTTGTTTTTCCTTTTTTTTTTGAAATTTGAAAAAAAATACAGGGAGAGAAGCCGACGAAATGAAAAGCGCGTTACAACTTGCCGCCATGGTCATCCCCCATTTATGATCCTCTTTGTTCTTTCTCCAACTTCCCCGACCCTCACTTCCCCATGATTTCTCCCTACGAATGACTTCCTGATTGTTTGCTCACCATCTTCACTGTGTGATCTACTACTTTCTCAGTAGCCAAACGTCCTGCGATTTCTCAACTGTTTGAAGGTCTTGGGGATTTGATGCCTTCTGGAAACATGTTCAGAGAGAGGAAGATGGGGAAACCATCAGGTGCGGCGCCAGGCAGCAGAGACTGGACTCAGATCTACGCAATCTACGGTCTCGACCAGTTGCACACCATTCTCTTCCTTCTCTTCAACGCTGTCCTATTCACCATTCTGTCACTCCTCTACCTCACTTATTTCAACCCCATCACCCTCTTCTTCCACCGCCTCCTCCCCATAGACACCGCCCGTTTTGCCGCCGGGTTCACTGGCTCCGTCACCGCCCTTTCCGCCCTATGCCTTTTCTTCGCATCCGGACACTTCCTATACTCCTCACTCCCCCTCCACTATGACGTTGCCCAGCGCATGGTCGGCTCAGTCAACGAATGGTCGACCGTCAGGCACGCCCTCGACCTCGGCTGCGGCCGTGGCATACTTTTAAACGCGGTGGCGACCCAGATGAAGAAAGAGGGGAGTTCGGGTCGGGTTGTGGGCCTGGACCGGTCCAAGATGACGAGCCTCTCGTCGACGCTGCGAACTGCGAAGATCGAAGGTGTGGGGGAGTATGTTACTTGCCGCGAGGGCGACCCCAGGAGATTGCCGTTCGGGGACGGGTACTTCGACGTCGTGGTGTCTGCTGTGTTCGTCCACACCGTCGGAAAAGAGTACGGCCATCGGACAGTGGAGGCGTCGGCGGAGCGGATGAGGGTGGTCGGCGAGATGGTGAGGGTTCTGAAGCCCGGTGGGGTGGGGGTGGTGTGGGACCTACTGCACGTGCCGGAGTACGTGCGGCGGCTGCAGGAGCTGAAGATGGAGGACATTCGGGTGTCGGAGCGGGTAACGGCGTTTATGGCAAGCAGCCAGATCGTGTCGTTTCGCAAGCCCAGTCAGCACGTTATTGGGCCCGGTGAGGTCCGACTGGACTGGAGATGCTGAATAGCAGTCCGACCCGACCCACATACAGACGAAATAAATAGTCAGCGAAAATAGTATAAATACATAACGACACTGAAGACTTTGCAGTAATGATAATTAATTAATTAATCAAAAATCAAGAAATGAATGGATTTCTTGCTG
Organism: Crataegus laevigata; assembly: GCA_963580275.1. Lineage (NCBI taxonomy): Eukaryota > Viridiplantae > Streptophyta > Magnoliopsida > Rosales > Rosaceae > Crataegus > Crataegus laevigata. The sequence continues at coordinate 7,751,125 of OY756946.1, read as the reverse complement.
TGTTTGTATGGAGTTATGTGTTCTGGAGAAGCGAAGCTGACCCAGATCACATGGGGAGAGAGATGATTATACGTGTAATAATCTTACTTTAATTATCTATGATATTTTGTAATATTTTAATAAAATTAGAATCGTACTGGATCTCCATGCGCGTAACTCCCTCTGTGTTTACATGCAGCATTACCATTTTTTTTTTTTGGGAAAAGCATGCAGCATTACCTATCAAAGTTCATAAATATGTATATTTCTCAAAATTTCAATTCAATCTATCTTCTTTAATTTCTACAAAGGAGCATTTTCGATCCATTAGCCGTGAGTGAGTTGCCATATAAAGTCATTATGATCTAAGACTTTCATTTGCACCGTAATTTCATATAAGACGCATTATTATATGTTTGAACTTTCTCATACGACAAACTAAGACCGATTCTAATTTGTGATATTATTAGTCACATATTCTTTGCATATTATTTTCTCTTTATGTCCAATGTCTTTTCTTTTAATTTATTTTAGCAAATAAACATCCGTTCGATTTGGCAAAAAGTTTGGCATGAAAATAATATATTTTGAGTCAAATCGTTAACGATTCAAGTTACTCATTAAGAACAAGTTAACGAATCAGGTCACTCGTTAACTTAAAACGCGTATGACAAGCAAACAGTACGGACATGACCCGTTTGCAATGTTTAAACATTAAACATGACAACTTCTTGCATGACTCATTAATCCGATACGAAACGACACGACTCATTAACAAGTCGGATTGCTATTGAATAACTTGTTAATAATCCGTTAACATAATGAATTTAACATTATATGATCCGTTAAAATAATGGATATGACACGATAATGAGACGAACACGACAAACACAACCCGTTGCTCAGATCTAAGTGGTGGGGTTTTTAGGAGTTTTAGTTTTAATGGTGTTGTTATGGGTCACAAAAACAACCAAAGTTTATTCAACTTCATTAAACTAACAACCATCACGGGATGACCCAGTGGAATGAATTTTAAGCACGTATTTCATACGGTACGTTCTAAGTTTGATTTTTAGAGCTAATAAATCGCACGATGGTACCACTACCCAGAGAAAGATTGAAATGCTCTTGTGAGGCTGAAAAAAAAAAAGATGTTGATTTTGTGTTTTTGTGCGTGTGTGTAGGGTTGTGTGACTAAGAGATGGTAGGGTTTTGGTGCTGCTGTGAAGTCGCAATCGTACATCAATCGGACATCTTCTGATCGTGAAAGCATGCAAATGTTGTTGATTTTGGGGATGAGTTTGGTTTGAGAATTAAATACCCTAATTAATTTTGGCATATCCATATATTTCTCTAAAACTATAAAGGAGAATGCTAATAACTTTTATACTAACTTTTGCATTTGAATTTTTTCACTTCTTCAGTTGAGACGTGTCATTTTCTTAAACTTTTAATGTTTTAATTAGGAATTAATGATGAAAAATAGAAAATGTCTTTATCTGTGTAAAAGATAACACATGCTATTTGATGAAGAAGTAAAAAGATTCAAATGCAAAAATTAGTGCAAAATTTGCTAGCACTTCTTAAGTATGTATGAGTCTGTACGAGTCTGTCATATTTTCTTTATATAGAATCTCGTGATGTCTATGAAGGTTAAAAATAGCAAATGACCTTCCATCCTCCAACTTCAACTATGGTGGTAATGTTTATTAAAGAGTTTGAAACTTATTACAATAATTTTGGAGAGGGGAGATTTGAACTCAGAATGTATAGAAAAAAACTCAACTAAGATACTGAATCACATGCATTGTGCTGAATAAGATGAGATACAATATATTGTATATTATGTGGTTGACAATTTCACTTCTATAAAACGTTGAATTACGGTCAAACTCTGTTTGATTCTCATTCTCCCCAATCATAAATGACAATTTTTGCACTCATCTTTTAGTTATCCGCAAAAAGAAATTTACATACAGGTTCACAAGAATTTTCTAAACAGGCGACATTCGGGTGCATAGGAGGAATATGCAGCGTCCCCATTTTTAGTAAGCTTGTGGCTTTCGTTTTTCCAATGTTCTTATTTCTTAAGTTGAAATACACTATTTTCTTATTCAAGTTACATTCTAATATAATTCAGATTCTAAAGATGAGAATTCAAACAAAAAATGTTGAGAACAAGGCACATTATTTTAATCAACTTAACTACGGTCTAGTCTACCGTTGAGATCACAATTTCAACTTGGATGTACTTTACACTACCTTCTTCACCTTTTATCTTTCCTTTAGACTCCATACTACCTTCTTCATTTTTTATTTTTCTGCTTTTTTCCTGTTGATAGAAGCAATACTGGAGTGGAAGAAATGTAACTGTAGACTCTGACAGTAATAGTGAATGTTATTATTTCTCTTTTTGATAGAAACGATACTGAAGAGAAAGAAACGTAACTCTAAACTCCGACTGTAATTGTGAATGTTGTTAGAATGATAAGGTTTTGACTATTTCACCTTACGAATAATAGAAAATTCTCGCATATGTTAAAATAGAATTTTTACGGGATAATTTTCATTGTATTACTTCCTTGAAATATATACAAATACAATCTTTATTCTATATGGAAACAATAATCAATAAAGGACACAACAATTAATCCTTCCTAATAAGGGACTCCTAATATTTACAATATATTTACATACTTATTTTTAAAGAAAAACTAATGAAAAAGAGCTTGAAAACTTTGAGTTTGAACAATACAGCTTCATGGTATCCTCCGGTTTAAACCCAAGTCCCCAAAGAAGTTTTCGTAGCCAAATGATTTCACAAATTCCTTGAGCTATACCTCTATATTCGGCCTTAGCTGAAGACCGTGACACCACCTTCTGTTTCTTACTTCGCCATGTTACCAAATTCCCTCCAACAAAGGTAAAGTACCCAGAAGTAGACCAATTATTAGTTACATCACCTACCCAATCTACATCAGTAAACCCTTCAATTCTCAAATGTCTATGTTTCCTATATAATACTCATTTTCCAGGTGATGAGTTCAAATATGCCAAGATACGCATAACAGCAGCCATATGATCCACACTTGGTGAATGCATGAACTGACTCACAACACTCACAACATAGGCAATATCAGGACGAGTATGAGCCAAATAAATCAGTCTCCTTACAAGCCTCTGATATCTACCTTTATCAACCATTTTCTGACTTGGATCCACACACAAATGATGCTTCTCAACAATATGAGTCTTTACCGGCTTACATCCCAATATACCAGTCTTTTTTAATAAATCCAGTACATACTTACGTTGAGATAAGAAGATATCTTTAGAAGAGAGAGCAACTTCAACTCCTAGAAAATACTTCAAATATCCTAAATCCTTAATTTCAAATTCGGCTGTAAGGTTTCCGTGCAACTTGGACATCTTGTCAATGTTATCTCATGTTATAATCATGTCGTCTACATAGATAATCAGAGTTGTTACTTTATTCTGTTTACGCTTCACAAATAAAGTATGATCAGAATGACTCTAACGATATCCATTCCTTTTCATGACTTCAGTAAATCTATCAAACCATGCACAAGGCGATTGCTTAAGCCCATAGAGTGACTTACGCAACCGACATACTCTAGTATTCCGACCATTGCTATATCCAGGAGGAAAATTCATATATACTTCTTCCTCCAAATTCCCATGAAGAAAGACATTTTTCACATCAAACTGTTTTAATGGCCAGTTTATGTTTGTAGTTAAAGAGATAAGAACATGTACTGTATTCATCTTGGCAACCGGGGATAAAGTCTCTTGATAATCCACCCCATATGTTTGGGTATACCCTTTAGCCACCAATCTTGCTTTGTACCTGTCTACCGTTCCATCAACCTTATATTTAATTGTAACTACCCATCGGCACCCCGCTGTTTTCTTTCCTGCGGGTAGCATCATCATCTCCCAAGTATTATTTTTCTGTAATGCCAATATTTCCTCATCCATTGCTTTTGCCCACTTTATATCTTTTAAAGCTTCCTCTACTCGAGTTGGTACTTGAATAGACTCCATATTACTCACCAAAGTCTGACGTTCTAGTGCAAGCTTGTTGCACGATACATAATTGGCTATCGGATACTTCACTTTCCCTTCAGGAGAAAACCTGTTAGGAGGCACACCTCGATTTTGTCTTGGTGGCAATTTATAAGTACTCACATTATTACTTGGATTAGTTACATAATGATTTACGATACTTACCTCAGGAATATTTAGAGAGGATGTATTGGGCGGTACTTCAGAACTAGATAGAGATGATGTACTGGTCTCGGCAAAGGCAGGTGTAATGGGCTCGGCAAAGGACTACTGAACAACAGGGCATTCCTCGGCAGTTACTGGTCGAGACTCTTCTATGGGTTCGGTTAAATTTAACTACAAATCACCAAAATCAACCACAACATTTCCTGCCGAGTTGTCTATACACTCAGCACCAACAATTCCAGGTCCTACACGCTTTTTAATAATCACATATCCCCTAGATCCAACCAATTCAGATTACCAGCAGTGTTCTCCCCCTGATAATCTGAAGTGGAAGGTATGAAAGTGTAGAAGTATTCCGTTTCCAAGAGGGTCACATCCATGGTTACATACATATGCCGAGTCTTAGGATGGTGACACTTATACCCTTTTTGGTGAGAAGAAAAGCCCAGAAAACACACCGTAGTGCACACGGATCTAATTTACTACGATGTATTTTCTGAATATGAACATAAGCCACACAACCAAAGACTCGAGGGGTGAGAGTATTACTTGACACCACTAGAGCACGTTGGGTGAAGACTTGAAGAGGTGTTTGGAAACTAACCACCCGAGAAGGTATACAATTAATGACATACACGGCATAGGTAACAGCTTCAGGCCAAAAACGCAGAGAAACCGAGGCCCCAAGGAGCAAGGCACGAGCTATTTCTAAATTATGGCTATTTTTATGCTCCGCAACCCCATTTTGTTGTGGAGTATGCAGACAGTGGTTTCATGGAGAATCCCTTGATCACGGAGAAACGCCGACAACTCAAAATTTATGTACTCTCATCCATTATCAGAATGGAGAACTTTAATAACAGAATAATATTGTGTTTGAATCATCTGAGCAAAGGACCGAAATATGGCACTAACATCACTTTTATTTTTCAACACATAAAGCCATATCATATGAGTGTAATCATCAACAAATGTAACAAACCACTGAACCCCTAAAGAAGTAGTAACTGGAGAAGGCCCCCAAACATCGGAATGCACAAGATCAAACGGAAAATGTCTTTTATTCATACTAGGAAGAAACGAAGCACGATGGCTTTTTGCAAGAATACATAATTCACAATGTAAGTCTGATTCATTTATTCCACTAAATAAACAAGGCAACATATGCCTTAAATAGCTAAAAGATGCATGCCCTAATCGACGATGCAATAACCATACTTCTTGTAGATTACTATCACGGAACACTCGTACTGCATGAGCTTTGCTAGGAACAACATCATCCACATAGTACAACCCCCCTCTTTTAGTGCCACGCCCAATTATCTCTTTGGTTTGAATATCCTGAAGTAGACAAAAGGACAATTACATTAAAACAACACAATCCAATTGCTCAGTAACATGTGGTATGGAAAGTAAATGATGTGATAAAGACGGAACAAGTAAACAACGGTGTAAAGGGAGAGAGGCCGTGAGATACACGGTGCCAGCACCAACAACAGGGGCACCGGTACTATTGGCGGTGGAAATATATTCCCTGTGAGATGTTGTCATATATTGAAACAGATTATTATCGTATGTCATATGATCCGTTGCACTAAAGTCTAGAATCTAACCTGTATGATGCTCAGTATCAGAGGCCAAAAGAACATGCCTTATAGTACCTACGGTGGAGGACGAGTCACCAGGGGTAGGACGAGTCAACAAGGTTTAACTCGGGTCATTGGAAGTAGTCTCGGCCTTTTTAGCTTTTGGTGGAGCAGTAGCTAGGGAGGCACGTCCTCCATTATTTCTTGCACTTCCACGCTCCTTTGCACACAATTTTTTCTTCAATTCTAGAAACCAATCAAACACCTCATGCTTGGCAAAACACGTATAATTAATATGACGGGTTTGTCCACATAAAGTACACTTCAAATCATCTTTATTTTCTCGGGTAAAAGGATGAGAATTTAAAGATTGATTAGAAGGATTATTAGGACGAGAGGCACCACCTGGCCGAGAGACCATGGCCATGGACGGCAGCCCTCCTTGGTTGTTACTCTCACCCATCATAGTGGCATGTTGTTGTGCTTCACGCCGAACAACAGAAAACACTTCATTAATAAATGGTAAGGGTTGAGTACGTAGAATATCACTACGTACTTTATCAAAGATATCATCCAAACCCGCCAAAAAAGCATACACACGATCAATTTGAATCTCTTCTCGAAGGGTCTTGAGATCCATAGCAAACTCCATCTTGATTGGTCTCCTTTGATCTAGCTCTTGCCAAACGGACTTGAGGTCCACGTAATACACACAAACTAGCCGACCTTCTTGATGAAGTCTGAAAGATTTAACCTTCAGTTGATAAATTTGAGAAATATTTGAACCATCATAATAGGTCCGAGCTACCTCTTCCTAAACTTCTTTAGCAGTACGCAGATGAATAAAAAATCCCATGATAACAGGTTCCACGGAATTGATCAACCACCCATTTACTATTGCATTCCCTATCTCCCACATCTCATATACTTAGCACTATCCTCAGTAGGCTCCTTGGTACTCCCTGTCACAAAGCCCTTCCTATCGCGTCCAGCGATGTGCATCTCTAAAACCTTGGACCAAAGAGGATAATTCGATCCATTTAGTTTCACGGTGTTTGGTGCAGTAGACGCATCACTTTGAATCACGTTAGGATTCAATACTGAATTATTGATTGGTTTACGAGCACTGCCCTCCAATTTCCACATGCCACTGCCTTCCTCAGAAGCCATTCTGCTTTACAAAAATCTGCAAAGCTAACACTGTACTTGCACGTTGAATTGATGACGTACCACGTTGTTGCACACGCGGCAATATTACATACACACAGCCCAACTGAGTTTTGCAAGAAGAATTGCAGAGAACCAGTCGACTGAGCACAGTGAAAAAAAACTAGGGTTACTGCAGTCTTGGCTCTTGATACCAAAGAGAATTTTTACAGGATAATTTTCATTGTATTACTTCCTTGAAATATAGACAAATACAATCCTTGTTCTATATGGAAACAATAATCAATAAAGGACACAACAATTAATCCTTCCTAATAAGGGACTCCTAATATTTACAATATATTTACATACTTATTTTTAATGACTCACTTTTACAGTTAATTGCGACATGTGTCTATCGTGGGGCTCGTTGTCCTCCCTATAAAGCATATAATGCAACATGTGGCACTGTTCAATTATTTCTAGGCACCTATTTCCTTTTCATCCATCTTCAATAGCATCAATGCATCATCCCTTTTGTTCGTTTGGGACCATGACATTAATGCCCCCATCCATCCACCCTCAGTGTTTTGCAGTTGCATGAGCTGAGCTCTTTAGACTGGTACGTGCATGGCCAAGTATTAATTTGCTTCCAGGTACAAGAAAAACTTGACAAGATTGGCATATGAACTACATTTTGATTGCGCATGCTCGGTGGGGACTTGTAGAATTTATGATTAACGATTGTGATTTGATTACGATGAGAATATTGAGTAAAATATTTCATTATCAATTTCAGTAACTGAAGTAGTTAAGAATATTTATTCCTGATTTTCATGTCTTGTTCGATTATTTTCACTCTAGGACTTAGCTAGCTAAGGACACTATTCTAAAAATCGGCCTAGGTGCTAGGCAGTGGAGTCCCGCCCCGATTTTGGGCAAGGCGTTTGGAAAAATTGGTTGGAAGCTAGGCGGCTTTTTAATATATATATTTATTAATTGTGTTCTTTTTTCTTTTTTGGTTTTATGGTAGTATACTTATGGAAATGATGTACCTAATTTGCAAATGATGGATTTACTACTAGTTCATCCAATAGTGAAACGAATTGGAGCATTTTTTAGGAAATACATACAAAGAAAAGAAATAAACTAGATACAATAAGGTTAAATAACTTAGTCTATGTCTAATCCAATACAAGGATCATGATTCATGAACAAGAAGAATTTAGTCTATCATCCATATCCTCCTCATTATGATTATATGCTTACTGTTTTTTAAATATTGAACTTTTTGATGTATATAATTTGTGTATTCTTCTACTTCTATTTTTTGCATTTTATCATTCTTTTATTATCCATACAAGTGTGACATCCCACATCGCCCAGAGGAGTGATCCTTAAATGTATATTCTCATCCCTACCTAGCACGAGGCCTTTTAGGAGCTCACTGGCTTCGGGTTCCGTAGGAACTCCGAAATTAAGCGAGAAGGGGGCTAGAGCACTCCCATAATGGGTGACCCACAAGGAAGTTGCTTGTGAGTTCCCATAAACAAAACCGTGAAGGCGTGGTCAGGGTCCAAAGCGGACAATATCGTGCTACGGTGGTGGAGCGGGCCCGGGAAGTGATTCGCCTCGGGGCGGGATGTGATACAAGTACATTTTTTTAGGTGTAAATAAGCACTTATTTATAAGATATATAATAAATTTACATAAATCCGCCTAGGCTGCCTAAGCACCCGCCTAGCCAACATGCGCTAGGCTCCTGTTCGCCGCCCGACTAGCGCCTAACAATTTTTAGAACTTGGCTTAGGATGATGCCCCTTTTTTCTTCACTCTTTTTGTAGGTTTGCAACAAACTTAACTCAAGTGATTAAAAACAATTATTTATGTATTCGAGACTTAAGTCTGATTATGTAGAAAAAGATATTCAACACCTAAACTTATAGTGAGGGGATGGTTGGGATGATAGTATGTATTGAAGGTGGGGATTTCTAGCTTGGACCCTCAAAAAATTACAAGGCAAGAAACTCTCCCTATAGATCTGCCATTGGCATCTTCCTTATAATTTACAGATTCCTTTTAGTTAAAAACTCTTAATTTCTTAATAAGATGTAATTTTGTTAAGAATATTGGTGATTGTCAAGTTGATAAAGTAGATAACTACTAATGTGTCTAGTCACATCCTAGAGCACATGACAGAGAACCAAACTGGGAAGTGAGTGAGAGTGTAAACTAATTGAGTGAGTTGGGCACAGTTCTTGAATAAGATTACATCAACTTTCTCTGGTATGTGAGGTCTATGAAAAATAATTGTGGTGCTTTAGTAGGTGAAAACGATATATATCTGCATTTCAAAAGTAATTCCTAACTTTATTATATGCATTTTTGAAGTGCATAAGGATATTTGATCTCGTTTAAAACATAGTTTTTTGGTTGGGGGTGAAGGGTGATAGAAAATTTAATTTCTATCGCGCTCCGCCCCATTGTTATTGGTAACTTTTGGCACGAAGCAAAGTTTAAGTGAGTGCGCATTTATATAAATTTTCACCTCAAACTACACAATTCTATCCTTGGAGAAGATTGCCTCACAAATTTGTAGAAAGTTACGAGCTAATTTCTCAATATTAGATGTCCTAACTTCAAATACTCTTCCCTCGTCGATAAATAATGATATATAAATTTCTTTTTAAAATTTACAATAAAAAATAAATATTGGATGAGTGTTCAAGAATGCAAAGTACAACGTAGTTTCTCAAGAGAAAACTTAATGTGAGAGTACATATTTTTGGGTCCTTCAAAAATAATTTTTGAGAAGTACAACACCATCTTAATTATATCTCTTAGTTCATGTCAAAAGTTGAATTAATTTAAATTTGACCGTAAAATCACAAAACACAACTATGTATCGTTCGTGATTGCAGTTCCACTCCTTAAATTTAAAACATGAAAAGTAGTTTGTAACTTGAGGCCGAGCTGAAGATGTGGTCAAGTTCTTGAGCTAGATGAAACAAAGATCTTGTGGAAGGTCATTTGCTTGATGAGGCCGGCGGTTCTTCTTCGTTCTATTTGGATTTTTTATTTTTTATTTAACTTGAGTTTTCGGATGGTCCTAAAACGTGGGGTCTTTCTTCAAAAGAGGGCCCAAATTGAAGGCCTTGTAGGCTTCCGATTGGGCCACATCAAGAATACTTGTTAAAATGATTAGCAATTTTTTCCCACAAATATCTGCCCCAAAAACTCTTGTTTTGGCATCGTAATTTAATAAAAATACAAAATTACGGGTTCTCAATTTAAAAAAAAAAAATGAAGCATACAACCCAAGCACTTGCAAATGCTCAAACGTGCATCATCCCCAAACTTCATCCCTTTTGTGGTGATTTATTAAGCAAAGAGCATTGAACAATTATTCAATTTGATCTGCTATTGCAGGGGACTTGTAACTCAAGTGATGTGTTTATTCATACATCTTGGTGGTGTGTTAAATTTACCTCCATCCCTAATCTTGTTTCTGTTTTAAAGACGTAAAGATACAAGATAAAAACAAAGCATTAGGTCAAACTCTTTTTTGGTTTCAAAATAATAGTAATGGATAGTCATCGACTCTCGAAAAAGGATAGAAAAATGAGAATTATTATGAGACATACAATACTGTAGACTGATAATCATTACGCTTTAACCGGGTTATTCTATTATGGCGATATATTTATACAAAACTTCTACCCTGTGACTTTGTTACTCATCTTTAGTAGAAAGAAATAGTGGGTTCCACTACCTAATTTTCGCTGGTGGAGAGGTGTTAAACTGTGGGGCCTTGTATGTGAAAGTAAAAGAAAACGAACGCAATTTGTTCACAAACTGGTCCCATGGTCTAGTGGTTAGGACATTGGACTCTGAATCCAGTAACCCGAGTTCAAATCTCGGTGGGACCTTTTTTTCCCCTCTTTTTGGCTTTACAAATGGGGATTGCTGAAATTGGTAAGAGAGAGCTTCTCTGTAAAATCTGTCCTAGACGATGACAGTTTTCTTTTATTTCATTTTTTATTTCTTATATTTTTTTTTTTTTTTTTAACTTTTATCACTTTATTTTTAAATATAAAAAATGCCTTTTTTTTTATATAGAGTAATCCACATGTCACTAAAAGATTGGATTTGTGCAAAGCCGATCATGAGAGAGTGCATGAGGTGCACACGCACAAAGCCCTTTTTTTTAAGCTTTTAGATCACATGACAACTAAGGGTACTTATTTATTCATCAAATGACGTTGATGCTTATGTGGATTTTAATTAATATTAAAAATCTAAAGTATAAAAGGCATAAAATCTTGAAGAATAAAAATAAAATTACAAGGGAAGAAATCCTATAAGCCTGCAAATAAGAAAGGAGTAGAACTCCATTGATTCGTATCTTCCGTCTCCCTCTTGTCGATGAGGTCTGCAACTTCCAACACCTCAACGCCCTCGCCATCATCGTCATCCTATATGCCACTGCCGCATCCATCTTCTTCCTCACAAAATAAGTACAAGAGCGGTCGCCATCAATGGTGACTCAAGAAAAAAAACAGAGCAAAGTATGCTCCTCATAAGTAGCCGCAAAAGAAAACATAAGCTCAAGGCAATGAGGAAAACTATGTTCAAATAAGAGTTTATATTCATTAACAGTTTTTTAGACAAGTAATTTTGGAAATAATAATCGGCAAAGAGGAAGATGGAGGCTACGAATCAATAGAGTTCTATTCTCTTCTGGTTTACACATTTATAGGGTTTCTTCCCTTTTAATTTTATTTTTAATTCCTTCCTGATTTTATGCCTTTTCATTTTATTTTTATTTTTAATATTAGTTAAAATTCGCATAAGCATCCGTATCATTTAATGAATGAATAAGGATCTTTGGATGTCATGTGATTAAAAAGCTTAAAAAGAGTAAAAAAAAAAATACTTTTACGTAGAATTAGTAAAATAATATTGGTCAGGTTCTGATTTTCTTTGTCTCACTTGTTCATTCACGATTATGTTGGATAATGACTTTGCCATTTTCAAGCAAGTAAATATGTTACATGACTCTCCGGATCGGATGCGTTGAAATTGTCTTGGCAAACAAATGAATCTAAGATTCTCACTTGGGTCCTAACGTAGACATGGAAGAGGTGGGAGACCATGCGTGCGCTCTCCTTACTGGAATTGGAGGAATGAAGACAAGTGAAAGAGAAGAAGAAACGAAGCATCTCTGCATGCCTGGCTAGTCCTGAAAACGTTGTGCGAACGATGAGTTATATAGCCTTTCCCAATTAAAGCTAGCCATCCTGCCACAACGGAAACTTGTTCAATTTTAAGACGTCATTCTTTCGATATCCACATGTATCGCGACCGTGCCTGAACTGTACAAGTTCTTAACTTTGTTGATGTTTTGAGACAGCGGAATTTATCCAACATCAAACACACACACACACACACGAAACATCGTAGAATCATCGAATCTGGCAAAACATTTAACATAAACTAGCATCACTGTCTTAATATCTTTTAGCCTAATGCTTCGCTGCTCAAGGCATAAAACCATTTACAATTCAAACTCCATATGCATTAAAGTCCCCGGGATACTAATCAGAGCTCTTCTCCGCCATGGGCGAGGCAAAGAAATCCATCTTCGTCCTTGTTTTCCCCATCGATTGTAGACGTCAAGGCACCTGTAACATTGGAACAATTGTGAGTTCTTTTAACCACTACTAGTTTGAAATGTCTTTCCTCCCAGCCTCAAACAAAAAATGATTTTCCCGCTTCTGCTCACCAGTCTGAGGTACACTCTTTTTGAAATAGACAAACATTAGCTTTTCTCTTCCAATGTTTCCGATACACATTCGAATACAGTCAACAAATTCTCTAACGGGCATATCGCCGTGGACTAGGTATCTGCAGCCACAAAGAAAAGCACACGTCACTTGATACACACAAATTAGTTACCAACAAGAAGTGCATGCGCTTCCCATGTGTCCGTCACACAGTTGTCAAACCTGAGTTAAAACCCATAACAATTTTTTTCTAAAAACACTTTAAGTCATTTTAAAACTCACAAACATTTTATGTGCTTCTAAAATCATAAATATTTTTTCTAAAAACGCTTTAAGTCATTTTAAAAACATTATCAACATGACCTTATTAAGTTAATTAGTGTTTAATTTTAACACATTTTGAACAATAACCAACCTGATAATTGAAAAGTACTCGTGAGTGGCAGTTTTGGGTGGCAAATCCACCATTATTCACCCTGAAGAATAACTCGTTTGGATGTGCTTGTAAAATGACTGAAAGCACTTTTAAAGAAAATATTTTTTTATTCCAAGTTATGTGCTTCTTCCAGGAAGCATTTAAGTGTTTTTCCAGAATTTACTTACATTTTTACTAAGGATTGGTTTCAAAAACATTTTCACCATTTTAAAAGCACATCCAAATGAGCTCGAAGTTGTTTTGCTAGGAAAAACACTTGTTTTGTGGCAAAACCTGTAAAATTAAAGGAATCAAAGATCGATTACCCAAGTGGAAACTCATCCTTTACCAACATTCACATCAGCCATTTGTTTGAAAGTGATGTATGAAGCCAGAAAGCTTAATTCGCAGGGAAAGCTTTATAAAAGAAGCAAGAGAATAAGAAAGAAAATAAAACTCAACTCAACACCCAGAAAAAAGACTTATAAAAACTTTGTAACATCCTTACATTTCTTTTGTAGTTCATGCACTAGATTTATGGTTTTAGCTTGCTACGTACTTTCCTTTTGTAGTATCGATTTCCTTGCTTTCACTTTCCTTTCCTAAGTTTGTACTTTGTGACCTCAAAGAGTTTGACCGACAGTTAACTGACTTTGCCCGAATAGGTTGAAACTTTGTTCAAATAATTATATTAGTTATTTATTGTTCTAGTCATTGTCTTTTTGTACAGTTTACTACCATTTTCCTTGTATGAAGATTCTCTCCTCATTTTTTTCCATCCACTTCCATCCTCTCTTTGTTTGTGTGGTCACGGTTAAGCCACGTCAACATTTTATATTCATTTTTTTATAGAGATAATAAGACAAAAACGTAGTTTAACCGCGACTACACAAATAGAGAGAGGATAGAAGTGGATGAGAAAAAAGGAGGAGAGAGTCCTCCTCCATTTTCCTTAACACTATGGATTCCTGCAAGCCTTTTATCTTCAGTATCTGTTTAATACTTGCTTCCGTTTACTTTCTATCGTACTTCTTCCACTCACAATAATGAATTAATTAGCACCATTGCTGGATGATTCGTAACAATATCTTGGCATTCAACATGAATTAAAAATCCTTATTTTCAAGGCATAGAGAACTTATTATGGATTTAACCCGTTCATAAACAATCTTTTGATTAAGAAGCTCAATTAACTTGTGGCGCAAGCAAATGACAATCAACCACTTAAAACAATCTACAATTTGTTTGAAACTTCTCGTCCCCTAAATTATTATAATAATATTGAACTCGCTTAGTAAAATTTAAATTAAAAAAAATGAGATTAGGTGTCAAATTTGAGTTTAGGAGGTAAAAATGAGACTTGATTTTACCAGTTGCCACATATTTAGCAATTTTCATGCTTAATTGCATGGCGACAAATGGGCACTAGTTTGAATCTGACAACATTAATTTAAAGAAAAACTAATTAAAATGACTTGAAAACTTTGAGTTTTAACGATAAGAACAAACTAAAGAGTAAAATAAATAATATTAAAATTAACTTTTAATGTAAAAATATAATTTTTCGTTAAAGTAAATAATAAAGTTCTAAAGGCAAATGGTTTGCTTGTTGGGCATGTATATTGTGGGTTCCGTACTAGTCAACATGCAGAGAATATGCAACGACATTATGTGTTTGTGTGCAGTGAATATGCAAGTGGACGCGCGCTTTGGAGCGCGTGACTTTTTGCATGGCTTTTGACGTGCCAAATGAAAAAAATTTAGTTGTGACAGAAAAACAAGTGCTACATCATGTGTTTTAATAGGAGTGGTGAAATTTTTTATTTTTTATTTTTTATGTTATTGACTTTTTAGCACACATATTTCACTATTTATATAATGACACGTAATGTAATATCCTTTATACCGGTTACATTGAAAAATCTATCGTGTCAAAGACCGTTGTGGAATGCCTCCCTTTTGTGATGGGATAGGATATATTATGCCTGCAGCCTGCCGCTATTGTCATGGAATGGAAGGAGAAGGTGAAGGCTCCAATTTAACCAAACCTTCTCTCCTTTTTAATTCAATTAATTTTTTTTAATAACTTGATATACTCCTTAAAATTTTATTAATTGTATGATAAATAGACAGATTTTTATTAACTTGATATATTCCTTAAAGTTTTTCTAATAACTTACAAAAAAAAAAAAAACAAGAGGGACCAATAGGTGATTTCACCATGGTAGTCCCCTCTTCAGAACTTAGAAAGACTTACATAGGCATTTCAGCATTCTTCTTACCACCGTCGTGCGATTTAAGTGTAATTTTGCACATAAAAAGATGATACATAGGCAGATTTTTAGCCCCAAACATACTTATATTTATTTATTTCTATTATTTTTGTTTGATTTATTTGCTGATAAAATAAATAAAAAAAACTATGTGGGAAACCAAAAGGCTGTATGGGTGATCAGTGAACATATAGTTTTTATACATAACATGCTACAAAGGTCGTATTATTATTGACTTATAGAAGACTTGAGTTTTTTTTTTAAATTTTTTTTAAGGAGGACAACTACGGCGAACCATGCACAGTTATTTACTCTTTTGGGCTCAAATGAGGCTAGTTGGAATTGCACCTTATCCGTGGCCACAATCAGCTGATTTATAGCTTACAAAGTATCGAACACAGGACCTCCTTTTATTTTTAGGGAACTGTTGTTTGCATTTTTCCACTAGACCACTAGTCATGGTTGACACACCCGTACCCGAAAGTAGGGCATGCTGGCCGTCACGTGAGTGTGACGTAGCCATGTGCGCTGTGCGGAAGCGAAGATCGATAACGAAGTACGAATGAATTAAAACCGAAGTCTAGCAACCCAGAAATGAATGTGTGCTAGAAGTATTACAATATTTATACATATTCAGAGCGTACTAGGTCGGGTGCAGTCAAGCATGAATAAAAGAGTTTAATTACATCATCGGTGTCCTACATATGTCAAATATGTCAGAAAGGCCAAAGGATCCTCGATGCCCAACTCGGAATTCAAGTTATCTAGAACCTGGAGGGGCGAAAAACAAAGGGAGTGGGTCAGCAAAAACAAATCCTTTTTCAAAATCATTCTTTTCTCAAAATTCTAGCCCCTCTCCGTAAAACCTGTATAATTCCCAGAAAGTAATACGTACATATATATATATATATATCTCAATCTTTCTCAGCATAAAACGTTTTCAAAGTATCTCAAATATATGTCGTGCAATGCATTTCAAGGCCATCTGAATCTCATAAACAATGCCATACTATGCATTATCATAATCATATCGCTATTATATATCATCTCAGCCCTCGGCTGTAATATAGCTCATAACATCTCTCTATCTCATCATCATATATATATATACACTGCACATACATCAATATCATCACCATATCATCATCATTATCAGCGCTGTATCAACAATAAATGCTCTAGTGCTACAATCACGTGAAGACTGTGCGAATGAACGCGGGTCACCTACATGTCGTACCCACTCAAAAGTGGTCTATACGACAAGACTGTGCACCTAACTTGGATCCAAGGCGAGCATGCGGTGCGGGAGGTGAACGACACGTGAAAGACTGTGCCCCTATCTCTGGGCGTGAGCACTAACAGTATGTGTAGGTCTATGAGCTAACAATTCATGATATCTCATCATTTCACATCATATCTCATCACTGTTCGTTCTCAACTATGCATGTACCTACCTGGTACTTACCTGGCGTCCTCGGCACCAACATATGCATGAAATGTATAATCAAATACTCATACATCAAAATCAAGTCATATACATATCTTAAAAACGTACTTTGCATTTAAAATGTGATTCTGAGAAAATCATTATGTATATATAGGTTATACGGAAAATAATACTGCCCACTCACTGATAATTAGCTGGATCGTAGCCCCCACGCCTAGCCTGGCTACGCTCGTCCTCAAAATACGTTTCACCTATATGAGAAATTACTATAAATACGTCATTTAAGCACATTCACGCAAATACGGAAATAACTTCTCATACGTAGCTCAATTTTGAGCATACGAATATACCAACGCGACCTACACGACGTCACGGACATCGTGATATTTTTAGAAAAAATTTAGGAGCTCTCACGCGCCCCCACGCGCCAGCACAGTGCACGGCACACGCACGGCGCGTGCAGGCCACGCGCCCCTGTCCTTGGTCCTCGCCGGACTGGTTTTTCCGGTGACCGGAAAACTTCCGTGTGTGATTTCTCACTCGTTTCTCAACCATTCTTCATGAAATTTTCACCAAAATGCTCTAAATTGAGAGTAGAACAAGTCTGTACCTTCAAAAACTTCGAAAACCAACGAGAATCTCGTCGAAAAATCTTGAGTTTTGGACGTGAAATCGTCGTAGTTCTTACCTGAAATTGGTATGATTGAGTTCGTATGGACTTCACGAACATGAATATGTAATTTTTTTTCTTCGATCTACAAGGTTTTAATTATGGGTGTGGGTGTGCCGTGTGCTAGGCGACGAGAAAGAGAGTGTTCTGAGAGGTAGAGAGAGAGATGAAGTTTGAGGGTGAAGAGAGAGAGATAAGTGTCGGTGGTGAAGTGGACCAAGACCACCAATCACAACAATTATTTTCCTAACTTTTCATTGGCCTCCAATAACTAGGATAATTATATAATTGGCCCAAAATTATTAATCTCATGCATAAACGTTCGCCCGAACTTAAGGGTATAATAGTCATTTCATAATGTCGAAATAAAAATTCCGGGACGGGTTGTTACAATGGTTGAAGGAGTTTTTACAGAGACAACAAATGCATGTGGCATATGGTGTAAAAAATACATTAACTAATAAAAAAATAAAAAGGAAAAAGAAAACTCTAATGTAATTTTTTATTTTTATTTTTAACAAACGGTATTATCTACACTAAATAGAAGGGGGTGGATTAGCCTCACAATGATCTTGCAATACTGTGGTTCAAATTTGCATTTGGCGAGAATCGAACCTAAGACCTCTAACTTACAAGCGAAAAGGAATACCACTAAACCGTAGTACTAAGTTAATAGGAAGATTTTAGTTCAATAGTGTTGAAAAACTAGTTATTATTTATGGTTTTCTTGTAGGTCTCACCCGTGAAGGATTAAGGTTTTGCTTTAATTTTTAGTAGTGCTTGTATTAGTTTATTTCAACAAGTGATTGAAAATGTAGTCTTTTGAGTTATGTTGTTTCGACAATCTATTTAATAAAATAATGTTTGCCGTTATATTTTGTTTTTTCATTCGTTTATTTTCAAATAAATATTTTTTTTGTTTAAAAATAACAATATAATAAAGAAGATATGAAAGTATAGACATTCAGATTG
The DNA here is from genome assembly GCA_963580275.1 of Crataegus laevigata. Taxonomy (NCBI): domain Eukaryota; kingdom Viridiplantae; phylum Streptophyta; class Magnoliopsida; order Rosales; family Rosaceae; genus Crataegus; species Crataegus laevigata. The sequence goes on along the minus strand of OY756946.1, from coordinate 7,732,600 downwards.
GAATGATAAGGCTAAGGTTGGCTAGCGGGGTTGCAGCAAAGAAAAGTGCAAGCTTTGAACCCAGAAGGGCAATTGAGACAGCATTTAATGCAAGTGTACGAGCACAGCAACGAAACCTACAAGAGTTGTGCGTATGTTTAACTATTTTTTAGCACACAAATGAGGCATGCTTGAAGATATTTAAGCTCCAAAATATCAAAGTCTGCAATGAGCCTGCTGCAATATGCCAAAAATAATAATTAATTATAAATATATAATATTTTGTAAAGCAGTGGCATTAACATTGTCTTCTTCTTTGTATTTTTCTATTTTCTCAGACCTTCTAAAAGTCATTTGGAAATAATTTCTTAAATGTCACTTCTCCTCATATGTGAAGCCAAAGGAGAGAGAAAGAGCCATGATTGTACTTGTAGCCACCACCCCCCTCATTCGCCAACACATTGGGTGGTCAATTACGGATCCACCAACCACATGACCTCTAGGGGTGGTCACTTGAAACCGAAAATCAAAATCGAAACACAAATCAAATCAAACCGCACCGAACGGTTTGATTTTGCGGTTTTAAAACGGTTTCGGTTTCAAAATCGAACGCGGCAAATAAAACGGTTTGGTTTCGGTTTTGTATTTTCAAAACCGCACCGAAATCGAAACTGAAACCAAAACCGCACCATATAATAAATAAATGTTAATATGTTATATTTTAAACTTTTAATTACTTCAACTAGGTTATAGATTTTGTTTGTGCAGTTTTTTGGTGCAGTTTTTGGTGCAGTTTAGCTGCTATTTTTTGTGCAGCTTTTTGCTGCAGTTTTGCCGCTATTTTTTGCTGCAGTTTCAGTGCAGTTTTTGGTGTTGTTTTGCTGTTGTTTTTTATGCAGTTTTGGCAATTTTGCTGCATTGTTGTTGGTACAATTTTGCTGCATATTCATTAATTAATATACAAGGAAAATAAGACTGTCTTATGCATAAATATGTGTATATTTTAAATTGTACATTTTTTTCTCAAAAACCAAACCGAAACCGTTTGAAACCGCACCGAACCAAACCAAACGGTTTGGTTTCATTTCGATTTTGGCTTCAAAACCGCACCGCAAAAAGTTTTGGTTGTGGTTTCATTCGAAACCACACCGCGCCCACCCTACTATCGGCTTGTATATATTTTGTATAAATATGATGAACAAATGAATTCACTCATAATACAGACTTGCCTCTTCCTACACTATCTTTATTTCTGCCACTCTATCGTTTCTCCATATTTTATACTTGATGTTTCCTTGTCTGATATTTATACTTGGTTTTTCTTGTCTGGAATGTGTTTTATATCAGATTTCGATGGCCACCTCCAAGGGCAAGATTTCCATCTCTTCTTCCAAGAGTGGTGATGGAGTCACACCAGGAGGCGGTGGTGACATAGTCACACCAGAAGAGGAAAAACTTTTAATGTCAATTAATATCATGTCTACCTCATTCAGCCAGTTTCAAGGTATTCTGCGTGATTTTATTCGTGTACTAAACATGTCGGAGGACACTTGGCGGGAATATTGGTGTGATCATGAGTTATACTCTCAAGCTTGGATTTCGACTTACATAGCTATTGGAGAAGCGCGTGATAGGTTGAGTAGGGTTGTGCTTCACATAGCTGGTGCACGTTATCTCTGAGTGTTTGACAGAGATGCAACTTGAGGAGAGTTTGTTTTACAGTTTGAATTACGAAGAAGTGAACTCCGTGGAATGACAGTGGTGGAGAATACGCTTCAAGCAAGGATTGGTGAATTATACCTTGGTCTTGTAGATGTTGATGACTATGAACTCTACTTTGTTAATGGCGCTCACACTTGGTCTAGGAGCTTGTTTGTGGATCAAATGCCTGTTCGAGGTTGGCAACCAGCACTCTGTGATCTAGAGAGACACACGCATGGTGTTGATTGCCAACCTCGAACACGCAATTGATCCACAAACAAGCTTCTATACCAGGTGTGAGCGCCATTAACAAAGTAGAATTCATAGTCGTCCACATCTACGAGATTGAGGTATAATTCACCAATCCTTGCCTGAAGCGTATTCTCCACCACTGTCATTCCACCGAGTTCACTTCCTTGTAATTCAAACAGTCAAAACAAACTCTCCCGTAGTTACATCTCTGTCAAACACTCGGAGATAGCGTGCACCAGCTATGTCAAGCACAATCCAACTCAACCTATCACGTGCTTCTCCATTAGCCATGTAAGTCGAAATCCAAGCTTGAGAGTATTAACTCATGATCACAACAGTCAGTATTCCCACCAGGTGTCCTCCGGCATGTTCAGTACACGAATAAAATCATGTAGAATACCTTGAAATTGACCGAAGCAGGTAGACATGATATTAATTGACATAAGAAGTTCTTCCTCTTCTGTTTGGCCGGTCCATCTCACTCCTTGAAGAATGTCGACCATCCTTCGTTCTCGGCCTCTAGCAGCACCACCACCACCAAGTATAAACTATAGAGAAACGAGAGTGGCAGAAATAGAGATAGTGTAGGAAGAGGAAAGTCTGTATATGAGTGAATTAGGGTACTATTTCGCTTCCTTCCCTCATTGACCATGTCGGGAATTATGTCACTCCTAGCAGCAACATTGTCCACAATCCTCTGCATGAAGGCGCAAATTAGAAGAGAATACGTCCGCTGAACCACTAGGAAGCAAGCGTATTGAATTGACCGTAATTCTTACCGGGGACATATTTCCTAATCCACAGACCCTACACGGAGGCTAAAATTATCGAATGGGATAGGGATCAGGAACTTGAGTGAAATCGGGATCAGATCGTGGTCTTTTTGCTCGTCTTTCGGGAGAAAGTCTGAACGAACACATATGAAAAGCAAAAATGAAAACATTGAAAAAGGAACTGGTTCAGTTGTAGGAAAGAAAACCAAGATAATAATTAAAAGCACTGAAAGAAAAGGGTATCGATCGGCAACTAACTCGCTAAAGGTGACCGTGCCACGAGTTGCAGAAGCAATGTCCTCCTCCTCCTCCAAATCGATATCATCCTCTTCTGAAATTCACATCAGACTGAATCCCGAGTTCAGAAAAGAAAACAATAAACCAAAAAGAATTTGTATGCAGAAAGCAGCCTTCAATTCTCAAAAGGGTTGAAGAATCAAACATCCAAAATATTTGCTCAAAACTAAACAATTAAGCAGCAAGCAGCCTCCCAAAGAAATAAAAAGATAAACACAAAGAGAAACAAACGGACCATGAGCCTCAGATTCGGGCATGCGTCGAAGCTTTCTACCATGGAAATACTCCCGACAGGGCTCTTTGTCTGCAAAATTTCAAACAGTGAATATATGCACATGTTGGTAATTCGAGAACTGATTGGCTGAGATCAATCAATCAGGGAAGGCGCAAACATCAAACGATCAATGAATTTAATCAAACAGATTACATATCGTTAACACACCTGACGTTTTAGAATTCTTTCCGATTCCATGATTCCAGCACGAAGTTGGTCGTCTATCTTCGTTTTAGAATTCTTTACCTTTATTCACCCAACCACATATCCCAACCACCAAATCTTCACATTCACTTCTCTGTGGATCTCATTTGTAGACTTTGAGACACCCCTTCAAAGTCCAACTCATTCGCTGGTTCTTCCTTCATTCCCAACCAAGCTAATACCCACTACGAAATCGTTACAATATCCCCTTCCCCTGTCAGATAATTCCCATTTGGGTCAGATCTGGGTTGGTAGTCCCGGGTGATTTGATGGCAGGATGGAGAAAAAATGGGTCTCCACCTACCAGAAACAAATGCTCCAAGCAACCTAAGGAGCAGGACAGGCCAAACATACAGGAAAGTGGTCCCGCTCATAAATTCAAACAACCAAAACCAGGCGAGAAAGCGAATCCAAGGCATCCTCAGTACTGCTCGCCTTCAATAGCACAGGCCAACTACCCAACAACATTAAATTCGGGCAGTAAATGAAGAGGTAAGTTCTCATGGGTGGTTACAAACTCTGGTTAATTTGTGTGTGGGTTCGTGGTACATTCAACTGGAGTCTAAGAGCTGGAAGGTCAACGAGAAAAAAGAAGGTCAGATCTGGAGTACATTCAAAATTGTCTATCTGTTGTATACTTTGTTTCAAATCGTCTGTGAGTTCTCTCAATCTAGCAGTCAAACGGCTTGGGAAGGATTAGGATCTCTCCGCAAACAATGGGCAGCTCTCGCAATTACAATATTGTAGGTTTCATTGTCACATCTTCTTCCGGCCGAGTCACTTCAAAACTCTTCTAGATATTGGAACTCTTGCTGTTGATATCTGTTTCCGTAATTGAAAAATTTTCCCTATCCTTCCACTCGAATTATAACGCGTAAAGTACCAGCTTAGATCCGGGTTACGTGGAAATATTTCTCCTCTGATTGGGAGCAGCCGATGCTCTGAGAAAATGGTAGAGAAAGAGGGACGAGACTGGCGAGACTGGTGTGTGGTTAGAGGATTGCCGGCATTTTTTCGCCGAGAAGTTAGTGGCGGGAAGTAGTGGTCTTTTGATGATCAAAGCAGAATGATGGAAACCGATCGGAAAAAGTTTACAACTCAGGAATCATCAGACGCCAGCACAGCTCAGGCTTAACCAAACAAACTTTATCCACTCGAACAAACAATGAATTTTACGACAATGAACCAAAAATTGGGCGTCCTCGGTGGATCTCTGAGCCGAATTGTACACATTGGATTGGACGCGATGAACACTTGAAAAACCTGCCTATTGCATACTAATCCAAACTAAGCAGATTTTTTAACCATCAGATAAAAAATAAAAGGAAAAACGAAATACAGATTTACAAATTCCATGGAAATGGAAAGGGGAAACCTAAAATTTTCTCTATAAGCATGTCCAACCATTAGAGCGGAAATTATAATGATCTAGACGACTTGAATCCAGGAGAGGAAATTGGGTTGACAAGTGACAACAATCATGCCGGAATACAAAAGGAGGAGCTCAGAACCGGAGGCAAGATACAAACCAGATGAGGCCCAGCCGGACTGCAACTTATATTCGATTCACCAACATCTGGCAGACCAAGTTTTGGGGGGCGAACGTATCCCGCCACTAGAGGCACACATAATATTGAGATTTCTATCCTTGAACCTGCCATTGCAAGAATTATTTGTTCAAATGAAAATTGCAAATAACAAAGAGGCAATGGCTACGAGCCAGAAGATATTTTCGCAGATAAAAACAAATACGCGGAGTTTAAGTAGTTCACAAAACCTTGCTTTGCGGAGAGAGAAACATGCCCTCTTTTCCTCCCAGCAATCATCCAATTCTCAGTATTTGCACCGACTTCATATAACACCTCATCCTGGTGCACAATCACTAAAAATTATTAATATGCTCAAGTTGTAGTCACCGAATTCATATATAACGCCTTAACAAATGACAGTTGAAACACAACCCTAATTCCACATCTACCAAAGTTAGTGGGATAAACTAAAAATTACACTTGAAGATACAGATGGACGTCAGTTCATGCAGTGACGAGCAATTCTGATGGTAATTCATAAGTCTCTACACAAATTTTATTATTTCCTTTCAAGTGAAAATCAACGACATACACCTTACCACCTCAGGTTTTAGGTGAAACAACCAAGTAAACTGCAAGTACATGAAATTCTTGTACACTTAAGAACGGTTGAATACTGACATTATTGCTTATTCAGAAATAAAAAGTGAACCAGAAAAGTAGTAAATTATCAGCATTCTAAGATTTGCCAACCGCATTCTAAGATCAGGCTGTGACTTACATTGTTAGGAGAAACTTCATTTCCCTCAAAATCCTTCAATCTTTCAACCCTCCATTTCATGGTAACTAGCTGGCCAACCCTTAGGCCACCAGAAGAGAGAGTAAGAAAACCAACAGCCAGGACTGGATCAAGCACAGGCCTTTGTAAAGCAAGAGTGCTTCTGAAAATTAAGTCCTGTCTAGCACCCTCAGACCCAGAAGATTCTGCAGACACAGGTGGGTGTGCTCCACTGGTTCTATCACCAGAAATTCCATATCTAATATTTAGTATACTATCCGACTGAAGAGCCTTAGCTTCATCTGCAGGAAAAACAAAATTTGCATCATCAGTTCTGTCATATGTACGAAAATCTCAAGCATGAAAAGATTCACAACCAATTCCACATTTGCAGCAACTAAGACATGACAGTGACTTATTAGCGCTTGTGTTATCTTAAAAATAGGAGCTTAGAAACATGCAAATATGTATAACAGAAGGGAACAATACCTTCAACATTAGGCTTCCCTAAGCATATACTGAATAGCATTCCTGCCTTAGAATTTGGAGAAACTACTAATGGAAAGTAGGCTGAAGTTGGTCTCCCATCACCTTGTAAAGTATTAACAAATCCATCTTGAAGATCAAGCCAAGCATCGAAGATGGTCACTGTGCCTTTCACTTCAGAGTGTAGAATGACCTGGAAGTAATCAAGTCAAAGAGGAACTAAATACTCATGAAGGAATTGATATTTATCACAAGCACACCAGAATATGAACGGCCAACCCCCAAGGACTCTGCAGATATTTCATACAAATAAAATCTCCTGTTTCATGGATTTTTAAGCATCTATTTTGGTAATTGCAAGAAATATCTTTGTCTCACATGGTAGAATGCAATGTGAAATCATATCCAGCCAATGCACAAAAGCATCATTCATGCTAAGATAGTGGTTACAATAACTGTTTGTGGAAACAGACACATGTTTCAACACATAGGATGTCACACATGACACGTCGTATTATCTAATCACCTAGCCAGGGATGCATAAGTAAACTTACATACCTGCAGAAGCAAAGTACCATCATTGCATTTATCTGTTATTCGCGTGCTCACATGGAAAGGATCAGTAAAATGCACAGCTAGGGTCCTGCACAAATTAATAATCAATAAAATACATCTACAAATTTGAATGCTAAGAATAAAAAGTAGACCAAAATCAAAGAAATATCAGCAAGGATGATGTAAAACGAGAAATACCTCTCAAATATCTGATTGTGAGATACACCAAATTCAAGTTTGAGTGCTATCATCCTCATTCCATCCACAATGCTCTGTCTCTGAGGAACCACTGCAATAAGACATGATGCATTACGTACAGGTAAGCAGTTGGACTCAATATAGAGTATTTACATGTATACACATATATCCACAACCTGAAGATGATCCTACTGTAAGCTTTTCACTGATAGCACGAACTGGAATCCATAAAATAGACGTTGAATTGCTTGCCCAATGTGGAAACTCTACTCTATCATCACACAGAGTCAACTTCTCAAAACTTTTATCGGCAGCAAAAGAACCATCCCTTAGAGTATCATTACAGTCGGTCACACCAACTGAACTCTTTGATGCATCAGCATAGCTCTCCATCTCAATGAAATGTGAATCTTCAATTTTAAGACCAGGTCCAGTATCAACATACAAGACAGCACCTTTGAGAGAGTAGTTAATGGGTCTTACAATAATGCCTACCCACTGAGGTTCATTTATCAGCAAACCAGAGGAAACAGCAGCAACAAGATCAACCAGAGGTCTTGGTTTGAATACCTGAAAAAGAAAAGGTCATTTAGAAGGTACAATACCATAAGTACATCTTAGAAATCAACTGAAAAAATTCGTCTCGAAGTTATTTACCGCTTTTATTTACAATAGAATTAAAATAACAGGGATAAACTAATAATTTGGGATATGATGGGTAACAAGAAGCTATAAGTTCATAAGTTGCACCTTCAAGATAGGTCTAGGAGGCTTTTCATAACTCATGAAATCCACGCTGTCTTCAGGACCACCCTTGGAAAAGCTATGAGATCTGAATCTTAATTGCCCAATTTGCCCAGTAAGAACCCCCAAAACATATGAACCTGGTTTCTGTGGGGGTAAATCCAGGGTAATAGTATTCCGACCAGGCTTTAATACAATTGCAGTCGAGCTCATTAATGCCTGAAATATCAGATGAAATAATCATATATAATGTTCATACAACATTTAGACCTGAAATGGTGAGATGAAAATGCATTGTAAGTCCAAGAAAGCTTACCTTAGCAACCTCATCAGTATTAAATATTGCATTCAAAGTGAGAATTAGTGAATCGAGAGTTATATCATCAGGAAAGCCACTCCAAAATGTTACTGATAGAGTACCAGAATCTCCATCACATAATTCTAATGGAGGCCCAGGATTGCCAGAAAATGTAATTAAAGATGACACATCTAGGGGCACCGGTTGCTCCATTTTGCCATGTGCAAGACGAACCACCTCTAACTGAAAAGCCTGGCGTTCCTTTGTCAAAAACAAGCCTTTATCCAATGAAAGCAATCTCACACAAGATGATAGATAGCCAGCTTGATCATTGAGTATTTTCTGACACTCTGCTAAATTGGGGAGGACTTCTGCCAATAAATCCTGCCATCCTTCACCAGCGTAAAGTGCACAAACCTTTTCATATGACTTTGCTGCCAGATCAAAGTTTCCGTGCTTAAAAAAGACAGATGCTATTTCTCCATCAAGAACAACTCCATGTCTTTTCCACCAGGATCGATGATAATTGTCAGCAGCGCCTTTAGTTAGTTCAAGATATTTTTGCTGTCAAAACAAGCCATTTGTGAACAAGACAAAAAGATCAATAAAAAATTATATAGCATGTATAGAGGAACTACTAATTTGAACAATCCTGCATGGATAGTAAACTAAAAATGAGCAAGTGTTCATACCTCAAACTCCTCTGTAGATGACAAAGACTTCAACAGATTAGGATTAGAAACTGTATTGTGCAGAGCATATTCAGCAGCAACATAAATTTCAGCAAGCCTCATGGGTCGATCAATGGAGCTCTCAGAAATTCCTGGTGAAGAGTTAGTACGTGACATAACACTTGCTTGCACTTTTTGTAATGATGGCATCTTAAATGATGCATCTGAACCTGAACTGCCATCATACATTGTGACTCCGTTACCACTCAAACATGCCATTTTTAATACATAAAAACAATAAATGAAATGAGAATATTTAGTAAGAATATTAAAAACAAAGAACGATTAGAAACAGATGGCACTACACTGCTAAAATTCTTGAATTTGCATTACCCATCACTAAAATTTTGGCGGCCATCAAACATTTCACCCATATTCCCGGCAGAAAGGGAAGCTCTCCTCCGATTAGCCTCGCGTAATAGTAGAGAAGGTTCAAGAGGCAATGGTTTTCTCTGAATACCAAAGTGCTTTACTGATGGAGTTGACTGTAGAATTATCTGCAAAAGATAAACAAATAACTTTTTTCATCAAAAAGAGAAGGAAAAGAAATGAATAACTTAGGTGGCGGAAAATGCTTTTGCATGAAAATCAAAAGCCAACTGAACAGTAATAACAATACTAATGGCAACTTTAGAAGATAATCATCATTAATCAATAATTAAAGGTCTAATTTCCCATACACCACCTTCGTTTACCCCATGTAATAAGGATGGGACGACGCTAATACCCCCTTTTATTGGTTTGATAAAGGTGCTAAATAATGAAATCTACTAACTATTTATATAACCTCACAATTACAAACATATACTAAACCCCAAACCCTAAACCATTTCAAAATTGAGAAATTTGAGGGATTAGAAGATCTATTATGAAATTTTCATAAAATGGGTCAAATCTTCTGCTTTTGAAGGTGTAAAAAGATAATCATCGCTTGAAAGTTAACTCTGATGTTTTCTGGTATTAAAGCACATCAACCTACTGGAAAAATATAAGGGAGTGAGAATGTCACAAATCTGTAACAAGGAGTGGTTGCATATAGCCTTTTAACATGACCAAAACTTCCAACCACAAGACACGTCAAATAGAAAGAGAAAATGAACGAACAATAAACAATAAACCTTCCAAGATTAAAAGTTTATGCTGATTTATACTAATGTAGGCTAGATGGATATAAATTGATGTAGTCTCAATTAAATAAGTTTACACCAACATATGGTATCCGGAATTGAATTAAAATATTAGCTTAACATTAACTGAAGAAGTTGGGGTTTCACCATAAAACCAATTGGCAATATGGGGAGTAGCCCAACTACTTATAAGCACATGCAAGGTCCCTCCTCTCATCAATGTGGGATTTATTCTCAACATTAGCTAGTCATATTCAAAAATAAAAACTTCAGCTAGTCCGATGCCAACATTTACAGTATTAAGAACTTACCTTTTCTTTTGCCAGCACCTCAGATGAAGCATCTGGTGGAACTGAGGGCCAAACTGCAGGCTTGGGCCAGGGAAGCATGCTGAGTGAAGCACTGTTAATTGAGTTAAAAGTAAAGGACAACTAGTTTAGAAAAACATCTGCAACTTTTAGGTACTTTAAAGCTAATTGCAATGATTACATGTTCAAGCTTGTATCTAGAATGCTATAAGTTGTTTTCATCTTCAAAGATTCAATTGGTACCTATTTCCAGGACTCCTTTCTATATTCGTCCCATATCCGATTAAATATGCAAGCCTCATGAACTGCATAAACATACATTACAGCCTTTTATTAGTAAAGTGCAAGCACATTAAAAACGAATTTTCCAGTCAATGTTGACTGCCGGTTGAATAACGCATAACATTCACTTGTATCAATGCACTCCAATAAAGGTATATCAATGGATTAAAGAACAAAACAAAATGATATTTTAAGTTCCTCTATTGCATATGAAACACTAAGTACTTTTACCTTAACCCTGCATAGTGAATAAAGGTCACCTTGAAGGCGGTAGAATTCCTTTTCTATATCGGGTCCTGCAAGTCCTTCCTTATAATGTGAATCAGTTTCATTGACTAAGGACATGCACGCCGTTATCACCCAAACTTCACGCATACAAAAAGGTAGAATACTCTGAGAACAACTCCAAAAGGAGAAAACAGAAAAGGTGAGGATAAAAAAAAGGAAAATAGAAAAGTCAGATATGATAATTCAGAATCATACAAACTTCAAGATATGAAAAACACCTTTAAACAAAACGAATACCAGATACCTCATGTACAGCCAGAGACTTTGAGAAGCTTATAATGAATGAGTATCCCCTTGATGCTACTTCAAACAGGCGATTCAGCTTGAATAAAAGCTACAGTTAACCATCTATTAGATATGCAGTTCAAATTTTGTTTCAGCAAATTAGGACGTCAATTTCTGTATAAACTAGATTCTGAAGGAACCACCTCTCTCTCAAAGTTGTTTTTTCTGAATGGTTATATTATTTTTCTATATTAAGTAAATGGTCACGGAACCTTCTTTTATGTCCACGGTAAACTTGTATTCATCACTTAAACCACCGTGCAGTCAATGTGATTGTATACTTTTCTCATTCTTCATTTTTATCAATATAATAGGCACAAGTTTGAGTATGGAGTAATTTACATCTTATGAAAGTAAAGCCACAGTATTCCATAAAGTACAACATTAGGCTGTTGATGTTGAAAAAAAAAAACACAGATGGAAATCATTTTAGTGACATAACAGGATAATTTTAATTCATATTTTTAACTGATTTAGGGTCATAGGCTTGAATTGAACGAATGTCTCACATACCTTTGATTGGCAGGCAAACAGATACTGTCTAAATTCAAATTCTCTAAATGAGTCATCTTGAACAATTTGTGTCAATGATTTGTTTCCAGAATTGAGCAATGCTGCCTGATCATCACCATGGTCAACTCCTCCGAAGTCCTTCCGTGTTCCATTCATTTCAACTGCATCAGATGAAAATGATTCATTATTGGTCTTGTATCTAGGGCAAAAAACAAAGAGAAAAAGTCCATTATTGATTGAAATATTATAATTTAAAAGCACTGAGCTTATAATGGAATGACGATTTTCCAATTTTTAGTTTCATTAAGTGGCGGGAGAACTTAAAAGCTCACATTCATGATCTCCTGCTCACTGCTCAGCAGACGATCATCCTCACCAATCATTGGATCAAAATCAAAATGCTGACAATTATAAGCATGGCCCCCATAGAACATGGATCAAAATAGCGTGCATGTTTGTGTGTGCGTTAATGATGTAGATTCTCGTTTCCTTTGAGGAGATATGAACAACTACAGGATTGCAATAACCAATTCAATGAATCATTTCTACCCGATTTGACTGCACAAGAATTAAGACATGAAGAGAAGATTTTTAAAAAAAATTAAATAAAAAAAAAAAAAACTGGTTTAGTGTAAAGAAGATAGACTCGTTAAGGAATTCTTCTTTTACAAGAAACAAATATTTTATGAACATCTGGCAGTCAGAGAATGAAAATAATGAATTGTCTCAATATCACAAGTAAATGACTAGTACAGCAGTCAATGGTAACTCATATCTATGATACAAGGCCCCCAATTCATGAAGATCACTGTACCTTCACAAAGTAAGTTTCAAAATAAAGTGAGCGTTTCATAAAGTAACACTAACTATACTTGCTGATCAAGTATTAAGGACTTATAAAAATGTAGACAAATAAAAGTTGAAAAGATCCCCCATGCATGTACTTGAAGGTGGCATTTGCAGTTCCATGTCAAAATAGGATTCTCATTAGAAAACATATGTAGAAGCCATAACATGTATGTCAACACCAACAGTGATAAATAAGATATATGTGTAACGCACCTGTTTCCAAATAACAAATTTCTAGTTCATCGTATTCACGTAAAGAATCTTCATGAAGATGATTCATCTCAAACATAAAAGCCAAGCTTTCCTGAAAAGAGATTCAATTATGGTAAGACGCCATAAGATGATCGGTAACATAAATTATATGGATCTAAAAACACAAAGGTTTGTGGTTCTTGCACCTCATAATTGCCTAAAGTAGGATTTGAAATGTACTTTTATAAGACCAAAAAGTATTCACTATTCAGTAAGCTTTTGAATACAATTGATGTATGCAAGAAATCTACATTTGAATCAACAATCTTTTAAATCCTCTTTTGCCCAAAGCAGCCTTAATCAAATTCTTCAAATCCAAAAATTGAGAAAATGGAACTACCTTCAGAATAAAAAAATTGCAGAAGTTCCAAACTGGCATGAAGCGTTGTTCACTGAGCTTGCGTATCTCGTCCTCATAAAATTGTACACGCCTATCTAATGTATTTCTGATGCACTCCATTATCTTGGATTCCAAATCTTCCCAAAAGTTTGCTTCAGGTGAATATAGATCGAACTTGCAGCACCTGAGCAAAGCACATGTTGATAAAGTAACATGATATTAGGTGAACTAAACTTTAAACAAATACATCAAAATATCATTCAACTTTATATTATAACCTGACACTTATATTTGATAGTCAACTCATGTTTTATGGTAGACATGATACCAGATGAAACTTACTGAAAATAAATGAAAGAAAATATTATACATATAGGTATTTTTAAAACTCAACCCGACCCAATTATAAATATGCTGGTGATGTGATCAGTCTACAATACTGAAAGAAAACAAGATGCTTGCCAAGTCCATCTTAACAACGATGAAGGAAACAGATGAAATCGACAAAAAAAACATTATTTACCCTTCTCCACATTTTGGCTAAAAGGTGTAAGTATATGTTATCAATTTAATACCAACGTTGTTAAATTTGCATTGTTGAATCTGTTATAGATGAAAAATTCTCAATATGGCATGTTGACTTAAATAACAACAAAGCAGATGATGTAAAGGTTAAGTATTGTCAAAAAATACCGACTAATCTTCTTATTAGAATTTTGAATGCAATTTGGAAATGCACTCTCTGGAACACCTTAATAGAGGGGGAGAAACTAGGAAAAGCTCAATGCTCACCAATATTTTGAGTATAAAATAATCACAACACTTACCTCTCAATACTACTCAGTCTATCAATTAAAAAAGCAATCATATTTGATTACAAAAGCAATAAACTCACCTTTCTCTCTTCTTGGAACTGAAATCAACTTCAAGTTTGGCATAAACTTTACTTGCCAATTTGGTGGCTTGATCATTATTCGGGTGAGCCTTGGATATAAAAACAATAAACCATTCCCGTTCATCATTCTGGACAATTAACTTTAGGCGCGGTTTAAGGATGGTCTTGAACTCATCAAGATCCTAATGAATAAAGACAAAAAACTGTTAGTTAACTATGAGATTAGCAGCATACAATCAAACAGATCATGGTTTGGTCTTATGATAACAATAATACTACCAGCGCATGGAAATATGGATAGAAATATGTTTTACCAAACACTTAAATGACACATTTTTTATTCCTACATTTTCTATCAAAACCTGACAAATGCTCAAAGACACAAAGCTAGCTACTTTCCCAATCTGAATAAGTTAGTAAGAAAAGTACCTTTACAACCATCTAGTACGAAAGATGTATACAAATCTGACTTCAGACATTTAATAGCATAATAATTGTTGTCTTCAGAACACAATAGTCATGCATATATTTTATCAAAAATGGATGGCTAAATGGTTCCCCATTTGACAGATATTTTTGCACAGATGATCTTAAAGTAGATCTAAAATAATGGAAGCTTTTGGATCACTGAACCATGTTTCTCATTGAGCTCCATAAGTGTTCTTTGTACACATAAAAACATATATCCATCCATATAGAAATACACACACTAGGACAACTCCTCAGCTTTAAAATAATTCAGCAACATAGCAAGTAAAAAAAATGAGTAGACCAGCCATTTTATTCAACATGACAAAGCATGTGGAAAAGAACTACAATTGCATTTATAAAAGAAATTACTGAAATTGTTTAACGTAATAGAAGTACAGTTGGCATATATATAAATATATATATATATATATATATATATATATAATCTTTTTTAGAAAGAGACAAATTTTTTATTTTCTTTTTATTGATAACTTGAGGTATCAAGATCTTCAATCAAAGGCACGTGTAGACCCTACAACCAGAATGGCTGGGACTAACAATTGGAGGTTGCCCCATAGGAGTGTATGCATCCGAGGGAATTGAACCAGAGACCTTTGTTTACTAAGCTTCTTATCTTGGCCCTTACTGAGACTGGACTAACCCATGGTGTTTATAGATACAGATATTATACATTGGTTACGAAATAATACATCAAGATAAGTGAGGTGAAGGAGATTGTATCTTACCTCACAGGTGACGAGGACCGCAGTTGCATATGGCTCCCGGAACCAAAATAATGATTGCTCTTGTGGGAACCGGCTACGAAGCCTCGAGTCTGTGGTTAGTATGAATTCAGCAGGAAGATTCTCTACAAATAAAGGATTACGGGACTTGTTATTTAAGCAAGCTCTTTTAAATGGCAAGTGCTCCTCAAACCCATTCTTGACAGTAGGCCACAAGTCGCTCACATCTTCAACTGCAAATGAGCTCATGGTTAAACTGTTAGATGGCAACACGAAGCAAGGCCAGTGACATAAACCATTACCACACACACAAATATTAGCTATCCGTTTCACTCGCTGTAAACTCAATACAGACTAAGAACATGACTGGAATACTGGCAGAAATTGTCATGGGATCGGTGGAGTAGCAATCAGGCTGCTAATGGGTTCCCACATTAAACATAATCATATACTTTTGTCAGATAAGCATAACCATACATGGCTGAGAACACAACAATAATCACAAATAACTAAATATAACTTGTCATTAAACAAATGGCGAATGCCGCATAAGCTGTTCAATAAAATACAAAAAGCTAATAAATGATTTCTAGTACTGGAACACCGAAACAACAAACTTTGCGCATTGTGCAAAAAACCGTTCCCATTTATGGAAATTCAATTGAAGAACTACTAGTTCCCGAAAACACTCCAAAACTGACCAACTAAAACTTTGCATTTTCTGCATCACTTTAATTGCTAATTAGCTATCCCCGTACTTCATCAAATACGCATTTTTTGTTCTACAGAGCCCCCAAATCTCAATCAAGAAGATCAGTAACTTAAAATGCGTAATTGACGAACAAAAAAAGGAACAGGAATGGTAAAGCTCGAATTTGAAATTACAGAAGACAAATGGAACCCAGAAATTGAATTGTATTGTCGAATTTGGAGATTTACCTGCAATCACGAGATGATCGAGGGAATTCTTGATCGTCTGGAACTGAGCGAGGTAGTTCGCCATGTTCGACCTCGATCTATACCAGATGTGTGAAATTGTTCATGATCGAGATATGTATAGAGAGAAAGAGAGAGAGAACGAGGCCTATACGTACATATACGTATACATGTAGAGAGGGAGCGCCCTGAGTGAGGTGGTGGTTGGAAGTGTAGGTTTGCTCTCTCACTGTGTAATGGGGAATTGGATCGAAAATTCTGCAGAAGTTGCAACTGTGCAACCCGCTCCTGCACCGGTAGTTCCGTTTATTTTCAACGTTTAGATCTGGATGCTTTGATCTAATGGCTCATAATAAACTTGAAAAGAAACTTTCTTTGTTTTCGTTGTAAGTACTTTGTTTAAGAATGTGACTGATTTAAATAGAATTTCAAAACAATTTGGATGTCAATTTTTTATAGACTTGTATTATTTGTAAGGCAAGAAAATGCGTTACAATTAGTATAAATAATGATGTTAGGCCTAAGGAATAACACCTACAATTTACCAAGCTCTCTCTCATTTCTCCTCTCTTTTCTTTGTCACACCCGCTATACTTTTTTTCCAAATAGTTAATTTCACAACACGTTATCAGCATGAATAGCTTTCGATGTTGCACTTAGAGTTAGAGGCGAATCATTCGAACTCGGTCATCTTAAATTAAGTGGCAAGTTTAGTTTCATGTCGTTGCTATTTTGATTAACTTTTTACTTTTATTGAGTTGACGTAGCTGATAATTGATGCCTCTTGCATATTCTTTAAGAAGTACTCCGAATTTGGTAAAGTGCAGTGTATGTTGATGACATGAATCTAATAATCTTGAAAGAGCATAAGAAAATTGCTTCACAACTGCAATTGGAATTTGAGATAAAGGATACCACGACTTGAAGTTTGAGTGTTGTTTTTTACGGTAGTCTGGTTCACCTGTCGAACCACACCCAAAAGGTGTTGTTTTTTGGTGCACCTATGATTATCCAAATGTTAGATGCAAATGAGACCCTTGAAGATGTTTAGAACCCAAAGTTCCATATCTAAATTCAATTTGCATTTTATTGTACTTAGCTTATTACATTAGGCATGACATGTCTTTCGCTGTTGATCTGTTGGTAAATATACAACACTGTTTTTTCTGAGTATATTCATCAATTGCTAGTTACATTTGTTTGTGGTTAACTCTTTTTTCCTCTTACAACACATATTGTCCAACAGTGATTGTAAGTACTTATAAGCTTTATAGTCGCTATTTAAAAGAAATTTGGTTATTTATCAAATATAGCAAAAAATTAACCCTTAATTTCAAAAATGTCACTTTTTATAAAATATTTCAAATATATTCAAAATTTCACCTAAATAGACACAAACACCCTCAAATTTAACAATCAAATAAAGTAGAGGCTTTTTAGCCAAAATGATTTGTGATATTGACATAACTCTTTAATCTGGTCCTTAACCATTAATGATAGTGTTCTTGAATTTGTCTATTGTGAATCATTTTAATCTTTCTTTGAATTTGTCCATCCAGATCATTTTAGTTTTTTCATGAAAAATCTATCAATTGCTCTATTAGTATGATGATGTGGCGCCACGTGGGTTTCACAAATACAATCATATAACGACATGTGGATTAACTATGAAAACTATTTTTATATTTAAAACTAAAAATGATATTAGTAAAAAAAGAAAGAAGTTGAAGGCATGATTGAAATTCTGCTGCTCCCACTTGCGGTAACCGCGGCAGCGCTCAATGTCACCGATGAAAGGGTCGAAGGGGATAGGGTTGTGGTGGTGGAGTGTAGAAGCGAAGGTGAAGTTGGACCAGAGCTTGAGGCGACATTAGCTTAAAAGCCTTTAATTTATTTAATTGTTAAATTTAAGTGTATTTTTGTCTATTTAAGTGAATTTTTGGATATATTTGAATTTTTTTTATAAAAAGTGACATTTTTGAAATTAAGAGTTAATTTTTGGCTTTATTTGATAAATACTCTTTTTTTTCTTTCTTGTTTATGAGGCAAAATTCGAGTTAATTATACAAACATCTCTTGAGGATTTTCGTGTTTTCACAAAAAATCCCTTACGTATAAAATGACACACCCCGACCCCGGATGTCCACTAGGACTCCGAATCGAGCTGTGCTAGCCGACACCTAGAAGGTGAAGAAGCCATAAAGTGTGATGATGTGGAAAATATGTGAATAAATTTAAACCTAAGAGTGCCTAAAAACCAGAGTGCGTTGGTGAGCGAGAATGAACCCACTTCACACGTGAAGTTAAAGCATAAGTAAGTACAATAGGGTAGATAGAGAATCATACCATCGAAAGAAATCTCCAATACTAAGATTTTCCACGAATCTTCGTCGAAAGGAAGCTCGCTAATAAAACCTGGAGGGAGAAAACAAAACAAGGTGAGTGGCCCTGGAAATAATTTTTTTAATAGAAACCATCTAAAACGTTATAACCCCTCGACGCAACACTTGTATAATTTCCAGAAAATCATATCACGTATCAATGTGAAATCAACATATATCCAAGGTTCTAAAAAATGCTAGGCGCTAGTCGAGCGGCGGGCTGGCGCCTAGGTGGGCTGACGCCTAGGCGGGGTCTAGGCGGCCTAGGTGGATTTAGGTAAATTTCTTATATATCTTGTAAATAAGTGCATATTGACACTTACAAAAATTATACTTGTATGAAATCTATGAATAAGATAATAAAATAATGAAAAAAAAGTATCCAACAAATCCAAAATTTAAAAACACATTAAGCATATTAGTAAAGAGTACCATAGGATGACCCATGTACAACAAGTTCACAATTTAAAACCACATAAAATGCAAAATAGGAGGAAAATAAGGAAATATAGTATGCAAGATACTTGCAAAGTTACAAAGCTAAGAAATAAATTTGAGATAATTGATTTGCATCCTACTTTAATAAAAACGAATGCCTAAGACAAAGAAACTAAAAGAAAGGAAAAACATAAAAGAAACAAATAAATTAAAATAAACAAATAATAAAACAAAAAGAAAAGAAGAAAAAGGAAAAGGCTCACCAGGATTCGAAATCAAGACCTGGAGCCATGGGAAAGGCGCATCAAAAAGGAAAAAAAAATTCACGGGCGCAGGGTTCAAATTGGAGCCCTGGGAGCTTGTAAGGAACTGAGGACACGCTGACCAACACGTCCATGCCCATACTAGTGTCAATCTTTAACAACAACTATAATATATGCTAAATTAGTAGCTTCATGTTCATTTCAAAAAAAAAAAAAAACCCCTATCATCACCGACACTATCTGCCTTGCCTCGAGCCCAAAGCCCCAAACGGCTCACTGTCTCTCCATGTCAGAACGTCCCTTTCAAATTTCAATGGACATGGCATGCACACTTGTCATGCATCCATATAGTGAACTTCTTAGGATTCCAAAATAAAGGGCTAAGATGTGCCCCTATTTCTCTCATTTCTGATAACTTTTTAGAAACCCTAAGCCTCTCTCTCTCTCTAGAATATGAGAGATATCTCTCAATAATAGAGGGACATCATCTCATTTTACCCTACCCTATTTCCCATTTCTCTTAGACCTCTCTTTCTTTAGGATTAAAAAAAAACAAACAGCTCTTATTTCTATATAATGAAGAACCTTAGCCGCTCCTCATCTACCATTTTAGCTCCAATGGTTTACCCTCCTCTCTCATTTCAACACACCCACTCACTTTTAGCTGCTCACAATACTCAATCTTCTCTGCAAAAACCAAAATCAACGAGTCCTACCATGGAAATTGTGGCATATTGAAGCTCCAAACTTCCCACAGAGGTAAGCATCGCCTCTGCCATTGTTGAACATATGTCCATTTGATGGTTTGAGATAGAAAAAAAGACTAACACATGCTTTTTTTTTTTTTTTTTTTTTTTTATATGTATGAGGGTGAGGATTCGCCTAGGCCGCCTAGGTCTGCCTAAGGCGCCCGCCTAGAGCCCAGCCAATTTTTCCAACCGATTTGCAAGAAAACACCTCGGGTCACTAGCGCCTAGGCACCGCCTAGGCCGTTTTTTAGAACACTACATATATCAACAACAAATTCCATAAATATACCATGATACAGCATCTCATCAGTAACATAAATAATCGTGTGCTCAATAATCTATATTAGCACATAAGTCGGAGTCACCTATATTGACTTGTACGACTTATCCATATATTATCAATCAATGCTAGCACATAACACCGGGGTGCAAGTTGATGAGATCTAAATGCATCTATTGTAACATATACGACTCATGTGCAACGTGTACGACAAGGTCGGAGTTGCCCAAAATATACATGTAGTCATACCATAACTCTATCATTTCAACTAATACCATAAACTCACCTGAACTTACCTGGTTGTCCTACGTTCACCTTTGCACTTCAACGCGTTCACAATGATTATGTGCAGGTAATATACATATGGATATACCATGATGCAATCTAATACTCAACCATGTAATAGCATTTTCAATTATATACATATATATGGCATAAAAATGCCTAAGCTGTAATGTCCTACTCCCAAACTATTTATTTTCGGGAATAATTATCGGTGACAAGCCCAATTAGACACTAGCTTAATTAATTATCATTACATACGTTTCCTTACTTCAATTTCTTGATTCTTCACACACTGATTTATGACCAACATTTAACCACCAAATCATAAGGTTAAATCTCACATTTTCCACCAATCTCCTTCACATTGCTCAATTCACCCAACAAGGCTATTGTCTCAATTATTTAGTATCATTTACTGTATGGCTGCATCTAACGTCTCGTTAGATTCTCTATGTACCCTAAACAGGGATCAAGCCATTCGTAGTTCACAATAGTACTTCAAAGCATTCATAGTAATTATATGTAGGTAGTATGCATATATCAATTTAATAACGTTTGTGGAATTATCAATCATATATATATATACACACGGTAGAAAGGAAAAGACTCACTGACCTAAGGTCCGCGCTACGACTATCGAGACATCACGAACCAATGTGGCCTAGAACAATTATCAAATCACGTCTCAGAGTTCTTACCGATAGAATACATAATTTACAGAAACACATCCCTACATAATTCACTCCGGAAGATCTGCATCTCGGATTTCCTATCTGTTACTTCCAAATATTCACATTATATTCGTAGAACCACGTCCTAATGTTTCATTATGATCCAACAGTCGGATCTCCGCCAATTGCCAAAACCAAGCGGCAGTCAACAATTTATTTTATGAACTTACAAATCCAATTCGGTAAGATCTGTATGTCGGATTCCCGATCTGTAAGTTTCTATGGTCCTCAAATATTACATACTATAATGTATTAAAAGTTGGTGATGATCCAACGGTCAGATCATCAATTCACATAATGTTCAAGTAGCGGTCTTTATCAAAATGATGTTCAAACGATGAGATTTCATAAATCAAACTTTACCAACGGAATTGGGGTGTCAAAATTAGCTTAGAAATGTCAAGGGGTGACTCGGCTCACGCGCCACCGCACACGTCGGTCAGCCGCTCGCTGAAAAATTCAACTATCTCCAAAAATTCTCAAATTTCATATAAATGAAGATCTCAATGAGAGGAACAACTTTTATACCTGCCACGAAGTCCAAAAGTGGACGGAAGATAGTTAATTTTGCCCACAAAGTCGGCAGGTGCCTAAACCTTCCCGGCGTTGATTCGTCGTCTACAGTGGTCCAATGGGGTCAATGTTGGTTGGGATTTTCTCCTGGGATGATGGGCTACAAAGCCCAAGTGGTGGCATCAGCCATTGCTTTGCCGATTCGCTGGAAAATTGATAAAAGTGGCCGGACACGGTTTTGACGCATTGGATTTTGTGGCTTCGCCCCGCCACATATGGTGGTTTATAAAGGTGGTTCTTGGTTGGGTTTTATAGAGGGGAATGAGAGCTTCGAGATGGTGGTGGTGGGGTTGAAAAACTCCATCGGAGTTGGCTGAAATCGGCCTTAGAAAATGGAAGGTCGCGAAAGTGGTTTTGGGTGGTGCACGGGAAGGAGAAGCTGAGAGCTTCTCTCCCTTTCTCTGATTGGCTACTGCCCTCCTCCCTCCCATTTTGATTGGTCACTCCCTCATTTATCTAATTGGTCCTTTACTAACACAAATCTGATTGGGCCACTTTCCCACAACGTGAGAGTTCAAATAATTTATCTAAACTTTCAATAACCATTTTCAAACGTCCATAACTATACAATTATAATCCGAACTAGCAGCTTTCGCCTATGCGTTCTTACCAACGAGTACTACGAGGACACGCCAAAAGAATAAGTCATACATTCCTTTAGACGATGGTCAACAGAAATCAAAATCCTTGCCTCTAGGCATTTTTGTCAATTCACTCGATTAAAATAAATAAAAACAAATTTTAGGGACGGGTTGTCACATAAAACATTACACTAACACCCTACGAGGTTTTAATTCACTTATACATAACCCCTTCGAGGACATATTCACCATTTTAATTAATTATCTAAAAAAATTCTTATTTATAATAGAAAAAGATTAACATTACATTAAACATTTAAAGAAACAAAATAAACCCTATGCATCTCCTAGACCCTAGTCCTGCATCTTCTTCTTCCCCTCCATCCCATATTTGTTTTCCAGCAACCATCTCTCTCTCAAGTTCTTTATTTGGTTTCGACCATCTGCCGTTGTGGCTTTTGTGTGTGTGTGTGTGTGTGTGAGTCGTGACCATAATGGATATATTTTTTTTTGAGTCAAGTGATAACGTTAGTAAGTTAGATGTTAGAAGGGGTATGAACTCACATTATTATGCAAGGACACAACACCTTTCTACGACTGTGATAAAGAGCCACTTGCGTGACCATAATGGATTTGACATTCTTGAAACATAATCTATTATGTTAATTAGGATTGTCAATCACTCTACCGAAAACCAATTAAAAAAATAAAAAACTGAGAGCCTATTTGGTATCCTATTAAAAAAAATTCACCATTTTTCAAAACATTTCTTGAAAACAATCTTTTTTAAGACTCAAAAACTTGATTGGTATGCTATATTTTAAATCTTACGATTTAAACTGAATAAAGATATCCAAAAAGATAGGAGAGGGAGAAATATGAGAGATGAAGAAAGAAAGTAAGATATGATTAGAGGAAAGAGAAAAAAAAGAGGAACAGAGGAGACAAAGAGGAAGATGAGTGAGAGAAAGAACCGAGAGAGAATGAAGAGAGCGAATTGAAGAAGAGACAAAAAAAGTAAAAAAGAAAAGAAAAGAAAGAGGAGGAGTGAGAGGGGATAAGGGAGAAAAAAGAAATGAGTGAGTTTAAGTTTAAAAACTCTAAAAACTCATTTTTTATGTTTTTCGAGAATATACTATATTTTTTAGTTTAGTTTTTTAAAATAGTCATACCAAACAAGTTTTTAAGGTCTAAAATTTGAAAATTGTTTTTGAGTTTAAAAAGTTAAATTCAAGTAAACTACTAAACAAACCCTAAAATTTCTAGCCTTTTCAATTCCCGTCAAATAAAAAAAACAGTTGAAAACAATGAAGCTGAGATAATGGGATCACACCGGCTTGCATAGAAGAATGTGTTGTAATCCACTATTCATTCACAAGACATTCATTGTGGATGGCCACTATTCATCCCACTATTTAACATGTGATGCTCTTACTTTGCTTATAAAACAAAGGAAGAAAGGGGATAGAAGTTCATACGGGAGAGAGGGAAGAAAGGAAGAGGAAGAGAGAGAGGAAGAGAGAGAGGAAGAAGAGAGAAAAGAAAGGAAAGAGAAAGGAGAGAATAAGAGAGAGTTATTTTTGTACTCCTATTATTCCAGATTATAAATGAAAGCACTACTGCTGCCCCGAGGATGTACTCCAGTCACACTGACTGTAGAGGAACCTCGTAATTTTGTGTCTTGCTTATTTATTCCACTGCACACATCGTCGATTTTACAACACGTTATCAGCACGAATTGCTCTAGTATTCAACCATGGAAGATGCTGAAGACTTCGACAAAGAAACCGAAGCACCATCAATCAAATCCGGTTGTAGCCCCAACAATCTCGCTGGATCCTCCTTCGCCCAACTACTGGAACCTTCGCGCCAAACATCACCACGTACCATGACGCGAGAACAAAGCTTCTACGAAGCAGTAGAAGTTTGGAGATGCAGAAGATGATCACTGCGACCTGTAGTTCGCCAGCTGATGGTCCCAGCCAACCATGCTAAAGTTGATGACATGGTTTTTCATCAATGCATGTCGTGCCTGAGGAGTCTCTCCTCACATGTCTTCTCGGTTTTCTTCCGAATCTTTGGATGGAGATTCTGCAAGCCAAACATGTCTCAGAGGAAACTCTTGTACAGAGTGGAGAGCTTCTTCTACTAAGAGGAAGGAGCACAAAGAGATTCACAGCAAGAAGAATGGTATAAAACTTTTCTTTAATCTTTCTTGGCTTTATCTTTTGTTTCTCTATTTTTGCAGAAGTTGCAGATGCATGCTGTCGCAAAAATGGAGATGGGAAGCCTGGTGTATGGTGCTGACACAAAAGGAGAAACAGATGATGCATTTGCACCATTTGAATGACAAATAATAATTTTTAAAAAAAAGGCATGGTGCGGATTGCACCAAGGAAAAGAAAATTAATAAAATAATAAAAGCGGCAAAAATGTTTCTGAATGAGTGCTGACATAAAGCAAGAAGAAAATAAATAAATATATATATATATATATATATATATATATATATATATATATAATATAAAGGGATTTGAATGGTGCACGGCACCATATGGTAAGAATAATTAAAAAAAATGGAAAAAGGGTGCCAACAAAAGAAGAAAAATAAAAACAAATATAAAGGCTTCTGATGGTGCATGGCACCACGTGAAAAAAAATATTTTTAATGTTATTAGTTATTTATGTGAATGGTGTTAGTTTAAAACTCTTTCACAAGTTTTATTTACTTTAAAACAATTTATTTAACACGGACGGTTTTTACTGCCTACTGCTTTAAGTTTTTATTTATGTGAATGGTGTTGGCTTAAAACACTTTCACAAGTTCTATTTACTTTAAAGCAATTTATTTATCATGGACGGTTTTACCGCCTACTGCTTTAAGTTTTGATTTATGTGAATGGTGCTGAATCAAAGCCCTTGTCACAAGCTTTATTTACTTAAAAGCAATTTATTTACCATAGTTGGAATTACCGCTTATTGCTTTAATTTACTTATTGTACTTCTTTTGTTACGATGAGTATAACAAGGACCCGAAGTTCCTTGATCAGATTAGAACCTGCAGTTTCTTGATCCTCATCATATAAAAATGATTGGACCAGAAGTTCCATCATGCAAAAAGATTGGGCATGAAGATCCTTGATCCTCAGAAATCAGACATGAAGTTCCTCGATAAGTACTTTAAGTTTGAAGAGCCGAAGTGCCACAACTTAATTGTAATAAAAGCCATGAGAGTACTAATTCATAGGCAATTAAATAAGGACTAGAAGTTCCTTGATGTATGTAAATGATAATATAATACATGTTTGCTGGATAGCTTACATCTCGAAGTTTTGATGATTATTGCATAACATTGGGCATTGATGTTGAACATCATGTTCCTCATATCCGTACTCAAAATGGTTTAGCAGAAGCATTTATTAAGCGGATGAAATTGATTACCCGTGCTCTGCTCATGAAAACGAAATTGTCAAATTTTCTACATGGGGACATGCCATGTTACATGATACATTATTAACTTGGTTGAGACATGTTGCCAACCACTAATACTTCTCAGTATAACTCGTGTTTGGGCACTAACTAAACATTACACATTTACGAGTTTTTGGTTATGTTATCTATGTGCCTATTGCAATGCCACAAACGTATTAAAATGAGGCATCATTGCAAAATTAAGAATTTATGTTGGATTTGATTTATCATCCATCATTCAATATTTTGAACCCTTAACTGGGGATATATTTACCGCATGATTTGCGGACTATAATTTTAATAATACAGTTTTCCCATCATTAGGGGGAGAAAATAACATCGTTGTGGAAGAATGATGAGAAAATACCGTTCAATGATGAGAAAATACCGTTCCAGAAGAACGAAGAGAATTTGTCTTATTTTGATTCACGAAGTAATCAATGAGAAAATGAAGTAAGAATAATTAAATGATGTAACGAAAGTGATGAAATCACATATATTTGCTACAAATGTGCCTACAAGAATTGATGTCCCTATTGGACAAAATAATGTGGCAGCAAATGATTTATCTGTTACACGCCTGAAGCGTGGCAGACCCTCAGACTCAAAAGGTTCAGTCCTTTGAAAGAAAAAGAATATGGCACTAAAGAATTATTGCATTCCCGGAGCATAACTGTTACATGCTGGAAGCATGACAGTCACCGCATGGATAAATGTTCCAGAAGGACAATCCGTGGACATAGGAATTTTGGTGTCTCATGCATGAAGCATGATAAATGTATAGGTTCCAATTACTCAACTCCCGGAAGTGGAGATTAAAATCCAAGCTCTATAACGCTCAAGAAGAGGTTATGATCCGCATTCTCTAAATTATGGCTATCCTGGAAGAGATAGTGTAATGCCCTTAAAGAGGCAATGGATATCCAAAGAAATGAAAAGCTTTTTATGCATGCGCATGCACATGAGAATATGGGATCACGAATTGATGATAACCAATGGTAAATTTGGTTTTTATAAGTAGCTACTAAATTTCATCAATAAGCTGTGTTGATAATGAGTCACGTTCTTTTGTTCGTCGACGAAAGGAAAAATTATTGGCAAAAATGGAGAAAGGCAATTCCATTACAATTTTGTAAGAACGTGGAAAAATGGATCTATATATATTTGAATATAATACAAATAGCCAAAAGATGTTGAACCAAAGAGATTACATATGGGCATTTGTAATACAGTGAATTACACTCACATGATATGACACAAGGTTACTAATTGAAACCTGAAATTATACTCCTGTAAACGAGTTCATATGAATGGAGAATTATATATGAAGGGTGAGTCGCCCACATCATATCTCCATAAGTAAATCCCTCAAGTATACATGGGAGCAAATTGCTCTGTATAAATTCCAAAAGAAAATATGTCATGAAGTGTAGAAAATCCCTAAAGGATTCAGATTGCTTGAAGTAAGTCCTAAAAGGATAAAGCATAAATTATGTACTCAGTACCAATGGATGGTATAAATTGCTTGAGTAAGTACTATCATTATGATATTGTTGCAACATACTAAAATCTCATGAAGAGTCGATGACATTAAATTAGAACTCCTGAAAAGTCGATAACATTAAATTAGAACTCCTGAAGAGTTGATGACATTAAATTAGGACTTCTGAATAGTCAAGAAAGATTATAAAGTGTTGAGACAAATATTGTTTTGAACTGCAGAATCGAACAATATGCCAACACGAATCTTATCCGTGATATTTATGATATTACAGAATCATATGGATTGAAGATTATGACTTGAATACTCAAATGATTTAGACACTAAGAATGATCATTTATCTTCGAGAGGGTAAAGATAAATTGATATATGGTCCAGAAGTACCATATCTTAGTGAAGAATATATTTTATTGTATTTGGCACAATACACTGAATGAAATAAAGCTTATTTATTGATATCTCAAAAAATATATACAAAGTGCAGATAAACATGAGGGAGCCTTCATTACTCACGTGGAGCCTCAGTACTCGGCGAAGCTCCAGGAAGACGAAGCGCCAGAGTTGGAATCTCCGGAGCCGGAGCACTTGGTGCAATTCCAGAGGACGAAGGCAACATAAACCTCGGGAGTAACGCCATGAACCTTTCATGATCACTCTGGATCTGACCGTCCGACTCCTGCAGCTGGTCCAGCTTCCTCTTCATGCTGGTCGAGTAGCTAGTTGCGAGCATGTGCAACTCCTTGTTCTCGTGCCTGAGTCCTCTGACCTCTTGCCGAAGACTAGCCACCTCCGCCATCAGTGACTCAACCTGACGAGTTCGGGCAAGCAGGCGCTGGCCCATGTTTGAAACTGAGCCTGCACTTTGGACGCTAAGAGCTAGAGATTCCTGAACAGCCAACTCGTCTGACCGCCTGGATAACATCCTATTGTCTCTAGGAGTAAGAAGATTTCTGGCAATCACCGTAGCGGTTATTTCATTCCTCATCATTGTGTCCCCGACTGTAAGAGGACCATTGGGGGATATGAAGGACGGATTCCAAATATTGTTTGGAGAAGACGAGTCATCATCTTCTCCGACATTCAAGTTAAGGCGACGGTCGGAAGGGCAAGACATTTTTTTAAGAAAGTGTTGAGGAGGAAGAGTTCAGAAAGATTAAGAGTGCAGAAGTGCAAGAAGGGAGTGTTTACAGAAGGGAGTTCAAGTGTGAGGTGAAACAAAATTCGTGCCTCTATAAAAAGAAGCAAATCAAAGAGGCGCTCCTCAGAGATCGAAGAGAAGCTCCTCACAGGTCGAAGAGACAGCCGGACACCTTTCTCAAAAGCTGGACACTCCTTTCTCAAAGGCCGGATCCCTGTCTCAAAAAAGCCATTCTTCTATCAAAAGTCGGAATTGCTCAGCATCACGAGGCGATCAGCTTTTCCAGTTTATCGTCACTCGTCACATGCACTGTCAGCCTTGCGAAAATTACGGGCAGCTTTGTCAGAAAGCGCTTAACTGGTACTGTTCATCCATCCACCGGCTGCCGACAAATAGTGCGAGAATAGTTTCGGTTGTGAAGAATTATTCCTATAAACGTCTACCTTCGCCTTCCATTAGCAAAGGCAAACTCTCTCAGCATTTCTTCATTTCCGAAAATGTATTCCCAAAGAAAACTCTCGAGTTACTCAGTGTTCTTCATCCCCTGGAGTACCTCTACAAACTTAGTCATCCAGAGCAAGAGTATCTCATATCATCAGGGTCGAAAGCAAAAGTATCTCATATCATGCAATCTCCCTGTTCTTTCCTTTGCCCTTGCTC
Source organism: Crataegus laevigata (assembly GCA_963580275.1). Classification (NCBI taxonomy): domain Eukaryota; kingdom Viridiplantae; phylum Streptophyta; class Magnoliopsida; order Rosales; family Rosaceae; genus Crataegus; species Crataegus laevigata. The sequence continues at coordinate 7,703,461 of OY756946.1, read as the reverse complement.
TTACCTACTAAGACGAGGATAAAGAAAGTAATATGTCGGAACCTCCACTCAAAATTCCGCTGCCAAGCATGATGAGTCGCTGAGAAGTGATGATCTGATGCTTTCATGGGAATTTTTGCAGCATAGCTAATCTCCACATTGAATGTTTTGGAGCGGCATCTCCAATTGCTTTCATGGGAATTTTTGCATCAGAGGAAAAATACTGCAAAAGAAGATGCCAGACCTGCATGAAGATCCGATTACTTGAAACATGTGGAGACAACGTGCTGATTCATCCTCAACTAAGCTGAGGATCGCTTGTAAGTAAAAAGGTCATCCAGCCCAGTTCAAGAATAAGCCTGTGGAAAGTTAACTACTAGTAAAGCACATCTGTTGGCAACTCTTCTCGCTAAGAGATCGAAACAGAATGATCAACGATCAGCCTAAATGATTTGAAATCAGGGGGAGATACTCATCAGGGGGAGCATCCAAAACAGATCAATATTTTAGCAAGTCAATTGAAGACTTGTGGCCATCCAAGGGGGAGTGTTGTAATCCACTATTCATCCCACTATTTAACATGTGATGCTCTTACTTTGCTTATAAAACAAAGGAAGAAAGGGGATAGAAGTTCATACGGGAGAGAGGGAAGAAAGGAAGAGGAAGAGAGAGAGGAAGAGAGAGAGGAAGAAGAGAGAAAAGAAAGGAAAGAGAAAGGAGAGAATAAGAGAGAGTTATTTTTGTACTCATATTATTCCAGATTATAAATGAAAGCACTACTGCTGCCCCGAGGATGTACTCCAGTCACACTGACTGTAGAGGAACCTCGTAATTTTGTGTTTCGCTTATTTATTCCACTGCACACATCGTCGATTTTACAACAGAATGGGAATTATAGCCTTCTTTTCCCTTTTTTTATGTTAAACTTTAAAAGTTATTTTTTTATTTTTAAATAATTAATTAAAAGGGTAAATTTGTCCATGGGGAAGTGATTAAAGCCTCGAAAGTTGTTAGTATAATATTACAAAATTGAAGTGCTTTTGTGAAAAACACAAAAACTTCAAGAAGTGTTTGTGTAATTAACCTGATAAAATTCACACCGACAAAGAATATGAGTCTTTTTTCATATTATCATTGGAATATGGGTCTTTTTTTTCTTCATATTATCATTGTTTAGCGCATGCATGAATAACATAAAAATAATTTGTCTCGCCGAGTATGAGGATTAAAAAATGTCTAACATTCGTTTGTAAATTACTGAACGCTTTGTCTAGTTTACTTTAATTTCCCAAATTGCCTTTAAACCACCATAGAAAACTGCACTTAATTTACATATTTGCCCAAATATTTCATACCCCGCTGGGCCCGCTCCCTAATCCCCTGTCTTATCTTCGGGGCATTGTAGGAACTTCCTATTGGCAACCATACAAAACACCCATCGAAGTAACTCCAGATAGGCTTTAGCGGATGAGGCGCGCCAAAACGTCTCTGCAACTCCAACTTCAAGCTCCAGGCTCCAGCCATGGCATTCCTTCTATCCTCCACCATCGTCTCTCACAAGCTATCTCTCAATGTTTCCATTGCTCCCTCTACTCGAAGGCAGAATCTGAAGCCAACCCATTTCATATTTTGCCGTAATCGGAAAACTCCAGAAAGATCAGGCCTCTCCAGGGTTCATTGCATGTCCAATAACAATCACCCAAAGGTTGGTCTTGGTCCTAGTCATATAGTTGATCTTTTGAAATTCTCGTTTTTGGATTTTCGAAACCTCTGAAATTGTTGTGAAATTGTGATTTTTGTGTGAATTGTGATGCCTACATTGTTGGAATCATTGTAGTAATGTAGGTCTTTTATGTTGTTTTATTATATTTATGGTAGTTTTGGTTAGTTTGAATTTGGGTTTTGCGAAGGTGATATATGAAAGAGAAAGTCTACATTTGTAGTTCTTGGTCTCGTTTGTTTGAGAGGATTAGCTTGGATAGAACTATAAGGCATTTTGAAAGAAGAATGGGTGAAAAAGTTTCATATTTTGTCCAAGTTGAAGGGTACTCATGAAGAAAAGATATTTCTAGTTCCCCACTAATCTCCACAAAATGATAGGTTTAAAAATGACAACTTTTCTTCATGAGGAACCTTCAACTTGGACAAAATAGGACGACATCATCCATTTCTTCCTTCAAAATGCCTTATACATAGTGAAGAGTCATATCCAATCTAATCCCTAATCCTCTCTAACAAACGAGGCCCTTTGGTATTAAAATATTCTGTTCTTCTCCTCTTTAGTGTTTTTTTTAAATTCAGATTCTTTGAATTCATGCTGAACTAATGGCGGTTATGTAAGGGCTGCATCCCAATTGAGAGTGTTAGAATTTAGGACTTTTTGAAATTTATTGAGGCAAATTTGCACTTTATACAATTGGAAATGCTTTTTAATTGATCCCCTTCACCAGATTATAATGTAAGTTGTACTTGTAGCACATGCATTCAGGCATGTAGTTTCACTAGTGGCAGGGGCTGTAGACTTCATGCCGGCTCAGTTTCCCCTATTTGTCCTGTGACGGCTCTTGTGAGTCATCGCATCCACCACTTGAATTTAGGATATGGGGTTGGCTCAAGTACTAGAATGTTACCACAAATTCTTGGTGTGTGGAACATGCCAATTCCTTTTCTCTTATATACTATTCTTTGTCCGAATTTTTTTTTTCACTGGATCTGTTACGAAATGTTTGGTATCAATGATTACTGCATGGACCTAACTGAAGTAGGTTTTTGCCGCATCATATTTACTTTGTTTGATATAAGATGGTCATAAGTTCAATAGTTATGGTGAAGAACACAATGCAGTAAACTATATTCTGGAAGAACGTTCGTTTCTTTTTACTGGGGTATGCTTTATAAATATAATTTTTTTATTTGTTTCTGTCCATTCTTGTAATTATTATATTTTCATAAGTTAGTGTTATGCTATTATACGGACTTTTACTTGCCACGACAAGGGAGTCAAATGTAGCACAGTGACTTATCTTTCTCAGTGGCTTAAGACTTTTAAGTCCTCGTTTGATAGGAATATATAAAACTATTTCTGTCTGTGAGGTCCTTTCTTTCTTTGACACGGGCTTTCAGTCATGCAGGAACTCAAAGATCGGCATAGTACTCTTACCAATTCCTCCACATCAACTTCTCCACTTAAAAACAAATTTGAAAGTCTAATTGCTGCGATCCTTGTGTTTGTCCAAATATCTTCTCCACTTCCTTTGGTTGGTTGGGACGTTTTGCCCGTATCGTCACCTGCAAATGCAGTTCTTTATTCACCAGACACCAAGGTTCCTAGAACAGGGGAACTGGCTTTAAGGAGGGCTATCCCTGCAAACACGAACATGAAAACCATTCAGGTAGGTTCTTGTTGATTATTGATTTAAATAAATGATCTCTTACCTTTGACATTAATCTGTTTTGGATCATCTTACTTCCATTTCTAGGACTCTCTGGAAGAGATTTTGTACCTGCTAAGAATTCCACAGAGAAAGCCTTATGGAACCATGGAGGGAAATGTGAAGAAAGCTTTAAAGGTATCTACATAACACATATTTATAATTTAAAAGTAACTTTTTTAGATGGAATGCATATGATGCGTTAGTTACAAAGGGAAGTAACTATTAACGAAGGATAGGTTATAGTTTCTTGCTATAGATTGGATTGCTAACGAAATTAGTGTTATTTAAGAGATTTTTCCTTCTTTTCTAGCTGTCACAGCTCTTCTCTCTCTTTTTATTTTAAAACATTGTCATATTTTGAGATGTCCGATCCACCAAAGGCCTCAAGCATGCCCACCGGCCAGAAAACCATGTGCCACTTTCTATCATGCATCTACTGTGGTATATGTTCAGTTATTACTTATTTATTACATGTATCTATGCTTTTAGCAGTTGGACTTTACAATTTCTGAACTATATTTCCTTATATTAGATAGCAACAGATGAAAAGGATACAATTCTGGCAAGTGTACCAACAAACTTGAGGGAGAAGGGTTCCACATTATATGCATCTCTTATTGATGGAAAGGTATGCGAATGTCACTTTGCAAGAAAGAAAAATAATAATTACAAGGCTATTATCAAAATATCAACCTCTCCTGTGTCTCATACGCACGTATGATATCTGACTGAAATAATAGAAGAAGAAAAGCATTGAAATGATTGTTATGAGGGTTTCATTGTTAGGTTTTACAATTTATCTTTTTGGTTTATTTTTTGGGAATTGTAATATTTCACTTGACAATTGTTTTTATGTGATATACTGTCATTTTTAAGGAATTGGTCAGGTGCCAAATTCTAATTTTGTAAGGAAAAGCTTGTTCGCATTGCTCTAAATATATGTTAGATTATTACTCTTTCTGCATTCTTGCTGCTCATAATAAACTATGGAGAAGAAAAGAAACAGGATGGTTCTGCATGTTAGTTCACATAACTAGGACAACTCAGTCATTGTCCGAAACTATAAGAATGTTTTTTAATTTTCCTTAGTTTGCCAGAACGGTTTGCAAGCTCTTCTTCAATGTATAAAGGATAAGGACCCAGATAAAGTATCAGTATACCTTGCATCTTCACTGGATACAATTGCAGAGCTGGAGTTATTGCAGGTACCTACAACCAATCAATAACATAAGATTCAGTCGTTTTCCTGATCCTTTTTTGTTGGTCTAATTGGACCCTGGTGTTTTTTGTTCTTTCGGTTTTGCCCTCTTTTGGTTAATAACTTCTTTTGATTACGAAAACAAAACATAGATCCTCCATTTTATGCTAGATAACTATATATCTGAATCAACAAATGGAAGCCTCATCTGAAACTACTGGAATAATTCCTAAAAGTTATTTTAGGAAACATTCAATTTTTATTATATTTGGAAACATGCAATTTTTATTATATTTTGCCCATGTTACATGGAAGAGATAGTTATTTTATTCAGACAATATGACGTCTAGAATTACAACTTGATATTGTTCACAACAGGCTCCAGGCTTGTCATTTTTGCTGCCCGAGCAGTACCAGAGATACCCAAGGTCGCTCTTGTCTCAACAGTGTTTTCCTTTTTATGTATCGTTGTCTGTTTGGGGAATGATATTTTAGTCAAATGAAAATTCAAAATTAAACTTTTTAGTACTTACCAATTCAAACACCTCTTTACAAGACATGTGGGTATATTATTTAATTTTTGATAAATTCTTCATCATAAAAGTCATGCTGAAATTAGTTGATGTATCTTATATGAGTTTCTAACTTTCTACTAAGCCAAATAAATTGATGTTAGTTTTGTTAGCTTGATATCTTGGTCCATTCTTTACTAACTTAAGATTCCGGTTGGATTTTAAGAATCTAACATGGTATTAGATCTCTGATTGTAGGAGATGGAGAGCCTAGGTTGAAACTTTCAATCCCCCTTTCCCCACTTCTTTGTTGATTCGTAAGGTGCAGGATGGGGCTGCACCTGTGTTTATGTCTGTATTTTTCTGCCTTTCCGCGTGCAGGATGGGGTTGTACCTGAAGGAGGGTTAGCTTGCAATATATTGTTGGCCCATTCCTGAGTTCCTCAGTAACAACTTAAGTTTGGGGGCGGAGTGCTTGTCTAACACTTTTGAAGCAGGTTCTTTAGAGCTTGTTGTTTCATATGTAGTATAGGTCCCTATAATAAGGATATAATGATGCTAAGTGACAAAACTTAAAATATATGAGTTTCCCAGGAAGTCCACGGGAATTTCATCGGTCTGCTTTACAAAAGTTAAAATATTATTTATACGTCTCCAAAGTATGCTTGAAAGACCTCCAAATGTGTGGTAATTTCGTAAATAGGCTTTGCAATGACATCATCTGTGCTGTAAGTAGAATATCAATATTTTGTTTTAAGACATGTAGGCTTACAGGGAGAGGAACTGTTGAACTTACAATTGAGAAAGGTGATGGTTCGACATTTTCTCCAGAAGCTGGTGGTGAACCAAGAAAGACTGCTACAATTCAGGTATAACATATCGCATATTTGGGTAACGGGTAACTGTGTGCCCTATCTGGAATCTTCTAATATTATTTTTTCTTATTTTTTTTTTGTTTTGCTTAAGTTCTGGTTGTTGATGTTATTGCAGTTTCTTGGTGAATGAGACACAATATTCTGCTAATAGTGTTACTTTGAAAACGATTTTCACTCCATCGAGACTGGATACACTTTATATACAATATATTGATATAATATTTGGTTGTGGATGTTGATGCCTATTAGTTGGCCAGAATTCATTGACAACTGTTATAAAATCTGGAAATATGAGGAATGTCATATTTGGCTTGTTGTGTCCATTTAGTTTCATGTTTATCTGTTGAATTTGATTACCATTACTTTTAGCATTATAATTTATACAAAGGTAACTTATATGCATCTTATAACAAAATTTGTTAGTCAGTGTATTAGAATATGAATCAGTTTTCATTTATCCTAGGATTTCAAGTCAAATACATTATTGTTACATACTTACATTACATGCTTGATAACAACGACTTAATGGGGCTGGGATTAACAGTAGGAAGCAATAAGTATTCATCTGATCAGTAAACCTTTGTACAGGTTGTTATAGATGGATATTCAGCACCACTAACCGCTGGGAATTTCGCAAAACTGGTAAGGTATTTGAACCTCCCATTGGCTAATTTATTGTTTATACCATGATTGTAATTCTTGCTAAAAAGGGTGACACCCAAGCCAACAAGGCTCCCCGCTTTGTGAGGGCATTTATCCTATGCAGCCTTGCCCTTGCTTTGCAAAGAGCATTTCCACGACTCGTACCCATGATCTTTCAGTCATAAAGGAGCAACTTTTCCGTTGCACCAAGGCTCACCCTCATTGTAATTCTTGCTAAATCTTGTATTATCTTACCACGTGATATTACATGTTGTGGAATTGTCTTATTTTTCTTTTTATGCTATAAACTATCAATCAAAGTCTAATTATATCAAGGCATTTTACAATCCCTAATTAGAGTTGAGCTGGCTGATTATAATTTTGGTACCGAGCAGTTCAGTTGCCATCTAAATTTAAGTCTTCGTTTGCAATATTGGCATTTATGAATTTGTATTGAGTTTCATATGATTTTACCCAGATGAAGCATGCATAAACAATCTAAATTTCTTCAGGTAATTGATGAGGCATACCATGGGACAAAGCTCAGCTCTACCGACCAAGCTATTCTCTCATACAATGGCCTTGACAAAAACAGTGGTAACAGTGTTCCTCTAGAGATAAAGCCATCTGGGCAATTTGAGCCCTTGTACAAAACAAAATTAGATGTGCAGGTATCTTTATCCCTTGCACTACTATAACTCCTTCAATTTTGATCAACAAAATGATTTTCCTGTATGCAATTGTTTTTGTTAGTTGATTCACTTGTACTTTGTTTTTGTTTGTTCATTTCTCTCATGGAAGGATGGGGAGTTGCCAATTCTTCCACTATCTGTCTACGGAGCAGTTGCAATGGCACATAGTGAAGTCTCCGATGAGTACTCATCACCATATCAGTTTTTCTTCTATCTGTATGATAAACGAAATGTAAGTGCAACACAAGCACCAATGTTTAAATAAATTAAACAACGAACTTAGGCTTTGACAATCTTTAGAGTAACCATAAAGTGTTTTGAACGTCGAATCCATCAGTTGTTTCAGAATTCTTCCATCTGAAAGTGATTTTGTTGTTTCTTCGTGTCCTATAGGCTGGCTTGGGAGGATTATCATTTGATGAAGGAGAATTCTCAGTTTTCGGGTATGTTTTTTTTACTACTAAACTGTTCTTGTAGGCAACCAAACTCTGGTTAAAAAAGAAGAAAAAGATTCTGGGTTCTTTACTTTTTCGTCATTAGTCATTAGTCATTACATACATTTTTAATAGGCCTTTTTAATGTGTAGATACACAACTGTTGGGAAAGATATTCTTTCACAGATAAAAACCGGAGATGTGATCCGATCTGCAAAACTGGTCGAAGGTCAAGATCGTCTTGTATTGCCAGAATGACAAGTGATTATTGTCGTCTTATCAAACCAGGAATCTCCTTCATTCTTTGTATTTGATGTATTTCAGAAGGTAGCAGACTGATTTTCTTGCTGCAGATTGTGCTGTCAAAGTTTGTGTAATCTGTTTTTTTCTTCCATCTGAAGTTGAAGGTTCTCTTGTTAACATTGGAAAAACTTGCCCAAGGGTTTGACATCTTTCTTTGTTTATTCTTCACCCGAACCTCCATTTTTTTCTTCCTCCAAATTTTTCCCTTTTTATCTGGTAAATTTTCATTTTCTTCCCTCTCTAAAGATTTGGAAAATTAATTTTAGTTGTTTTTTCTTCTTTAACGTCATTAACCTTATGTCTTGTTTGTTGTCTAGGATTGGATTAGATTGGATAATTTGGACAGGTCACTAGATTCATTCTATATTGAATGAAGAAATGAAAGCCGGCTTTTAAATTTTTGTATAAAGAGAAAACATTGACGTTTTGTTTAAGTTGAAGGTAGTAGATGAACGAACCATGAAGGAAGCTTATTTGTCCCAATCAAATTATTAGGCAAGACTTTAATTCTTGGAATGATCTACACTCTCAACATGCCTCGTCATAATTCGGTAATTTAAGCAGAATACGTACATATGGGGAAATACATTTTGGTTGACAATTACATTATTACAATGTGAAGGAGGCTCGAGATTGTTTAAATTATTAAAACTCTGATTCCTTAACGTGTGGCTCACACTCATTCGACGAGACAAAAACTGAACCAATCATATTCCATGAATTAAATAGCAAAAACTTTGAGAAACAACAAAACAAGGCTACACATTTGTGTTAAGGAGGACCATGGAAACTTGAATGGCATACAAAATTGCAGCCAAAAGTATGTGTTGCAAAGTTATCTGGAATCTATCTGGAATCGATTGATTGGTATCAGATTTTTGAGAGATGTAGCTTTCATTTCCAGAATATGCATGGGTGAGTTCATGGGTCCAAAAGGCCCACAACCATGTGGATAATAAATTTGGAGGCGTACGTCGGGACACAGGGGACCCACAAAAATTACGTTGGGTGAGCGTCTGGGAGACTCATGCTGTCCAAGGATCTCGCAGGAACCACGAAGCCAGGCTGAATTGTGGCCTTTGAGTTTGAGTCCAATGAATTCCATATTACAAAAAATAAAATAAAGGCCTAATTACTTTTTAGGAAGTTCTGTTTACGTACATATTGATTATAATTTCTTGATGTGTTATTAATTTAAAATAACTAATGTGCATTTTACTTAATGTTTCCTATTAAATATTTAAATTTATTAATATACAAATTTTAGTTTATTTTTTTACCAAAAAAGAGTTTTTTAATTTATTAATTTTATTTAACATTCTTCAAACTTAAAAGACACAATTAATGTACCTAAATGTTAGTACCGAAATGTATTATATTGAAGTAATGTATTTAAATGTTAGTACCAAATTGTATGTACCCAAATATATGCACCGAAATGTAATATTAAATTAATGTATCTAAATGTGTGTATCGAATTACATGCACCGAAATGTATTATAATAAATTTAATATACCTAAATGAAGAAGACAAAATACATCGAAATATATTGTACAACAAAAGTTAATTTATCTAAATGTTTATAACAAAATATATTATGATAAATGTGACAACCCGTCCCTGAAAATAATGATTTTTATAATTTTAATAAGTGAGTTTACGAAAATGCCCTTCGAGGAACATACTTCGATTGGTGTAGACTGCCTCGTAGTGACACCTAAGATTCATTTTCTTAGCATATTCTTGTAGTATTCGTCGCTACGGACGCGTAGGCACAAACGGATTCGAATTTGGAGTTATAACGAAGAAGTTATTAACATTTGAAGTTAAGGGCAAAATTGATACTTTCTGAAATTGTTTGGAAAGTTCCAGAAAATTTGAGGGCCAAATGGACGGCCCAGATTAAAAAGAAATAAAGTTGTGTGGTGAGGATTTAAAAGAAAGGAGATAAGAGGGTTGGGCGCTGCCCAGTTAGAAGAGGAGAGAGGAATGAAAGCCAATCAGAAAGAAAAGAAGGGACGAAAAGGAGAGAAGGGGAGGTACAGGGGATCCCGCGACCCATGTACCCAATTTCGAACCGGTCGGGTTCTACTTCGATTTCCGACCAAAATTCACTCGTTTTTCCGACGAATCAAGTCAAGGTACGACCTAGAAATCATTCATCATCATCCCTTCTACCTATTTCACTTCAAATTGGAGAGAATTTAGCTTTGAAATGGGGAAAAACCGCACGAAGGGTGCGGCGGGTCGTGCTCAAAATCCTTAAATCCTGAAATGTTTTCATGAAATTGATCCTACCAAAATACTTCCCTAGAACCCAGGAACAAAGCCCAATCATTGTTTTGAGCAGCTCGAATTGGAGCACACCCATTCTAGGGTTCTTGCGGGTTTTGCTGAAATTGGAGGTCTTCGAGGTCAAATTGGACTTTCTCACAGGTATGAAAGTTGTTCTACTCATTGAGATCTTTAATTCTGGAGATTTTGAGAATTTTTAGTGAAAGTTGAATTTTCTGGCGACTCGGGGGCGGCCAACCGCCACCCGCGGCGGCGCGTGGCCCGAGGGCCGCCAATGATGTTTTTAGGCATTATTCAATGCCTTGATATTATTTTTGATGATGGATTGACGTAGATTGATCGTTAGGACCTAAATTCGTTACGGTTATGGAATAGGTCAAAATATGAATCGACGATCCGACCGATGGATCGTCACCAAACTTTAGTATGTGGCAGTATGTAATATTTGAGGAATGTAGGAATTTACGGATCGGGAATCCGTCGTACGGATCGGGAATCCGTCGTACGGATCTTCCCGAATTGGAATTGTAAGTTTGTAAATAAAACGTTAACCGCCACTTGGTTTTGGCAATTGGCGGAGATCCAACCGTTGGATCGTAACGAAACTTTGGGGTATTATTCTAGAAGTTTAATATGGATTATTGGAAGTAATGGATCGAAGATTCGTGATACGGATCTTCCGGATCAAAGTCGTAGGGATGCGTTTTATATAAATTGCATATTCTCTTAGTACGAATTCTGAGACATGAATTGATATTTATGCTAGGCGGTGATCATTTGGGATCATTTGGGATGTCTCGAGAGTCGTGCTAGGGGGCTGTAGCGTGGACTCCAGGTGAGTGGGCTTTTGTTTTCAGTATATATATATATAAAATTGACGTTTTCCCAGAAACATGATTTGAATGATTTATGAATTGAATTGATTTTATAATTGAATTGCCACGTCGTATGCCAATTATATTTTATAGTTATGAGTATGATTGCATTCATTATGCTCCGGCGCTGTGGACGGCCAGGTAAGTCAGGTGAGTATGATAGTTAGTAGTTGAGATGATGATGGATTGTGATTTAGCTCATCACTTGCACCTTGAGTGTTTGTGCTCCACCAGAGTAGGGCCTAGCCTTCACGTGATCGTTCACCTCACGCACCGTACGCTCACCTTGGATCCAAGGCAGGTGCCTAGCCTGTCGTACAGACCACTATAGGTGGTTCCGACTCGTAGGTGACCCGCGATTCGTCGCACAGCCTTCACGTGATCGTAGCACTGAGAGTAATATTATACACCTAGCCTGTCGTACAGACCACTATAGGTGGTTCCGACTCGTGTGCAGGATAATGATTGATAGCGATTGATTGTGATTGATGAGCTATAGATTCAGCCGTACAGGTCACTAGAGGTGACTCCGGCTGACATGACACTAGGGACACCCCTTGATTTATATTACTTACCTGATGATGATTTTTCTGAGTTGGTATATCGACATGGCCTATTCCTGAGATTGATAATGAGTTTATTTCTAGACGGTGTTTTCGTATATAAGTATATACACGTACTATTTTTTGGGAAATTATACTGGATTTACAGTGAGGGGTTATATACGGGTTTTGTGAAATGGTTTTGGAAAGTATTTGTTTTTGCCTACTCACGTTTTCTGTTTTGCGCCCCTCCAGGTTTAGTTGATGCGGTTCGTATCGACGAGGATTCGTGGCGAATCTCAAGATTGGTGGCTACTTATGAGGGTATACTTCTTGCCCGTTCTTCTGTATTTGCTTATGCTCTGAAGTCACGTGTGAGATGGGTTCGCTCCCACTCACGAGCACACTCTGATGTTTAGACACTTTTAGGTTTAAATTTATTCACATTTTCCACATCACTACACCTTATGGCTTCGTCACCTTCCAGGTGTCGGCCAACACAACTCGACTTCAGTGTCCTAATGGACTTTCTGGGTCGGGGTGTGTCAATAAATGAAATGAAAATGAAATAAAATTAATACATTAAAAATTAGGAAGAAAAAGAGAAATAATTAAAAAAATCAAAATATAATTAATAAATGAGGTTATTAATGTATCAAGGGACTAAAATTAGATTTTAATCTTACTCATGGTTTTAATCTAAAAGTCATCTTTGCCAAGGATTAAAATGAAATTTTCTATTTTTTTTAGAGTAAATTGTACAAATGGTCCCTCAACTAAAAATCCATTACCATTGGTCCCTCAACTTATTAAAATGTGTAGCTATAGTCATTTTCATCAATTTTGTCAAAATAAGCTATGTTGGAATGACCATTTATACAATTAGGGTCTCTCAACTCATCAAAGTGTATAATTATGGTTCTTTTTGTCAACTATGTCAAAAAATTTGTCAAAATGAGTTATATTGGAAGGACCATTGCTACAATTGGGTTAAAGTTAAGGGACAATTTCTCCAATTGAATTAAAGTTGAGGGACCAATGGTAATGAATTTTTAGTTGAGGGACCATAGCTGCACGTTTTGATAAGTTGAGGGACCAATGGTAATGGATTTTTAGTTGAGGGACCATTGCTCTAATTGAGTTAAAGTTAAGGGACCATAGCTACAATTTACTCTTTTTTTTATTAGTGTTATAGCATTAATGAGTTAGATAGTTAGTTGTTAAGTGGGATGAGTTGGTGAGGATCGAACTTGCACTAGGGACATACAAAAGATTATTTTCCTACGGTAAAGTGTCATCTGCATAAATATAGAAGATTTTAAAACAAAGATTTGACTGAGTTTTTTGTGCTTGAAACTTGGAATAAGAAATAACTCAAAACAAATAGATAAGCTTGTAGATGCTCTATTCATACATTACAACTTCAATATTGGCATCGCAAGTGTAGCGCTCATTCAGAAAACTCTTCTACGAAAGTGAAAGGAAACTGAAATTTTCACCGAAAATTTGCAGAAATGATCAGTACCGAAAATCACACCAAAATTATAATCTAGGCTAATTTGAGGGCTTATAGTTTGAATATCACCTTTGGCAGACCTAATAGTGGAAGGGCATGAAATCGACCAGACGATGGTGAGCGAAAAAGTGATGATAATATCATCTACCTCGACGAGATTTGGCTGGAATTTGAGAGTTTAGGTGGTTAGGGTTCAAATCTGAGGGTTTGGATGGTCAAGCATCAGACGGGCTAATTTTGCACTATATCATTCTTTCAATTTGAGAAATTTTTTTCATGTACTGAAACACAAAAATGTACACCACGTAACACATGTCATACATGAAGAAATATTAGAAAAATATACGTTAAAATATAACATATCAACTATATCATCAACTTATATGGCCAACTTATATCATAACACCTAACTATACTAGTCCTTCACTCTATCGCTACCGACATTGTATAACTTACATGAGCAATGCTATTCATACCATGTTTTTATATCACATTTCCACACCACTTTAAGTGACATCTGATATAGACAGTCACATCATGAACTAAATTTAAAAATCTAATTAATTTAAATGGTATCGCTGTCCACATCAAATGTGCGGTATGAAAATGTAGTACAAAAACATAGGGAATAACATTACTCAACTTACACCGTTTGCCAATTTAACCTTCTGTTTTAGCACAAATCAGGCCGACATTGTACACGAACCACCAGCAACGGCATGAGTAAAAGTGCAGCACGACGTCGTTCTCTTGGGAATATTCAGGTCAACGTCCAATTATTTGCATCTCTCAAATTTGTTAATTTAGCCCTTTTTTCTGGTTTAACAAACAATCATCTTTTTCATGTGGCCTGCATTTCATCACCATTGTCCACAAAAAAAATCAACATCCTCAACATCGCACCCACCATAAAAATCTACACCAGCCTCTTTTCACCCAATTAAATCCTACATGATTACACCCCTCTTCAAGATCAACCTCAAAAACTCCATCCACCGTTCATCTCAGAACGTCTACAAAACCCAACGGCTCCCCAAACTGAAATTATACTCCTTAACGCACTTGATCGCATCTCCCGCCACAGCTACCACATGAAAACCAAAGCATTTCCCAGTTCCAACGCGGCGAGATACAATTTTCAGACGTAACTCGGTGCCCCTTCCGACTCTGTCCCAACGGTCCGCCATGGCCGCCATCCACTCCATAGCTGCTCAGAGCTTCCTCTCTCTCCCGAACCCCAAACCCAGAAAACCCATTGCCGCTCACCCAAAACCGATCTTGACCTCCAAACTGCTAAAAAACACAACTTTCCGGAGAAACAAACAGAAAAGCAGGTGGGTTCTGAACTCGGCGGTCGAGCGAGAAGAGTGCGATGTGATTCCGGTTCAGAGCTCCGACTGTACGGACCAGCAGGAAGGGGTGGTGGCGAGCAGGGTGGAGAGCCAAGGCGGGGATCAGGGGGAGTTGGTGAGCCCGGTGGGCGGGTTCGGAGCGAGTGAGGGGAGGCTTTCGTTTGAAGGGGCCGGTGGCTTTGGGTCTTCTGGGGTTGGAAGTGAGAGGGACAGTGAGGAATTCGAGAGGCTGGCGGATAGGACTATCAATGCCACTATTGTGCTTGCAGCTGGTACTTTTGCTCTCACTAAATTGATTACCGTCGATCAGGATTACTGGCAAGTAAGTCCATCTATCTAGTACTTGATTGCTGTTAAATTGTATTCAAAGAGATTAACTGCCATTTTATTTGCTTTCATGTGTTTGTATGTGAGAACTTGATGTGAATTATGTTAAGGAAGATGTGTTTTGGAGTTGGTTTTTAGTAAAGTTTTGTTCGACTTCGTTTTTCCATGTAGTTCTTTAAAGTTGCTTATTTTTCACTGGTAATTAACATTGGCCACTTTTACACCCAGGTTTTATCAATTGCTTGTAGTGCTTTTTTTACTTTGAGTGTAAAGATTTAGAATTTGCAGTTTACTTGGTGGATTAAAGTTGAGCTGTATCAGCTAATAGCTATGTCTTTGTAGAGCAGGTTGTCTGTCTTATGATAAGTTGTGAATGTGTTGGATTGATGATGTATGTTTAGATTACCTGTTGTTATCGTTATATGACCATCATGAGGAGGCAAGAGTGAGGGGTTAAATCCAAAAGGAAACATGATCTGAAAATGTTACATCGTATCAGGGTTGATTTTTCACTATAGAATGACAATCACGAGGAGAAACTAGGTTACTAGGTCACAGAATAGTAGAGATGGAACAAGCATCGTGAGATAAATGAGTTGCTTGTGAGGATGGAGAAGAAAAAGAAAACAGAATTAGATGTAAATGATTGATGGGGGACTTGGAGATTACTGCCATTTCTGAAGTTGAATTTGGTGAAGAGGACCTGTCTCTTATGGTTAGGGCTGTATTAAGTATGAAGCAATTGGCTCTGTCCGATTAGTTTGAAGTTATATTTAGAAATTTTCGTCATAGGTTGTGATTTGTGATTGAATGTATCAAACCATTTATTTATATAGGGTTGGCTCTGCTTCATTATATAATTTTCGTTTCTATGTCCACTGCATTTTTAGCAATTTTTCTGATGGGATTTATGTGTTGGTACTCTTTTCAGGGTTGGACTCTATATGAGATCCTCAGATACGCACCTCAACACAACTGGAGTGCTTATGAGGAAGCTCTCAAGACTAACCCAGTTTTAGCCAAAATGGTGATTAGTGGTGTGGTGTATTCTGTAGGGGACTGGATTGCACAGGTGTGTTGCTGTTGTGAAGTAAAAATTTTAATTCCTACTGCTGGTGAAGTTAGTTCTTGACATTGCATAATGCTTGTATGTTTTTTTTTTGTCAAAGCGTAATGCTTGTTTTATGATTTTTTGTAGTGCTTTGAAGGAAAACCTCTATTTGAGTTCGACCGTGCACGAATGCTCAGGTCAGGTCTTGTTGGATTTACTCTCCATGGCTCCCTCTCTCATTACTATTACCAGTTTTGCGAGGTAAAGTTCTTCTGCAGTTTGACAATTTTTATTGTAGAAATTCCTATGGTTCCTTAAACAACTGAAACTTATTTCAGGCGCTTATTCCCTTCCAAGACTGGTGGGTGGTTCCTGCCAAAGTAGCCTTCGACCAAACTGTATGGGCAGCAATTTGGAACAGCATTTACTTTACAGTAGTGGGATTTTTGCGTTTTGAATCTCCCATCAGTATTTTTAGTGAGCTGACAGCGACGTTTTGGCCAATGTTAACAGTAAGAGAACCTTCTGCCTTTTTGTTTTTAAGAATTACTATCTTTTCATGCTCTCTTTGGTGTTTACAGTCAAACGACTTGAAATTTAATTTATTCTATATGTCCTCTAACTTGTGGACATTTGAAAGTCGGGATCGTCCAAAGTCTTTGATCAATTTGAACCTGAACCGTTGGTTTTATACTATAATTATAGCAAGGTTCTGTCAGTTGTCAATCAAAAAATGTTTGTGTATTCAACTATATATTGGCATGCATATTTGTGTCAGCTGTTTCCTGTCCATGTAGTGTTAACACTTTTTCCGTTGTGATGTAGTTTTAACCTTGGAATAAGAGTTGTGTGCCATTTATCTTGTCAGTAGGCCTAGCCTTTAACTATGATCTTTGACCTTACCTTGGGTTGTTAGAAATGTTGTCCAAATGAACGTTAATCTATTTTGTCCTAATGTTTTATCTAGTGGGTATTGTTTTAAAGAAAATTAGAATTTTATCTTATACAGAATTACATATATTGAGTTTTTATCTTTAAACAATATTGTTTGCTTTCACTGGCCGTGTCTTAGAATCAGGCAGTGTGCATATATGGTAAAACTTTGTAGACCGTAAACTCCAAAAGGTGCTTTTTCATTCCAAAACATGCATTTTCCTTCCTGAAATCCAAAACACCCGAGGAATAGCATGGATATTCAGAGAGATAAAAAGTGTTTTGTCTTTTATGGTCTGAGTCATGTCACATGGTTAAGAGAAATGTAATTGTTCGACCATTGACATATTGTGGAATGATTTGTTTTGCAGGCAGGGTGGAAGCTTTGGCCATTTGCGCATCTTATTACCTATGGTGTGATCCCTGTCGAACAAAGGCTCTTATGGGTGGACTGTGTAGAGTTAGTTTGGGTGACTATACTCTCAACGTAAGTACCTAGTATTGATTCTTTTTGTATTTACACTAGTAAGTGGAAAAGATCAGTGATCATGACTTACTTTCCTCCTCAAAGACAGCTAAATAAGTACCCTTGCTAAAATTATTTGCTTATTTAGTGTATATATGATATGCATGTTTCTACGGGAATAACGGTTGTCCGGCTGAACTGAATTGTGCACTGTATTTTGATGTTTTCTTCACAAATTTGGGGTATATGGCAGATAAAGTGTCTACCTTTTTATTTAGTTTAGAGTGAGTCTGGTTTCAAAGGGTCGAGCCTAACAGTTCTTTTTTTTCCTATTCAGTGGGGGTCGGGGCGAGGGTGTATTATGTGTCGCTCCTTAGAGGAGACATGCTACGTCCAGTCCACATTTTGTTTTGCTCTCAAATAATATAGGAAACATTTAACCATAAAATTCATTTTGAATACAGAAACCTGGGTTTTTGTTGGGTAGTTACAAAGTTCGTTTTTGAGAACTTTTGTCCCTAATGTCGTGCTGCAGCAACTTTTTTCATGTCTTGGGTGGGTTTCATGTCTAACATGGCTTATCATTTCTGTTTGCTAGTTACTCAAATGAAAATTCAGAAGCAAGGATTTCTGAGGCACCAGCTGAAGATATTTCCAGTTCGTCGAACACAAGTCCTCTTGAGGTACTATACAAACTCTTTTACACTGATTTTCTTGTGTATATAAGAGCTGCAGATTACACTAGTTGCTACAATTTTTTGATTTCTTCCCCCTACATCAGGAGTAAACAAATTGAAAACGGCCAGAAGATCAGAGACGGATACTTACACGAGGGAAATTGCTCAATGAGTGAAAAACTAAACATCGACTCCATGAGGACCGTGACGTTGAAGGTGAAATACCTAGCAATGTGGAAATGTGCCTGGGCAGGTTGATTTGATTATTATATATATCACGTGTATACGTTAAGTGCCACCAGTTTCGTTTATATGTGCATCGAGTTCCTCGTATATAACTTTAGATCATTTCATTAATGTATCTCCCAGAAAAACAAATTAAACAGAACATAATATGTATAGTTTGGGAAAGATGGATGGAAATGTTCCCAATTTAGATGCGTTTCCATGTTCTTGATGCGTCTTCTAAACAGTTGTGAAAAAAAATTTGTTGAAGAAGTGGATGCTAGGGTTAACGTTCCCCATTGAATTGAACAGTGTCGCAATTAGCTTCGGGGGAGGATCATTTAACTTCCCGGTAAAGCGGTTTTACAAAATAATAAGGTGATTATTCAAGCAAAATCGTCATGTTTCAAGTGGAATGCCTTATTAAAAGGGTTGATTTTGTGAAAAATCAACAATAAGTTACAATATTCACAATTGAATAACAATATTTATATTAATTATAAATAGGTCAATCATGTATTATGATATATAAATGCATTTAAAATAAACAAAAAAATTACAAAATCTGTCATAACAGCTAGCACCCACTTCAATTAACACTCCCTTTCTCATAGTTTTATATTTGAAATAAGTCATTACAGATCAGACACTGCGTTGCGATGTCCATTTATTGGTTTCGTTTTTTCCATCAATCACATGCCTTTTACATGTTCCTTTGTACATTTGGATTCAGACACTGCAATGCATTGTTCGTTTCCTAGTTCCGTTTTTTACTTTTGGATTCAAATGCTGAGTTGCAATGTCCGTTTCCTAGTTATATTTTTTCCATCACTCACACGTCTCCTACACTTCACACCTCACACAACTCTTGATTTTTACATTTAGATTTAGACGCTGTAATGCAGTGCCTGTTTCCTAGCTCTGTTTTTTTACATTTAGATTCATACACTGTAATGAAGTGTTCATTTCCTAGTTCTGTTTTTTTAATTTTTTACATTTGAATTCGAACACTGCAATGGAGTGTTCTTTTCCTAGTTCCATTTTTTTAGTTGAGCAGACTCTTCCATGTAAATGAAGGCCGAGAGAGAGAGAGAGAGAGAGAGAGAGAGAGAGAGAGAGAGAGAGAGAGAGAGAGAGAGAGAGAGATAGAATATACATGTCTAACTATTTATAAGATTCAAATCCTCTCAAGATCAGTTCCATAGGAATAGAAATCCAAAGGCCAAAGCCACTTCCTCCTCTCTTCCTCCTCAAGTTCTCTTTCTCCCTTGCACCCCCACACCCCACCATTGTTAACAAACCCCAAATTCAATTGCAGGTGATTTGTGCTCTAAGTCTGATTTATTTTTTCTCTATCCCTTACTGTTTTAGCTTTTTATTTGTGCTCTAAGTTTGATTTCTTCTTCTTCTTCTTCTTCTTCTTCTTCTTTGAGATTTCTCTCTATATAATTCTTCCATACTTATGAAAAAGATCCCTGCAACCAAAAGATATTGGTTTGCACGACCTCTCCCTTTGTTGTTTCATTAACATCGGCTGAGATATAAAGGTTGAAGGATTTGCAATTGAGGGATGTGGCTGTGTTGAGGCTTATTTTGGAGAGGGTAAGGTGAGGGACCTACAATTGGGGGTGGTGGGTAGGGTGGGTTATGGCGGTGTTGGGGCTGATTTTGAGGTGGGGTTAATTTTAATTTTGGGGAGTTGGTTGTTCGAGGTTGAGAGCTTTGAAGTGAGGGAGAGAGAGAAGAGTTGAGGGGAAACGAGGAATGATAAGGGATTTTGACCGTTGAATTTGTATCAATGGAAGAGATCCATTGGCTCAGAGGATCTCTACAAAATTGATCTGGAAAGGATCTAAATTCGTATTTATAAAAGCTTAAGCCCATCTGACATTCATAGAGAGAGAAAGAGAGAGAAGGATAAAAAAGTCAAATTTTAACTATTTTATAATGACTTAATGCCTATGTTGCATTCATCATTGACTTATGCCTAATTAATAAAAATATATCATTGATTAAGTCCAAAACAAAAATATGTCATTGACATATGGCTTAGTAGTAAAATTTTAGAAAACTTCATTTTAGTCCTTGACAAAGATTACTTTTTGATTAAAACCATGAGTAAGATCAAAATCTAATTTTAGTCCCTTGATACATTAATAATCTCATTTATTAATTATATTTTGATTTTTTTATTATTTATCTTTTTCTTTTCTAATTTTTAATGTATTAATTTTATTTCATTATAATTTTTATTTTCATTTCATTCATTGTAATATATTTTTGTTGTGAACATTTAGATAAACTAATTTTTGTTATACAATATATTTCGATGTACTGCAACTTCTTCATTTAGGTATATTAAATTCATTATAATACATTTTGGTGCATACATTTAGGTATACACATTTTGGTACTAACATTTCGGTGCATACATTTAGGTACATACATTTCGGTGCATACATTTCGGTACACACATTTAGGTACATTAATTTAATATTTATACATTTCAGTGCATATATTTAGGTGCATACATTTCGGTACACACATTTAGGTACATTAATTTAATATTTATACATTTCAGTGCATATATTTAGGTACATACATTTTGGTGCATATATTTAGATACATACATTTCGGTGCATATATTAGGTGCATATATTTAGGTATATACATTTCGGTGCATATATTTAGGTACACACATTTCAGTGCATACATTTCGGTATACACATTTAGGTATATTAATTTAATATTAATACATTTCGGTACTAACATTTAAATATATTAGTTCAATATAATATATTTCGGTACACACATTTCGGTACTAACATTTAGGTACATTAATTGAGTCTTTCAAGTTTGAAGAATGTTAAATAAAATTAATAAATTAAAAAACTCTTTTTTGGTCAAAAAATAAATTAAAATTTTTGTATTAATAAATTTAAATATTTAATGGGAGATATTAAATAAAATACACATTAATTATTTTGAATTAAGGACGCATTAGGGACTAAAAATCAATATTCAATCTAACACCAGGTTTTTTTTTAAATTTTAATCTTCTTGAAGGATTAAAGTTCAAAAACCCCGTAAAATTTTTATTGACTTTTGACTAAATTACCTATTAAAAAGTGGTAGGTATTTGATTATAGAAATTGAGTTTCTAACATATTGGGAGAGCTCTCGTTTTATAAGAGTAATATTATTTGTATTATTTCAACTCACCCGCATATTTTAAATATAACGCGAGTAGATTCATCTCAATTAGAAAAATAATGCGAATAAATTATTATTTGTGGCTACAACAGCCCACGTGATAAGCTAATGTAGTGTCATGAGTCTACTAAAATTATAACATGTTATGTTCCCTCATATTATTTAAATTTAACCAAAGTTACCAACTTAAGTCTCTAAACCAAACATATATGTTGTAATTCGGATGGATATATAACAATTTCCTTACCAGGTTGTGTGACTTTACTGTCACACACTATTTCTTTCATTATGTATGATTATTATTATTTTTTTTTCAAAATAATTATGATTATTTGAGATGATTCAAATAGTTCGATTCTTTTTCAACATGCATGTCCGGTTAAATTTTATAAAGTAGAACTACTTGCCAAAACAAAGCCAATTATCATATTTGCAGGAGAGATGCATTGATTGAACAAGAATCTTTCAGTCAAAACTAATATAGACAGATTGGTGAATAATTAATCATCCTCTATGGAACAAAAAAACAGCAATTAATTAATAAATTAATTACAACATACCGAGCCAAATCGGTTTCAATAGTAAAATAAAGGTTTAGCGAGCTCCTCCTTTAAGCCATAGACATGTTAGAAAGCCGACTGGGCATCGGTTGGAAATTCCACCACCGAAGACTTAAGCTACGATTTGGTGTAGGTCTCAACGCCCTCCTCAAAACCTCCTTGTTTGCATAGTTCCTCCTCCACTTTTCGCCACCCGGAGGCACTGCATATCCGTGCCGGCTACACCTTTTCAATCCGGGACTATTCGAGCAGGTACCTACCTGTTTCCGAGGCCGTGGGGATGATGATGATGAGGGTGGCGCTACCATACAACTCTTGTTTTGAGCAGTGAGTGTTTGTAGCCTCTCTCCAATGTACTTGTAGTGAGGGTTGTTCTTTTGCATTTTGTGAACTTGTAAAGCCAAAGGAGAAGAGAAGAATTGTGCTCTGTGTAATATGATCTTTTGTATATGATATATTTATGTGAATATAACACGAGTAATGTGCCTGGCCTGTGGAGATATATATGATGCTTCTACGGTTGTATATGAGTGACTATATTTATAGGGGGAAGACATTTTCCCAGTTCAAAATGGTTGTGCTCTGAGTGTTTGACCAGTCGATTATATATTATATTTATTGTAATTCCTCCTTGGCTTGGTACCAAATGACCGGATCCCTTTCCACCTAATCAATTTAGTTTGGGATTCAAGCCGTTAAAATTTGATTAAACGACTACAAACAAGAAGTTTCTTTAAAAGTCATAATAACTGTAGTTATTGAATCAAATTTCAACGGCCCGAATCTCGGACTAAATGGATTAGGTGGAAAGAGATTCGGAGATGATCCCTTTCCCCAAATGAAGACTTGGTCTAGAATATTGGACTTTTTATATTTTTTTTAGTTTTTATGTGTAGGAGGACCAGAAACATTTCAACAGGGAAGTCTTGTCAAAGTTTGATGAATGTTCATAGCATGTATGGGACAAGTCAAACACCTTACATGTAGCACACATTGGGTCCAAGAAGTTGGCTCTGCCTGTTATGACCAAACCTATTTGCCAGCTTAGCATTGGTCTGGTTCTAGTTTCTCCCAATATTTCCACTAAAATAATATTAGCATGGTGTTATTTTTAACTTGTTTGGGCATGATTACTTTACACATTGGACTATCATATAAGAAATAATTTACACACATTATTTTTTCATCTTTTGTACATTTTTTTAGTCATTAGATTGAACAAATTGAAAATGAATTAAAGATTTGAATTTAAAAAATTGGGCATGAGGTGAAAAATGACGTATAAAAATCACTCCACATATTAAAATAATCAAGAGTTGCATTCCTGATTGAGGGAATACACAAAATAACGTATTGTCACCATATAAATTTCATAATCAGAAGTGTTCAAATTTAAAATTTTTGTTTTTATAATTATTTTTACAAAAAATCAATCGATTTGAAGATCTTAGTCATCCACATGTATCAAATAAATAAATGGTTCATCATGGCTAGACAATCTTTGATCCGAATGTTTTTTATTTTATAAAAATAATCGTCAAACAAAGGTTAAGAAATTAAACGATTTCAATTATGAAATTTAAATGATGAAGAAACATTGTTCGCAATGAATAATATATGTGCATTTCCACATGAAGAGATGCAAATATTATCCCTTAAAAATTATCGTTCATGCGTGTGTGAGTGCTTATTGGTTGGCGATTAAGTAAAACCTCAAAATGAATCAATGACTAACAACCATCTACAAACATGTGAACGACTGTCACGATTACTACTCCATAATTATGAAACATGCATGCATGATATAAACAAGTTTTGTACCATATGCATTACATAGAACATGGGACTGAATCATTGCCTTCTAATTGGTTTAGCCTATAGGGTATTTTAATGCCTAGAACGGAATCAATTGTCAAATGTCGTTGGAAGTTGGACTTTTTATGCCACATTTTTCTAATGAAGACTTTTAGGTCGCTTTGTGCATGTCCATTATCCAAACAGCATAAAAAATAAAGAAAATGATTTCAATGTGTCGCTTAACCATGGATTTTTTACTATTCAATCATGTCCTAAATATGGTTTAGAATTAGTTATGATTGGCTGAACACCAACTCACTCATTTGAAGCCCCATATTCTTCGGCTGCGAGGACCCTATTCTTAACCTCTTTAGTAGGAGTGTAACTTTATTTATCTGGTACGAAGATTAAGTCCAAATGATAATTTTGGGTTGGTTGGGTTTGAGTTTGTGAGGTGCTAACTCGGTTGTGTCGTTCTTAGCTAAAATACAAGTAAAAAAAGGATTTGGCGATATAAAACCAATCCAAATGCTGCAATGTAAACTATACTATAACAAACACAGCTATTTTAATAAGACACATATCATGTTTTAGTTATTAGATCGGTAAAAATGGGACAGTTGAATAATAAACAGTTTCTTCATATGAAATTACAGTTTCTTCATATTAAGTAAATTAGCATTATGTTTCCTCTTAAATCCAATGAGGCCTTAATAATGTGGTATGTATCTGTAAACACGAAAATTTTGTAACGAATGAAACGAGAATGTGTACAAAGTAGATTTGTATTGATTTGAATTTGTAGGTTACAATCTTTGTTTACAATCTTCCTGTGATTCAGTCTTCAAACTTGATGTAGATGCATAGGTTGTTGATCCAAGGGTCGCGATGACTTGATCTCGTACGAACGATTGAACGATTGCTTCAAGTTTTGAGCTTGAAACGGTGTGTGGATAGTCTTTACCTCAAAGCTGCGGCAAAGATGGTGTAGATGTGAGATTTTGTTGATTCAAGAGCCTTGATGACTTGATCTTGAATCGAACGTCATTATAAGTTTTGAGCTTGCAACAAAGTCTTTAAAGAATCGGCACAAGTGCTTGTTGATTCTTCAAGGGAATGCTTCGACTTTTGGTTGAAAGAAATCTTGGACTTTGGTTGTGAGTTCTTCAAAGAGAGCTTTGGCAGCGTAGTAGTTTTTAAAGATTTTTGCAAAGGTTCTTCTCAATGTAGAATTTTCGACCCTTATGCTTGTGGGAGGACTTTGTATTTATAGGCTTCTCAAAGCTTGCCTTTGGGTGGATTTGGCTTTGATTTATGTCCTAATTTGTTCATGGGAGAATTTAAGCATGTTTTGTGTCTTAATTTCAGCCACTTTACTCCCTTGGCCGAAATTATAAGGCCTTGTTGCCTATTTTGTGAGCAATCTTCAATTCTTGCTTGTTTTATGAAGATGCCTTAACTTTCTTCCGGTTTTAGGACCAATCTAGACCCTTTTGCCGAATTTAAGGGAGTTTTCTCCCTTGTGCCGATTTTTAGGAAGATTTATATTTCCTTTGCTTGATTTATGCCACATGTCATTGATGACTTGTTCATTTGTGATGAATCATATGCCACATGGAGCTTTGTGATGCATCATTTGTATGCAACAAAATTTACATGTTCATAGTATCTTGTAACTTAAGATACTTATATTCCCCTCTACATATTATAGACTAGCATATGTGCGTAGTTAATTAGTATTTGAGATATTGGCTCATACCCCTCAACTAGTAAAAGATTACTCTTATATTCCTTTTTTTTATAAGCAATATTCTCCACTATATTAATCTAAACTATGAAGGGGAGGATTCGAAACCGAGTGGAGAGAGAAAAACACACTGTGCTCTAGCCAATTAGCTAAGCCTCAAGTTTGCATTCTTATTGTAGTTTGAATTGTTGAGTTATGTGATTGTCATATGGTGGTTAGCTATTACCATTTATCTTGATAAGGCGGACTTTGTCAACTGTTCCGGTGCCTATCGAATTGGCTTATTCCCATAGTACCTTAGATGATTTGATGCAGAATATTAACTCATTTTGACTGTGTTGACCAAACTGTATAGACTCTAAGTTGCCCTAACATTATTTAATTCGAATGACATAACTTTGTAGTCGTAGGTTCTGTGATCTACCACAAATGCAGTCTTGTTCACGCCGGACTTGTGCATTCTGATTTGATTGTACCTGTTGTATGCATCCATGAAACTCAACAAATTATGTCCAGTTGTGGAATCTATGACAAGTCAACCTGTGGTAGCGGATACAAATCTTTTGGGTAAGCTTTGCTAAGGTTTGTGAAGTTTACACAAACTCTCCATTTGCCATTTTTTTTTCTCAACCAACACCACTTTGGCCAGCCATTTTGGGTGGTGCGATTCGACAATGAAATTTATGAACGTTGTCTAGATCCATGTCTAAGAACATGATGATAGTCTTGTCAATCGAGATAGGTTCTTTAATCGAAGCTATCAGTTAAGGCTTTTTGCATGCAATCATGCGCTCTTTTTTGATGGATCCCAGGTGATCTTATTCTCCATAATTGAAATTTATGGCTTGCACTACTTTCTTGGCTGACGTTTCTTCATCATCGAAACCTTTGTTGACACACCCTAACACGGAATGTTCACCTGGACTCCGAATCGAGCTGCGCTGGCCGACATCAAGAAGGTGACGAAGCCATAAAGTGTAGTGATGTGGAAAAATGTGAATAAATTTAAACCTAAGAGTGCCTAAATATAAGACTGTGTTAGTAAGCGGGAATGAACCCATTCCGCATGTGATGTCAGAGTATAAGTAAAGTACAGTAGAGTAGATTGTGAATAATACCATTGAAGGTAACCTTCTATACCAAGATTTGCTAAGAATCCTCGTTGATACGAAAGCCCAGCTACTAAGACTTGGAAGGACGAAAAACAAAGGTGAGTGGGCCTAAAAAAAGCTCTGTAAAACCTTTTCAAAATGAAATAACCCCTCGCTCTAAAATAAGTATAGTTTTTAAAATATACTTACTACGTATAGTATGAAAATACTTACCGTAGCCTGCAATATCTCAAGAATTCAATACGTCAAAATTTTTCGTAAATAAACACCTAACGTCTGGTAACCACATAATTTCGTATAAACAAACATATCATATCGAGTGCTCATCGACATATGTTGACACACGAGTTCATGCAGAGATATTCTGATATGAACATGACTGGGTGTAATAAGGATATACGTTTTAGTACTACAATCACGTGAAGACTGGTGCTATGCGCATCACATACAAGTCCTAATTGCTTATACGAATCTAAGATAGGACTAGCACCTACAACGGATCCAATGTGAGCATACAATGTGATGTGAACATACACGTGAAAGACTGGCCCTGGCCCGGGGCAAGTATTAACACCAGTGCAGCACACGATGAACATATAATGTAAATATGATCATGCAATGGTAAATCGATAATTCTAGTCAACATAACACTATTCATGGCTGCAAATATAATTAAAGCATCCCATAATAGTATGCATACCTGTGTATCCTGCAAGATTCAGAATAATTTCATAATTCTCAACATTACGACATTTCTTATAAATGTTAAATTAATTATGGCAATCACGTAGAAAATTCATCATTAAATATATATGTGGAAACTAAATAAATATATATACTATATAAAAGAAAAGACTCACTCACAAACACTTGCAAGGTCCCAGCCATTCGGATTAGAGAAGCTGAAGTCTCCGATAGTAATCACACTTAAGCATAATATAGGGCCCCGTCAGTAAAACTCAACTAAAAAGATTAAATTTAAGAAAAGGGAGTACGGATTTGGAATTAGGGCGTCGAAATATGCTAAGAAGGGTTTAGGGTAATTTTCGTAAAAAGCTAACGAAAAGTCAACGGTCAACCCTAAAAAGTCAATCGAGACGTCGAGCCGATCAACTACGTTAAATCTTCAGAATTTCACTAAACGGATGTCAAAAACGTACCCGGGCGTCAAATTAGCTTGGGAGGGTTTTCGAGAAAATTTAGAAAAATTCAACAAAAGCCAACGAACGGTCAACAATTAACTTTAACTTAATATTACATCCTTAGATGGAATATTCTACTAAAGTTAACGAAATATTCCCTCCGATTTCAAAAATGGACCTGGGTCTGTCTCGCAAATCTGGATCGAATTGGTTTACAGATTCGGGTTTGAATATATTTTTATTTTATTTTATTTTTTCCAATTACCGCTGCAGCTGTCGAAATCTGGAGATTTGGCCGTGAAACTTCCCGAGCTTCAATTAGCTTCAAAAATTCAACCAAAACTCACCATTTAAAAATCAAAATAAAGTTAGAAAGACAAAGATTCAAAATATACCTAAATGGGACTAAGCTATGGTTGGAGTTGGCTATAAAATGGCTCGAAGTCGCCAAATCTCAGTTGGAAAACTGGGGAACTTTCTCTCACGTTGCTTCATGCATCCAAATGTCACCAAAATCCCTCAAATTTACCCTAATCATACTAAAAACATGATCTATGAAGATCTTGGGGGTTTTCGAGGCTTACCTTGTCGAAAAAGTCAATAACTCACCATATTTTGTTTGGGAACAATAATGAACAATGGCGTAAGCCACCGTAGGGTGTGAGGCCTCATGCCTAGGTTCATGTTCACAGTAATAACGCGTTGTAAACAGATGGTGGTCAAGGTGGTTTACCATGAAACATGGTGCCAAGGGTTGTAGCTATTGTCTCCAAGCAGTGAACATAGTGGGTAAGGGAGACAGAGGGTCCAAGTGATAGTGTGACTCTGGGCTTCCTTTGTGTCTTCGTAGAGGAAATAGTTGAGGGTGTTGATCTGGTGAGTGGTAGGTTTTGCCGAAGCGGCAAGTTGAAAAAAGAAGAAGAAGGGGACTCTGTCGGTTTTCTAGAAAAGAGAGTTAGAGAGGAGAGAGAGTTACAGAGTTGAGTGAGTGAGGGAGAAGATAGGCCAAAAAGGTAGGAGAAAAAGAGACACGTGGTAGAGATGGAGAGATGTGGTCCCACAAAACAGAAATCTAAAAACAAAGACAATAAAATAATAAGAATGAAAATATCTAGTATAATGAATTTCCACCTTCACTTCGTAGTTTCATAAAATCTCCGTCGTAACTCCAATTTCGATTCTGCTTGCACATACGCGTTCGTACCGTCAAGTACTTTAAGAATACAGTAAAATAATAACTCATACCCATCCCTAATTTTATGATTTTATTAATTTTTAAAAAGTGAATTGATGAAAATACCCCTAAATGCGAGATTATTGACTTTCATTTTGGTGACGAAACCAGGACAGCTCGATTCGGAGTCCAGGTGGACACTCGGGTTGAGGTGTGTCATTTTCTTTCTCGATCCCACTTTGTATCTACTTTATTTACTTGGTCCTTCGCATACTCCCAACAATAGCCTTGATGAATTAAGTCCTCAATGTGGTTCCAGAGCATCCTACATTTCTTTGCAGTGTGCCCTATGTTTTGGTGGAAGGCGCAATACTTATTGGGGGTGTCTGCAAGTGATATGTGGTGGGGTTAGTTTAGGCCTTACATGATATGGGTTGTCTTCGATTGCATGAAGGATAATACTGATAAAAGTGTTGAGGGGTGTGTATTGACAAGGTTGGGATTTAGCTTCCTTAGTTGGTCGATAGTTTTTCCGAGATGCGGGCAGAGTATTTTCCTTCTAATCTTGCCTCTTATGGGTTTTGGATACGTTTCGACTTCCTTCTTCTTTTAGAACTCATCATCCTAAGTGCTAATATCATCCATCATCTCGAGGCATTCCACTAAGGTGATGTATATCGTATTTCTTTTTCCCAAGTTTCTTGCTCGATTTCGACTTGATGTATGTCTTTTCTTGAAGGTTGTAGTAGATGTCTTAGCATCCGATTTTTCTATGTCAGCTAGCTCCGTCTGGAACCATTTTTTGTAAGTTCTCAAGCTTTCGTCTTTCCTTTAGTTTAGATGGTACAACACGTCATGGCATTTATGAACATAATGATAAAATAAGAAGTCATTAGCAAAGATGTCTGCCAATATCGCAAGGTAGATCGTGGGGGAAGCTCCGCATACTAGGTGCATTGCACTTCTCTCAAGCGTTGACTATAGAGGGCCATGACATTCCAGTATTTCATGATGTGATTGTCTGGATCAGAGTTCTATTTTTAGGATTTCATTTGTGGAATGATATATTTATTCGGAGGCAAAATGACTGCAATTTCATTAGATAACGAATCAGATATCCTCTACGTGATGCAATTGAGGATTCTTGCTCGAGATGCCTCTCGATATATGTCGTTCCAATTAAGTGTATGATTACTTGGAGCACAAGCTATTATCGTAATATCAAGATTTCCCAAGTTCTCTCCTAATCCCGATGTGTTTAAAAGATCCATTTCTTGAGGACTAAGCAAGTCATTCCCAACAAAAGCAGACCTTGTCTACCTGTCCCGGTACACGTCAGAGTGACTTGCTCAAAGAATACCATAAAATCTAATCGATATCATATAGGTCATTTTGACGGTGTAGATCTAATCATAGAGACTTAAGGGTCCAAGGTCTGATTTACGATGATTCGTTCCTCCGGATCCAGAGATTCGGTCTTTACTACTTCATCCATCTTGATCTGAATACTAGTAATTTAATTTAATGGGCTAACTAAATTTTACACCGTTTAAGTTTGGGGTGATTTTCAAATTAGGCAATGAGGTTTTAACCTTTTCACATTGCATCTTGAAATTTTAAATTAAAATTGTATAAATCTTGCCTTTTTTTTTCTAACAAATTATTTGACTATTCATTAAACTGATGATATGGTGAGCGTGTAACTGGCAATTGGGTTGACATGTAACCCACACTTGTACCAAATTGACTAAAAATTCATCACTTTAATGGAGAATTAAACTTTCAAATAGACAGAAGGTATTAATTAATATAACTACAAAACCTTGGGGGTGCAATGTGAGAAAATTAAAACCTCATGACTCATTTTAAAAATCACTTCAAACCTTAATAGTGTAAAATATAGTTAACCCTAATTGAATTTATAGTAAATATCTTTCATTTTTTAAGAGTCTGGCATTATAACTCATCACATTGATTGGTAATAGATCACTACCACCATATAAGTCCAAGTAATTTGGTACACTATAGTAGCATGCTAAATTGCAATCCTCAAAATTAAAAACCGTTCGAATTAGGTCATTTCGGTTATCATCAACACTGAATCTACGAGCCAAAACAAATAAATTCCGGTTGCAACCCACCTTTTAGCATCAGATCTTCTATTGGGAGATAGAGGCCTATAGGCAATGTAAGATCAATCAAGAACTACCCCACACAATAAATTTCAATCAAAACTGGTGTTCTCTCTTTATCTGTCCGATTGATTTATTCAACTTCATTTTGGTTTTTTGTCTTCTATCATGAAAAAGTCTTGAAAACGAAGACCAATAATTAACTTTAATCATACAGCTTTTAAATCCTGGATCTGCTTGCTTTTAAAAACAAGGAGGAACAAAGATCTGCTCTCTTTATTTTCTTATGAATATTTTTTTTTAAGTTTTTTTGTTTTTGTTTTGTTTTTAAAGATATAAATATTTGCATATAATAATGCCACACAAGAGTATTGATATACCCTTGCATAGAAGGTCATAGTTAGGTTTGATTCCCCCTGTTGTGTGTATATATATATATAAGGTCATGTTATTTACACACCTCTTTTTACTTCCTACACACTCTTGTTAATTTTTGTCATAATATTCTTGAATTTATTCAATCCAAATGTCAGAAGCTAAAAAAAAGCGTGTGAGAGATAAAAATAGTCGTTTGGAAACCGCCTAAAAGAAATTGTCAAATAAGTATATATATCCGACAAAGCAAATGAGAAAGGATGCTAGGGGGAGAATTGGAAATGGAAACTATCGATGGCATTGTCTTCAATTAATTTAGATAGCCAAACATATGGAGTCAGTTGAGTATTCCTATGCAGCTATGCTTCTTTGTAATCCAATAGAGCAGCTCACTCGGTGGTTTAATTTGTTATCATAATGGCGTATCTCTATTGATTAAGTGCGTCCTAATTGGTTATTTAATATTCTTGCAAATAATGTTAATGTTTCTTTATGAAATCTACAAAGTCAGTTGAGTATTCATATGCTCCTTGTTAAATGCAATGGAGCTACTCACTAGATAACTTCGTTTGTCATTTGAAATGGCATATCTCATAGATGGGGATTTAGTGCGTCCTAGCTAATTGATTATTTAATATTCTTGTTATGAATGTTAATGTTTCTTTACGGAATCTTTACAACAACAGCAAAGCCTTACGAATTCTCTACGAAATCTTTGAAGAAGAAAAAATAAGCATGGGAGAAAATATTAATATTTCAATTAGAAAAATGTAACATTGTAATGTATGGGGCTAAATTTGTGGTTGGTTTCTAGGCTTTGGGAAAGCATCTTCCACAATGGGATCAAAGAAGATAACAGCGCATTTTCATGATCGCGATGATCTATACCAAATTAAGCAGCAATGATGCGAAATTTAACAAAGGTGTTTTGTGCTCTTTCCTTAGAGAGGTATGTAGTTCAAGGGTGTTTAATTTGTGTGGTTTTAAGATAATGATTCCTTTAGATGATTGCAAAGAATGGTCCCTTATGCAGTCAGCAAAAAAGAAAAGCCATTTGCGAGGTAGCCTCTTGTTGTCAATTTGTGACCTCAAGGTCATGGAATATACTTAACTACGTCTTATCAGTCCAATGAAAGAAAATGACACTCACTCTCTCGAATATCTTCAAAATCTTTTTTTTGGAGATAAAGTAGGATTTTTTTAGGGGTCCTTAAACTTTACTTCATATTTAGTTTCGTGTGAACTCTTATATTAGTTTATCTAGTTCTTTAACTTAGCTATGTGTTTTATGTGGTCATTTCATTACACCTGTCTTATTTTCTGTCAAATTTAAAAGTACAGTGATCTTTTCATACAAAAAAAAATTTAATTTATTCAAAAAGAGACGTTGCTCCTATATAAGGTTAAGATGAGTTTCTCTTGAAAATACTCCGTGACCTATTCATAGAATTTCGTGTTTATGATCGGAACTGTTTATATTGTAAATCAATATTATAGATCATTTGAAACTAAAATCATTTAATCAAATCTTTAAAGAGTTCCAATCATAAGTACTAAGTTTTGTAAATATGTCATGAGGTATTTTAAGGTGTTCCTCCTCTATCCTTGAAAAGGCAAGTCTTTATGTTTAAAAAATTTATTTTCTTATTTTCTATATGAAATTTCTATGTTACCCCTCAACTTAACAGAAAAGTTAACGGAGTTAATAAAAATGATTACTAGTCCAACTTATGACATACTTTGAGGATGAGAGAAATTATTATTAGAGTCCAGGAATGAAAACTAAACTCATGGTATAGACAATAAACCTTTGCCTATTTAACCTTTTTTTAAATATTTAATCAAAGGTTTTGTGTGAGGAAATTGAGGTAAAAGCAAACTCACCTTTTTCTACAAACCCATATACTTGAAATTTCAGGCTTCTTCTTGTGCACCTTACTTATTATGGGGTATCTCTCTCAAGATGTGGATTACAAACACAAACAAGCTCTTATTATTATTTTTTTACAAGTAACGATAATGATTTTTCATTATTAAATAAGAACAGTTACAAGGTTGTCACATGAGTACAATTTCTAGTGACAATATCTTTGATTTGGAAGTAATTTGCACAAACAATCATCAAAAATAATTTTAATTAAATAAAATTGTGCTTATTTTTTGCAAGCAATAATTTATATTTAATTTATCCAAACTATGAAGGAGAATTCGAACTTAAATTTAGAGGGAAGCACACTAACAGCCAAATTGGGCGTTTAGAAAGAAAAAACAAACTTAACAAAAATCACATCTACAATTTTTCCTCAATTTCTGTACTCACTGCCTTTCTCCTCCAAAGGAGACATGAAAAAGAGTTAAAATCTACTTTGTAAGAAAAATCCGTTTAGTTCATTTCTGAAAATGTCACACCACTTATATTAAATGTTAATTTCACCATAATCAATTGGTATTCCAACATGTTTCCTTTAAATTATCGTATTTTTCTGATGCTTATATGTATTTCTTATTTTCAAATGAGTGATATCGGGTAATTAAGTAGTTAATTTGATAAAATGGATACAGTAGAAGCATGTTCTGGAGCCAGGGATAATGAGAGAAATTGGATAAAAAGATTTAGAGAGGAAGCTAATACAGAAACTTAGTGCTGAAATTCTCTCAAAACCAATAGGAAGTTGACAGACCACCATTCATAGTCTAATCACCATTGAACTTGAACCACTCAACGGTGAAGGTGCAGAAACTAATAGACAATTGAAGAACAAGAAATTCATGATTAACCTTAGTACCGACATGATAATATCATCTGATGACGATAATTTAGATTAATTTAACAATTATGCGTGATGAATAGCAATGGGACCCCATGTTCTTACTTCAAATTAACGACATGTTTATATTCTTTTCCAGCCAACAGTAAAATTTCTGTAAAGTCGGAAAGTAGAGATCAACTCCATTTTATAATTTTGGAGAGGTTATTATTAATAGATATGTAGTTAAAGAAATGTTACTTATTGACTTATTTATCCTAATGAATCTTGTATTTTTTAAGTAACTTTTTTTCGGCTATAGTATTTTATTTCTTACACATATGTTGCCGCAAACTCAAGAACTAGTTTTAACTCTAAAAATTAAAGCATTATCCCAAAAACTTTAGAGAAACATTTTAGTTCATCTTGAACTTTTGTTTGTGATATTCATATTTTTGTACTCATTGACAATTATTACTATGTGGAGGCGTGCTTCCTTAAGATGGAACCAAGAAAATTTATAATTTAATACTATGTGAAGTTTATTCTTATACATAACTAGTCCCAAGTTAGGACAAATTTTTTTTTTGTGACTTTAAAGAAGTTATTTATTTATGGAATATTACAATATTAAAAAATTTATTGTGATATTATCTAGTGGTGATAATTTTTTTTAATTTTTAATATTACCCTAAAATCTAAATTGAAAGTTTGCCACTTGTAAGTGAGACTTCTTGGTTTGATTTTCGTCAAAGACGAATTTGAACCACATTATTGCTAACTCATTATGAGACTAAGTCCATCCCCTCTCCTTAGTACATAGATAATATCGTTTGTTAAAAAAAAAATAAAAAAAAAAAAAAAAAACTAACTTAGAAAGGCACATACATTTTTATCGCTTGAAAGTTTTGAAACATGATACAAACCGTACATGCAAAATACAAAGAGTACATGTGAAATTTTACACTGAGAACTGTTACTGCGTCAACCCAAAAAAAATCATTTGAAAGTTTGGAAAAATGAAAAGGGAAAATAATATCACAAAGGCATAGATAATTTGGACATCACTTGCAGATTGCATGTTCTTTCTTTTTGCAATTTACTTAAATAGATGTAAAGAAAAGATCCTTACCTTGTAGGGGTTCATGGTGTTGAATGGGAGCGAGAGCCAAAACCAAGCAAGCAACTACTACCTAGCTAATTTTTCTGCTCATAACTTCAAGCACATATATGATGTTCATGATCAAGATGAAAATTTAAAAGTACAAATATGTCAAAGAAATAAAACGCAGCAGTACAATTATTGCTTTCTTCAATTTATAAATATAGTTGGGAAGATATAGAAGCAAAAATAAGTATATATTATATTTTTATCAGCTGAAGATATCCATGGCCTCACCTGAATTTATAGCAGCTACCTTTTTTGTCAAAGGAATTTGATGAGGCCACTCTTCATCATCATCTGGACCGTTTGATTAATATCCTAAGAAGTAAAATCTCAATCCCCCCTAATTATCCAAAATCTATACATACTATTTATTTCCTCTATCATCCCCCAATTAACAAGAGCATAAATATATAACATGATCATCGTAATCTTCAAACCTTTGTCAATCGATCCATCGATCTCAAGCGCTAAATGATACGTGCCATAAATCATCAAATTCATCAACCCTCTATCCCAAATTGGACTCAGAATACCAATTCATTCCAGGCAGTTGATACGGCGTCCGGAATATACCGTCGCCAAGTGACCCCAGAACTGTTTGTTGGTGCAATGGTGGAGTCTGTGGAAGCTGGGAAAGTAGATTGGCAATCGAAGTAGAATTGTTATTAGTAGAACCACCATTAATCCCATCACCATTAGAATTAGTACCATTGTCAAATTGGTGCAGTTGTATTCTCTTGCTTGATGAAGGATTAGCAGCCGTCTGATCATCTTCCTGATTATTCCAGTACAAAGATGGAACTATTGGCCTTTTTAGTTGCAGCTGATGAGTAGAAGCTGATCCGTCGGTGCTGCTCATTATCCCATCAAAAAATATTTGGTCATTTTCCATGAAAGGCGGTCCATAACTCGAATTAGATTTTGGAAAGTGCAGCTTCATATTCTGATGGTGGCCCACATGACATATGGATGGTGGCATCAATGGTCCCATTATGTCCTCCATGGAATCCTCCCTCTCATTATCCATCGGCCTATGCGTGTTGTTCTTCTTGTAAATTCTACACAGCACCCAATCATCAAGCTACATGAACACAAACATATTAATCAATTTACTAATCTTCAAATTAAATTAACAAATAAAAGGTAGTTACCAACTATACCATGGGGTACAGAAAAACAATTTAAATATCATTAATCAATTAATCAGTTCATTATACACGTGCTTAGTGTTGGATTACCCTCAAGGAGTTCTTCTTGTTGCCCAAGTCACACCCAGGTGGCTTGTTGTTGGGCTTGTTATCAGCAAGCCTGTACTCGTGCATAATCCAATTGGTTTTAATTCCTTTTGGGGGTTTTCCTCCATAGAACACAAGTGCTTTTTTCACACCAACTTTCTGAGTACCGCCGGAAGTCAGAACCGGCTTATCAGTCCCCGTCGCTTTCCAATACCCGGAAGTAGCTGCCCTATTGGGTCTCGCTCCGTTTGGGTACTTCCGGTCCCTAGGACTGAAAAAATACCACTCTTGCTCTCCAAACGTAGCCTTAGCTGCACAAATAAAGAAAATAGAAAAAAAAAGAAGAAAACACATAATATAATCAGTATTATTGTTGTCGATAATATTATACACACTTGTTGTATGCAATAATTTTATACACTTGTTGTATGCAATAATTATTTTATACACTTGTTGTATGCAATAATTTTATACACATGTTGTATACAAGAATTATAATTTCACGCATACCTGGGAGCTCCCAGGGGTCGAACTTGTAAAGGTCGACTTCAGCTATGATAGCAACCGGGAGGGGAGCGGATGTGGCCTTTTTCTTGAGATAGTGGACGACTAGCTCTTCGTCCGTCGGGTGGAAGCGGAACCCGGGCGGCAGGTTTGGCTGCGGAGGTGGCGGCTGCGGCTGCTGCTGCTGCTGCTGTTGCTGTTGTGAGCCCGCGGACGAGTCGGTGCTCTCCATCTTTGGTTATTGGGTTCGGAGGGTTTCTGTGCAGCCAAGCACATATTACATATCACACAATTTACATACAGACCTTCAATGTCGTTCGGAGGTGGCAGACTGGCAGGGCCCCTGTTTTATGTATGTGAAGGGGCAAATATTCCGCTGTAGTTGCCTGCATGGTTTTTAAACTAGGGAGCCAATAGTAAAAGCCACGTAATGGGATCAGGGTAGATTAGCCATTTTACATGATGTGTAATTACTTCGTTAACCATGATTAAGGAAGCGGCCTAATTTTGTGCATGGGATTGAGAGTGACTGTGTGGTGGTTAGCATAGGGACAGGTAGGGAAAGTGAGACCGAGGGGATATGGAGGTGATGGAAAACCCTAGGACGAAGCGAACTGAAAAGTGGGCCGTTGATAGGCCGACACGTATGATTCGAAAACGAGGGAAAGGTCGACACGTGTGGTGGACGTTCCGTGGGGCCACGGACCACACAAGGCAACAAAAAGATATAGGCGGATAAGCCTGCGATGGGAACAAGCATTACGCTTCAGATGTCATATAAAAAAGATGTCATGCTTATATTGCGCAAATATACCGCCAATTTTGCCCAGGACCCCACCAACAAACCATTGGAGAGACTACATGATGAAATGGACGAGATATTTTTGGCCGGAATTCGAATAAGAACATTGTATGTCATAATTTAATTGGAGAAAAGTTTTTTTAAGTGTTCTTTTAATAATATAATGATATATGGTGTCATGCCCTGTGTTTTTATCGCATTGAAAAATTTCTCTGATTGAATATAATTCTGTCTTTGCTGTAATTAATTCTCTATTTGCTCTTCACTCCAATCTTTTTATCTCTTTGTAAAAAGGGGATAACTTGTGGCAAGTCACGGTTATCCACCTATTCCGGAAGCCGGAAGATTCACATAAGCATTTCAACCTCTCCCTAACTACAAGTTTGACTTCCACACCAATAACGAGTTTCGAACCCAAGATCTCCAGTTTTCATCACTTAGCTACGGTTTAGATTAATATTTTTGTTTTACAATCTAATATATAAAAAGCTATTACGTGCCCGAAATATACGTGAGGAAGGAGATAGCATATAACATATTAATTAAAAAAAAAACGACGCTCTGAAATAAAAGCGAACAAATTTAAAAATTCGTATGTTGAAATTACAATAACAAACATGATTTTTAATAAAACTGTTTAGTTTAATTGGATATGACATTGATAAACAAATTGCATCAAGATGACATGGATTGCTATATGTACACAATGATTATATTGTATGAATACTTTTCAATCTTGTAGATTTAGTTGGGGACTAATAAATTACTAGAACGTGGCCCACATGCTAATTACATGAAAATGTGGATTAAATGATAGGTACAATATTGGTGTCATGTAAACAATTGTGGTCTTGTGATGTGCTCATGAGGACATGACAATCCCTGTATACCCTAATGATAATTGGTATGTATTGGGGCTCAGTTGGTGTTAAGATGTCATATATCAAACCCTAGGAGTCTCTTTCCCCTGATGTATTTTCTGGAAAAAAAAAGTTTAGAAAATTATTGGCTTTCAGAGTATTAATTGGAATATTATAAATTTAGTGCTACCAATTGACTTCTAGGTGTAATGTCACATAACTGGTGTGGTAGTTAAGAACTTAATTTTTTAGACCAAAAAGTGAAATTAAATATATCATCCATTGTATGTATGTATATATATATATATTTTAACAATCGAACATAAGATCTCTCACTTATAAATGAAGAGAAATACCTCTAATCATATATTAAGTGATAGTTATAACAGTATTTTGTAGTGATTCGGAATTGATCAGAAACTCATGGTACCAGTAGCATCAGTTGCAGGGGTTTTCACATCAAGAAATATTATGGGGCTGTTTCAATGTTTGTTGTGGAGACAAATTAATGCTCATCAGGAGGTGAAAAATTGTGTGAGGTTGTTGAATCACATGCTTGTTTAAGTGGCAGAGTACTACAATTACATAACCGAAACATTTTATTATTCAACGGTGGCACGTGATAAGAATATAACCCTACACAGGTTATGACCTGCTTTACCATCCAGCGCAAACAAGAAGAGAGAGCTGAGAACTTACCATGGATTGGCTGCTGGGAGAGCCATAGTTGGGTTCAAAGGAGGGGGATTGTCTACCCTCCCACTTCCTCTTCTATCCATTCCTATTTCAGTAGTCACGGTTAAACTACGTCAATATTTTATATTTATATTACTTTTTATTTTATTATTTTTATAAAAAAATTAATATAAAATATTGACGTGACTTAAATGTAATCGCTCAAATAAGAAAAGACGAGAAGATTATGAAAAGTACGAGGGCAAACAATCTCTATCCGGGTTCAAAGCACCTGTGAGAGTGTTTGACCACGTACCAACCAAGTAGCGATGGCTCAAGAACTATATTCGGTAGAGGCTAAAATCATGATGGATGATTAAGGAGGTGGGGTCTGAGTGCTGGTTCCATCGACAACAAAAGGGACCCAATGGGTGTCACTTCTTGCTATCCAATATTACTTATCATCATCAGAAGGGGCAAATACTAACATCACAAAATCACTCTTTGCAGCTTAATTAATTCTCACACCTCCACTCATTCATTCACACTCACACAACACACATCACACAACACACACATAAAATGTAGACACAAAGTCTAACACTGACTTTCAAAAGATCAGATTCTTTAAGAGAAGGGAGATAACATTTGTGAGATCCATTTCATGTCGAATTTTAACGATTCAAATTGTATATTTTGTACGTCTTGATTCATTGATTATTTTTGCAAAAATTTCATTCAATCCGAATTTTTTTATTTATTTAATTGTCACGATGAAATTTCAAAGTTTCTTAAAACATAGTATACGTCGATTTCTTTAAACTCAATTAGATGTCTCAAATATGAGGTACATCTTAAAAATAGACGATTCGAATCGTTGAAGTTCAAGTGGTGTGAGCATGCAATAACTAATTCCCATTTTATGATTTAAAAAATAAAAATCCCTTTCCTTAAAAAATTTGTTTAATATTATAAACTTCTTATTTAAGTGTGATTGTATAAATCTTAGATTATATTTGATTCTAGTTATTCTTCCATATTAGGACTTGTATTCCTTGGAGGAGAAGGATTTCTTCTCTCTTATTACTACTATAAATAAAGGCACTGTATAGGGGGAATAACACATCCTCTACACAACCCTACAAACAAAAATCTCTCTCTATATTCTCTTTGTGTCACCGACCCCCCTCCCTGTCAGTTAAATATAGGTCACAACACGTTATCAGCATGCTCCTACCGTTACGCTTAGGAATCTGACGTGGAAGTTTTCTGCATCAAACCAGTTCATCAATATCATCACGCAATCAG
This sequence comes from Crataegus laevigata, assembly GCA_963580275.1. Classification (NCBI taxonomy): domain Eukaryota; kingdom Viridiplantae; phylum Streptophyta; class Magnoliopsida; order Rosales; family Rosaceae; genus Crataegus; species Crataegus laevigata. The sequence continues at coordinate 7,662,581 of OY756946.1, read as the reverse complement.
GTTTTTTCAAAACAACGGTTTTTATCTCGATATTTTTGCAGCCCTGATAGTATGAACATTCACCATAATGCACGGCCCAAATTTACATTTTTCGAATTTTAGATTCTACATAAATTGTGTATACATTATATCCATAATTATTGAATTATGTGAATTTTGATATTGCCATGAATTGCATCAAATTATATGTCCATGCATTGAATTATTTAATTAAATATGTATGCAATTGAATTAATTTATAATCTGGAATTAAGAAAAAAATGATTAAAATTAGGGTTTCTCAAAACCCATCTCGTCGCCACCGCGAGCCGTCGACTTCCCAGCCGCACCACATCGAGCCACCAGCCTTAGGCATGCAGCCTGAATGGCTGAGCCTAGCCTTTAGACCATAGAGCTGGATTTATGGGCCCCTGGTTTTGAAACCCAGAAAAACCTGACGTCTTCAATGGCATCTTTACCATCACAGATGGGCTTACATCCCAACCTTGACTTTGGGTAACCGTCCCGACGGCCTGAAGCTCATCCACCAATGTAGATTTACCGAGATTCCTTCGAATCTTGTCAGATTTTTTAAAATTCCAATTTGAGTTTCGAGGGTTTTGGTTGAAACGTTGAGATTTCTCTATCTCTGTTCATATTCGTGATGCCCATTAACTCACAAACTCGCCCCGAGAATTTTTCCAAAACACGACCGCCTGAAGCAGTGACGCCAGTCTTCTTCCCCAGCGAGCACACCCTGCTATGGTTAGGGTGGTTTTAGTCCTAACCCAAGCCCAATTGGGCCTTGGTTTTCTCGGCCTAAAACTATTTTTTTCCCTTTTGGGCTAGCCTGTAACGGCCCAAACCATTAGCTCAGCCTAATTTGACACAAGCCCGTAAAGCTATAGTGTCCTCGTGCTACATCTCAGCCCGTAGTTGGTGAGTCGGTGCACCTACATTGTGACACACCTGATCACAGCTCCGCATAGCTGTGGTGCTCCCATGTACAATGACGCACATGGTTGCTTCCCCTCGATACATGTCTCCGCAACGCACCAGATCAGAACTCTTTTTGGGTTTCTGTTTTTGGGCCAGATCAACCCATGCCCAACCCAGCCTAATTTCTTTGGGCTTGGAACTCACGGTTCCATTTTTCCCCAGCCCACTTGTGGGCTTTAGTCTATGTTTTTGGTTGTCTATTTATTTTTAGACAATTAGGGTTTTATAATTTTTTCACCCACATTTTAAATTTGGCCCAAAGTCCAAATAATTAATTCAATTATAATTATAGACTTGAAGTTCTATTTACATATTTTTGTATATATATTTGTGTTTGTATGCAAGGACATATGAACCTGAAGTTCATAATTATTTCGAAACCTGAAGTTTCTAGAAACATGCCTTGTTTGAAAACCTGAAGTATTCCTTAAAACATCACCCATGAAAACTTGAAATTTTTTCATGAAATTTTAAACCAATACATGTCTATTAATACCTGAATGCTTTACTCCTATGTGAATAGATTGATTTTTTTTCCTCCGTTACACTAACCACATCTTGTCCATTTATTTTATGATAGGAACATGTCGAATTTGAACAAACTCGACTTCACCGTTTTAGAGGTCTCTGGAAGAAACTACCCCAAGTGAGTCCAAGATGTGATGCTCCACCTCACCGCAAAGAATTTGTGTCTTGCCATTGAAGATGAGAAGGACAACCCAATTGGCGAAGCTGAGAAAGCCACTGCCATGATCTTCATCCAAAGACATATTCATGATGCACTGCAAACTAAGTACCTTGCTGAAGAGGATCTACGAGCATTATGGATCGCTTTGATCACCAAAATGATATCTTCTTACCTGAAGCAAGACATGACTGCCAGCATTTGCGCTTCCAAGACCTTAAGTCTGCGAATGAATATTATTCTGAAGTTTGTCAAATCTGATCACTTCTCAAGTTCTATAACGAGACCTTGATTGAAGATGATCTTCTGGAAAAGACCTATTTGACCTTCTCTGCTACTAATATTGTCATGCAGCAACAATATAAGGCTTAGAAGTTCACTAAGTTTTCATATTTGATCTCCATTTTACTTCTCGCTAAAAAGCAGAATCAACTGTTGATGAAAAATCATTAAGCTCGACCTATTGGGGCGACTACTGTGCCTGAATCACATTATAGCACCAACAAACGCCCAAAATGCCAAAATAGGAGTGGTAACCAGAAGCAACCTTGTCAAGGTTAACAAAGCCAAGTCTCATCTAAAGGAGGAAACAGAGCCCAAAAGTGCCCTAACCTTGCTCTCAAGGCCCCAAACTTTAAGAATAAGGGTAAAACATCTGAAACCATGGATACAGACATGTGCTATCGTTGTGGTTCAAATGACCATTGGTCCCATGTTTCCCGTGCTCTCTAGAAGGTTATAGCTGAATATCATTTTTGTCGTAAGAAGTTTGAATCAAACTTTGTGCAAGTGGATGAACCAGAGAGTACCAAGATGGAGGTTTCTGACTTATAGGAGGATACCACTCCTATTGAAGATTAGAATCTTAGATATAAACTATTTTTCTAGTTAAAATTTAGATAATGGGGCCGAATTCTACCTAGTGGCCGAAACCCCCCTTGTTTCACTACAAGAAAAATGGCCTTTGGGCACAAAATTAAGGACACAAATGAGGTGTTTGTGTCTGTTTAAACACCAATAGGGTGGAACAGTGTTCATTTCGTAATGGGCACCATGAATTGTGCGCATTGTTAAGAAAAGTGGACACAAACGCATTATTCGGCACAGAGCCATGACTTTTGTGCCTTTAATGTTAGCAATGAATTTTTTTTATTAATTTGCAATGACACTGTAAATGTTATTGTGTCCTATAATTTAATATATTTAAAATAAAGGTAAATTTTTTGTGCCCATTGTTTAAAATAATGGTTTAAACAAAACACTTTCCTCAATCTTCACGCCTCACTCTCTCCTCGTTTCCTTCATTCCGCCTCTCTGTGTTTCCATTCAAACCCAGCCTATCCTCAATTCCTCCGCCTCTTCTCTTTCTGGCTCTCCCTTCCCCAATCGATCTGAGCCTCTCTATGTTTCTCTATTCAAACTGAGCCTCTCCTTAATTCCTCCGCCTCTCCTCTCTTTCGGGCTCTCCCTTTCCCAATTGAACCAAGCCTCTCTTCAACCCTAGGCTCTCTCTCTCTCTCTCTCTCTCTCTATATATATATATATATATATATATTTTCCCCAAATTCTTCTATTTCCTTCTCTCTGTCTTTCTTGCCTCTCATCTCAATTCTCAAGACGATTTCACATCTCACGTAGAAACATAATTTGCAAATCTTTCCCCTTCAAATTTCACACACTGCAAATCGGTGGGTCTCAACTCTTCAATCCAGTTCACAAGTTCTCAGAATCTGCAAATCATTCTCCTTCACACAGAATCTGCAAATCAGTCGGCCTCAACTTTCATCTCATCCCCAGTTCCCTTTCAGTTCAGTGCCTGCATAGTGCGATTCCTTCCTCTCTACTTCGTTCCAGGTAAAATGGTAACAATTTAGAACTTGTATTGGTTAATTTAGTTAATAATTTGTGATTAATTTTAGGGTTAGTGTTAGGGTTCGTTTGAAACACAAGGGAACAGAGCTTTTTTCTATTTTGGGTCATAATCAAAAGGGGATTTGATCTAGTTCAGATTCAAACAGACCCATTTTTGCTTCGAATGGAAAGTGACCTGCTGTGTAATTTTGGTTCAGATTTGATCTGGAATTTGTCGGTATTGATTTTAATTAACTCTTTTTAGGTATAATTTTGGACTGATTGTGTTTTGAATTCGACTATATTTGTTTTGGCTTCTGAGGACTATATAATCAGTGTGTATTTGATGAACGAATATTGTAGTCTATGTTAGATGAGTGGTTAATATTACAATATATGTTTGTGAGATTGGGATTGTGCTGTAGGTATAAAACCGGTTCCCTACACTGAATAATTAAAAAAAAAACCTCGGTGTATTTCAATTTTGTGACTCACGTGATTCCTCCCAAACTTTATTATCTGTATGCCCCGAATTTTCATGTGCCTTACTAATTGACTGTGATTTAGAAGTACAAATTTGCATCGATGGGTGTTTATGTGTTCAGAACTGATGTCCTACTTAAGCTATTAAGGTGGGGCTATCCTTCTTGCAATGATTTTGGCTCCGAGATTATTCCATCAGTTGTGAAGGAACACAACGTCCAGGTGAGATAGCTCTTTCGATAATAGTTATTTATTTCTTATAGTTCATCTTCGAATATAAATATATAAGCAATTCCCCCAAGTTTGGTTTGGATTTGGTAATTGAGTCACTCAGTTACAGAATGCCCTTACATAATCAGGCATATATATTCAATGACTACTGGGAGGATATTGGAACTGTAAAGTCTTTCTTTGATGCAAACTTGGCCCTCACAGAACAGGTTGGTAATACTTGCACTGAATCATTCCTGCTCTTTGATTAGATTTTTTTTTCTCTACATGCATATGTGGTAATGGTTACTGATTACATTCTTTCATTTGTGCAGCCTCCGAAGTTTGAATTCAACGATCCAAAGACACCTTTCTACACCTCTCCTAGATTCTTGCCACCTACAAAAGTTGAAAAATGCAGGGTATGATTGCAAGCTTAAATTACTATGTGACATTGGCTGTAATTTTCTGATCTCATGGCCAAATGAATTTTGCAGATTATGGATGCAATTATTTCTCATGGTTGCTTCTTGTGAGAATGTAGCGTTCAACACTCCATTGTGGGTGTGTGCTCACGTCTAGAGTCCGGAGTCGAACTTAAGGTGAGCTACCCTTTCTACGCATTGGTAACAACAGGCTACCAGATTCCAATATGTCAATCATGAAATATTTCAAGTGGCAGTTAGAATGCGCTTGAAAACATAAGCATGCTGGTGTTACGAGCTCTGATCACATTTGGTTATTTTAAATCGATTTTCAGGATACTATGAATTCTCAATGTTGATTGGATGTTTGTGTAGGTTAAACATCTTTGAAAATATGTGATCCTTTCCCTTCTTCATTTTTCCTTTGGTTTGGATTTCAGGAAGGTGATTGCATAATCCACCGAGCTGGGAAAAAGGGTAAAATCAGTTATGGGTGGCTATATGTAGGAATGCATGGATACATTGATTGAAAAATCTCATTATTTTGTAGGTTTTTTATCTTTAACACGTGTAAACATGTTCTATATGAGGAATATTTATGTAGTTTCATTATAGACATTCCATTTCTACTATTGGATTGCTTTTTACAGCCGAGGCTGCCATATTTGATTTTATGAAAATTTTAAATTTTTGGTTTTATTTCAAAATTTTACATTTCTATTTTTTTTTAAATAGAACCTACTGGGCACAATAACAAAAATAGTGCAAACATGGATGGAGAAGGTCATCTGACAAGTTTGTCAGAACATAGACACAAAAGGCCTTTATTTGTGCCTGTGTCGTTGAGCACCAAATAGTGTACTGTGCCCTTTTAGAAATGGTGACGCCCATAGAGGGCACAGATACAAACTTAGTTGCTGCACTGTTGCCATTGGTCTATGGGCACATATGTTGGTGCTCTTTGGCCTCAAAGGGCACAAATAATTTATTGTGCACAGTGACTATTTTTGTTGTAGTGTTTTTTGGGTTTAATTTTGAACAATTTTCTTTATGTTTGGATTATTTGTTGGTGATTTGCTTTTGGATATTAAGTTTTTATTAATTACCATTCTTGAATACTTAAATTATTTTGAATGAATTTTTGTTTTAAGAAATTTTATGCATGTGAACCATTCAATTTAATTTTATTTCTAGGTATGACTAGTGGGAAAGTTAGTTGTTTGGCAGATAGTGCAACCACGCACATTGTTTTGCATGAACACATCTATTTCACTAACTTCATACCTAAGAATGCACCTCTGACAACCCTCTCAGGCCCATCCAACCTGATCGAAGAATATGGTATGGCACGTACAATGCTGTCCAATGGTACAATTTTGACCATTGACGAGTCATTTTATTCTCCGCGTTCCAGAAGAACGTTGTTGAGTTTCAAGGACATTAGAGATAATAATTACCAAGCTGAAACCTATGTAGAAAATGGAGTTGAATTTCTGTGCATAACTTCATACAAATATGGCCAGAAACGTATTCTAAAAAAGATAGAGCGTATCCCTAGTGGTCTGTATACTACGACCATACGCCCTATAGAAAGTCACTATGTGGCCGACTCTACCTTTGGGATCGGGCACAAAATTGTACTTTGGCATGATCTTTTAGGACACCCTAGACAAATAGCGATGCGCTGTATCCTCAAATCATCACACGGGGCATTTATAAACCGATTCACTCTCCATGCAGACCATTTAGATATTTTATGGGTTTGGTTGAGGCTTACACACTTGGTGTCCACAAGAAACGTTGTATTCTCCAAATTGTTGCATAATTTGTTGTTGTTGTTGTTGGTTTTTTTTTTTTTTTTTGAAATAAAACAAATGGCTCAAAACAGAGGCCCAAAAATTGAAGGACAATCTGTTTAAGCCCAAGACAATGGGCTGGGCAACTGAGCTGAGCACCGAGAAGAGGCCTAAGTCCTCATGTCGGGTTACAGACATCCTAACAAAACTTGGGTGTGCTGCCATCGATGAAACCAGGCACATTGTTGTAGGCGGCGACGAGTTCCGAGCAAAATCAAACGAGGTTTCGATGAGGAAGGTTCCAAACATTTGAGGAGTGAGAAATCTCAAACTCCTTGGAGATTTCGAAGGAAAACTTGAAGCCTTAATCTCATAAAGGAGATCGAACGACATCTAGTTGTTGGCTTTCACTACTGTGACGACTTCAGGTCATCGGAAAATTGTGGGTCTCACTTGGAAAAGACTGTAGGTCGTCTATATTGTTGGAGATCACATATCTCGATGAAAAATTGCACAAAGATGATGAGGTGGACGTTGAAGACGACATGAACGACTCTAGTGCGAGCTGCATACTCAGGCTGGGGATTTGTAGATCAGGCCCTGTTTAAAGTAGACTAGGGCATCTAAGTCCATTACAAGTTCTAGGGTTTCAACATCCCTTTTTTCTTATTTAATTCACATCATAGCAATATTATGATTATAATGCATATACAATTTAAGTAGAATCTAAAATTCGTAAAACGTAAAGTTGGGTCATGCATTATAGTGAAGGTTCATGCAATCAAGGCTGAAAAAATATTGAAATAAACACCGTTGTTTTAGAAGAACCTGGATTGCATGATGCATATTGTGAACGGGTTTGTAGGAGTTCTTCCTTCAGGTTTTGGCTTTCCATCTTCAAAATTTGCATCACGTTCAACAAAAAAAAAAAAAAAAAAAAATTGTATCAATGAAAGTATATGAATTCAATAAAATCAAAATTTAATTAATTAAGAATAATTGAAACGTAATACTCATTTGATTGAAGAATAACCATGTCATATTCCTTAACATAGCAGAGAGACGTGCTAATAACGTGTTGTGGCCTATATTTAACTTAGGGGTGCGGCATGGAGAGAGAGAGTTGAGAATGGACTTGAGGAATTGTGGGTTAATTCTCCAGTCCTTATGCCTTTATTTATAGTAATAAGAAGGAAAGACACTTACTCTCCAAGTAATACAAAGTCTATTAGGAAAGATCTTTTGGATCTCAAAAGATTCATAATCTATCTCTACTTAGGATTTACACAATCACAATATGTATTACAACATATGTCACAACATATTGATAACATGCAAACTGATAAATACATTTATATAAGTTGGCTAAAATAGAAAACATAAAACCCCTAATTCCCATCACCTTCATATACAACAACTAACCTTATAACCTGTGAATTACCAATTCTTTAATTATTTTTCTTAATTAAACGTAATTTCCCCCTGTAATTTTTATGCATCTCAAATAACCAAACCGTAAGCCACATCATTGACGCCCTTGAACACACTCTATGTAAGATATCTTAGTTCTCCCCTCTTTTTTTATTTTTTTTAAGGAGAACAACTGATGGCAAGTCACGATTATTCATCATTCTAGACCCGGAGTTCTCCCCTTTCTATTTCTATTTTGGTTTTGAATCTTTTTTAATACAAATTATATTCTACACTGATTTACATTGAAAATAAAGAAAAAAGTTTAAAAACAGAACACAATAAAGTTATAATAACCAAGTCAATTCACCACTTTATATTTATAACATAAAACCACATAAATCTGTCACACGCATCAACATGCCAGACTTAATATTTCCATAACCCCATCAAAAAGGAAAAAAAAATCATTATTCACTCTTTAATTAAACTAAACTTTATACCCTTAGTTTGTTCATGTCCACGTAATTTGAGCGTCCTCCAGACATGTGCCCGCAAATGAACTAATCTTCTTCATTGACTTTTCCTCCTTTGTTCTATATGTCAAAAAAACTACTAGATATGGACCCTATGTATAAGAAAAAAAGAACAATCTCTTTAAAATTAAGAGAATAAAATATGCAACTGTTGCTTATTTAGTTATTTAACCATTAGTTGCAAACTTACAAAATGTAAAATTATTCAACACACACACACACACACACTTTCTTTGTGAAGTACACGAGACTTCACTTGTAATTTGGTAGCAAAAATGATATCCAATTCATATTTTTCCTTTGCAATTACAAGGAACAGGACTAGAGATAATCTAGAGGTCTAGACTAAAATCCAATCAACTAATCTCTGTTGCTTGCAAAGTTGTTGCACACAACGGCCCAACAAAATTTCTCAACGTTGAATACAAGGCAATATTTCCCGCCGGCAAGCACCATTTTTTTGTCCAGAATTGCTAAAAGTTTAGCAAACCTTGTGACTACCTGTTGACTACAAAAATCAACTAGCCTATGTAGCGAGCAGGCCGACTAATTAGTAAACTAACTATGTCCTTCAAATGTGTGTGGGGCGTGCCAACTTGCCGGTCGAGTTCGACCGAGGAGTAAAATGTGTTGATGTTGTGTTGATGCGCATGGCTAACTCCTGTGTCCTGTGACTGCGGCCGAGAAAGGAACACGTCTCGGCCTCTAGGTCCTCAAGTTTGAAGACAAGGCTACCAATTACAAAGTTCACGGCTCGTCATCGTCCGATTCGGCCATAGTCACCGTATTTGTGAAGTTGAAACCACGCCGAATCGATACTAGAGTATAAGGGCACAAATTCTCAAAGTGGATGAAGGTCTTGATAATAAACGTGGTTCAGCTGTCCGAATGCTGAATTCTGAAACCCACTTGCGAATATGTGATCATAAAACAACTTGATGTTTGAGGCACTGAGCCTAACTATTAGCAACACCTCACTTCGCCGAGATGGCTGGTGAGATGACCTCTGTCGACGGGGATCCAAAAACCTTCGTCGGCCGAGACTTGGATAGATAACCAATCGACCATGTCGAAGTGCTGTTTATCTAAACTGAAGGTGTTTACCGGTTGCCTTCACAGTACTGTTTATCCAAACTGAAGATGTGAAGGCAAAAAAGAAAATAAAAATCTCAAGAGTGTTGAGAGATTTCACGTAGAGCGAAAAATTGCGCAAGGCAGATTTGTGTGTTTAATTGGAGGTCCCTTGAATGTTGCCACTGCCTCTATTTATAGTAGCCAAACCCCCCATCGACCGAATCACAATTCTACTCGGACTGGGAATCTCTACCTTGATCAAGCCTTATCTCGGCCATTCCTTCTCCTAATAGGACTTTGAACCTAACCCCCTTTCCTGGCCATATTCTTCCTTGCTTCTGTATCCTGGCCTCGCCAAGACTCCCTACCGCACTGGGACTCTTCATCCGTCTCACAGATGGATTCTACTTTCTTCGTCTGGACAAGTCCTTCTCCTATTGGGACTTGGCCGACCTAGTTTAGTCGGCCCACGAACTGAATAACCCACAACATTTTCCTAGCTAAGCCTCTGTGCCGAGAAACACTTCACGCTCGGCCCAAACTGTCATTTTGGGCCTAAACACTACCCAAAAGCATCATTCTAAAATATCTCACAATTTCTAGCTAGATTTGTCAATTGAGGCCCCATATGATAGATGTTCAACAACTTACCATAAAATTTAATTTTGTTGGTTTTTCTGAATAATTTATTGAATCTCACGACCACTCATGTAATATTTTTGAAAGTATCAATTAAAGAATTTATTAAATGCTACTGCCGCTTCAAAAAAGCCATCCTCAAAATATGATGTACTTCGACGCATCAATGCACAATCAATTTTTTTTTAATTAAATACGTCATATATATAGGGTATCATACCATCATTGTCATTGAGATAAGTAGAATATGAAAGCTATGGAACATGGAGGGTACTTGGTTATTATTGTTCTCCATGTGACTGTTAGAAGATGTATAGCTAGGGTACGTTGAGTCAATGGCAAAGAGATGATGTTACCATGCATATATGTAAATACAAATAGTGTATCAGGTCAATTTTTCCTCTCTTGGTTAGGGTAAGCCTAACTTGACCTTTATCCTTTGTAAGTGGAAAAAGAGTAAACTTACATGTGCACATAGTACCTTCCTGTTTGACCCGTGATCGTCAGGCTATCTCTTATTTTGATATGAATGACTAGTGCAAGAAGCTTAAACAAAATAAGCTACAATCACCTTTCAGACAATACTTAGCTAGCTAACCTATCTATTTCGATGTTTGCATATACTTTTCTTGGCTGTAGTATGATTGAATCAAGAGTATGCTTGCATATATTCTTTTTTTCGACAAAAAAAAAAAAAAATTGTACGAATGAGTGGGTATTTAATTAAATAATAAAAATCATTAATTGGTTTCAGTTGAATTTTTACTATTAGTTGTTATTGGCAACACTTAACTTAAGGATAATGTAGTTATCACAAAATTATGCTTTCACATATCCCTTGATCATATAGGAAAAGTCTTGCATTATTCACGTGATGCTGGTGCACATGTTATGGAAGTTACTACAATGTGATGAAAGTTACAATAGGGAGAGGAAAGGTAGGGTGTGCGGAAGACAGAATCACAGAAACGGAATGTGTATGTAGAGTGTGGAGTTTTGATTCATATATCACCCATGTAGTTCAATGTTACAAGTCATAAAAACATATATATCTATAGTATAGGGGCGTAAGTTGGATCAGAAGTTTTGATTCCCCACTAAAACATACTGATTTTGAATATGGGACCTGAGTTTCGGACCGTCAGATCAAGGCGATGAAGCAGCAAAGACCGGATCAGGAGAAGCGATTAGACTCGGATCTTTGGATCAGGAGAAGCGATTATACTCAACTCAAAACTCTGACCTTATAGTCTATACAGTTTGATCAACATGGTCAAAATGACCTACACGATTTGGATCAGATCGTCTAAGATACTATCAGAATAAGTCAATCTAATAGGCGCATGAACAGTAGACACGATGTCCACAAAGATCTGTTCCGAAAAAAAAAAGGAATTTGAGGCGGCGTCGTCGTCATCGTCATCATCATCTGATCTTGCTAGGGTTTGGTAGGTTTATATTGAAATTACATTTTTGTCCCCTCATGTGCGAGGCACATGTCTTTTTTAACGATCTTTTTACTGATTGTCTTGAATTGGCAAATGAATGTAAACACAAAATCAATTTAGCCAAATTGAAAACATGTAAACTTAAATTGACAGAGACTATTTTGACATTTAAGTCTTTATTTTTATTAATATAAATTAAAGTGGAACATAGATTAGTCATCCACCTTTATTATAATTCTATAAAAAAAATTCTCGCAAAACTCAAGAGCATAAAAATTTCTCCCAAAAATCAGGGTCCAATACTATATAATAGCTAGTGACTATGATCTAATTAAAACTATTTTATTTATAAAAAAGAAAATTGTACAAACACACATGTGGTCCAATACTCTAGTGGATAGGATGTTGGGTTTCTACCTATACGTCTTGAGTTCGAAACTCCCTCCCCCCTCCTTCCATTAAGTTATTGTAATAGTTTCAAACCATTCCCTCTTCCCTTAGTATAATAAATTTAATACAATTGGTGTTCCATATACTATACAAAGTTTATCACCATCATTTGGAGTTTTCCACTTGGGTAAGTTAGAATGTGAGCATCTACCCAATTGATAATGGGTAAACAAGAACTTAATATAAGATATTTACACACACACACACACATAATATATACTTTGTGGGATATCTTAACAAGTCTTTTATGTGTAGCATTTATTGTGACTAGCGCGTGGATATATAACTTGACCATGATACATTTTAGCATCTAAGTGTCCAAATTGACAATATGTGAGAAGCCAAAATTTTATAAGAGGCAATAGAGGACCGGGTTGGCCCCTTTCTGACAGATAGAAATAACATTGATTTATTAACCTAATGAAAGACTTCCATCTCTAACGTGTGATGCTCTCAACATGAAGGTGTATGATGATGAAGATATAAAGCTCTCTACAAGATTATAAATGTGGGGATGGGGGTTGCCAGTGCCAAACATGTTTATACTATTACGATGATGAGATCGGGCATAATTCCACATTAAAGGCCTAATTTCCTCCTTTCCTTCTAACAGACTTGGGCAAAGTCACAATGGCATGACCTCTGACATGTGAAACAAAACTGGCTAGCCTCTGTTAGTTAGCATATTATAATTCATATCACATGTAATCGCATAAGTTGGGTAGAGCATACCAAATTTTGCAAAGTGCATGAGTGAGAGAGCTCCACACAACATGCAAAAACATTGGCCGTTAAGAATTCCTCTTAATCACATTTTCTTTTGTAACACATCACTATCAAACTGAAATTAAAATGATGGCTTTATCTAGCTAGCTGGCTTGTGGGTTTGCGTTTCTAAATTGGTCACATACGAAAGCATGGAATGGATATGGATTCATAGCTTTCTTTCATTAAAAGATTCCTCTGTGCACTCCATTCATGCATCAGCCTTTACCTGGCCTAAGTGACTTGTAGTAACCAACTTTCGACCACCTTTCACAAAGCCTTCTATAAATTCTCGTGAATTACAACATTTTTAACCATGTGGTTGGACTTTTGTACTTGGTTGATTTGTGACGTGCACTTTGTCATCTTTAAATTGCTTGTCACACTCACATACATAAATGCAAATGCAAATGCAAGCAAGCTAGATAGTGTAATTTTGATTGAACTGGAACCATCAAATTATAGTCAAAGATATACATGTGGTCGATGTCAGTAAAACTATATAGATCGACCAAAAGTATCATGAATCTCCAAACCAGAACGAAAGGTCATGGTCATGAATGTTTATCCGATTTTTACATACACAGCTGGGTTTTCTCTGCACGAGATTATAGCCACAAAATGATGCTTACGCAACAGATAATTGTCATAGACAGAGATATAATTGCATTTATATTCTATGAACCTAAATAGTAATAATAAAATATAGGGATGTTTAGTCACTATTTTGTCTCGTCGATCAGGCGTTGGAGATTGGTACCCCTAATCCAGTCACTCCCGGTCAAAAATCAACAATATGTACGTTTAATTTCTAGAAATAGCCTGCAATATTGGAAGCTCACAAAAACCCCAAGTTCTCTCAAGATTTATCAGTATAATTAAGTATTCACCATGCAACGACAGAAATTATAGCCGCCCTAATTTATTAAAAAATTTTGAGCCAGCAGGAAATTAATGTCCTGATGATTTCTGATGATTTAAGCGATACAAGTATCTTACAGATTTCGGTTTAGTGTGCTCCAGATCTGCTTTGCACCTAAGTTCTAATCCACTTTTATAATTTAGATTAATGTAGTGTTAAACAACCATTTGCATTAAAGAAAAAACCGGTAGAAGTATTTTTGGAAATATAGCTGGCACTTCCAGCACTGTGATCTTAGAATAGAAGACATATATCTGCGTTCATTCTTACAAACCCTTGTGGACTGGAATTTTACATGGCGTTTTCTTTTTTGCACCATAAATCTTTCAATCTGAAGAGGAGAAACAAAAGAGAAAGAATATACATATTGGAAAAAATCAAAAAAATGCATAACCAAAAGACTCTTGTCAAGATTCCATCTTCTGCTAATTAGTGGTGTATTTATAAAAACCTAACTCTGAACAAACAAGAAAACAATTGCAAACCCTAAAAAATAAAAATAAAATAATTATAAAATTAGGTTCCCATCCTTTTTTTTCCTACTCAATTGATTAAAACATGTGTTTCAACTTTTGATCAAGGTCCTTAGGTTTTAATGAATGTCATTATTTCAATAATAAAATATTTAGATGTCAAGATACTTAAATTTTTATTACTAAATATATTCATGTACTAATATATTCATTTAGTGTTAGAAACGTTACATTTGGTATATTTATATCTATGACTAAACTTTGTATCATATATTTTGACACACCCCGACCCGAAAGTGGGGCGTGTTGGCCGTCACGTGAGTGTGACGTAGCCAAGTTCACAGTGCGGAAGCAAGAATCAATAACAGAATACGAACTGATTTAAGCCAATCCACTAGCAGCCTAGATAAGATAGTGTGCCAGAGTGATAATATAGTACTTATACAGAACCAGAGCGTACTAAATCAAAGTGCAGTCAAGCATGAATAATTAAATTCGAATAACACCAACGGGTGTCTACATAATAATGAGTCTGTCAGAACTGCCGAATGGTCCTCGCTAGCCACCACGGGTACTCTAGCTATCTAGAACCTGGAGGGGCAAAAAACAAAATTGAGTGGGTCAGCAAAACAAATCTTTTCCAAATCATTCTTTATCTCAAAAGTATAGCCCCTCACCGTAAAACCTGTATAGTTTCCCAGAAAATAATACATACGTATATATCACAAACTTTCTCAGCATAAAATATTATTAAGCGTATCTCATAATATGCCATGTAATGCATTTGAATAACCATTCAGAATCTCAAGAACCATGTAATATGATGCATTTCAATAACCATATCGCTACTAGATATCAACTCAGCCCTCGGCTGTACATATAGCTCATAACATCTCAATCTCATCACATATATATACACTGCACATACATCAATATCCTCATGAGGTCATAATCACATCACTGTATCAATATAAAGAATGCTCTAGTGCTACAATCACGTGAAGATTGTGCGAATGAATGCGATCACCTACAAGTCGAACCCACTCAAAGGTGGTCTATACGACAAGACTGTGCACCTAACTTGGATCTAAGGAGAACATGCGATGCGGAAGGTGAACGACACGTGAAAGACTGTGCCCCTAACTCTGGGTGTGAGCACTAACAATATGTGCAGGTTTATGAGCTAACATATCACATCATATCTCATCATATATCGTCTGTTCTTTCTCAACAATGCATGTACCTAGCTGGTACTTAACTGGCGTCCTCGGCACCAACATATGCATGAAATGTATATATGAATACTCATGCATCAATATTAAGTTATATGCATGGCGATAAAAACGTACTTTTCATTTAAAATCTGATTCTGGGAAAATCATTATATATATATATATATATATATATATATATATATATATATATATGTTATACGGAAAGATAGCTGCCCACTCACTGATAGGTCGCCGGGTCGTAGCCCCCACGTCTAACCTGGCTACGCTCGTCCTCGGAATAAGTCTCACCTATATGAGAAATTACTAAAAATACGTTATTTAAGCACATATACGCAACTACGGAAATAACTTCTCATACATAGCTCAATTTTGGCATACGAATATAACAACGCGACCTACTCGACGTCACAAATGTCAACATATTTTTAAAATAATTTTTTGATGCACCACGCGCCCCCCCACGCGCGGCACGTGCCTGGCACGTGTCATCCCTGTCCTTCAACTAGCCGGACTGGTCTCGCCGGTGACGGAAAATGTTGCCGATTTCTGGGCAAATTTCAAATCGCTATAACTCGTCCATTTCTCAACCATTTTGTCCCATTTTTCTTTCTACGTGCTCAAAATTAAGAGTAGAACAAGTCTATACCTTCAAAAACCTTTAAAAACGACTGGAATCTCGTCGGGAAATTCTCCAAAAATTGGCCACCTTCGTTCTACTCGATCCCGACGTCAAAACTTAGCAAACGATGGTCTCTGAGACTTTTGGGAACCTTCTAAGGCTCGTGGTGAGCTTGGTTTTGCCTAAAACACAACCCACAAAAACTTCATGAACAGTACCTAACTCGGAGCTCGAGTTTTCAACGTGAAATCGATAGGTTTCTTACCTGAAATGGGTGTCACTGCACTCGTCTGGTCTCAAGGAACACGAATATGGTCTTGATTTCTTCGATCTGTAAAAATTTGCTATGGTTTGTGGGTGTGCCGTACATGAATGGGTAGAGAGAGAGAGAGAGAAAAAAAAAATGGCTACGGATGGGAGAGAGAGAGGGTCTGATTGGTTGAGTGGTCCAAAAGCCTCCAATCAACAAATATCTCAAAAAATTTCCATTTGTCCCCAAACCTTGTAAATTATGCAATTGCCCCATTTCACACACACACATCCGCACACTCACAACCTTGAAGGGGTAATTTCGTCAATTCACGACTTAAATAATATATGTATCGGGATGGGTTGTCACAATCTACCCACAAGGGTGTACGACAAGGTTTCTCATATAGTGCCTCGAACGATGTCATCCCAATACTAGAATGAAAGCTGTTATTATAGGCGAACTCCATCAAATCTAAACGCTGATGCCATGAGTCGCCAAACTGCAAAACTGAAGATCTCAGCATATCCTCTAATGTCTGTATAGTCCTCTTTGACTAACCATCTGTCTGAGGATGATATGCCGTGTTGTACAGTAGTCTCGTACCCAAAGCCTCCTGGAAAGCAATCCAGAACTTAGAAGTGAATCGAGGATCGCGATCAGAGACAATACTAATTGGAACACTATGATACTTTATAATCTTCGCTATGAATAGGTCAGCCAACCGATTCAACGAAAACTTTTCCCTGACAGGAATGAAATGTGTCGACTTAGTGAGTCGATCAACAATCACCCAAATTCCATCATATCTGTTCTAAGTACGAGGGAGCTTGTACATAAAATCCATAGTAATATCTTCCCATTTCCACTGTGGAACAGGAAGTGGTTGCATCAACCCAAATGGCTTCTTCATTTCGGCTTTGACTTACTGACATATGACGCATCTACTTACATATTCAGCAATCTCTCTCTTCATACCCAGCCAATAGTAGAACGGTCAAATGGTATGATACATTTTCGTGCCTCCGGGATACATCGCATAAGCTGAAATATGCGCTTCGTCTAAGATGTCCTTCTTTAACTCTGCATTATTCGGCACGTACATCTTGTTTCCCTGCATAACCATACCGTCTGATTCTCTGATTCGAAAGTCTTTCTTTTTACCATCATTCCTCAGCCGAATAAGTTCTTGAATCTCATCATCATTCATCTAGATCTCAAGTATTCTGTCGATTAGGATTGGCCTAACTTGGAAACTAGCAAGTAAGGTTTTTTCTCGATTGTCTACCATCGAATTCCCTACTTCCAACTGCACTCCAGTCGATCTCAACTCGGCAAGAAGAGAAACTTGGTTCGCATGAAAAACGTTAATTCTGCCCTGAGACTTCCTGCTAAGAGCGCCAACTACCATGTTTGCACGACCAGGGTGATACTCAATCGTGCAATCATAGTCGCTCAGTAACTCAATCCATCAACGCTGGCGAAGATTCAAATCCTTTTGGGTAAAAAGGTACTGTTGACTCTTATGGTCTGAGAAGATCCTGCATTTCTCACCATAGAGGTAATGTCTCCAAATCTTCAAAGCAAAGATAATGGCAGCCAATTCCAAGTCATATGTAGGGTAATTCTTCTCATGAGGTTTTAACTGGCGTGAAGCGTAAGCAATCACCCTACCATGGTGCATCAAAACGCAACCCAGGCCATTCAATGACGCATCACTATAAATCTCGAAATTACCATCATCGTTAGGAAGCGTCAAGACAGGAGCATGAGTGAGACAATACTTCAACTGCTGGAAACTTTGCTCACAATCATCATCCCACTCGAACTTAACGTCCTTCCTGGTCAACTTCTTCAATGGTAGCACCATGACCGAAAAGTCTTTAACGAACCACCGATAGTAACCTGCCAAACCAAGGAAGCTCCGAACCACGGTGACGGTTCGTGGCTGTTCCCAATTCTCCATAGCCGCAATCTTCTGAGGGTCAACCTGAATACCCTGAGCTGAAACGACATGACCCAAATATGCTACTTCGTCCAACCAAAACTGGCACTTACTAAACTTGGCATACAATCGATGCTCTCTCAGTTTCTTCAACACCAACGAAAGATGTCGAGCATGGTCAGTCCTTGACTTAGAATACACCAGGATATTGTCGATGAAGATAATAACGAACCTATCCAGATACTGCTGGAATACCTTGTTCATCAATCCCATGAAAGCTGCTGGTGCATTAGTCAAACCAAACGATATAACCAGAAACTCATAGTGTCCATAACGAGTCCTAAAGGCAGTTTTAAGAACATCGTTACTCCTGATTTTCAACTGATAGTAGCCTGACCTCAAGTTAATTTTCGAGAACACACAAGCACCTCAAAGTTGATCGAAAAGATCATCGATACGCGGCAACGGATAACGGTTTTTAATTGTCGCCCGATTCAACTGCATGTAATTGATACATAATCTCAAGGTACCATCCTTTTTTCCGAACAAATAGGACTGGGGCTCCCCAAGGTGAAGTACTGGGCTGAATGAACCCGTTCTCAAGTAATTCCTGCAACTGAATCTTCAACTCTCGCAACTCCGCATGAGCCATTCGATATGGAGTCAACGAGATAGGATTAGTACCTGGCAAAAAATCAATGGTAAACTCCACGTCGTGATCTGGCGGCAATCCAGGTAAATCATCAGGGAATACGTCAGTGAAATGTCTAACCACTCGAACATCCTCCAAACTAGAGGGAGCATCATCATGAAGTACTACATGAGCTAAGTATCCCTGGCAACCTTTCTTCAATAACTTCTTGGCTCTCACAGCCGAAATAACGCCATGTCTAACTCCGCTACGCTCACCAACAAAGGTTGTCTCAGGTAATCCAGGACAATGAAAAGTCACTAGTTTCCCGTAACAATCAATCTTGGCACAATTTTTGCACCTACGGCACAACGGAGCATTGTTCATACCAGAATTCCCCTGTTTCTGGAATCTGCCACCACCTCTCTGCCCGGTAGCACTAAAACCTCCGCTCGAAGAATAGAGCTGGCCCCGCTATGTTTGAAAGTCTGAGTCTGACGAGGTCCCTGTGAAATCTGGCCTTTTCCCTTATTATTCCTGCCCTGGTTTCCTTCTCTCTCATTATCATCACTGTCACTAGGTAAATTCTCAGAATCCTCTATCTGCAGTAAGACCTCATAGAACTCATGATAGGTGGAGCAGGGAATCGCCGTCGTTATCGTATACCACTTCTTCTTCGTACCCAATTTGAATCTGCGTAACATCTCGACCTGATTGGCAGCAACATCTGGGTGATAGCGGGAGAGATCAGTAAACGTACTGTAGTATTCGTTAGCTGACATTTTCTTTTGCTTCAATCTTGTGAATTCCTGTTTCTTTCCATCAATATACGCCGGAGGAATGAATCTCCTATAAAACAACTCTTTAAACACTTCCCAGTCATTGGCTTTCTCCTCGGGCATCCTCTTAACCAACTCCGACCACCACGTTGCTGGTTCCTTAGCTAAAAACCATGAAGTCATCTCGACCCATTTATTAGGCTGTAGACTCCCCTGATTCGTCATTATACTGAAGGTTTTCTCAATGTGCATAATCCATTTCTCTGAACCCTCGGGCCCCTCGTTCCCCACTAATTGGGTTATCTTCAAATTATGTACTGACTCTAGAGGGGTCCGCTGAGGCGGGCGAATAACTGACTGAAGAGCATTAGCTATGGCCTCCCCTAACTGGGCTACGCTAGGGAAATTAGGCTCATCAGCATGACGTGGCTCACGACGAGGAGGCATAATTCTGACAAAAGACATCAAGTCATTAGAAATTCAAAAAATATGCAAGACTGCAACCTAGAGCTCTGATACCAAACTGACACACCCCGACCCGAAAGTGGGGCGTGCTGGCCGTCACGTGAGTGTGACGTAGCCAAGTTCACAGTGCGGAAGCAAGAATCAATAACAGAATACGAACTGATTTAAGCCAATCCACTAGCAGCCTAGATAAAATAGTGTGCTAGAGTGATAATATAGTACTTATATAGAACCAGATCGTACGAAGTCAAAGTGCAGTCAAGCATGAATAATTAAATTCGAATAACACCAACGGGTGTCCTACATAATAATGAGTCTGTCAGAACTGCCGAATGGTCCTCGCTAGCCACCACGAGTACTCTAGCTATCTAGAACTTGGAGGGCGAAAAACAAAATTGAGTGGGTCAGCAAAACAAATCTTTTCCAAATCATTCTTTATCTCAAAAGTATAGCCCATCACCGTAAAACCTGTATAGTTTCCCAGAAAATAATACATACGTATATATCACAAACTTTCTCAGCATAAAACATTATCAAGCGTATCTCATAATATGCCATGCAATGCATTTGAATAACCATTCAGAATCTCAAGAACCATGTAATACGATGCATTTCGATAACCATATCGCTACTCGATATGAACTCAGCCCTCGGCTCATATAGCTCATAACATCTCAATCTCATCACATATATATACACTGCACATACATCAATATCCTCATGAGTTCATCATCACATCACTGTATCAATATAAAGAATGCTCTAGGGCTACAATCACGTGAAGACTGTGTGAATGAACACCAGTCACCTATAAGTCGAACCCACTCAAAGGTGGTCTATACGACAAGACTGTGCACCTAACTTGGATCCAAGGCGAACATGCGGTGCGGGAGGTGAAGGACACGTGAAAGACTGTGCCCCTAACTCTGGGTGTGAGCACTAACAATATGTGCAGGTTTATGAGCTAACATATCACATCATATCTCATCATATATCGTCTGTTCTTTCTCAACAATGCATGTACCTAGCAGGTACTTACCTGGCGTCCTCGGCACCAACATATGCATGAAATGTATATATGAATACTCATGCATCAATATTAAGTTATATGCATGGCGATAAAAACGTACTTTTCATTTAAAAGCTTATTTTGGGAAAATTATTATATATATATATATATATATATATATATATATATATATATAGGTTATACAGAAAGATAGTTGCTTACTCACTGATAGGTCGCCGGGTCGTAGCCCCCACGTCTAGCCTGGCTACGCAACTACGGGGTAATTGCTTCCTCGGAATAAATCTCACCTATATGAGAAATTACTAAAAATACGTTCTTTAAGCACATATACGCAACTACGGAAATAACTTCTCATACATAGCTCAATTTTGGCATACGAATATACCAACGCGACCTACTCGACGTCACGGACGTCAACATATTTGTAAAATAATTTTTTGATGCACCACGCGCCCCCACACGCCTGCCAGGGCACGGTGCTACGCGCCCCGCACGTGCGGCATGTGCCTGGCACATGTCATCCCTGTCCTCCAGCTCGCCGGACTGGTCTCGCCGGCGACGGAAAATGTCGCCGGTTTCCGGGCAAATTTCAAATCGCTATAACTCGTCCATTTCTCAACCATTTTGTCCCATTTTTCTTTCTACGTGCTAAAAATTAAGAGTAGAACAAGTCTATACCTTCAAAAACCTCAAAAAACAACTGAAATCTCGTCGGGAAATTCTCCAAAAACTGGCCACCTTTGTTCTACTCGATCCCGACGTCTAAACTTAGCAAACGATGGTCTCCGAGACTCCTGGGAACCTTCTAAGGCTCGTGGTGAGCTTGGTTTTGCCTGAAACACAACCCACAAAAAACTTCATGAACAGTACCTAACTCGGAGCTCGAGTTTTCAACGTGAAATCGATAGGTTTCTTACCTGAAATGGGTGTCACTGCACTTGTCTGGTCTCAAGGAACACGAATATGGTCTTGGTTTCTTCGATCCGTGAAGATTTGCAATGGTTTGTGGGTGTGCCGTACGTGAATGGGTAGAGAGAGAGAGTGAAGAGAGTGAAGAGAGAGAGAGAGAGAGAGAGAGAGAGAGAGAGAGAGAGAGAGAGAGAGAGAGAGAGAGAGTGGCTACGAATGGGAGAGAGAAAGAGAGGGTCTGATTGGTTGAGTGGTCCAAAAGCCTCCAATCAACAAATATCTCAAAAAATTTCCATTTGTCCCCAAACCTTGTAAATTATGCAATTGCCCATTTCACACACACACATCCACACACTCACAACCCCGAAGGGGTAATTTCGTCAATTCATGACTTAAATAATATATGTATCGGGACGGGTTGTCACATATTTCTATTTTTAGTTTGTACCCATTTTTAATTGGCAACCATTTTTAAATTTGTACCAATTTACTTTACAGTATTAATTTGTACCCATATATATTTTTTTTTGTTCCCATATTTTTAAAATTTTGATTTGTACTCATAATTTTTTTCCCATTTTATTTGTACCCATAATTTATTTATAATGTACCCATGTATCTTTACAAATTTACAACTTGTTATATGTAAAACTTACCCATTTTTTAAATTTAAATCTATTTATTTTTTTAATCTAAAATGTATCCAATGTTGTTTATATAAAATGTACACATTTTTTTCTATATAAAATGTACACAATTTTTTTAATATAAAACTTCCCCATTTTTTGTATAAAATGAACCCACATTTTTTAAATTTATAATTACGTGCACCATTGAACTCATTTATTTATATGGGTACATTCTTTTTAAACATTTTTATGGGTTACATATTAAAGCATTTTACTTTTGGAACAATGTTGAAATTGTACCCCATAGATAATTATATATGGCAAATGTACGGGTACATTCTTTTGACATGTGACAACTATTTTATCATTCATAACAATGTTTACTTTTGGTCAAATTCATAACAATGTTGGATACATTCTTTTGATACTTTTTAACACTGTTTTCAATTGATTGATATATATATATATATAGGAATTGCTTAAGGGGAGGGGTCCCCATTTTTTTCAAAAAATAGGGACACGCTCTCCACCGTTAGATTTAACTTTAATGAAATTGTGTGGTTGAGATTGTGTGGCCTGTGTTTTAATCTCAACCACACAATTTCATTAAAGTCAATCTAACGGTGGGGAGCATGTCCCTATTTTTTTGAAAAAAATGGGGATCCCTCCCCTTAAGCTACCTATATATATATATATATATATATATGCGTACATGTACTTAACATCTATTAATATACATTTTCAAAAGGAATTATATTGTTATATTGATTTTTTATTCAATCAAAATTTTGAAAAATTTTCCATATTTTTTGTTGCCATTTTTTATTATAGCTCATTAGATGTGAGATTTCAAATATCATAAAATCTCAAGTTTTATTGTTGACATGGAAATATATTAATATTAATATGCTAAGGTGTCCAAAGTTGATCAAAAATTGAAAACTACTAAGGTTTTAATCAATGAGTATTAGTAGTTAGAGACCGCATTCAAAATCTCCCTATAATATTTATCCTAGTTACTAGAAAACCCTAAGCCATTAAATACTAGAAATAGTCAAACATAAAAATCAACCAAATTACTAACTTGATCACTTTTCCAACAATGTGTGTGTGTGTGTGTGTGTGTGTGTGTTTGACACAAGGAGGGTGTGTGTGGTAACAATAAGTCAAGAAGCATAGCTTAACAAAACTAATCAAGGTTGTGTTGGTGGCTAGATCTTGCTTAGCCTCATACGTAGTATGAGACAAAGTATGAGTTAGGGGTTGCTTTCCCTAATTGTCGTTTTCAAGCCAAATTGAAATTATTTGTTGCAAAGTACAATCACTTGCCAAACTTTCTAATGAGGACGGCATGATAGGGCCACTGTCATGAGCAAAGACAGTATGATCAAATAGATGTGAAAAGCATCTCCACGTTGAACGCCATCGATGTACCTTTCAACCTGACCCTAAATGTTATCTTCTTATGCATACAAATTTAGTCAGCATTTTCATTCTCTCTGTGAATGTGATACTTTTGAATTGCTTGCGGTTTGAGTACTTTACTTTCATCAAAGATCTATATATCCGGTTCCTCGGCCTTAAAAAGTATAAATACAAGCATCTCATATAACGAAATAGAGGATTAATTAAAGTTCATTTTCGTTAATTTTTCACCCATCTATCGATATTTGTTTAGGGCAAGATCTGTTATAATTCTGCTATACATATATCAATATAAATTGGGAGTATTTGCAAATTTCGTTTAAGGCCTTGCCACCAAATGAGAATTAAAAAAGAATTAAATATGGTTAAATTTAAATTAGTATCTTCAAGGTTCATAAAACATATGCAAAGAAATGAAAAAAATTGATCACTTTCTTCATATAATACCAGTTAATAGTTTAATTAATCGTATCAAAATCAAAGCACTCGTGTTTAACATTAACATTTGCAACATCAAAAGACACTAACATGGCCTCTTTGCTATTGGTGTTAGCAGCTGGCCGTGTCGTAGACAAGTTCGTGCTAGTCATTGTCTACACGAAACAGCTAATTAACGTTTTGAGTTTGAGCTATATGATATCATGCCATCCGTGTGGATGACTGTTCTCCTAATTTAAACTATAACATCAAGGGGAGGGTGGAGTACGTCACCAATAACACATTTTAGTGCTTGAGTGTGTAAAGATTAAGTGTATCAACACTAAAGATAGAGTCAAGAAGAAAGTCAAGATGGTCATAAGTATTTCAAATTCTAAGTTAGCAGAACAAGTTTCTTGACCCAAGCTTGCGAGTAGTTTGAACCTAGTGTGCCAAAGATATGGTTTAGAACATATCTAGGAAGATCACTGAATATGATTTGAACTCAATTAGACATAAGTTGCAAGGGGAAGCACCAAGACAGACAAAGTCCATGACTAGGGTGAATAGCTGTTTAGGGGATTAAAATACGTCCAATTGACAGAAACCTCCAATAAAACTGGATATAACTTGGTTTTCCGGTCCAAGAAAAATACCTACCTACAAAGGCGATCCACCACTTCCATTATTTCTTTCCAATGAACATTTTTCATTTCTGTGATTAAAATATGGTGGAATTCTGGCTTATACCAGTCTACTCTTTTCCCTTGCGGCCCAGTGTACATTTCCCTCAAGCTGAGGTGGGCTACTCTTGCCCTTTTCTATCGTTTCGTTGGGCTAACAATGAGATACAAATAATCAAGCGGATCCATAATAATTCAGATCTGGGCCCAAAATGATAATGAGGTGAGGGCATCAAGGCTAAGCCCACATAGCAAGCCCTATTTATTAGGTTATGAAATAATTTCAAGTAATTGCGGGCGAACTCAGATGAGTGTGGAGTTTTAACAGAAACCTTGGCAATGCTCTTTTCTTAATATAGAAAGTGTCGTGGTAAGAATTATAGCACAAGTGTGATTTTATAGTTCCGGTAGATTGTATTTAGGATTCCCATGTAATATAAAAGATCTTAGGCTTTCTTACTTGTAGGGCAAATAAGTTTGTTATGTTACTATAAATAACGGTACAAGATAAGGAAAAAGAATACACACATAATTTTCATACATCTCTCTTTTCTCTCTCTCTGCCGCCGCACTCTCTCATTCAGTTAAATTTAGGCTACAACAAAAATAATATGGTTATCAAAGCATGAAATTCAGTATCTTCAATAGCTTAGAAATATTATAACAAGGTGGATCTGGAGAAAGTGTCATCGGTTATGGACTGAAGTGCTTCTAAATGAGCAATTCCAAACGAGCTCTTAAACTTTCAACTGAGCTTCTTCATGAAGCATTGTGCCGTTTAAAATAGTACTTGTATTTTTAATAATAATAAAATTCAACGTATTTATAACGAAAGCACTTCTAGCATTTTTAATAAAAAAAAATTTAGACGTCTTCTGAAAAACTTTTGGAATTACAAAAATACCGCATACGGCATACCACTCCCCTGGCCGTAGACTAATTATGTCTTGGCCGACACTGATTTTTAAGGCAACAACTCTATCATCTTAGAGGTACTCATCCATCATGTAAATAAACTAAGTGGTGGATTATGGTAGTTGATTTCTTTATGTTCAACACGTTGCCTCCCAAATCCAAACCCTCCTTTACATAGTTTAAATGAATCTAGCGTAGATTATATTATTTGAATTATTTGAAAAGATAAATTTTCAAAATATGTATATGATCCAACCGATAAAATCATTAGAAACACTTCAATTCTTTTGGGAGGACCATAGGTTAACTTTTCTAAATGCTGTGGGACTTTAAGGTCGATCAAAAGAGTCTGCTTAAATCAATACCCTTCTTATTCCATACGAACATAGAAAGACACAAAAGCATATGCATACAATGCATTTTTTTAAACTTATTTAATTTTTGTTTATTTATAAGATACATGGTGAGCAAATTAAGAAGAGATTTTTCAGTCTGATCAAAACAGAGTGGTATACCATATGTTATTATATAAGTGAAATAAAGTTTTATTTTTTGAAGTGATCGTCTACTCATATAATCACATGTAGTATACCACTTTATGTACCGAATACACTAAAAAAATATCTCACAAACCAGGGTTGAGTGAGCTTTTCTGTGCAACGTACAAACACGCCACCAAGTTCCTCTATATTGTAGAAACTTGCACGATTAAAACTGTTCTATTTATAGCTTTGAATCAAAAGCATAAAAGGAAAAAAGGTGGATAGAAAAGTCAAGGTATCACATTGACCACACGTCCAAGCAAAGAATTAAGGAATCAGCGGTCAAATGGTTAATACAAATCTAAAGAGTGGACACCTTTTTTTTTGTTGGAAGAGGAATATGATTGGCAGGCATCTGATTAGCATCTGATGGGAATGATCCGAAAGTAATTAAGTAAAGCTGTTCTTGGACGATATCCATTCTTTCAAAGTAATTAAGGACTTAGCCAATAGCCATGCCCTAAAACTTGACGAATGGAAGTTTCTCTCCTTTCTTTTGATTCATCGTCACTTTCATGCGGGTCCCCCATGATTTCACAAGTTAGATCTTTGTTCAATGGCGGGCAAACTAATTCGATCAGTCACATAAGTAAAATATTGCTCTACAGATATTTGAGTAGGCAAACTTTATCTACTCTTTAACATAAAAAATATTGCTTATTTCGAAGTGAATGGGTATATTGAGCTCACATCACTTTTAAAAATAAAAAAAAAAGGGGCAAAGAGGCCTATTGGTGTAGAATGTCCACAAAACATAGCTATGCGTCCTTGAGCTTGTGCCTTTTTTGCACATGCATTGCAGAAAATACATCCTTAATTAAAAAATCTTTATATTACAAAAAGTTGACAACTATTTCTCATATTGGTCTCTCAATTCTAACATCGATCAATGTGTTCCATGCATTGACGTTGTCCTTCCGTTTAAGTTCCATCCAAATCTTTGTTAGTTTCAAATGTTTGTTAGTTTGCTAATATAGCTCATCAGTGGAGCCGACTATTCCAATTTGTTTTTTGCCACGTGGATTTTAAAGAAAAAATCAATTTTTATGAGGACTAGAGAAGGAAGAGAGATGGGGGTGGGGTGGGCGTAAAAGGTTCGAAGGGTTGAAGGGGTGACGGGTCAAAAGTTTGAAGGGTTGATGAGGAGGGGGTGGGTCGACTAGCCGAACGATCGATGGGGTGGCTGGCCTGGCCGGCTGGGTGGCGCGGATCTGGAGCATAGGTAGTGGCTACGAGGCTTGGCCCTTGGGTTCAGTGGCGAAGCCAGAAATTCATGCCAGAAGGGGCCTTTAAACTAATGAAAGAAATTAGAATTTTTTTTAGTAATATCATGGAAAATTTGAATCAAACAAGAGTGATGGAGTTTTAAAATTTGTATGAAAAAATTAGTATTGAGAGATGTCATTGTAAATAGAACATGTGTTGACATCTAACGCAAAATTGATAATAATGTTATAACTAGCTCAAACTATTATTACGATATTTTTCTTTTAATATTATTGAATCTTCCTCTCGAATATATATACCTTGTTTTATATGAACTAACAAAATAATAAGCTATTATTACGATGCTTTTTAATATTATTGAATTTTCCTTTCGAATATATATACCTTGACTTATATGAACTAACAAAAAAAATAATTGATTTAAAAGAAATCAGAATGTTGGCAAAATGGTAGTTATATATGGTAATTGGTAAAAAAAACCAAAAAATAACTTTCCATCAGTAGGCATCGAACCCAAGACCTAATGGAACGTCTAAAACCTAATAAACCAACACACCACATGCATATTATTGCAAAAATCACTACACAATTGAGATAAATTTAATTCCAGGATAGGCCTCGGACTACCTTAGTCCCCATGTGGCTCCGCCCCTGCTTGGGTTGGGTGGGAAAGATGGTGCGAAAGAAACTCTTTTTCACAATGCATATTCTTTATCATTAGTGTCCAAATTTGATAAGG
The DNA here is from genome assembly GCA_963580275.1 of Crataegus laevigata. Classification (NCBI taxonomy): domain Eukaryota; kingdom Viridiplantae; phylum Streptophyta; class Magnoliopsida; order Rosales; family Rosaceae; genus Crataegus; species Crataegus laevigata. The sequence continues at coordinate 7,633,996 of OY756946.1, read as the reverse complement.
AATACGCACTACGAAAAAGAGTTTGGTTAGGTAAGAAAGATGGTGCAAAAGAAACTCTTTTTTCGCAATGCATAATTTTTAAAGAAAACTAATGAAAATGGCTTGAAAACTTTGAGTTTTAATGATAAGCACAAAATAAAGGGTAAAGTGAATAGTGCCAAGATTGACTTTTTAGTGTAAAAATATAGTTTTTCGTTAAAGTGAACAGTATCGGGAACTTTTCATTAAAGTTCTCTAATTTTTATCATTGGTGTCACAGTTTGGTAAAAAATACGCACTGCGAAAAGGAGTTTCTTTATTCTGACGAGGAACTACTTGCCCTACAAGTTTCCTTCATTCAATGAAGGGGTGGTCCCCCAAGTCTCAACGTGGCAAATTACAGCAGAGCAAATTAGAGGGTTCACTTGGCCTTCTTATTGTTCTACACGTGTTACCTTTTGTAATCTGCAATAAGCTTTATTTGAAGTGCCACCTGTATGCATGTTCTAAAAGGCAATAGGTTTTATTTCACTCTCATGTCTTTATAGAGCTCCGAGTCAATCGTTTTTAACTAGAGACAGTTAGGGGGCGTTTGTTTGCCCTCACTAAAGGGTACTGGACTGGACTGGACTAAAGGTTAGTCCAGTCCCATGTTTGTTCCTGACAGGGACTAGGTTTAATGAGACTAAGTCTCACTAGCCTGGACTAAATCAGAGACTAGCTGGTCTTAGCGAGACCCCTCAAAAACCATGGGACTAGCTAAGACTATCCCTTTCTCCTCCTCGCCTTGCTCCTCGACCACTCACATTCGAAAGCCATTGGACTAGATGCTTTTCACAACCAATTTTCATATAAAATACCAAATTGAAGAATAGATTGGAACAGGCAAGAGAGAAAAAGATGGAGAAAAAGAGGGAGAGAATGGGGGGTAAGAAAGGATTAGAGGGATAAAAAAAAGGATAAAAATAAAATATTAATAATTATGGATTAAATAATATAATATTAGAGTTTGTTAATTATCCTACTTGTTAGTCCGACACTGCACCAAACGCTTCACTAAGCTAGTCCAGCTTAGTCTAGTCTAAGCCAGTACAGCTTAGTCCCTGACACTAGTCCAGTCCGAGACAGTCCGGTGCAACAAACGCACCCTTAGTGTTTAAAACTTGGGTGAAGAGGGTCCATTATGGCATTTAGAACACTATATGTGACGTATTAGTGAGAAATTATATTTAGTATTAGTCCACACTATGATTTAACATTAATGACATCATCAGTTAATGATAATAACATCATCACTTAATGATGATAACCTAATGAGTGTTTATTTTTCAAAACGTAAGGCAGTTATTTGTAATGTTTTAAAAGGTTGAAACTAATTTATAATCATCTTCAAAGGTTGAACAGTTATTCGTACTTAACCCTATATAATAAGCTTTTTAACAAAAAAATATTATTTAAATTACAGAGACGATAATTGAAAGTTGAATGTACATTAAAGTATTGGCGATGGAAATGCACTAAAAAGGTTCAATCCATAATTATCTTATACGCCTTGTGCTAATCGCGTTATGCATAGTCCTTTTTAAGGTACAGTCTAATCAATCTTGTCCTCACTTGAGATTTGGAAAGGAGGTAATATATTCAAAGATAAGAGATAAGGGTCATCCCTCACAGAATTGATTGGTAAGTAGCCAGTTTTTTCAGACAGGTGGCAAACATTCTAATCTAACGGCAGTGGATTTGTTGCCAAAACAAGCAAACAAGAAGGGGCAGTAATCACCCTTTAATTTGATGCTATCCATTTCTCTGGACTGCTATTCGTTAAGAACAAAAAAGAATTCCTTCAAAATATACTTAGATCTTAATCTCCATTGAAGCGACGAATGTCAATGTCATGCAACGTGAAAATCAGAGTTGGAGACCTAAATGCTCTTTGAACAATGGTTCCAAATGTACCACTCTATCCCCCTTTGACGAATATACCTTTAATTTATTGTTAATGTTATCAATATAGATATTTGATATTGCATCAATTTACCCCTCAATGTTACAAATCAATGCTGTGTTTATATATTATCGAAATAGTATAAAATATACAATTGTTACTATATTCATATTTTGTCACTATTTGTATCTATAACGTTGAGCGAAGGGTGTGATTTGGGTAGGGATGGGCAAATATCCATTGGTTATGGATAACCGCAGTTATCCGCTCATTTAAATTAAACGGTTACGGTTATGGGTAACCGTTAGATAAATAAACGGTTATGGGTATAACCGTTTACCCGCGAAATTTAAATGGACGGTTATGGATATTATCCGCGGTTATAACGGGTATCCATCAGTTATGAATATTACCCACGGTTAAACGGGTATCCATTTACCCATTTAATTTAATATATGTAAAAAATAAAAATAAAAATAAAAAAAGAACACTAGAACTCACACAGTCAGTCACTCTCTCTCCGCCGTCTCTATAGTCTCGACTTCGACACCACCCTCCGCCGTCTCCCACAGCGCCCAAAACAGCGCCGAAGTTGAAGACCTCGCTCGCTTCGCAGTCCAAGAACACAACAACAAGGAGGTACTTATTTTACCCTCCTTCCCTTTTTTCTTTACCAAATTATGCAACAATTTCGATTAATTTAACGATTTGGTTAATTAAATTATAATTGTGCAAAATGCTCTGCTCGAATTTGTGAGGGTTGTGAAGGCGAAAGAGCAGGTGGTTGCCGGAACTCTGCACCATCTGACGATTGAGGCGATCGAGGCCGGCAAGAAGAAGCTGTACCAAGCGAAGGTGTGGGTGAAGCCGTGGATGGGCTTCAAGGAAGTGCAGGAGTTCAAGCACGCTGATGAGGAGGAAACGCCATCGGTTACCTCTTCCGATCTTGGCGCCAAGCGAGGTGGTCATCCTCCTGGGTGGCAATCTGTGCCGTCGCATGACCCCCAGGTGCAGGATGCGGCTAACCATGCTGTTAAGTCCCTCCAGCAGAAGTCTAATTCCTTGTGGGTAGTTTCTTGGGTATTGTGGTTTTTAGAATGTTTAGTTTGTAATCATATGGATTATAATTAAAGACTTGATTGGATGTAGTAGAAAAATATCGTTCGTAAATTATTATTTCAATTATTGTAATTGTATAAGGACTTAAATGATTAAAATGGGGAAATGCATGCTAAAATGTACCTATAACGGTGTTTAATTGTTAGAAAACAAAAATTATGACAATTTATTTTTTTTTTGTAATTTTCAAGTTGTTAAAAAAAATATGTAGACGGGTGAAAAAATGAGTAAATGGGTAAAAAAAATATAAACGGGTAAATGGTCATGGTTATGGTTAAATGGATAAATGGTTATGGTTAAATGAGTACACGGTTATGGGTATAGATAACCGTTTATAAACGGTTATGGTTATGGGTATAACCATTTATGCAAATACCCAACGGGTAAACGGTTTATGCGGGTATGACCATAAACGGTTATGAATAAATAACCGCGGTTATCCGTCCGCCATAACCGTTGCCCATTCCTAGACTTGGGTTGGTGTGATTTTAGGATAAAACTGAAATCGAAAACAAAATTTATTTTAGTTCGTGTCCAAAACAGTGAAAATCGAACCTTTTGGTACGGTCCGCATTTCGATTTTCATTTTCGATTAACTACTAACCCTAAAACACCTACACCAAAATGTTTTCGAGAACTAGCAGCTGCCGTCAGTATTCTTCTCCAAATGTGGCTTGCCTCCTGCGTACCGCTTCACAATAGCTAGCATAGCAACGGGTTTTTTTTTAAATTTCAAAACTACTTGTTTAAATCCCTAATTTTTTTATCGGGAGACTCCTTGTAAATTTGTTTTGGCTTTTTAACCAAAATGCTCTCTGAGATTTGTATAACTTTTCATTTTAATTCTTGATATTTGAAATCGATTGAATTGGTCCCTAAGTTTGTCCACCATAAATCATTTTGGTCTTTTCATGAACAATCTCCATTAAATAAGGATAAAGTGGCAAAAATACCATCAATTTTTGTCAAATCATTTTGGCTTATTGTTTACTAAATTGAGGGTAGTTTTTTCATCTTAATCTTTATTTAACATAACTATTCACAGAAGAACCAAAATGATTGATGGGGGACAATCTCAGAGATCACTTGTATTGATTTTAAATCTCAGGGACCAAAGTGATGAGTTATGCAAATCTCAGATATCATTTTAGCTAAAAAGCCATTTGTTTTTGTTTGATAATAGGTGTGGAACATGCTAGGTTAGGAGGGGGCAACAAAATGAGGGACTGAGATTAGGAGAAAGAGATGGAGGTGGATAAGGGAGGGAACGGATCTGTACAGAGATAGAAAACACAGAGGAAAAAGAAAATGAAGGAGAGAAGAAAACAATAAAAAAAAAACATTTTATAATGCTCTAAAAATATTTGAAGCTATTGTAAAATTTGACAACAAGAGGGAGAGATGCTATTTTATATTATGACACATAAGATTTGACTTCTTAGCTGGAAAACATTACTGCTATTTTTTTAAAACCGTTATTGCTAATTTAAACATTTTAACATCTTCTTTAGAAATATTCTAAAGTCACTTATCCTAAGATACATAATAAGTGGACGATTTTGTAATATTAGCGTTCATTTCTTATGTTAAAAATAGTATTTCTGCTCCAAGATAGACTAAACTAAGACTGAATTAGTAAAAGCAAAATTAAATTAAGCTAGACCAAAAAAGAGACGCTTTGGAACAAGGATTGAGTTGAAAGTTAAAAAGAAAAGGATGACGCAATTATAATTTGATGATATGGTGACAATCAACAATCACCATTAGAATTTGACTTTTCAATATTATTTCACATGAATGGCAGCAGCTGCAAATTTTGACCGGTTTTCCTCTGACAACTGTTATACAAAGATTCTTTGTTTTGAGTTGGTTGAATCTGCGGCCTTAAAACTAGCAAAAACAATGGACAAATCTCCATTTACCCTTTTAAGCCTTGTGTTAATCGCATTATGCAGTCCCGTTTAAGGTACAGTCTAATCCATCTTGTCCTCACTTGAGATTTGGAAAGGATGTAATTTATTCAAAGATAAGAGATAGGGTCATCACTCACAGAATTGAATGGTCAGTAGTCAGTTTTTTCAGACAGGTGGCAAACATTCTAATCTAACGGCAGTGGCTTTGTTGCCAAAACAAGCAAACAAGAAGGGGCAGTAGTCATCCTTTAATTTGATGCTATCCATTTCTCTGGACTGCTATTCGTTAAGAACAAAAATAATTCCCTCAGCATATACTTATACCTAAATCTCCATTGCAGTGACGAATGTCAATGTCATGCAACGCAATGCATTAACATGAACTTAATCAGAGTTGGAGACCTAAATGCTCTTTGAACAATGATTCCAAATGTACTATGGAACCAAACCTTTTGGTTTTGGTTCAGTTTGATTCAAACGATGTTGGTTTTGGTTTGTACCTCAATTGCAGGCTTGTTAAAAGATTGACATTGATATAAGTATTCAACATTCAAAAAAGGGTAAATCTCAGTTTATTACCCTCAAGTTTGGTGGTTTCCAACATTTAGTACATGAAGTTGTTTTCATTCCAGAGTCATACTTAAAGTGTTAATTTTCGGGCAGTCTCATACATCCATTAGTCTAGCTGTTAAGTCTTCTGTTAACTGATGATGTGGTGCCCATATGGACAATGACTAGATGCCACGTGTCATTAAGAGGTCCACGTGGAAATTAAAAATTTTAAAAAATGCCCAAATTTAAAATATTAAATTAATTAATTAAATAAATGCTAAAAAAAGCCCCCAAAACTAGACCCAGCAATATCTTATACGACACGGTAACACGACATGAAAATAACGGGTTTCGGGTCAACACGATAACTAATCAGGTCATTATCGAGTGACCCGTTAAGAACATGTTAATAACGGGTTCTTAACAGGTATACACGTCAGTAACACGTGAATAACTCGTTTCGACCCATTAAGAAAAATAAATTATAATTTTAAAGTTTAATTACTAAAAAATTTATTATAAAACACAATAGCCATATTGTATATATTAGTATATTCTATATTAAATATATATTTTTGTATTATTATTCTATATAAGTTAAAAAAAATTAAGTTTTATTCATTTATTTATTTTTATTATGAGAGTTTTTTATTATCATTAATAGGATAAATTTTACTTAACATGTTGTCCAAAATTAAAATCAACTAGTATAATATTAGTATAGGCAATAAGACATCCCTACAAGTATGAAAAATGTGAAAGAATATATAAGCACTCGTGATTCATCATTCTCCACGAGTAGACAATGATTACACTTAGATTATCGTTTAGATTTTTAAAACACCTTCAAACTGTTATGAATAGTGTTTTTTTTATTTTGAGTGTAAAAATAATAATCATTATTGTAGAAGTGTAAGAAATGTAATAAATATATATATATATATATATATATATATATATATACAATCACTCGTAGTGACAAGCTTTACAACTTTCGTGAAGAGGTCAACTTCGAAATTTGACACTATAATCCATAAACCTTAAATTTGTATTTAACCGTCGATTGTCATTTGGGCTTTATTCTTTATATTGAATTTCAGTTTTAAATTTTTCTTTTTTGAAAACATGATCTTTTGGGAAATGTAGGAAGATGAACGGTTCAGATCTTTGATATCACGTTCTGATAGTTACGGTTAATTGAAATATGAGTCGATGTTATATATTTTGTAGAGACTTTATAAACACCAAGCAATATTTTCACTAACAGTAAAACTCTGAACGTAATATCAACGGTCTGAACTGTTCATCTTCCTGTATCCTCTAATAGATCATGTTTTCAAAAAACAAAATCTGAAAAAGACAAAATTTGGTGAGAAAAATGAAGCATAAATGTAAACAACAATCAACGGTTAAATTTTGATCTACGATTTATATGATTATAGTGACACATTTCAAAGTTAAGCCCTTCATGAAAGTTGTGAAACTTGTCATTCCGAGTGTTTATATATATTTTTTGTATTTTTCACACTTCTACATTAATTAAAAAACTATTAAAGACTTTACTTAAACAATAGTCATATGATAAATGAGAAGAGAGTGCTAATGTAGAAAGCCTCACTGAAAATATCATCAATATAACTCTTAAAGACAATATATCAAGTCAAAGTTCCAATACAATTTCCCATGGTGATTGATGAAAATTGAAGAGTTTGATTGTAAGAAAATGTGCAAGGTTTCAAAACTTGAAACATAACTCCCTTAATTTTGCAAATCTTTTGAACATTTGATATTTTGTAATGTTCTAATGTTTTTTTTTAATTTTTTTATTATGCTCTTATTTCAAGTATGTAAATATGTAATACTTGAAAGACAAATGTGTTTTTATGTTTTGAATGTGATAATATGGTATGTGTATACTTATTTAGTATTATATTTTTCATTAAATTATTTAATGGTTTAAAATATATTTTTCTTAACGGGTAATGGGTCAGGTCATATTACCTGTTAATATTATCGGGTCGGGTCATTTTACCCGTTTATTTTAATGGGTGTTACACGACACGACCTGCTAAGATATCGAGTATGACACGAAAACGACACGAACATGGGAAACACGACATGAATGCTAGGTCTACCAAAAACCCCCTTCGTCTTCCCCACCCGACACCCTTCATCCCTTCTTCCTCAGTTTCCTTATAATGGCTATTGTCTGCAAATCTCACCTTAAATGAAACTCGACCTCCAAAAAGACCCAGTAGCTGAAGACCTCGCCACCTACACCTTCCTCCAGCAGCTGAAGACCTCGCCTCCTTGTCGTTCCTCGAAGAGCAGGAGAAGCAGGATGAGCTCGACCATGACAGGTGTTAGGATAAGGTTGAGAATTTGATAGAAAAATGACTTTGAGGCAAGTTAATACGTTTTCCTTAAAGTGATATTTACCCCCACTCTAATATGTGTTTGCTAACTGGTCTAAAACAAATTACTTCCAGGATACAACAAAGTTTGGAATTTTAGTTTAGCAAGAATTGAAATTCCATTAAAATCTTCTAAAAAAAATTGTATGATTTTGATGGAGAGAAAGAGGATAAGAAACTATTGTTTGAAGAATTGTATATATGAATATGCAGCCAACGTGGGCTATATATAGATTATATGGTACCCGTTGAACTTATTTCAAAATGTGCATAGAAAAGTTACATCCTTCAACTAAAAGTGTGTAAAGATCAAATTTATCTTCCAGCATTCTTTCATTTCCACCGATGCAAGCGGGCTGTTTTTACATACATGTGCCTTTTACCAAAAGACACGACACTGCAGCATTTGGTTGTGCTTCTTCACACAAGGCATTGCAAAAAAAGGTGTGCTTCTTCACATAAGGCATTGCAAAAAAAGGCACAGCACTGCAGCCTTTGGTTGTGCTTCTTCACACAAGGTACTGCAACCAAAAGGCACATCATTACAACCTTTCTCCCATTATGCACGCAACACCGTATTTCGTGTGTGTGTGTGTTAATGAAATACACCAACAATCCTTCCTTATTTCAATAATATATATATATATATATATATATATATATATATATATATATACATATACTTGGAAACATCTAACAATTCTCTTTTATCTCAAAATATATAAAACTAGAAATATTATAATGAATCAATCTTTCTATCATTAATTTTAATCATACTCATATGTTCATGCATACAAAAAGGTATCTTTCAATTTTAACCTTCAATTAGTGTAAGTATCTTAAGGTTCTTACAAATACAATAGTGGCCTTTTCATACCTTAAACTATGTATTTATCAGTAAAAACCGGAAAATACTATACACATGATCATATTATAGCTTCCTTAGAGAAAATTTTGTATCTAGTTAGCACTATTATGGCCTTGTGCTACATCCTGGTTTCATAAACATTTACAAGAGAAAACCCAAAAACTCTTGGTAGAAGCGGCACAACTCCTTATGTTTATATAGGTGAGGTTACTTGTATACATTCCTGCTATTTGAACATCTTATATTATTATGCCTCATTAAGAATTTAGATTTCATCCTCTATATCATAGCAGTATGCACTGACATTCTGGAAAGCGCTATATAAATTATTTAGTACTTATTCAAACCATTTATCAGTAACTTGTTATTACCCATTGAACTTTGGTCTAGTGATGTTCTAGGCAAAGTTGGGTTACCATTGCTGGTGATTTATAGTAAAGGGTTTCAGCCCCATTCCACTAGATGTGCTTTGTACCATATCTCTCTCGAAAGTCCCTTAGTAAAAGGATCTGCCAAATTTTTATTTGACCTTACATAAGTTATGTTAACAACTCCTTGTATTATTAACTGTTTGACAGATTTATGTCTAAAGCTAATATGTCTAGATTTTCCATTATATACTTTGCTATCAGTGCTCGACAATGTAGCTTCACTATCGCAATACAAAGAAATAGATGACATTGGTTGTGGCCACAAGTCTATGTCAAACAATAAATCTCTCAACCATTCTGCTTCTTTGCATGCGGCTGCTAATGCTATAAACTCATATTCCATATTGGAGTGTGATATAACAGTTTGTTTCTTTGATACCCAAGACACAACACGCCCCCCAATAGTGAATATCCATCCTGTTGTGGATTTATTATCGCTTGCGCTAGTAATCCAACTAGCATCTGAGTACCCTTCTAGTACAGCTAGAAATCTTGAATAAAATAGACCCAAATTAGTAGTCTTCTTAAGATAACCAAAAACTCTACAAATTGCTTTCCAATGTAAAGTGATAGGGTTGCTAGTATATCTTGAAAGCTTACAAACAACAAATGCTATATCTAGCCTTGTGCTATGCGAAGCATACATCAATTCTCCAATTGCACTAGCATACTCAAGTTGAGCAACTGATTTGCCATAATTTACTAGCATGTTGATCTTAGAGTCATAAGGGGTCGGTGCTTCTTTTATTTGCAAATGATTATGCTTCTACAATATTTTTTTCAATATAGTATGACTGGCACAATGCAAAACCCCCATCATGTCTCTTTACTTTTATCCCTAAAATAGTATCCACTTCATTTAAATCTTTCATTTTGAAATTTGAATTTAGATACTTCTTAGTTTTGGATATAGCTTTCATGTTGGTCCCAAATATTAGTAAAGCATCTACATATAAGCATATGACAACACCATATTCATTAGTGAATTTAGAATAAATACACTTATCGTCATTATTATGTCTAAAGCCATTTGACAAAATGACAAAGTCAAATTTTTCATACGATTGTTTTGGCGCTTGTTTTAGACCATATAGTGATTTCACTAATTTACAAACATTCTTTTCATTACCAGGAAGAACAAATCATTCTAGCTGCTCCATATATACCTCTTCATCCAAACCCTCATTTAAAAGGACTGTTTTCACGTCCATTTGATGTACATATAGATTATATACGGATTCCAAAGAAAACAACACTCTAATGGAGGTGATTCTTGCAACTAGTGCATAGGTGTCGAAGTAGTCAACTTCATTTTTTCTATTTAAAACCCTTGGCTACCAATCGGGCTTTGAAGGTTTGCAGAGAACCATCAATATTATATTTCCTTTTAAATACCCACATACAACCAATTGGTTTAGATCCATTTGGTAAATAAACCAAAGTCCATGTTTGGTTGGATAACAATGAGTTCATCTCATCATCTACAACTTCTTTCCAGAAAGCAGCATTTCTAGAAGTCATTGCTTCTTTCAAAGTTACAGGATCTCCTTGTACACTTAAAATGAAGGGTATTTTATGTAGAACCTTTTCTTTATTTCCTTCCACCAAAAATAAAATGGCTTCTGAAGATATAAAATTAGGACATAAATTCTTATCTTTATGATCATTTGACTTTTCCTACGTTCTAGAACCTCTTTAAGTTCCTTTCTCTTTTTGGTGTCGAAAACTGAATTGGGATTTTCTTTCGACATTGATTGTGGATTATGTTCTTCAATTGAACTAGGACTAGGGCCATTATAGAATTTATCCTCAAAGAACTCTACATCTCTTGACTCAACAATGACATTTGAGTACACATCAAGCAATTTGTATGCTTTGGAGTTTTGGGCATATCCCACAAAAATACTTTTTATGCCCCTAGGACATAATTTGGATCTTTTAGGGTCGTGAGACCTATAAAAAAAAAAAGGACAACCCCAAACTCTTAAATATTCCAAATTTGGCTTTCTGCCCTTCCATACTTCATATGGTGACATATGAGTTTTCTTAGATGTAGTTTTGTTTTGTATATGGCATGCTGCAAGAAGAGCTTCACCCATAGATATGTAGGAACATTTGCACTTATGATCATTGAATTAATCATATTAGTGAGTGTCGTATTCTTTCTTTCTACTAAGCCATTTTGTTGTGGAGTGTAAGGTGCAATTTCCTGATGAATGATTCCATGTTCTTCACAAAATAAAGAGAACTCATTTGAAAAAATATTCACCACCTCTATCACTCCGAAGGATTTTAATTTTCCTTTCCTTTTGGTTTTCAACCTTAGCCTTATATCGTTTGAAAAACTCAAAGGCTTCATCTTTAGTAGACATTAAATAAACATAAGTAAATCTAGAACAGTTATCAATAAAAGTAATAAAATAGCATTTTTCGCCTCTAGTTAAAACACCATTAAACTCACATATATAAGAATGAACTAAATCTAACATTTCAGTATTTCTTTCTACTTTTTGAAAAGGTTTCTTTGTAATTTTAGCTTGTGTGCATATTTCACAATTTTTAAATGCAACATCTTTACAAGAAATTAAACCATGTTAAGAAAAATATTTTAAAAAGATCTATAATTCAAATGTGCTAAACGAGAATGCCAAAAAGTAGAAGAAGAGTCAACAATATAAATAGAAGAATTCTCTTTATTGACACTGAGTTTGAACATTCCATCAAATGAATAACCCTTGCCAACATATACACCATTCTTTGACAGTATAAATTTATTGGCTTCCAACACCATTTAATACTATTTTTACATAGTAGATTTGCATATACAAGATTTTTCTTAATGTCGCAGACATGAAAAACATTTGTCAGTCATTATTTTTCCAGAAGTGAATTGTAGTTCAACATTCCCTTTTCCAAGAACGTTAGCACCATTGTGATTGCCCATTAGTACTTCTTGGCCATCCTCTTCGATTTTGTAAATCCTGAATTGTGCTCTATCATTGCAAACATGTATGGTAGCACCAGAATCAAGCCACTAGTCAGAAGATTTAACGGCTCCAGCCATGTTCAATTCATTGATCATGCCAATTTGTATTTCAGACACCATAGCAATTATATCTTCAGTATGAGTTTCCTCTACCATATTTGCTTTATTTAATTTGGCGTCCTCATTTTTCTTGAACATGCAATCACGAATAAAGTGGCATTTCTTTCCACAATGGTGGCAAGTTGCATTTTTCTTGCCACTATTGGTACCAAAAGATGTCTTTTTAAACTTTCCTGGGTTATTCACTTTTAAGTTCTTTTTGAACTTACTATTGCTCATTTCAACATAATTAATCTTAGTGAAGTCTTGTGAGGAAAAATATTTTTCTCGTTTTCTCGTTTCCTCTTCAATTTGGATTCCCTTCAAGAGATCTATATCTTCTGCCATATCCAAAAGCTTCTTTCTATAATTGTTCCAACTAGAGGGTAATTTTGACATGATAGCCCCTACTTGTAATGCATCCGGAACAATTATTTTAACTTCACGAAGCTTTGTGACCAAAAGTAATAAATCTTGAACTTTGTCTACAATGGATTTGCCATCAGTCATAGTGAATTCATGGAACTTAAACATGATAAATTTATCGGCACCTTTTTTCTCCGATGTATACTTCTCTTTAAGAACATTCCAGATTTTCTTTAGAGATTGAGTTGTAGAAAATAAATTGTAGAGCCGATCCGATAAAGTATTCAGAATATGTCCTCTGCACATCAATTCATCGTCTTCAAGCTTCTTTCGTTGGCAATAATTTGTTCAATATCTGCATCATGAGGTTTAGGAGTTGGTTGTAGACTTGGATTAAGAACATAGGCACTTTTTAGGGCCGTTAGCATCCAGCGTATTTTGTCCTTCCAACGCATGAAATTGGTTCCATCAAACTTGTCGAGTTTCCAGAAAGCACCGTCGTTCATTGCAGACAAAGCCATAGTTTCAGACATCTTCTCCATTGCGAATATCACTTTAAGATTGTTAGGATAAGGTTGAGAATTTGATAGAAAAATGATTTTGAGGCATGTTAATACGTTTTCCTTAAAGTGATATTTGCCCCCACTCTAATATGAGTTTGCTAACGGGTCTAAAACAAATCACTTCCAAGATATAACAAAGTTTGAAATTTTAGTTTAGTAAGAACTGAAATTTCTTTAAAATCTTCTAAAAGAAAATTGTATGATTTTGATGGAGAGAAATAGGATAAGAAACTATTGTTTGAAGAATTGTATATATGAATATTATATGGTAACCATTGAACTTATTTCAAAGTGTGCATAGAAATGTCACATCCTTTAATTGAAAGTGTGTAAAGATCAAAATTATCTTCTAGCATTCTTTCATTTCCGCCGATGCAAGCAGCAGTGTTTTCATACATGTACCTTTTACCAAAAGACACATCACTGCAGTCTTTGGTTGTGCTTCTTCACACAAGGCACTGCAGAAAAAGGCACAGTACTGCATCCTTTGTTTGTTCTTCTTCGCACAAGGTACTGTAGCCAAAAGGCACATCACCGCAACCTTTCTCCCATTATACACGCAACACCATATTTCATGTGTGTGTGTGTGTGTATATATATATATACATATTAATGAAATACACCAACAACAGGGCATCGAATGATGACGCGTCGTTAATAGAAGAGCTGCACAAGGAGAAGAACAAGGCCATTCTTGATCACTACTCCGATTTGCACGAGCGATACTCGAAGGTGGAAGAATCCGAAATGATGAAGCGAAGAAAATCGAGAGGCACTGCCTGTGCGGCGGTGTTTGATGCGAAAATAAGCTAACACACAAATTAAACCCTCTTGTTGAAATTGTAGTATATATGCAAGTAGGGATCGTTCTAAACCGATGATTAGGAGGGATTGCTAATCTATATAAAATAAACTTAGAAACACTAAATAAAACTTTAAAAACACAAATCTAAAATCAAAACACTTAACTAGATTCAAATGATTCCAACTAAACTAGAATAACTCAAAATAAAACTAACAAATAAACTAAAACAGATTCGCGAATGAATTTAAAAGATTCAAGCTATGAAAATTAACCAACTCTAAACTAAAATAACTCAAAGAACTCAAAAGAAATCAAATAAGGTAGATTCAAATCCAAAGACACAAATTGTAAAAGGGGGATTGGGTCTTGATGAGAATAACTTGAAAACAAACAAATTGTAAACTAGACAGATTTAAGCACAAAATATGGTTGTTTGAATGGATGATGGATTAGCTAGAGGGGTCTCCTCCACACATGATACACTGTATATAAACCAATTTTTAGTTGTTCTTTCGATAACTTATGAAACTCAATACTCCGGGCTAACCGTGATAGCACTTTTTTAACCTTCAAGTTCTCCTTAAGTTAATGAATTGAATGGGAAAGCGCATATAACAATTCAAAACATTCTTCAAAAGTTCCATACGTGAAAAGCACAATAGAGATACAATCAAAGATCATTAAGATTCATGAGAACTATAAGTATTGACGAGGCATTCATAATTATGAAAAGCATGATACTCTTGCCAAGAATTCACTTAACACGATTGTGGATAGCAACCTTCACTACTCATGAATATAAGTTCATAACGATTAGGTGAAATTTCCTTATATTCTAGCATCAAACTTATGCATGAAAACTAAGCGTGCACTCTTAATTAACATACACAAATAAGTTATCAACCAAATAGTTAAGCGAATTGAAATCACAAATTATTAAAGCACAACCAAAAGTAATTAATTCATAATGCAAATGTAATCATGACTTTGAATCCTAGCAAAAGGGGGGGGGGGGTTTAGTTCCTCATAATCATAAAACAAAGGTAAATAGATTTATACATTGAAAATAAAAGAAAGAAAACACCTAAACGCTCCAACAATCTTCGTTAAGTGGCAAGCACGTCCAAACACTTTCCTTCCCTTCCTTTGCTACGGCACAAGGAGTGGTTGTGGGTTGAAGGGTTGATTGTATGGAGGAATGGATAGGGGGATGTATGGTGGTGTTTAGGATGGGTAGGGAGGGGTAAGGCTAGGATAGGTTAGAACCAGATTTTTGGAAGAAAGAAAAGGGAGTTGCGGCTAGGATAGTTTAGGGAGTATAGAATGGAAGTGTTGTGTGAATTGGTGTCTTTGGCCTTGATGGAGAAGCCTATTTATAAGCTTTGAGAATGAATCACTACCATCCATTTTCTTGGTGAGAATGAATCACCACCATCCATTTTTGTTGGTGAGAATGAATCACTACCATCCATTTTGTTGGTGAGAATGAATCACAACCATCCATTTTTATGCTCCCCATGCATGCAATCCATTTCACCCAAAAATAGCTCCAAATTGCACCAAAATTCACTTCTTTGCTAACTTTGTTATATAGAACCTACAAACACACGAAAATAGCTTAAAACATTCTAATAAGATGAAACTAATTAAGTAAATGCAAGGAAACAAACTAATAAAGTCACATAAATATGTTCCTATCAGTGTTGGCGGTAGCTGATGGAGTCAAAAAAGGTAATTTTGGAGTCGAGTCGGGTCACCATCGGCGGTTGTGGGTCAAGGACAAGTCGAAAGCGTGGTGGGACAAGTGCAACCAGCCGGATTTTCCGGAATCGAAATTCAAAAAGGCTTTTCGGATGAGGAAATTCACGTTCGATTTAATATGCGAGGATCTCAACTCCGTCATCGCGAAGGAGGACACAACGCTAATTTAGACATTAACATCTCTTTTGAAGATACTCTAAAGCCACTTATCCTAACATACATAATAATTGGACGATTTTGTAATATTAGCGTTTTTTTCTTATGTTATAAATACTATTTCTGCTCCAAGACAAACTAAGCTATGACTAAATTAGTAAAAGCAAAATTAAATTAAGCTAGACTAAAAAGAGACGCTTTAGGACGAGGATTGAGTTGAAAGTTAAAAAGAATGGAATTGGATTGTATGCCCTCCCACCTTTCATCCCTTACTATTTGAGCGGTTACGGTTAAGACACATTAACATTTTATATTACTATTATTTTTATTTTATTATCTTTATAAAAAAAATTAATATAAAATATTAACGTAACTTTAACTGTAACTGCTCAAATAAAAGAAGATGGGAATGAGATGAGAAGTGAGGCAATCCAAGTCCCAAAAGAATAGGATGACGCAATTATAGTTTGCTTTTGTGACGATCAACGATCACACGATCACCATTAGAATTTGACTTTTCAATATTATTTCACATGAATGGCAGCAGCTGCAAATTTTGACCGGTTTTCCTCTGACAACTGGATATTACATTCTAACTGCCGTAATTTGTTATACAAAGATTCTTTGTTTTGAGTTGGTTGAATCTGCGGCCTTAAACTAGCAAAAAACAAAGGACAAATCTCCATTCACCCTTCTCATGCCACCCCCTCCCAGAATTTTTTTTCTTCTATAATCTATAGCCCCAAAATGTTAGCCCAAAGAATCCAAGGTATTTACAGAAATGCACTCCTACGTGATTTTTCTACCCAAATCCAAATGCCCTCGGTCCCTTACTGCTTCCATTCGACTTATTTTCGACTTCTGACTTTTGACTTTACTGCCAAAGCCCGAACCCGCTGGGCCGGACCGGGTAACAAATGTTCTGAGTGTGTTGCTGGAACAAGTTCGAGTTATCCACCCGCTGAGTTCTGAGTCCGCTCTGCACCTCCTCCTCCGCCGTCTTCCCAACCTCTGCCGCGGCCATTCCACGTGGCAGAGAGGTGGGGTTGAAGGGAGACGCGTCATTGTTATTGAAATTCAAATTCATTTGTCCTTGGCCTTGCTGAGTCTGATTATTGAGATTGAGCTCTGGCGCCGAGTTGAGCCCGGCGAGAGTCGCCCAGTCGAAATTCCCGGAACCGGTGTTCTGAAAGTTAATCTTGCTGTCCTGCTGCTGCTGCTGCTGCTGCAGCAGCAGCGTCTTCAGCGAGTTTATCCGGGGCAGGGTGAAGTACCGGTCGTCAATATCCGGTAACCACTCGAGCGCGTCGTCGAGCTGAGAAGAGCACGATGACGACGAGCCGTTGCTGTGCTCCTTGCTCGAAACGCTCGTAACGGGCCTCTGTGCTGCCGCTGCCGCTGCCGCTGCCGAGCTGCTGCTTTTCTTGTAAATACGACACAAAACCCATTCATCCAACTGTAATCCAAAATTTAGATTAGAATATCAATGGAAATAAATTTTAAAAAACAATCGCTTGAATAATTTAACAAAAATACAACAAAAAAACGAATTAAATTAAATATTTACCTTGGAGCTGCCATTTTTGCGAGAGGGCTCGATGAGGCGATACTCGTGCATAATCCAGTTGGTCTTAGTGCCTTTTGGGGCTTTTCCCACATAGAAAACAAGTGCTTTTTTAATCCCAACTTTTCTACCTTCAGTTGTAATAACCTTATCAGTTCCAGTTGCCTTCCAGTACCCGGACCCAGCAACCCGATTGGGTCGCGACCCATTTGGGTATTTCCGGTCCCTCGGACTGAAAAAGTACCATTCTTTTTCCCCAAATATCGCTTTGCCTGCAAAACCAACATCGAGTTTAGTTCAATTTGGCACCACGTTAAACATTTCAAAAGTTGGTGCTGATAAAACAGAATAAATTAAAAATTGCATTCTGGTTCTTACTTGGTAAAACCCAAGGATCAAACTTGTAAAGATCGATTTCAGCAATTATTTGCAGATTGAATTGGTACCCAGCAACCTTGCGGCAGAGGTACTGAACCAGAAGCTCCTCGTCCGTCGGATAGAATCGAAACCCCGGCGGCAGGCTCAGCTGAGAAAGAGGGTCGCTTTCCGGCACACCCATTATTCCGGTGACAAATTTCCGAGCTCGGAATTGAATCGGGAAGATTCGAGAGAGTGAAAACAGAAACAGAGGATAGAGAGATTTGAAATTTTTTAAGTTTCCAAACCCTCAAATATTATTTCTTTTCTTTTTTTCGATCTCCGAGATATGGCGGTTATATATAGCGGAGCAGGGAAGGGGGATAAGTACGGTCCATTTGTCGTGCCGCAGGATGTTTGGGGCCCACTAGAGTTTCTCACCGTCTAAAAACTGCCACGGCCCCTTTTAAAGTTCGACATTATCCTGCGGCCGACCTTATCCGATTACGAGTAAGGTTCCGGGGTGTTTCGGTGCATGAACCGACAATTACTGTGGTGACTCATCCCGTAACCGGACGCGTGTCAGAAGCAGGCGAAATGTAAAAAAAATGAGAAGATATCATTTTCAGATCTCGTTGATCAAGATCAACAAATCAAGTGATTCAAATTTTTAAAATTTCTTCCAACAGCTTATTTATTTTGATTTTTAAAAAATTATAATAATTTTTTACTATTAAATAAAATTTTAAAAACTTAAATCACTTAATCTAGTAATTTTAGTAGGAGAGATCCTCTTCTGGTAAAAAAAAAAATGGCGCGAAAGGCGGAGGTTCGCAGCTTTTTTGAAAGTCTGTGAGGCGTTTTCCACGCGTGTTTTACCCCACGTCGGCGTAGGAAGCATGGGACACGTGCCGACCCATGGACAGATTGGAGAGAAGTTAGGCTGGTATTTTGTGAAAAGATGTGATGATTGATACAACTAAAAAAAAAGAGAAATTGGATTCTCCTAAAGCATAACGAGTTGATTCTCCTGATTAACATACGTGAATTATTGAATTTTTATTTAATAGTTATAAACAATAATTATTTTTAAAGTTATAATAATTATAATTATTAGATGAAAATTCAACAGTCTACGTGTATTAGTAAAGAGGATCAGCTCCTTATGCTCAGGAAAAGATCCAATTTTGAAAAAAGAAGTGTGACGGTGTCGAGGTGGCATGGGAATTTTATTGGTATACTATTCCTTTTTAACTGTTAAATTTTAGTAAATTATTATTATATTTACTAAAATCTATGAAGTAAACTATTGAGAATTATACATGCTAGAGAGACTCTTTGTACGTGAGATTCTCTATAAATTCACTTCACAGTTTAGTTTAATTTACATATAAATATTATAAAATATTGTGTAAAAGAATGAGGTTTAAAAGAGTTTATGAGGAGTCTTATTTTTTGGAGAGTTCTTAATATTTCTCAAAATTCTAACTCAAATAAAAATTTTAGCCATTAAAGTACTGTCACTTAATACTATTGTCTAATGATATTTTTCTTCACTTGTAAGTGAGAAGTTTTAGATTCACTTTTCGTCAAACACAAATTTAAACTACATTATTACTAACCTAAAAAATTAGCTCACTCCTTTATCATTTACCATAGTTAATATCGATTTGTTTAAAAAAAAACCATTAAAGTACTGTATTTGTTGTTCAGATTATTGCTTTCTTTTAAAGGAAAACTAATGAAAAGGGCTTGAAAACTTTAAATGTTAATAAAAAACCATGTACTAACTTTATTTAATGGTTAGGACAAAGCCCAATACTAAATCATTTCAATTAAAATGGCCCAAATATTAAATTTCCAAATTTGTCCCTGACAGCAAAGCCTACGTCCGCCTAATATCTCCCTTCATTTATGGAGGATCTCTGTGCTATTCTCTGTCTCCCCCATTTCTTCTTGGCATTCAAAACCTTTCATTTTTCTTTCTAATTTCGCATCCCAGCTCCATCTCTGTCTTTGCTAGTATGCAAAACCCACATATCCGGCCCTAAACTTAATTTTGAGCCGTCTTGATCTCTGTCAAAATTGCAGAGGATCACCGATTATCTCTCCCAAAATTTCCCAGTAAAGATGAGCAAGGGACCTGGACTTTTAACCATCGGCAAAAAAGCAAGGTTAAGCAATCAGTTTCACTCTCTCTCTCTCTCTCTCTCTCTCTCTCTCTCTCTCTCTTCGTCTCTGCGATATTTCTACTGTTTTTTCGTCTCTCGATTGCGCGTAATTAGCATCTAAAACCCTGCATTTTGGCTTCTGTTGCAGATCTTCTGACGAATGACTACAGCTCCAATCGAAAATTCACCGTCTCGATTGTTCAGTTTGGAGTTGTTACTCTGTATCATCTCTTTTCTTTGTTTCATATTATTATAGACTTCGATATTTATGTGCATGCATCTAATATTGACATGGATCCAAGCACAAATCTCATAAAACATAGGTATAAATCTGAAACTTGATGATTTTGTTTGGCGATGAATACCGATTAAATTTGCAGGTGAAGCAGAGGAACAAAAGCAACAAGTGGACATGCGGATGAATTATGTTGTATGAATTTGCGACTAAAAGTATTCATTGTGAGAGGGATTAGTGAAGTAATACAGATGAATTATGTTGTATGAATTTCGTAATTGGAATTCGTAATAAGAATGCATGGCTGCAAATAAAAAATCTTTTTCGACCTTTAACATTCCCTAATACAATTGTTAATAAGTAAGTTCCATGTCTGCAAATAAAAAATAAAAAACACATTTTTTACTTGTTATCTTTATATTTTGAAAATTCTCCAGCAATCCGGCATGATGTAGCAAATATATTAGTTATTAGACATGTATATATGCAGGTGTACCCCTTAGCACCATGTTCATATAACATTGTTGGTCTAAACATTTGGGCAACATCCTCCTTGCTCTTTCAATCTTCATGAATGATTGATACTTAAAAATAGCTTGTTTTAGGGTGTTGGGAAATTTAAGTTCTAGTTCATTTGTAATCTTCATTGAGCAACAAATCTAACATTCCTTATAACATTATTATTGTTGTTGTACTGTCTGATTCATTAGCTAGCTACCTTCTTTATGCATACTTTTTCTACTTCTTTAGATTACATTTTCTGATAATTAGTTAATGCTCTTATATTTCTATTTTTAGGTTGTTCTCTCTCTCTTTTAATTGTCTTTTTTCTTGTTTTGTTTCTGATTGTTTTGGCAACTATAGCTTGTTTATGCATCTGTATTGTGTGTGCTGATTGGTTGAGGTCAATTTTCAGCAGTAGTGTCTCATTTAGGAGTCTATGTTGTATAAGGATTTTTTATGTAATTTGTATTAGTACATTGAATGGTTCCAAATCTTTCTTCAGGTTCTGGCCAACAGTATGATCTTCCTTGGTGGAGTAGTTTTTGTGTCTTTCTCAATTGGTCGGATTATACTCTTTATCATTTGTCTTGCCTTTTCTCCACTGCTACTCGTCCGATATTGTCAACGGTCATGCCACTCTTGAAGATTTTGTACACCGTCCCATATTAATGGGGAACAGAATATCGATAGACATTGAAAGTTAATCGTTTTTTTTTAGTATCAAGTTCTCTGTCTCTCTTCATATTTCATCCTGAATGTGCTGACTTTCTTCTATCTTCCTCTTTTCTATATAGCATGTGTATTGATGCACTGATGAGCATGTTCTTTTTTCGTCGAGTGTTTGAGAGGTTCACTAAACCATTGTGTTCTACTTTAAAATTACGATGGCACAAATTTGTTATTAGATGGTTATCTTAATTCTGGCTCTATATCTTTTGTTGGTTCTTTGATCTCTTTATTGCTCATATCTTCCTTCATGTTGCAGCCTTATTATTGCTCATATCTTCTTTCATGTTGTATCCATCAAGTCGTTCAGATGTTTTTTTTGTTGTTTGAGGGTTCCTTTGCATATGGACTGGGATATTAGTTTTGCTACAAGGTCCTCTATTCTTTCTTGATTGCTATTGAAATGTACACACATAAAAAGGATGGGCGAACCGAGATCACTCAGTTTTAAAGAACAAAACGGAATTGGATAACCACTCATGTCACACTGATATTGGCCTCTAATTTAATAGATTATACAAGGTTTGTATTGGCCTCTAATTTCATAAACTGAACACAAGTACTGTCACTATTTCATAAACTAAATACTGACTATTTATCAAACGAACACTAGTACTATCACTGTTTCGTAAACTAAATACTGACTATTTCTTAAACGGAACACTAGTATTATCATTGTTTTGCAAACTAAACACTGACTATTTATCAAACGAACAATAGTACTATCACTGTTTCGTAAACTAAACATTGACTATTTCTTAAACGGAACACTAGTACTATCATTAGTTCTTAAACTAAATATTGACTATTTTTAAAACTGAACACTAATACTATCACTATTTCTTAAACTAAACATTGATTATTTATCAAACGAACAATAGTACAATCACTGTTTCGTAAACTAAACACTAACTATTTATCAAACGAACACTAGTACTATCACTGTTTCGTAAACTAAACACTGACTATTTCTTAAACGAAACACTAGTACTATCATTGTTTTCACTGTTTCGTAAACTAAACACTGATTATTTCTTAAACGGAACACTAGTGCTATCACTGTTTCGTAAACTAAACATTGACTATTTCTCAAACGGAACACTAGTACTATCACTATTTCGTAAACTAAACACTGATTATTTATTAAACGGAACAATAGTACTATCACTATTTCGTAAACTAAACACTGACTATTTATCAAACGAACACTAGTACTATCACTGTTTCGTAAACTAAACACTGATTATTTCTTAAACGGAACACTAATTCTATCACTGTTTCGTAAACTAAACAGTGACTATTTATCAAACGAACACTAGTATTATTACTGTTTCGTAAACTAAACACTGACTATTTATTAAATGGAACACTAGTACTGTCACTGTTTCGTAAACTAAACACTGATTATTTCTTAAACGGAACACTAGTTCTACCACTATTTCGTAAATTAAACAATGACTATTTATCAAACGAACACTAGTACTATCACTGTATCACTGTTTCGTAAACTAAACACTGACTATTTCTCAAACGGAACACTAGTACTATCACTGTTTCGTAAACTAAACACTGATTATTTCTCAAACGGAACACTAGTACTATCACTGTTTCGTAAACTAAACACTGATTATTTCTTAAACGGAACACTAGTTCTACCACTATTTCGTAAATTAAACAATGACTATTTATCAAACGAACACTAGTACTATCACTGTATCACTGTTTCGTAAACTAAACACTGACTATTTCTCAAACGGAACACTAGTACTATCACTGTTTCGTAAACTAAACACTGATTATTTCTCAAACGAAACACTAGTACTATCACTGTTTCGTAAACTAAACACTGATTATTTCTTAAACGAAACACTAGTTCTACCACTATTTCGTAAATTAAACAATGACTATTTATCAAACGAACACTAGTACTATCACTGTATCACTGTTTCGTAAACTAAACACTGACTATTTCTCAAACGGAACACTAGTACTATCACTGTTTCGTAAACTAAACGCTGATTATTTCTCAAACGGAACACTATTACTATCACTGTTTCGTAAACTAAACATTGATTATTTCTTAAACGGAACACTAGTTCTACCACTATTTCGTAAGTTAAACAATGACTATTTATCAAACGAACACTAGTACTATCACTGTTTCGTAAACTAAACACTGACTATTTATTAAACGAAACACTAGTACTATCACTGTTTCATAAACTACACACTGATTATTTCTCAAATGGAACTAAACACTGATTATTTCTCAAACGGAACACTAGTACTATCACTGTTTCGTAAACTAAACACTGACAATTTATTAAACAGAACACTAGTACTATCACTGTTTCGTAAACTAAATACTGACAATTTATTAAACAGAACACTAGTACTATCACTGTTTCGTAAACTAAGCACACGGAACACTACACACACATACACACACGAGTTCAATTTTATAATGAGATAGATCCAAGGCAATTGCATGAGACTTCCAAACATAATTCAGACCAAACATAATCATAAACTAGTTTCCAAAAATAAAATAAAAAAACATAATCATAAACGTTGATGTGAGTCTCGCACTTTAAGTTTCACTGATCCAAGAAATCTTCCCTTAACCTTCGTTGGTAATTTTCTTATATAAACATTACTAAGTTTATGGATCACAAACATGCAAACATTAATTTGAAATAAGTAATTAACAAGAAAATGAGATTAGTACCTCTCATCAGTTTATGGGTCCCAAATACTTCATCTAATCAAAGCCTAAAAGCTTATGTCAAAACAAATATTAACTCAATTCAAACAGTTGGTACAACATAATTACTCCACATGAAGCGTATGTCCCACAAGTAACAACTGATCTTCAATACATTGACTAGCTTGAAGTCCGAGACACACCCTTAGACCCTTGGTTTCTCCATAAAACCCAGTCTACCAATCGACCTCTATAATTCAAACACTCATTCCTCCTCTGTCCCCAACTCTCACACTGACTGAAAAGGTTAATCAATCAAAATGTCCATAGAGTCCTCCTTCCAATGGACTCGTCGTCGTCCTCCTCATATTCTAAAAATGAACTTACTGTAGTCGGCTAATTTTCCGTCCCTACCCGCTCGACCAGCTTCTTGATAGTATGCTTCCAAAACTCTATAATTGAGCAAATTGTTATAAATTATAAGAAGCTCACAGCAATGGATAATTAAGTAATAAACCAATAGTTGTAGTAGGCATATATGTTGCCTAAACAAAGAAGCAAACTACTGATTTATGTTCAGCTAGAACAAACAAAATGAAACAAAACTAGAGTAAGAAGATCACCTGTGGCCAGCCATACTGGATGATTCTTCGGACATTTAGTTTGTCAATTCCCATTCCAAATGCAATTGTTGCAACAACAACCTACAATGGGAGGAAAATAATTTTAATGTCAAGTTTAGACTACCACCGTTTCTCTTCAATACTTGGTTTTTAAGTTTAAGATGATTATTTCAGAACTTAATGGATCATTAATGAGCACAAATGAAACCACAAATCTTAAGTCGCTAAACTACATCAGTTGAAATTTATTAACAAATGCCAAATCAAAGTTCAATGCTTAATAGAAGGATCCAGCATGTGCATAAAAAATTCTGTTTAGGTTTAGATGTGATACGTATAGAGCACAGAACAAGCAGGAATTGAACATTTTTAGCTTCTTCAGTGAGCCTAAAAATTGTAATTGTAATTGTGCATAACACAAGTAGTTGAATTTTTTTTTCTCTCGCATAAGCTTTCCTGAGAGAGAGGTGAGCAAGCAGCGGAAGGCCTTGTTCTTCCTCCACTGCTTCTGCTGCCATTGCTACTCCAGCGGTGGGGATAATCGTCGGTGCATCACTATCACAAGGAGTCGTCATCGTCCTTGGCGAATGGGTTCTACGAGGAGTACAAGTCATCTTCGACGGTTAAGGCTGCGAGCAACGAAACTGGAAACAGAGAGACTGATCAGTGCTGCTTCCATGGAGTATGAGTCGAGCAACGACGATCGGCACTTCAAGATGGTACAAATTGAAAATTAAATTAGTTTTGGTTTTATTTGACTAATGGAAAGTGCACAAGCATGATCCTCGTAGGGTATGAGTTCAAGGGTTGGTATCCTGGAATTTGGTGTTCTTCGCTGGTCCCTCGGAGGAAACATATAAATAAACAATATGAGGGATTATAAAATACCTCTGTTTTCAAAAAAAAAAAAAAAAGTTGTGTTAACAGATTTTGGTTAATTTCTGTTAGGGGCAAAGTTGGAAGAAAGATTTATGTTGCATGTTGGGCTTTGCTTCAGCCCGTGGGAATTTTATTTTTGTTGGCCTTTTGTATGTTCCTTTTGTCCTTTTTATTAAGTCTCAAGCCCTTTTTATTAAATAAAAGTTGTGCATGGTTTTTTATTAAGAAAAAGTTGGTCCAATCCCTTTTCATTAAAGCTCCCTTCTTTTAATGGTGTGCGTGTGCGTGTGTGGCAGGTGAGAAATTAGGGTTTCTTTCACTCATCAACCACTAAGAGCTAGCTTACAAGTATGTGATGGCATTTTTTAATACATGGGTTTTGGACTTTTTATTCTGAGATTTATTTAATTTGAAACGTGGCCATCTAACAACAATATATTTCGTGGGTCAAATGGGGGCACGTAGAGGAGGTTTAAGATTAATATATCACATGTGGTGTCTGCGGGGATCAAGTTTTGACAAGTACAAGTAGGAGTAGGGATGGGCAATGGTTATGGCGGGTGGATAACCACGGTTATTTACCCATAACCGTTTATGTTCATACCCACATAACCGTTTACTCGCTGGGTAATTGCATAAACGGTTATACCCATAACCATAACCGTTTATAAATGGTTATCCATACCCATAAACATTTACCCATTTAACCATAAACATTTACCCATTTAACCATATCCATAACCATTTATCCGTTTATAAACGCCTCCCCGGCGCACGTTATCACACTCCGCCTGAAACCTCTGTCAGTCCCGTCTCTTCGTTCTTCATCCACCATTCTTATACAAACTACACTCCTCCGACTAAATCTCCCTAAACGGCAGTCCCAGCCATGCGATTCACCAGAAATGGACGCCCTTTTTGACTCAATCAATGTTCGAGAGCCCCTGTCGGCGCAGGACCTCAGCGACCCCATGACCCCTCTGTCCGCACCGGATCTCTGCCTCGTCATCCAACGCCCACTCACTCCAAATCAAACCCAAAATCCAATCATACCTCCTTTCTCACCACCAAGATTTCGCCAACCTCTTCTCCGTCTGCAACCACGCCATTACGCGCTCCAATCAAATCTCCGACGACGTCGTTTAGCTTCTAATTTTGATTTCTGACCGCCCGATTGAGGTAGAGATCGGGCAGATTATAAAGAAGATGAGCGCCACGACGAAAGAGGCTGCTTCTAAAACCCTCAAAATCCCTGTGATAATTTTTTTTTTAATTTTTACATATATTATATTAAATGGGTAAATGGATACCCATATAACCGTGGGTAATACTCATAACTGATGGATACCCATTATAACCGCGGGTAATGCCCATAACCGTCCATTTAAATTTTACGGATAAACGGTTATACCCATAACCGTTTGTTCGTCTAAACGGTTATCCATAACCGCAACCGTGAACTTTAAATGGGCGGATAACCGCGGTTACCCAAACCCATGGTATTTTGTCCATTCCTAAGGAGGAGTCGATGTTTTTTTGTGTAAAATAAAATGGCAAGTGTACAAGGCTACAAGTAAATGTGGGTCAATTGGGTGTTTAGTGAGATTTGAAGTTTTGGGGACTTTGATTTTTGACACGTGCGCATTGTATAGTGCTAGATGGCGGCAGCTGAATGGTTTAGTGTGGCATTTGGACGGCTTTGACTTTGAAAAAAAAGGCATAAAACTTGTCATTCGAAACAAAGATTCGGCACCTACTTTTTAGTTTTGCTTCAAGACAAGAACTTGAGCTTCAACTTTGAATCACAATACTTAATAGGGGTGTGCTATCCACACACCCCTTTTTACTTCTCACACACTCCTGTTAATTTTTGTCCGTTAGATTTTCTTCAATTCATCCGATCCGACGGCCAAAATCCAAAAAGGTGTGAGAGAAGTAAAAAGGGGTGTGTTGATATCACACCCCTACTTAATAATGTTCGTTTCAAAATTTTGGTTTTGATAGATTTGACCAAACTTTTTCGTTTATGGCATATTTCAATCTTAATGTTGTGACATTGACGCACTTGCACAATTGTAGTTTCAAACATAATCATATATCAAATTATGATAAATATTTTAAAATGGAATAATTCGTCATTTGAAATGATAAACTCATCATTTTTAATTTCTTACATAATTAGATCATCTATAACTCAAGCGCCTAAACTCCCATAATTGAGCCCCCTATTTTTAACTATTCATAAGTTTGAAGTTAGTTTTTTCCTCGGACGGTAAGCGACCTATAATTCCCACCCCCAATTTTAATTTGTTAAATTCTTTTTTTGCTAATAATTTTGGAATTAGTTTTTGTATAAGCTATGTTGTTTCATTTATACGAAAATTTTGATGTTTAAAAAAATCAAATTCCCCAAAAAAAATATTGTTCAGAAAATATATCAGTTAGTGAACAAATGAACGGGTACTTATAGAGTTTCAGAGGATTTTTTGGGTTGAATCTGATTTGGATTAATTAATATTATTATTTTGACAATTAGATTTAAATTTGAGCTTATGTTAAAATTGATTAAATTAGATTTGAGTCATTGGATCACAACCGTTGGAAACTAATGAAGCTGGGAGTGTCACAGTGGATCAAAACTAGGAGCGCGTGCAGGCCATTGGCAAAGGCTCTATAATCTAGATTGTAAAAGGAATGAGTTTTGTGTGTTCGCCTGCAAAGAATTTGTCTGGTTTAATGCATCTATTGCGCGAGGCTCATGTGGAAAATACATCCTTTGGAGATGATTTTGGTCTAAATTTTGGGTTTTTGTTTTCCACCCACCTTGGAGATAACCTTATGTTTAATCATGTTCATTCCTTTTGTTTGATTTAATTAATTCGATGATCATAAATAAAAAAAAAAGGCGTGCAAAATGCTTAAGAAAAGTGTGATTTATGAAATTTTTTATCAAGCATTATCTTAATATTTCTTTTTTCCTTTTAAGTTATTGAACACCCCATTCTAAATGCGCGGCATATATGATTTATAAAAATGTGAGTCGTATATTCTTTACCACTTTTAGTTATTTTGGCTACTAATCAATAGAGGACACATACATATAGACTTGATTCGTAGATACGAAGCCAAATGGTCCTAGCCAATAGAAAATGTACAAATGCACACGAGTAGATATTTTTTTAATTTTATTTTATGAAAACTCACACGAGTAGATATTTTGTTAAAGATAAAAAGGATTAAAGCGTAGTAAGATGTGACAACCAGTTCAATACATGATTACCATATGTTAATAGGGTGTCTGGATAACACATCCCATTTTACTGCTTACACATCCATTGATAATTTTTGTTCGTTGATCTTCAATTCATTTGATCCGACGACCGAAAATTAAAAAAGTGTGTGAGAAACACACCCCTATGTTAATTTGTCAAAAATTGTATTTACAGAATCCAGCTCCATTGTAGTGCTTGGAAAAAAATATCATCCTATTGTGGCCGACTTTACTGAAAGGGAGAAAGAGACTGCGCAGAGAAAGATGGAGAAGAGCTTAAAAAATTATGTGTCAATTATTTTTCATGCCTTGTGCCTTTATTTATACTAATAAAGAAAGAGCCAAATCTAATTGTTTAAGGATTTTATAAGTGCACTAGTAAACTGTCTAACTAATTTCTATTGGCCGCATTTAGTATAAAGGTATGACGATTTAATTTGACGATTAAAGCTGTAAACATTTTAATTTGACGATTTTCTTAATTATCAAATTGATGATTAATTGGGATCGATCGATGATTACATCGTTGCTTAACTCTTCAGTCTCAGTCTGTACCTGAAGATTTTCAACTCCATATGTGAATGCAAGCTAGCTCATCCGCATCACGTCTTTTCGCTACTATAAACGTGAATATTGTGAGGCATACATAGAAAGCAGCCACTTTCAATTTGTCCTTTGCAATACCTGTCTTCGTCTTCATTTATTTTATGTTTTGGTATTAATTATTATACATGTGGGTTATTTTTATTTTGCATTGGTAAATCTTTTTTCTTTTGTAATTTTTGGATTTGGTGAGTAAATCACCTCATTGAATCGTTTATATAATAAGAAAGGCATCATCTTTTGAGGATTAAGATTTGTTTTTAATTTTTCTATATTTAAGAAACGATATTTCATTAGATAAATTTTAATGCTTCATCAAGACGTCGATAGAAAAATACCAAGTAATACGGGAAATTTTGATAACTAGGCACTTTTTGCACTACAAAATGAATTTTAGTCTACCTTTTACGTTTATTACAAGTTTAACCATATGTACCTGTGAAATTTCAAAAATATCCTTAAATTAAAACACTAATCCCCTCTCTCACTCATCCCTTTCCTTTTCTTATGCTACGGAGAGCCAATGGCCTACCCATCATTCCGCTGCATCGTCACCCACCCATTTTGTACCTGTTCATTCGAAAACAAAATTAGCATTACCAAATCAATATCAACGGTGTCGTGAATTCTAGTATCGAAAGCAAGCCTAAGATTCATCCCGACACTATCAGTGCAATCATTATGTGTTTATGGTCGCTGGCGGCCACCTTGGGTACAAATGAACTCCATTGATTTTATCCAACCCACCACCACCGTCGGCTGTGTACCTACATCCTGCCATGGATCCATCAATTAAGTACAAAAATTATGTATAAATATGTATTTATATAGAGGTGAGACAAATATGCAATTCAGGGACGTACTGGAGGATTGAGTTTGAGGGACTTGGGTTATCTGGAATTCAAATCGAAATTGCTCAAAGAATTCGTAATCGAAGCGATAGCTCTTCCTTTTTTCAACAAAATAAAAATCAAAAATCAAAAATAAAATTAAAATCATAATTTAAATTCAAGCTTCCCAACATTCCGATTTAGATGAAGAGATAGCAAGCTGTGGTATTAAAACATTTGGAAAAATAACCCAGTTAAGCAAATGAGCAAACAAACTGATCACAAACAATAGGGCCGGATGGAAGTTATGATAAAATACTTGAATGAGGGATTATTTTCTTGCAAGTAGCAAGGAAAGATGGTATCTTGCTTCTCTAGATGGACAAAGGATACGAAAATTTCTACAACCGTTGATTTATAGTATGTGTTCTAAGTCTAGAATACAGATATTTAACTGAATCAGGAATGAAAAAACATTTTCAGGATTCTTTTTTAAAAAAAAAACAAAGCTTTTTAACTGTTCTGAAAATACTAATTGTCACAATGTTATTCATAGATGTAATGTCAGAGTAGCCAAACAAAGGTTTACATGTTCTCTACCCTGCTAATCAAATACTCTTATACAAACTTTATATCTCACGCATGTCTCTCCATTTAGGATACAGTCCAAACCAAACAGGACATTAACTTGGGAAGCAAATATCTATCCAAAGATCGAACTGCATATATAATCTACAAGTACTAATCATTTGTAAACCTCTTCTGTCTTCCCCACAAACCAAATTAACTAGCTTGTAATATTTAATCCTCTAATTAACTGAGAATCTAAGGGTGCTTCTTCTTAGTGACTCCAATCCTCATGAGGGCTAAATAACCGACGAACCTGTAACCCACAAGCATAATGACCAAAGCAACCACAGCACCCGATTGTCCATTGAGACCAGCAGATTTTATAGTTGGGAAATCTCCAACTGAGCAAACCCTACCATCACATGGGTAGGTATCGCTTTTCTTGTACTGAGAACTCAGCAAGAGCCTGTACGAGTAGTTGCTTAGTGATATATATTTGATCCAAGAAATAAAAACAGGAACATGTTGAACGTAGTAGCCACCAGCTAGGTTGAATGACAACATGATGACTGATGCAAGAACCGTTGCCTTTTTCTGGTCCATAACCAAAGCCCCAATAGCAAGCCCCATGCCTTGAGCTACTAAAACACTGAGGAGCAGAGCGAACAAGGTGTGGAAAAAGTTTCCGGCCGACGGTTTGAGGCCTGCCATCCAGTATGCTACTGTGACAAATAGGGTTGGAAGAGCAAGTTCCATTGGGAGGTCAGCAACAATCCTTGACACGAAATAGGAGGAGAGTCTGTATGTGCCTGACGCTCTTTCTTTTTCTAGCATCTTGCGCTCCGGTGGAAAGGTGAAGAGCGCTTGGAACAGTGGGAAGAATCCCCAAAATCCGGTCATAAAGAAGAGAAGCCCAATCTGCACGCATACACAGCAACAAAAGATTATCAAGTTGCTAAAAATGGTTATAATGCTTAAGCATTGGTTTAAGTGATAATTTATGTCATGCTATATGCATAAACCCAAATTTCAAAGTTATTGACATGTATATAAAACAAGTTAGTTGTAGAGATATAGTATTATTTTTGTTTGGGTTATAATGCAACCTATATTTTCCACAATTGTCCCAAACCCAGAAAAGGAACCGCATTTACCATTCTGAAGGATATCGATCAAACTAAAGGAAAAAAAACAATGTTAGTAAATCACAGTACGAAATCACATTATACATGTGACAAGTTACGTTCAGGCACAAACAGTTCATAATTATTGCATTATGTGGTCTCCCTACTTTTACTGGAACATTATTAACACTAAATCTTGACCTAAAAATCCCATGATACTAGATACTGCAAATCCTAGAAAAATGAGATTACGTAAGTTTTAGTATACCTGATCCTCCAAGTGTGCAATATCAGATTGCCACCATAGCAGGCCAACAAGAAGAGCCACAGCCAACACCTGACCAATCTTGAGACGAGAAAAGGCCTCATGCCTCCTCTCTTTCATTCCTCTCCTCAGCAACACAGAGCATTGCTGCCACCAAGTTGTGGACCATTTTCCAAACTTCTTGTCTTCTGCAGATCCATCTTGAAATTGACTGGAGTTATTGGTTTCTTGAAGTTCAGTTTTCAATCTATCTAAAAGATTGCTTTTGTAGGCCGAGGTCAGACTCTGCTTCACCTTGCTCTTATTCTCATGTGACCCATCAGGTGCCAGACCTGCAGAAAATGTAATATTTATTACTCTAACAAAATTTCAGAAACATGAGATATCCACTTGTAACACTCTTGTGGGCCAAAATCCAAGAGCAAACTTACATGCTGAGAGTATACTACTAATTAATGCAACATTCCATGTCACCATACACACTACGTATGCAGAAAAAAAAAAAAACTTACAGATCGCATTGTATGATTGACTAAAAGGCTACACGGTTTACCTGTCCACAGAAGTCTTTCTCCCCAAACCTACATATATACGTGCACTTATAAACACATCTGCATGCATGCTCACTTGTAGGGTTGCAAACACGAGATTAACTTATTGGGTTCCTAAAAATTTACCTTAATTTTGAAGTTTACATGACAACTGAAATAAGTAATTAAACAGCTAATCAATCAAATATGAATCATACCATTAGCAAGGTCCAATAGAAAATCCGCAGGATTCATAGCGATCACGGGGACGTACCCAATGCCCGAAAAATAGTCCATAACCTCCCCTGCCTTCCCAAAATACAAACAGTTCCCTTCCGATAACAGCATCACCTTATGAAACATGTAGAACAGCCTACTTGAAGGTTGATGTATAGTCATCACAATCGTCCTCCCACCTCTTGCCAAATCCCATAGTGCCGATACAATTCGCTGCGCTGTTGTCGAATCAAGCCCCGACGTCGGTTCATCCAAGAAGAGCAAGCTAGGATTTACGAGTAATTCTTGCCCTATACTAACCCTTCTTCTCTCCCCGCCAGAAATACCCCTCATGAACTGATCACCAACGGCGCTGTTCTTGCATTTGGTTAATTCGAGCTGTGTAATCACCGCATAGGCTTGCATGACCTTGTCTCGCTTGGATAGCGTGTTGGGCAAGCGAAGAAGTGCCGTGAAGACTAGGGTTTCGGTCACGGTTAAATGCGGGTAGAGAAAATCGTCTTGGGTTACAAAGCCAGTGTTTCTTTTCATTGTGTTTGTGAAGGGTTTGTTGTTGTAGGTTATGGAACCACCAAGTTGGCCGCCAAGTCTACCTCCGAGTGCGGTTAGGAGGGTTGTTTTGCCACTTCCAGAGGGGCCGAGCATGGCTAGGATTTCGCTGGGTTTAACTAGGCCGTTGACGCTGTTTAAGATCACTTTCTCTTCGGACTTAGTGCTCTTTTTGGCTTTGATCTTGTAAAACACGTCTTCAAACTGTGATTTTGATCGAAATTTGAATACCCATTAGCTTAATTATGAAAAGGATGATGCTGGAGCCACCAAATACTTTAACTTAAATTTGCAAATCAAATGATGTTGTTTTTTATGATTAGATTGTTACTTAAATGTTGATTAATATACTTATTTTCTATTAACGACACATTATTTGGTTTGCAAATTTAGTTTAAATTTTGATTTACCCTTATGAAAATGCTATTTTCAAGAGAAAAAAATGAAAATAGGATCTTGATCATCAATCTTAAGCTATTCAAATAAAAAAAGAAAATGCTTGATTTATTTTTTTGTCCCAAACTATATCTCCTATATTTATTTACCTTCACTGTGACGGGTCGAGTGGCTTTCTTGAAGATACCGGGGGTTTCACTGTCGGTCCTTCTATTAGCTTGAGACTCTATATCCACCACCATCTCTTGCTCCATGGTTGTGTATCTCAAGATCAACGAGCTCTCCCTCCCTAAAACCCTAATCAAACCACTAACTTTTTTTTTTGAGTTACCAAATTAAAGAGAAGATCAAATCAATAGCAGCTGATCCATCTCTCTCTCTCTCTCTCTCTCTCTCTCTCACTATCAGAGACTATAAATTTTTGGCAAGCTATAGATAGAGTGCGTATATAATTAACTATTGGGAAAGAAATGAAAAAAATAATTAAATTAAGAGTGCCGATCAAGTCATGCGAGAGAGATGAGAAATAACAGACGAGCCAGACGGGACCAGTTTGATGGGTTCCGTGTTAACAGTTACGTACTCTCCTGTTTTCTGTTACACTGTGCCAGCACATGTTTATATATTGCATCAGATACCAGACCAATCTCCGCAACCCCACTACAAATCTACTTCTTATACCTCTACGACTTCTATTTATCATTTTAATTTCCCAAAACATACGGTCGGAAATCTACCAATGAGGATTGCACAAAAATGGCAAACTTAACCACAATCCGTAGCAAATTAAGAACCCTTTACTTACTGTGTGTAAATATTCTCTCTCCGTGGAAATTTAGTGGCAAAATAAAGAGATCATAGGGACTTGTGTGGAGCAAAATGGCTAGCTAGGCTAAAAGAATTGTGTATAATACATATGTGCATGTGTGACCACTTTTGCCTAGAATATTCTTCAAGAAACAATACTACAAGCTATAATTGTCCACATATGTGCATGTGTGACCACATATGTGCATGGAAAAACATGTTGAAAATGAAATCATAGTACTTTCATTCATAATTCATAATGGAAACAATACTACAAGCTATAATTGTCCACGACGATATTTCATATTTTGAAAACGAAGCATTATAGCTTCATTTTCAATACAAGCAAAAATATCTCTCTCAATATAAACAAGCAAGCTATCACTCAACCATTGATCTCCCATTTTGTTCCTAAGTGGACCCTTAACAATATTCATGACAGAAAATGCTCTCTTCAATGAAGCAGTTGCAACTGGTAAAACTAAAGACAATGTAATGAGCAAATATAAATAATTGAATACTTGATGCATCCTTGTCTCCACCATTTTTTTTGCAAGATCACCAATCCCTTCCAATTGAGAGAAATCACTACTGGAACGCACATAATGAATATAAATCTCAAGTTGATCTTCAAGTGCCAAACGATCCTCATCCGAAAAGTCTTGAGGATAAAATTGAGCAAGACGAAGTAACTTTGGTTTATCAAAAGCTACAAATGAATCTTTCGGACTCAAACATGCCAAACAAATAAGCAACTCGGTATTTACCTCATTAAAGCGATCCTCTAACTCTGTAATTTGCTCATCAATGACATAAATAAAGAGCTCCACACGATAATGATGACGATTTGTCTTTATTGGAGCATTACGCCTTGACCTCCCTGGAAGTATAAATGCCTCTTCCATGTTAGGAACATCAATATAATGTTTTTTCACAAAAAGAAGATACTTCATCAACCAATGCATCGAACCCATTATTCCTCATCCAATGTAGCTTTTCCTTGCATGATTTCACTAAAGCCATTGCATTCACAATTTCTTGATCTTTCTTTTGCAATGCTTGTGGCAAATCATTTGTGAGTCCTAATATGACTTTCATCAAGAAAAGGTGAAACAAAAACTCAAAAGTACGTATTTATCTCATTAACTTATTTGCTTCACCCGCACTTTCATTGGGATTATCATCAATAACCATTTGAAGCACATGAACCACGGATGAAAACATGGAAATGATGCTAATCAAGGTACCATAGTGTGAGTTCCATCGTGTATCACTGGCACGTTTGAGTCTTGTTTCTTGATTTAAGACTCGCCCCGTTATAAGACAATCATTTTCAAAAGCTATCACAAGTTCTTCTTGAAGTTGCCCTCTAAGTAAATCACGCCGCTTACAAGATGCTCCAACATG
The DNA here is from genome assembly GCA_963580275.1 of Crataegus laevigata. Classification (NCBI taxonomy): domain Eukaryota; kingdom Viridiplantae; phylum Streptophyta; class Magnoliopsida; order Rosales; family Rosaceae; genus Crataegus; species Crataegus laevigata. Next base: position 7,597,687 of record OY756946.1, on the reverse strand, counting down.
ATTAACCACACTATTAGCCGTTGCAAAAAAAGAGGCAATGTCTATATTCTTCTTTGCTACGGCAACAAGAGCTAGTTGAAGTTGATGAGCAAAGCAATGAACATAATATGCACAAGGTTGTTCTCTCAATATCTTTGTTTTAAGGCCATTCAACTCACCTCTCATATTGCTAGCACCATCATAACCTTGTCCTCGTAGCTTGGAAATGCTCAAACCGTTGCGAGAAAATAATGTGTCAATAACATCCTTTAGTGAACTTGAAGTAGTGTTGGTAACATGTTGGATACCCACAAATCTTTCAATTACATACCCATTGTCATCCACATAACGCAACACCATAGCCATTTGCTCTTTCACCGACACATCACGTGCTTCATCCACCAATATTGAAAAGAATCTATCTTTTAGACCATCCATGATAGCATCAAGTGTTTCAAGGGCACATGAATTCACAATTTCTTTTTGAATGCTAGGAGCTAGTAATTTGAGATTCCCCGGAGCATTTTCCATCACAACTTCTCTAACTTTATCATTATTATCTGCAAGGAATTGCAATAACTCCAAGTAATTTCCCCTATTGCTTGAAGTGGCACTTTCATCATGGCCACGAAAAGGAAGACCTTGTCGCAATAAAAACTTAATGCACTTGATTGATGCATTCAAGCATGTGCGATAAGCCTTACGAGCTTGGTCAGAGTGTTTGCTCACTGCCGTTTCAATATGTGTAGCTTGATTCATCAAATTTGTAGCAGCTTCTCTAGCCTTATTATGAACACTCCCAACCGATCCAACATGCATCTTAAATCTTTCTCTCCCTTTCTTCCAAGTCTTAAATCCATCTCCGGTGAAAGCTTCACTACCCACTTGTGCAAAATTGGTTTTAAAGAGATAGCAATAGAGACAAAATGCCGCATCTTTAGATATACTATACTCCAACCAATCAAACTCATCAAACCATTGGGGAATGAAGCGTCGATTAATTCCCGACATATTAGTTATTGGGAAATTATGATCTCTAGGTTGACAAGGTCCTTTTTGTAGATATGATCTTCGGACCTCATTTCTCATATTATCATCATAATCTATTATTCGAGTTCTCAATCCAGGATCCGCTTCAAGATTACCCAAAACACCATCTAACTGACTTTGTCTTGAACTTGGAGTTCTTGAACTACCAACAGTATTTGAACTATCAAAATTATTCGAACTATCCGAACCCGATGATGACTTTCTCTTAAAAAAACCATTCCATAATAATTCTACATATACAAAATATTCAAAATAAATACTCACAATATAAACAAACCATCAACATAATCAAAATAAGTATGAATTGGATTTCAATTAAATTAAATATCTCATCTTGCATTCTACATATACAAAATAATGAAAATAAAAACTCACAATATAAAAAAACCATCAAGATAATCAAAATAAATATGAATTGAATTTCAGTTAAATTAAATATATTCTACATATACAAAATATTCAAAATAAATACCCACAATATAAACAAACCACCAATATAATCAAAATAAATATGAATTAGGTTTCAATTAAATTAAATATATCATACATAGGGTTTAGAACTTACTTGAATTGTGAAATTTCACAATAACAATGAGCAAATACAAAGAGCAAAGCTGGTGGCACCACCACCACAGTGACGACGACGGCAGCACAAAGGCACCTTAATGGCAGCAGCAAGGGAGGGGATGGAGTTGAGGGTTTGGGGGGATTGAGTTTGGAACTTAGGGTTGGAGGAGGAGAAAACAAAAGAAATTTGGGGGTTTTGGAATGAATGGCTTCGGATCTGTGTGAAATAGGGCTGAAAAGGACACGTTGGGCATTTTTTTTTTGTTCAGACCTGGCCCAAAATGACGCTGTTTTGGCCAGGTCATTTAAAAAAATTTCCTGGGCCAAAACGACGTCGTTTTGCCCAGGTTTTTTTAAAAAAAAAAATAGGCGCGTGTGCGCCTTGCTTTATCTTCAACCTGCCCAAGTTCTTTCATACCTTTCGTCGAACACTTGGTGTGCAGCCAAGCACCAGCCAGCTCTAAGGGGTCGCACCAGCAGCTCCAAGGGGTTTCTAAGGTTGTTTCCATGGCTTCCAAGGGGTCGTGCGGCCCCATTGACCCCACTGTGGATTCGCCACTGGGTGGGTATATAGTTGTAGAAGTTTACTGGATTTGCCTGGTTACCTCGGGAAGTGGATCATTGGCTATTGTTTTTCGGCTTACTTATCACTGAGCATGTTACCATTACCCACACTCAAATTAATGCTTAAAGATACTTCCACCATTGAGCTTTTATCAAACTTTATAGTCAGATAAATCACTTTCTTAATCAAAAGAAAAAGTAGTCGGAGACGATTTTGTTATACAGTAAATAAAAGCACATAGGATTTCAATTTGAATAGTAATTATAAAACACAGTAATATAAGCAAGATTGTCTTATACTCATTAATTTAGTTAATGAAATACTAGTTGCCATATTAGATGTTAATGGTCATTGGGACAGGATATTAATTTGTTTCCAAAATTCTTTGCATGGCAGTTTCCCATATCTTTTTCCACCGTGCGCGTTTATTAAGAGTGATTATTCTAATTGTCTTAAGAAAATAAAAAGATGTTAGAGCAAAGGAGATGTCAAAACTGTCACATAAGAATAACACCCGTTAAACTCGACAACTGTAGATAGCCATTTGAATGGAGCGGATTTGAGGATGAAATTTTGTTTAATTTTCAGATATTGGGAAAAAACTGTGAATATTATTCGGTTACAGTTTTACATATGGTTATACGGTCCCGAATCCGTCCCAAATAATTCAATAATATAATATACTCACAAGTATTGAAATTATTTGATAATTTGTTATATTTGACTTTGTCATCATTTTCTTTTTTTCTTGTCATGGAACCAATTTGTCTTAATTTGCTATCTTATTTGGCTTATCATGAACATCTATTTTTTATAATTTGGATGTGGATATTCAATGATGAAATTAGTATCAATTAAATTATAACTTGTTAGTTGAACACATAATTTTTTTTGCATTGACGAAAATGGATGTAACCATTAATCGACAGAGCCTTCAGTTTCTAACGTGGAGCAAAGTCAATTAATGGCAAGCCTTTTGCTTTCAAATTTGACAGCTACTATCAAATTAATTTAATAATTTTTTAATAGGGGTGATGCAATTCATAATAAATGATATTATGTGTTAAGTATTTGATTGGTTGTCTCAATAATTAGACCCCACAAAGAAATGAAACACATTATAGAATGATATTTTTATTTAACATATCGCTTGGAGCAAAAAATTGTACAAAATATCAAATTGCCACATAAGCCATCAAATATTATTTTGATGTTTACATTTGATTTCCCATTTGAAAATGCTCTTATTATGGCTTTTGTCTATTGTGGACTTGTGTCTTTTGTCCATATCTTATGGTGCGATGGTGCAATCCATCATGATGAAATTGGTATTTTTTTGGTGACTTTATTCCCAAAGTCTCTATTTTACTGGTTATTTTTAAGAGTAGAGTGCCAATTTAGTTCTTAAACTATCATTTCAGTGAAAGTTAGGTCCTTGAATTATTTTTTGGGTAAAATAAGTCCCTAAATTCATTAGAAATTGTTAATTTCATCCCTACTATTATATTCAAAGTTATTTTATCCAATTTTTCGTCAACTTAAGTCACTTGACACACTTTAGAGTGTAATACCATCATTTTCTCGTCTATAAGCCCTTAATATTTCATATAGGTTGCGAATTTAATGTCTAATTCACTCTCAAAAGTTAACTTACACTATTTCTTTATGAAAAACTAGCAATTTATCCTCTAAAGTTAACTTCATACACTATTTCTTTATGAAAAACTACTACTCTAGCCTTTAATGTGTATTACATGCAAGTAACGTGACTTAAATTGACTGAAAATTGAATATAGTAGCTTCAAATCAAGGTTCTAAAAGACGCTAGGCGCTAGTCGGGCAGCGGGCTAGAGTCTAGCGCCTAGACGGCTAGGCTGGGTCTAGGCGGGCGCCTAGATGGACTAGGCGGATTTAACTAAATCTGTTATATTTCGTGTAAATAAGGATTTATTGATCTTAAAATATATATAATTTCATCATTAACTACAAAACATAATGACATATATATTACGAAGTATTTGAACATAATGAAAACATGGGGAACAAGCATATAATGTGTGCTCAATTAAGTATTCAACAAGTTTCATACAAATTATTGGAAAAAAAAAATCCAAAATAAGAGTTATCTATTTTCTGTCTAAGTGAGTCGCAACCTAGACGGGGTGCCTAGACAGGTGCTTAGGCAGTCTAGGCGGGCGCCATAGTAGATCTAGACGCCCTTTCTTAATTTTCAAACGCCTAGGCATTAATCGGGGCGGTGGCCAGGCGCCTAGCTCCTAGGCGGAGTTAGGTGGGGATTTTTAGAACAGTGCTTCGAATATAACATTAGAGATGTAATTGGCCGATTTTTATAATTCAGGGACTAATTTTTCTGAAAAAAATAGTTTAGGGACCTAATTTTCACTAAGGTGATAATTAAGGGACTAAATTGGTATTTTACCCTATTGTTAAAGAAAAACTAATAAAAATGGCTTGAAAACTTTGAGTTTTAACGATAAGGACAAAATAAAGGGTAAATTGAATAATACCATAATTGACTTTTTAGTGTAAAAATATAATTTTTTTGTTAAAGTGAACAGTACCAGGAGTTTTTCATTAAAGTTCCATATTGTTAATTTGTTTCTTTCACAATTCCTCTTCAAAGACATAACTTCTTGTATTCAAAGGGTGTACCGTACTAGTTGTGTTAATAATTTTGGGTGTAGAATCTCCCATGCAGCGAATTAGAAAAAGGTGCGCCTATTTTGTCTAGGTAGCTTGGGATAGATATGCGACTTATGACATATAATCATAATGGGCTGGTTTAGATTGATCTTAACTAAGTTATTATGATTGTTTTATTTCTATATTCATTCATAGATTAATGAATTAATTGAATGAAGTTTTTGGTTTTGGAGTGTTAGCACTAAAACTCCTTGAGGTTTATCGAGTTTTTACAAAACCCCTTCACGTTCAAGACATTACACTAACGCCCTTTCAAGTTTTTATTCTCTTTCACATAACCCCTTGAATAAAAAAAATCTTCTAATTTACCCTTATAATTAAAAAAACTCAATTTTTTATTGAACAAAAAATCTTTATAAATATATTTAAAAAAAAAGAAGTGTTATTGATACTCTAAAAATCTCATTCTACACTCCTTACAAGTATATTTTTCATTTCAAATATAGAAAGTTTGGGGTGTAGAATGAGATTTTTGGAATATCAAACTAAAGCATGGACAAAAACAAATTAAGAAAAAATATTTTATTTAAAATAAAGAAGCTATTTTTTTTTTCTTCCCCTCCCACCTCCATCTCCATCTCCTCCTTCTTTCTCCATCATCACCACTGTTTCAAACTTTGAGCAACCACCTCTATCCGACCCGAGCTAACATTCTCATATTCTTCCCATCGGAAACCACCTTCATCACCCACCCATCATAACCACCTGACTACTTTTCACCCCCACAATCCGCAAAGGTATCCCCGATCCAGCAACATAAAGAACTAGCAGTGGTGGAGATGAAATCTGGAAGCCATGCAGAACCCGAGCCCACTTCCTGCAAATTGGATTCCTAGCATCACCACCAAAACCCCAAGTCCCCAAAATCCCCACCATATTCCACCGCAACCGCCATTTCCACCCCAACCTGATTTCAGTACCAAATTATAATTTTATTAGACAGAGATCGTTTATTGGTTTGTTCAAGTTTGAATGGGTGGTGGTGGTGATGGAGAAAGAAGGAGAAGATAGAGGTGGTTGCTCGAGTGGGAGGGAAAGAAGAGGATGAACAGTTTGTTTTCAATAAAATATTTCTCTAACTCTGAGGACTCTATTTCTATGGTAATTTCTACACGTTAACTCAACACGAAATTAATAAATTTTCAGGTCAATATGATAAAGAATCAAGTCGTTATTTGATAACACTATAAACACCTATTAAGCTAACGGGTCGGTCCAGGTATACATGTGGGTAGCCTGTTACACAATAAGAAAAATATTAATTTAACAATTTTAAAAATTAAGCTATCTCTCTCTCTCTCTCTCGATCGTCCAATGTTTTTTTCATCCCTAAATTAGACTTTCTCTCATTCTCAAGGGCTCGAATCGAAGCAACCGTTCTTTTTCTTGAACTGAACTCTCGAATCTCAGTCTCGAACCTCAACTCTGGTTAGCCACAAATCCATGACCACACTCTCCAGTCTCCCTTGACTAGACCACTGTCACCACATAGCGGCCTAGTAACTCACTACCAGTCGATCTTCTATTTTTGTCTCTGATTCTCTCTCTAGATCAAGTGAATCTCGAGCTAATTGAGGTAATTGTTGATTATTTCGAATTACTTTTAAAATATAGGGTATTGCTTCGAATTAGTATTCAAATTAAGATTGGTTTCGTATATTCGATTTGGGGTTTTTTTTTGTTTCAAAATAGTTTTCGAAGTAATATTTATGTGGCAATGTGATATGTGCAAATTTAGGAAAAAAAATATTTTTCTTAACCGGTTATAATGGGGATAAAATGACCTGACTTGTTAAGAACCCATTAAGATAATGAGTGTGACATGATACGACCCGTTAAAATAATATGTGTTATACTAACATAACAAATACAACCCGTTGACCACCACTTTCTTCTTTCTTCTTTCACACTGTTCAAATCATCAATTTCATCATTTCTTGTTCGTTGTTTTCAAAGTAGAAATTAATTTATTTTCTTAATTTTTTTTGCTCACATGGTCTTCTTATTGACTTCCTTTCACCCCCATAACCCTTCTTGAGCTGTTCAATGCATGCTATGTTGTTTTCAAAGATCATCGTCAAGACATCAACTGCGGGATAAAGATTGCAGGAGCTTTGAATATGGCTCACAACTACTCTCAACCAAAAGCATTCCTGATTTGCTTCATGTAAGGCGAGAATTTCAGCATGGTTAGACGAAATGGCAACTAAGGTCTGTTTAGTTGACCTCCAAGAGATTGCGGTGCCTTCAACGGTAAAGACATAACCCGTTTGAGAACGCGCCCTGTACGGATTAGATAAGTATCCTGCGTCGGCATAACCAACAAGGCGAGAATCGACTCGAGAAGTAGATGGTATAACATAACTCGAGGATTTGTATGGATAGAACAAGCCGAAATTTGTAGTACCCTTAAGGTAACAGAAGATGTCTTTCATGCAAGTCTAGTGTTTGCGTGTATGTGCATTATTGTATCTTGCCAAAAGATTAACAGCGAATGAGATGCTGGGTCTAGTGCATTGAGCTAAGCACAATAAAGCACCTATTGCGCTTATATAAGGAACTTCAAGCTCTAAAATCTTTTCATCATCCTCATTCGAACGGAAGGGATCTCGCTTTGCATGTAGCGATTAAACAACCATAGGAGTACTCGAAGGCTTCGCTTTATCCTCATTAAAGCGGCACAACATCTTCTAGGTGTAGTTTAATTGATGTACTAAGATTCCATCCAAACAATGCTTTATCTCGAGACCAAGACAGTATCGAGTCTTACCTAGATCTTTCATCTCAAATTCCGACTTCAGGTGTGCGGCAGTTTTCGTGACCTCTTCAAAAGTTTCGATGAGATTCATGTCATCGACATATGCTATAACAATTGAAAATCTGAAATGTGACTTCTTAATGAACACACAAGGGCATAGTTTGTCGTTCACATATCCCTGGTTAGTCAAATACTCACTCAGATGGTTATACCACATTCTTCCGGATTGATATAAACCGTAGAGTGAACGCCTCAGTCGAACTGAGAGCGTGTTCCTGGGTTTGGAAATATTTGAACCAGTCAATGTAAATCATTTGGGAACTTTCATGTAAATTTTAGTATCAAGATCCCCATAGAGATACGCGGTTACAACGTCCATCAACTGCATACTCAGTTTTTCAGAGACTACCAAACTGATAAGGTAGCAAAAAGTAATCACATCCGTAATGGGTGAATAAGTTTCGTCATAGTCAATCTCGGGCATTGTGAGAAGCCTTGTGCAACAAGACGAGCTTTGTTATGCACAATTTTGGTCTTCTCACTGCGTTTCCGAACGAAAACCCACTTGTAGCCAATAGGCTTCACATGTGGAGGAGTAGGAGCTACAGGTCTAAACACCTTACGTTTCACAAGCAAATCAAATTTGACTTGGGTTACTTGTTTCCAATTTGACCAATCAGCTCTACGTCGACATTCATCAACCAAACTCGGTTCAATGTCATTGCTCAACATGATCTCAGTAGCTACTACAAATGTTAATGCATCGTTGACAATCATCTTATTTCTACGCCACACATCATCTCAGCTAGCATAATAGACCGAAATCTCACGATTCTCGAAATGAGGATTTGTCTTTTCAAGGACGCTTCCATAATCTAGAATTTCCTTATGAGTTAGATAGAATGAGTAAGCGATAGTCGGATTCACGGTAGGCTCTTCAGGACCTTATGCCATGGATTTCCTCTTTTGAGAGTGTGAATCCTTTGAACCAAGGCATCTGCCACGCTTTTACATAGGGGCAGATAATTGGCTAGCCGCTAATGTATGTGGATCACCAAGATTGGCGTCCTGGGCTTCTAGGAGGGAAGTCTGTCGTATATTTAGTACATCTATCTTTGCAGGTGTATTCACAGCTGGAATATGTGATCTTGTCACGCGTGCTAGATCGGTGAAAACATCTGCCATGCTCTGAAGATCTAATATGCACTGCATTTTAGTTTCAGACTGAGCAATGCGGGGATCTAAATGAGACAAAGTAAGGGTCATCCACGATAATTCGCGTTGTTCTTCAGAAACATTGACGTTCTTATCTCCCCCTAACGACGAAAAGATTGTCATATTGAAGTGACAATTCACGAAATGAGCGGTAAACAGATCGCTTGTCAAAGATTCTAAATAACGAATAATCGAAGGAGTATCATATTCGACATAGATTCCCATCATTCACTTAGGCCCCATTTTTTAGCTTAAGGGCGGCGAGATTGGCACATATACTGCACAACCAAAAATGTGCAGATGTGATATGTCGGGTTCGTATCCGGTAACCAACTGAAGTGCGCTAAATGGTTGTTTCGCAATAGGTCTCAGACGGACTAACTTTGCCGCGTGTAATATTGCATAGCCCCAAGCAACGATCGGAAGCTTGGTGCATATGACCAACGATTGAGTAATCTTTTGTAGGCGCTTAATGAAAGCCTTTGCCAGGCCATTTTGGGTGTGAACATAGGGTACAAGATGTTCAACTTCAAACCAAACCGACATGCAATAGTCATCAAAAGTTTTAGATGTGAATTCTCTAGCATTATCCAATCGAATAAATTTGATCAGATAATCAGGGTGGTGAGCCCTGAGCTTGATAACCTGAGCCAATAGTTTGAAGAATGCAGCGTTCCTTGTGGACAACGAGCACAGGTGTGACCAACGCGTGGAAGTGTCAACCAAAATCATAAAGTATCTAAATGGTCCACATGGAGGGTGAATCGGTCCACAAATGTCCCTCTGAATCCGTTGTAGAAAAATTGGAGGATTCGAATGAATCTTGTCTTAAGAAGACTTAGTAATTAGCTTTCCCATGGAACATGTTTAATATGAAATTCCTTGGATCGAACCTAAATTTCGGGTTAGTGGATGGTTGTGTGATGATTTGAGGATTTAGCACATCGCTATTTGTCTAGGATGTCCCAAATGATCATGCCAAAGTGTAATTTCGTGTGCGGTCCCAGTAGTAGGACCATTCGGGATACGCTCTATCTTCTCTAGACTAAACTTCTGGCCATATTCGTAGGAAGTTATGCACAAAAATTCAACTCTGTTTTCTATGTGGGTTTCAGCGTGGTAATTGTTATCTCTAATGTCCTTGAAACTTAACAACGTTCTTTTGAAATGTGGAGAATAGAGTGCCTCGGCAATGGTCAAGATACACCATTGTACAACATTATACGTGCCTTACGATATGCTTCTATCAGGTTGGATAGGCTTGAGAGGGCTGTTAGAGGTGTATTCTTGGGTATAAAGTTAGTGAAATAGATGCGTTCATGTAAAACGGTGTGCGTGGTTGCACTATCTGCCAAACAACTAACATCCCCACTAATCATACCTAGAATGAAAAATTAATTTGAATTGGTCACATGCATAAAAGTTCTAAAAATGAATATCAATTCAAAATAATTTCATTTATTCAAGGATGGTAACTAATGAAAATTTAACATCCAAAAACAAATCACCAACAAATAATCCAAACATAAAGGAAAATTGTTCAAAAATCAAGCAAAAAACAAAAAACAATTTGGGGGGGGGGGGGGGGGAGGGGGGCGGATTCGGCTACTAGGTGGAATTTGGCCCCATTATTCACTTTTAACTAACTAAAATTGTTTATGTCTCGGATTCTAATCTTCCATAAGGGTGGTATCAACTTGAAAGTCAGAAACCTCCATCTTTGTAGTCTCCAGTTAGTCCACTTGCACGAAGTTTGATTCAAACTTCTTACGATGAGAATGATATTCATCTACAACCTTCTTGGGAGCTCGGCAAACACGGGACCAATGGTCCTTTGAATCACAGCGATAGCAGATGTCCACATTTATGGTTTCAGGTGCTTTGCCCTTATTCTTGAAGTTCGGGGCCTTGGGAGCGACGTTTGAGTGCTTCTGGGCTTTGTTTCCTCCATTGGATGGGCATTGACTCTACTAACTTTGATGGGATGGCTTATGGCCGCCCCTACCACACCTTTTTTTAGCATTTTGGGCATTGATTTGTGTTATAATGTGCTTTAGGCACAATTATCTCCTTAGTAGGTCGAGCTTGATGATTCTTCATCAACAGCTGGTTATGCTTTTCAATGATAAGTAAAACAGAGATCAAATCCAGGAACTTAGTGAACTTTTGAGCTCTATATTATTGCTGCAAGAAAATATTAGAAGCAAAGAAGGTCAAATAGGTCTTCTCTAGGAGATCCTCTTTGGTCAAAGTTTCGTTACAAAACTTAAGAAGTGATCGGATTTGATAAACTTTAGAATTATATTCATTCACAGACTTAAAGTCTTGGAAGCACAAATGTTGCTAATCATGTCTTCCTTCGGGCAAGAATATGTTCTTTTGATGATCAAAATGATCAGCCAAAGCGACCTATAGTGCACGTGGATCATCCTCAACAAGATACTCAGTTTGCAAGGCGTCATGGATATGTCTTCGGATGAAGATCATAGCAATGGCTTTTTCAGCTTCGGTAATAGGGTTGTCCGTCTCTTCTTCAATGGTGAGACGCAAGTTCTTTGCAATGAAGTAGAGTTTCACATCTTAAACCCACTTGAGGTAGTTCCTTCCAGAGACCTCCAAAGTAGTGAAGTCGAGTTTGTTCAAATTCGACATATTCCTATCACAAAATAGATGGACAAGATGTGGTTAGTGTAATGGAGTAAAAATCAATCCATTTACATAGGAGTATAACATACAAGTTCTAATAGACATGTATTGGTTTAATTTTGTATGAAAAACTTCGGGCTTTCATGGGTGATGTTTTTAAATGAAAACTTCAGGTTTTCAAACAATGCATGTTTTTTTTAAGAAACTTCAGGTTTGAAAATAATTTATGAACTTCTGGTTCATTTATTCTTGCAAGTAAACACAAATATATACACAAAAATATGCAAATAGAACTTCAGGCCTATGATTGTAATTAAATTAATTATTTGGACTTCGGGTCAAATTTAAAGTGTGGGTGAAAAAACGTAAAACCCAAATTGTCTAAAAATATTAAACAATCGAAGCTCGAGGCCCAAAAATATAGGCAAACTGGAGCAGTGCATCTCAGGCCCAAGAATGGGTTGGGATAGGCTCAGGTAGATTAAGCCCCAATGATAGTGGGTTGCAGGCCCAATAACAATAGAATTGGGTTGCAAAGAAAGCTAGGCCCAAGGAGATAACCCAGAATAGGGCGAGATCCGGTGTGACATGACACGGGGGAACATTATGCACCAGGTTTTGGGTTGGTGCTATGCGAGCCGAGTCCAACATAAAAACCCAATAGGTTATTGAAACTGGACTGGGACAATCGCAGGGCAGCAGCAAATCCAAAGGATGCTGATACGGGCCGAGGGTTCGAGGCCTAATTGGGCTCAGGTTGAAAAGGGTTCGAGACACCCTAGCGACATTGGGTGTCGGAACATGACCGAGAGAACACCGGCGTTGCTTCAGGTGATTTTCCTCCGGGGTCACGACACAGCGAAGTACAAGGGTTCAACTAGGAACCCAAATTGTGCACGAAAAATGAGGTTTCGACGTCGGGGAGGTCCGAGAACGTGAGGATTCAAGGAATTCGTCGAAGATTTTCTTCGATGTTCATTAGATTTCTAAGAAAAAAACCCATCATCTCTGACGATGGCGAGGTCCCAGTCACAACTACATGCGTGATTTCCCAGGAACAACGACGGTGAAGCCGTGGCCGACTTCAGGCGGCATCGTGGGTTAGGGTTTGATGCCAAAGGCATCTTGTCAAATGGAGCAAAGGCTTTGCTCCGATGCTTCACAACCTATAATGGGCTCGTGTGAGCCCAGTGGTGTTGGGGTCACCAGTTCGAAGGAACCCCTAGGGTTCTCGATTTCAAAATTTTTTTTTTCAATTCAATTCATATATAATTAATTTGATGCATTTGCAATTCAATAATTTTAATACATGTACGTATATTTGATGCAATTCATGGCAAATATCAAATTCACATAATTCAACAATTATGAATATAATGCATACACAATTTACGTAGAATCTAAAATTCAAAAAATGTAAAGTTGGGTCATGCATTATGGTGAATGTTCATGCTATCAGGGTTGTAAAAATATCGAGATAAAAATCGTTGTTTTGAAAGAACTTGATTGGATGATGATATGGATGAACTGGTTTGATGCAAATAAATTCTTCAACTTCAGATTCCTAAGCGCAACGGTAGGCACATGCTGATAACGTGTTGTAGCCTATTTTATTTGACAAAGATGAGGGCGCTGGTGGCAAGGAGAAGAGAGAGTGAGAGAGATGTGTTTGTAGAATTGTAGGGGAATGTGTGTGTTATCCCTCCTACATAGTGCCCTTATTTATAGTAGTAAAAGGAGAGAATATATTCCTTCATCCCCAAGGAATACAAGTTGTAATAGGAAATGATAACTAGAATCAAATCAAATCAAATCTAAGATTTACACAATCACACTTAAACTAGAAAAGTTTACAACACATATGAGTATTTTTTTTAATAACCATATGACTCAATATTAATTTTCTTTTCGATACAAGCGACTTTGGGGTAGAAAAATGATACATGGTCATAGATGCTAAGCAAATATTTTTAACCACTTGAGTTACAGTATGACTAAAAAATTAACTGGCCAACTTTAAATAAAAGTCAAATTTTCAGCCAAGCTTGAACGTGTCTAAACTCAAACCTCTCTACATATAAATATTTTGACATTAGACTTTAGAATTCTTATAAAGCCTATCTTTCTCTAGTCTAATAGCTTTCTCTCCATCCCCATGATATCATTTTTGAGATTTTCTATGCAGCTATTCTTTTCCTTCGCATTTCTTATAAGGTTCTTAGTGTTTTGTGTGAAAAATTATACTCTTGTATGTTTATTCATAATGTGAAAATTTGGTACGTAATTATTCAAGAGCAGAGAAGAATTGATATAATAGGCTCGAGAAGTTGGGAAGGTCAATGGTTTTGTTATTGTGACATTACAATTGTGGAATCGGGCAAGGAAGAAAAGTTTATGGTGGGTGAAATTATAACGTGGGTGGAGAAATAGGACAATAGGGTAAGTCTAGTAGCTCTCTAATTAAAATTTACTATATAGAGAGAGGAAAAAAACTTACATTAACCGGGTATAACGTCATCATGCCGTCTCATGTTAATAATAGAATGATATGTGGAGAGAAACTTACAAATATCATGATATTATTAGCACGGAAGGCTACTCTGGCAAGATATCGTTCTATGTAAGTTGCTCTCTTTAGAGAGGGGAGAAACTGGTATGCAATTGGATGGCAAGATGACATATTCCAAGCCTATTACATGGACTATTTAATTGAACTTGTTCGCATGACATTTCTTGATTGTCAAGGAAAAAATTATTTGCAAGAGTGCAAGATGGAATAGTGTTTTCAATTTTGACAGTAAAATTTTTGAATTCGAACTTGAAAATTTTTAATCCGAATATTTTTCAAAAATTTGGAATGAAAATTGGATTGCATCTTAGAATTCCAAGATCCGTATTTTGGATCCCAATTTTCCATTCCAAACTTATTTCAATAAAAAAAATTCTTGAAAATTCTGATTTTTAGAATTAGTTAATCAAATTATGTATATTGTTATCAACTTTTGTATTTTATTGTTAGTTTTGGATACTTGTTTATTTTTTGAGTAAATGACAAAAAATTATCTCAAGTATTGGTGTCACGACACTTTCATACCTCATCTTTTAAAGTTGACAATGTCGTACCTCATCTTACGAATTTGTGCCAATGTTATACCTTCCGTTACTTGGCCATGAATTTTTTAGTTAAATGCTGACGTGACTTGATCCGGGACCCACTTTTTATTAAAAAATTAATAAAAACTAAAAAAACTCATATAATATTTTTTAAATATTAAAATAATAAAGAAAAGTTTAAAATAAAAAAAAACTGATCGTCCCGTTCCCCCCTTCTTTCTTCTCTCTCTTCTCCCCCATTTCTTCTTCCCCTTTCTGGAAACCCAGAAAACAGAAGAACCAAAACAAAAAAAACAAAAAAAAAAAAAACAAACAAACTGATTCATCCTGTTCCCCCCCTTTCTTTCTTCTCTCTCTTCTCCCCCATTTCTTCTTCCCCTTTCTAGAAACCCAGAAAACAGAAGAACAAAAAAAAAAAGAAAAAAAAAACAAATGGAGGAGCCTAACGTCCCGTTCATCCTAGACCTCCAGATCTTCGAGCCCAAAATAGTCCAGCGGATAGAGCTCCGGGTCATGGGTATTCTCAATTGGAGGCTCCAATCCGTCACCCCCTTCGATTTCCTCCCCCATTTCGTCTGCAATCTCCTCTTCCTCCTCCTCGTCTCTCCTCGCAGCCTCTTCCAATTTAGTTCTCAGCACCATTCGTGGTATTTTTACTGATTCACTTCCCGATTAAAAAAACCCATATTTTAGAAAGGGGAAGAAGAAATGGGGAGAAGAGAGAGAAGAAAGAAGGGGGGAACGGGATGAATCAGTTTGTTTATTTATTTATTTATTTTTGTTTTGTTCTTCTTGATTCTGGGTTTCCAGAAAGGGGAAGAAGAAATTGGGGAGAAGAGAGAGAAGAAAGAAGGAGGGAACGGGACGATCAGTTTTTATTTTTTTATTTTTTTTATTTTTAACTTTTCTTAATTATTTTAATATTTAAAAAATATTATATGATTTTTTTTGTTTTTAATAATTTTTTATTATTTTTTTTAATAAAAAGTGGGTCCCGAATCAAGTCACGTCAGCATTTAACTGAAAAATTCACGGCCAATTAACGGAAGGTATAACATTGGCACAAATTTGTAAGATGAGGTATGACATTGTCAACTTTAAAAAATGAGGTATGAAAGTGTCGTGACACCAATAGTTGAGGTAGTTTTTTGTAATTTACCCTTATTTTTTTCTCTGATATTATACTGCAAAATTAATTGAATTTATACATAAGCATACACCAAATATTAAGGGAGAACAATAAATTGCATGTATGAAATTTTTTGAGAATATTCAAAAACCTATAAAATATATGAATTTTCAAATTATGTAATGAAATTTATGAAATTACTCCAATTAATTCTGAATATTTTGAAATTTCGAAATTGAAAATTGTGATCCGATTCGAATCGAATCCAAAATTTTAGAATGAAAATTGGAAACATTGTTTCTGATCTAATCTGTCCGCAAATCACACCTCATTATTTGCTTGATCAGAGATTCTTTCATACACATTATTTTCCTCAAGTGAGCGGTTGTTCCTTTCCCTGATAGCCGTAAAGAAACTATTGTCGTTGGACCTATCAACATGATTTCTTTCTTCTTTGTGCTAGGGACGGAGCAGGCCCAGAGAACACAACTCTTAAGGCTTATGCTTGGTCAATAACTCTTAGGCCTTAAAACGCTCCGAAAGAATTAAAAAAAAAGAACAAAAAAGACCCACGTGTTGTAAATATGGATGTCCATTGTTTGTTAGTGTGATTGGTGTAGTAAGTAAATGGTTAATGGGTGTAGTAGGTGAAAGCATTTAAGTGAGTGGTAGGTTTTGATTTAACATCTTGTCTATTCATTTGACTATATAAGGAAGGCCAAAGTGTAAGAAGAGGTTACACACATCAAGAATAGAGGGAATTATGAGGACAACATCAAAGAAAAGAAGAGAGGAGCGAATTGAGAGAGTTATCTTTGTACTCCTATTATTTCAGATTATAAATGAAAGCACTACTGCTGCCCCAAGGATGTACTCTAGTCACACTGATTGTAGAGGAACCTTGTAAATTTTGTGTCTTGCTTATTTATTCCACTGCACACAATGTTAATTTTACAACACGTTATCAGCATAAGAAGCTCTCGTGTCAGTGGAAAGCACAACGCCACAAATCCTGTTCACCTCTGTCACATGGAATCTCCCAGATAAGAAAATCTTTTCATTTCATCTTTAAATCTTAGTACAATTGATTTTCTTGAAGCAACTTTATATATATTGTTGGATGACTGCATATCATCCTTTGCAGAAGCAAAGTGGTACGGACTCATAATTTGTAGAATATCTGATAACCATGGAAACAGCCTCGGAACTCCAACTTACGAACCTCGGATTGAAAAATTTTCTTCTTGAAAGTTATATGTCCATTGAGTATCTACAACATATCAAAATGTCAGAAAACTTTAACGGTGCGATCGTCGCAAATGTCTGAAATACCAAACCAAATTCCAATTTCCGCAGAAATTTGGACAGGCACCTGATGAGTACCAAAACTCTATTTCAGCAGCTCAAATCAAATTTGTTTCTTCACAACAGTTGTTCGGTATCCTTTTATCCATATTATACTAAAATTTGAGCTAATGATTTGATCTTCTCATAAGTTGCAAACACTCTTGACTTATGGGAACCGTTTCGATTTTTTCGAAACTCACAGAGGAGGAACACCAATTGGAACTTATTGTTATTATTACTTCCTAGATAACAAAAGGACTTGGAACTGTGAAATAAATAAATAAAAATATATGAAACAAAAGAAAGTGGCATACCAAGAAAAAACGAAAAAGCAAAAGATGGGGACTTAATTATTGCATTTTCTATTTTGACATATTTATGTGAATGGTGTTGGTTTAAAATCTTTTCACAAGTTTTATTTACTTTAAAGCAATTTATTTACCATGGATGATTTTACCGCCTACTGCTTTAAGTTTTGATTTATGTGAATGGTGCTGAATCAAAGCCATTGTCACAAGCTTTATTTACTTAAAAGCAATTTATTTACCATGGTTGGAATTACTGCCTATTACTTTAATTTATTTATTATACTTCTTTTTGTTACGATGAGTACATAGTGGACCCGAAGTTCCTTGGTCAGATCAGAACCTGCAATTTCTTGATCCTCATCATATAAAAATGATTGGATCTGAAGTTTCATCATGCAAAAAGATTGGGCATGAAGTCCCTTGATCCTCAAGATCAGACATGAAGTTCCTTGATGAGTACCTTAAGTTTGAAAAGTCGAAGTGCCACAACTTAATTGTAGGGTAAATTACAAAAAACTACATCAATTATTGGTCTCACGACACTTTCATACCTCATCTTTTAAAAGTGACAATGACATAGCTCAATTTACGAATTTGTGCTAATGTCATACCTCCGTTTGTTTTTTTGTTAATTTTTCTGTTAAGTGCTGACATGGCTACAGGCAGGCCCAATTAGTAATCCAACTGGATTAAAAATTATTAAATATATTTTTAATAATTAAAAATAAAAAAATCTTTATTTTATCTCCCTCCCTCCCTCTACTCCCTCTCCCCCCTATGTCGCCTCTGTCTTCCCACCCCACCCCTCCCTCGATGCCCTCCCCCTTCCTCCCCCCTCTGGGTTGCAGGCAGACTTTTTTTTTCTCTTTTTTTTTCTCTTCTCTCTCTCCCCTTTCTTCTTTGGTCAAACTAGGTGTTTATGCAACCTTTTTTTTCTCTTTTCTCTCCCCTCTTCTTCGGCCGAACTAGGTGTTTCTGCAATTTTTTTTCTTTTTTTTCTCCTTTCTCTCCCCTTTCTTCTCCGGGCGAACTGGGTGTTTTGTTGCTGATTGTGGGTTCTGGGTCGAGCAATGGTGTGGGGGACCACGGAGGGAGGGGTAGTGATTGACGTAGAGAAAGGGTGAGGGGGATAAGGGATAAGGGATGTGGACGGAGGGAGGGGGAGGGTAGGATTTGGGTTGGGTGGTTCTGGTTTGTGTGTGGAGGGAGGGGGAGGGTGGGATTTGGGTTGTCATCGTCGAAGCTGCGGAGAGCGTTGGTGTTGAAGAGCTTGGAAGCGAGGGAGTGGGTGATGGCGAAGGAGAGGTCGGGGAAGAAGGGGTGGGTGGTAGAGGAAGGTTGGGGAGACGGGTGGGAAGGGGTTGGGGGGATGTAGAGAAGAGAGAGAGGCGAGAAAGAATGGGGTGGAGAGAGAGAGGGAGGAGAGAGTATAAAAAAATTATATTTAATTTTTAATTATTAAAATATATATTTAATTATATTTTAATCCAGTTGGATTAGTGAGTGGCCCCCGTATCTTGCCACGTCAGCACTTAACAAAGAAATTAACAGAAAACTGACGGAGGTATGACATTGGCACAAATTCGTAAGATGAGGTATGACATTGTCACTTTTAAAAGATCAGGTATGAAAGTATCGTGACACCAATAGTTGAGGTAGTTTTTTGTCATTTACCCTTAATTGTAATAAAAGCCATGAGAGTCCCAATCCATAGGCTATTAAATAAGGACCATAAGTTCATTGATGTATGTAAATGATAATATAATACATGTTTGCTAGAAAGCTTACATCTCGAAGTTTTGATGATTATTGCATGACATTGGGCATTGATGTTGAACACTATGTTTCTCATGTCCGTACTCAAAATGGTTTAGTAAAAGCATTTATTAAGTAGATAAAATTGATTACCCGTGCTCTGCTCATGAAAACGAAATTGTCAAGTTTTCTACATAGGGACATGCCATGTTACATAGTGCATTATTAGTTTGGTTGAGACCAGTTGCCAACCATTAATATTTCTCAGTACAACTCGTGTATGGACACCAGCCAAACATTACACATTTACGAGTTTTTGGTTATGTTATCTATATGCCTATTGCAATGCCACAAACGTACTAAAATGAGGCCTGAAGACAAACTGGAAATTTATGTTGGATTTGATTTTCCATTTATCATTCAATACTTAGAACCTTTGACTGGGGATATATTTACTGCATGGTTTGCGGACTATGATTTTGATAAGACAGTTTTCCCGCCATTAGGGGGAGAAAATAACATCGTTCCAGAAGAAAGATGAGAAAATATCATTCCAGAAGAATGATGAGAAAAGACCGTTCCAGAAGAACGAAGAGAATTTGTCTTATTTTGATTCACGAAACAATCAATGAGAAAATGAAGTAAGAATAATTGAATGATATAACGAAAGTGATGAAATCACATATATTTGCTGCAAATGTGCCTACAAGAATTGATGTCCCTATTGGACAAAATAATGTGACAGCAAATGATTTATCTGTTGCATGCCTAAAGCATGGCAAACCCTTATACTCAAAAGGTTCAGTCCTTCAAAAGAAGAAGAATGTGACACTACTGAAGTATTGCATTCCCAGATCATAACTGTTACATGTCGGAATCATGACAGTCGCCGCATGGATAAATGTTCCAGAAGAACAATTCACGGACATGGGAATGTTGGTGTCTCATGCATGAAACATGTAGATTCCAGTGACTCAACTCCCGAAGTGGAGATTAAAATACAAGCTCTATAACGCTCAAGAAGAGGTTATTATCTGCATTCTCTAAATTATGGCTATCCTGGAAGAGATAGTGTAATACCCTTAAAGAGGCAATGGATATCCAAAGAAATGAAAAGTTTTTATGCATGTGCATACACATGAGAATATGGGATCACGAATTGATGATAACCAATGGTAAATTTGGTTTTTACGAGTAGCTACTAAATTTCATCAATAAGCTGTGTTGATATTGAGTCACGTTATTTTACTCGTCGACGGAAGGAAAAATTATTGGCAAAAAATGGAAAAAGGCAATTCCATTACAATTGTGTAAGAACGTGAAAAAATGGACCTATATTTGAATACAAGACAAGTAGCCAAAAGATGTTGAACCAAAGAGGTTACATATGAGCATTTGCAATACAATGAAATACACTCACATGATATGACACAAGGTTACTAATTGAAACCTGAAATTATACTCTTGTAAATGAGTTCAAATGAATGGAGAATCATATGCGAAGGGTTTTGAATAACTCACATCATATCTCCATAAGTAAATCCGTCAAGTATACATGGGAGCAAATTGCTCTGTATAAATTCCAAAAGACAATGTGTCATGAAGTGTAGAAAATCCCTGAAGGATTCAGATTGCTTGAAGTAAGTCCTGGAAGGATAAAGTATAAATTATATACTCAATACCAATGAATGGTATAAATTGCCTTAGTGAGTACTATCATTATGATATTGTTGCAACATACTAAAATCTCTTGCAAGAGTCGATGACATTACAATAAAACTCCTGAAGAGTTGATGATATTAAATTGGGACTCTTGAAGAGTCAAGAAAAATTATAAAGTGTTGAGAGGAATATTGTCTCGAACTGCAAATCGAACAATCTACCAACACGAATCTTATCCATGATGTTTATGATATTAAAGAATCATATGAATTGAAGATTATGAGTTGAATACTCAAATGATTTAGACACTAAGAACGTATCTTCAAGATGGTAAAGATAAATTGATATTTGGTCCAGAAGTACCACATCTTAGTGAAGAATATGCTTTATTGTATTTGGCACAATACACTGAATGAAATAAAGCTTATTTATTGATATCTCAAAAAAATTTACAGATAGGTGCATACACATGAGCAACAATTATGAAAAAAAAAAAGAATATATACAAAGTGCAGATAAACATGAGGGAGCCTTCATTGCTCACGTGGAGCCTCAGTACTCGATGGAGTTGCAGAAAGACGAAGCACTGGAAGTTGATTATCCGGAGCCTCAACACTTGGTGAAGCTCTAGATGGCGAAGGAAAAAGTTGCCATTTTAATAAAGCCACAAACCTCTTATGGTAACTCTGAATTTGACTTTCAGACTCTTATAGCTGGTCAAGCTTTCTCTTCATGCTCGTCGCGTAACTATTGGCAAGCATGTGCAACTCCATATTTTCATGCTTGAGCCTTCAGATCTCTTGCCTAAGGCTCGCCACCTCAGCCATCAGTGACTCAACTTGATGAGTACGAGCAAAAAGACGTTGGCCCATGTTTGATACAGAGCCTACACACTAGACCTGGCATTCGTGTCATGTTTCTCGTGTTCGTGTTGTTTTCGTGTCATACCCGATAGCTTAACGGGTCGTGTCGTGTAACACCCGTTAAAATAAACGGGTAATATGACCCAACCCGAAATCGACCCGTTAATATTATCAGGTAAAATGACCCGACCCGTTACCTGTTAAGAAAAATATTTTTTAAATCAATAAATAATGAAAATGAAAAACATAATTTGACCATAAAAAATGAAAAACATAATACTAAATTAGTATATACATACCATATTGTCACATAAATACTAATTCAAAACATTAATAAATAAATAAATAAAACATTTTTCTTTCAAGTTTACATACCCCAAAATAAGAGTCTAATGAAAAAACATTAGTGCATACTACAAAATACAAATGTTCAAAGATATGCAAAATGAAGAGAGTTATACTTAATGAAAGTATAAGTAAACTCTTAAGTGTTAGTCAATCTATCGTTTTGATGGGATATGAATTCTCCGAAACTAATTTAAACGATCACAACCGTCAAACTTGTTGGTATATGTTTCGAGATCACATCAGCAAAAAATCACAAAAAACAAACATTCAGAGATCAAGTAACGGGACAAAACTTTTCAACGGTTATAAACAAAAAATCACGATTTAACGGTTATTTTAACTTCGATTTTGATGATTTTTATAGATACACTCCTTGACCCTATATGAATACAATGAATGAATTCGATCTTCAATTTAAAATATTTACACAAGTGGATACCACAAAATCTTATGTTATACTTAATGAAATTATAAATAAACTCTTAAGTGTTAGTCAATCTATCGTTTTGATGGGATACGAATTATCCGAAACTAATTTCAACGATCACAACCGTCAAACTTGTTTATATATGTTTCGAGATCACATCAACAAAAAATCACAAAAAACAAACATTCAGAGATCAAATAACGGGACAAAGATTTTCGACGGTTATAAACATAAAATTACGATTTAACGGTTATTTTAACTCCGATTTTGATGATTTTTTTACAGGGGAAATTATATTCACACATCCCAAATTACTTCCCTCACACCCTTTTAATTTTTTAATATTTTTCTCTCAAGTGTTTGTGGTGGGTAGAAAATATTAAAAAAATTAAAAAGGTGTGGGAGAAGTAATTTGGGGTGTGTGAATATAATCTCTCTTTTTACAGATACACTCCTTGACCCTATATGAATACAATGAATGAATTCGATCTTCAATTTAAAATATTTACACAAGTGGATACCACAAAATCTTATGTTATACTTAATGAAATTATAAATAAACTCTTAAGTGTTAGTCAATCTATCGTTTTGATGGGATACAAATTCTCCGAAACTAATTTCAACGATCACAACCGTCAAACTTGTTTGTATATGTTTCGAGATCACAACAGCAAAAAATCACACAAAACAAACATTCAAAGATCAAGTAACGGAACAAAACTTTTCGACGGTTATAAACAAAAAATCACGATTTAACGGTTATTTTAACTCCGATTTTGATGATTTTTTATAGATACACTCCTTGACCCTATATGAATACAATGAATGAATTCGATCTTCAATTTAAAATATTTACACAAGTGGATACCACAAAATCTTATGTTATACTTAATGAAAGTATAAATAAACTCTTAAGTGGTAGTCAATCTATCGTTTTGATGGGATACGAATTCTTCGAAACTAATTTCAACGATCACAACCATCAAACTTGTTTGTATATGTTTCGAGATCACAGCAGCAAAAAATCACAAAAAATAAACATTCAGAGATCAAGTAACGGGACAAAGCTTTTCGACGGTTATAAACAAAAAATCACGATTTAACGGTTATTTTAACTCCGATTTTGATGATTTTTTTACAGATACACTCCTTGACCCTATATGAATACAATGAATGAATTCGATCTTCAATTTAAAATATTTACACAAGTGGATACCACAAAATCTTATGTTATACTTAATGAAAGTATAAATAAACTTTTAAGTGTTAGTCAATCCATCGTTTTGATGGGATACGAATTATCCGAAACTAATTTCAATGATCACAACCGTCAAACTTGTTCGTATATGTTTCGAGATCACATCAGTAAAAAATCACAAAAAACAAACATTCAGAGATCAAGTAACGGGACAAAGCTTTTCGACGGTTGTAAACAAAAAATCACGATTTAACGGTTATTTTAACTTCGATTTTGATGATTTTTTACAGATACACTCCTTGACCCTATATGAATACAATGAATGAATTCAATCTTCAATTTAAAATATTTACACAAGTGGATACCACAAAATCTTATGTTATACTTAATGAAAGTATAAATAAACTCTTAAGTGTTAGTCAATCTATCGTTTTGATGGGATACGAATTATCCGAAACTAATTTCAACGATCACAACCGTCAAACTTGTTTGTATATGTTTCGAGATCACATCAGCAAAAAATCACAAAAAAACAAACATTCAAAGATCAAGTAACGGGACAAAACTTTTCGACGGTTATAAACAAAAAATCACGATTTAACGGTTATTTTAACTTCGATTTTGATGATTTTTTACAGATACACTCCTTGACCCTATATGAATACAATGAATGAATTCGATCTTCAATTTAAAATATTTACACTAGTGGATGTGGATATCACAAAATTTTATGTTATATACTTAATAAAAGTATTATTTTCGGGTGTAGATGTAATATTTAAACAACAAATGTTTTAATGTTTTGAAGTAATATTTATGTGGCAATGTGTGGTATGTGCAAATGTTTTTAAAAATCTTATTAATTTTTCACTTCTACAATATTATTAATTTTTCACTAAAAAAAACATTATTCATAAGATTTGGAGGGTTTTAAAAATCTAAACGAGCATGTAACGATTGTCTAAGGGTAGAGGATGCAATCATGAGCATTTATATAGGGGTGTGCTATCCACACACCCCATTTACTTCTTACACTCCCCTTGTTAATTTTTATTTGTTGATTTTCTTCAATTCATCCGATCTGACGGTCGAAAATTGGAAGGGTGTGTGAAAAGTAAAATGGGGTGTGTGAATATCACACCCCTTTATATATGCTTTCACATTTTTCAGACTTATACATTAATGATTATGAATTTTATTTATTTTGAACTACCTTAAAAATACTTGAGGGTTTGTATAGTTTTAAAAATTCATGTATGCACCTTTAAAGCGTAGATGATGCGATTAAGAGTGCTTGCATATTTTTTTCACATTTTTTGCACTTGTAATTAATTATTTTAAATATTTAAATGTATTTGGTATTTTTTAAATTACTTGATGTTTTTATTTTTAATGTGTTTTATAATTTTTTAATCTCACTCTTTGCTCATAATATTTTATAAAATAAATAAATAAAACTTAAATTTTTAAAATTTATTTAGAATAATAATACAATAATAATTAATGAACAAAAAAATAATATATATATATATATATATGTGACAACCCGTCCCGACATTGTAAATTATGGGATATGAAATGACGGAATTACCCTTACGGGGATTATTTACGTGTGCATGTGTGTGGTGTGAGGATGAATGTGGCCCTCAAATTATTGAAGTTATTTTATTGATGGTGTTTGACGACATGGATTACACCCACACAACTCTCCCTCTCTCTCACTCCCGACACTCTCCCTCTCTCTATCATTATTGAAAACACCCAGAAAACATTCTCTCTGTCTCTCTCAATCATTCTCTCTCTCTCATCCCACGACTGTCTCTCTCTCTCTCTTGTTCTTCACACACGGCATAAGGTCAACTCATACCAAAACTCGACGATCGTCAAAACTAAATACATATTTGGAATCGTGAAGATCATACGAACACAACGGTACCATTTTCAGGTAAGGATCCTTTCGATTTCACGTCCAAAACTCGATGTTCTTATTTGGCACTATTCATCAACTTTTCATACGTTATGTTTTAGGACGATCTAAGATCACAGTGATCCTTGTGAGGTCCCAAGGAGGCTCGGAGTAGTTCGTTGGAGGTGTTTGGACGTCGGGATCACGTGCATCGAGAGTGGCCGGTTTTGGAGTTTGTCCCCGAGGAATTTAAGGACCTTTTTCAAGGTTTTTGAAGGTATATTCATGTTCTACACTAAATTTGGAGCACATAGGAAGAAAAATGGGTCAAAAACGATGAAAAATGAGCAAGATATGACAATTTGAAAATTTCCCAGAAAACCGGCCAAAACCAGTCGCCGGCGGCCGGCGAAGTCGCCGGAGAAGACGACCGGAGGGAATATTCCGGCGACCTGACGGAATATTCCGTTACCGTTAACTGACGCCGTTAATTCTGACGCCGTTAAATCTGACGGAATATTCCAGGAATATTCCTGACGGCGTCAACTGACGCCGTCACTGTGCTCGGCGCGTGGCCGCGCGTGGGGAGCGCGTGGGTCCGTGCCACGTCAGGCGCGTGGGGGCGCGTGGGACATTGAAAAATTATTTTAAAAATATGGGGATGTTCGTGACGACGAGTAGGTCACGTTGGTATATGCAAATACCAAAATTGAGCTATGTATGAGAAGTTATTCCCGTAGTTGTGAGTATGTATTAAATAACGTATTTACGTAATTTCTCGTATAGGTGATACGTATACCGAAGACGACCGTAGCCAGGCCCGACGCGGGGGTTACGAGCCAGCTACTTATCAGTGAGTGGGCAGTATTATTTTCCGTATACCTATATATACTTATGATTATCCCAGAATCACTTTTTAAATGGAAATATACGTTTTATCGACTTGCATATTACTTAATTTGATGCATGAGTATTTAATTATACATTTCATGCATATGTTGGTGCCGAGGACGCCAGGTAAGTACCAGGTAGGTACATGTATAGTTGAGAACGAATAATGATTGACATACGTACGAAATACATTTGATATACGTATGAAATGTGGTTGAGATATAGTTGAGATATGTTTATGATATACGTATGAAATGTAATTGAGATACGATTGAGATATTATGCTGATAACGATCATGAGATATGATGAATTATATGATGAAATGTGATGAGATATGTTGATGATATCATGAATTATTAGCTCATAGATCTGTACACACTGTTAGTGCTCTCGCCCAGAGATAGGGGCATAGTCTTTCACGTGTCGTTCACCTCCCGCACCGCATGCTCGCCTTGGATCCAAGTTAGGTGCATAGTCTTGTCGTATAGATCACTTTTGAGTGTTACGACATGTAGGTGACCCGCGTTCATTCGCATAGTCCTCACGTGATTGTAGCACTAGAGCATTTACTATTGAAACAGTGTTGATAATGATGATATGATGAGGTTATGATGTGTGTACAGGATATATATATGATTATGTGATTGAGGAGTTATGAGCTATATTTACAGCCGAGGGCTGAGATGAAATATGTTAACGATATGATATGAGATGCATTGCACGGCATACATTGAAATACTTTGAAAACGTTTTATGCTGAGAAAAGATTGAGATATATGTATGTATTATTTTCTGGGAAATTATACAGGTTTTACGGAGAGGGGCTAGAACTTTGAGAAAAGAATGATTTTGGAAAAAGGAATCGTTTTAGCTGACCCACTCCCTTTTTGTTTTTCGCCCCTCCAGGTTCTAGATAGATTGAATTCTGGGTTGACGCATCGAGGATCTTCCGGCACCTTTCTGACAGATTTATCATCATGTATGACATCAAGTGTGTATTTTAAACATCTTTTATTCGTGTTTGACTGCACCGACTTAGTACGCTCTGAATTTGTAATAAGTGTCGAATCGACTCTAGTACACATTTCTAGACTTCGATTTGAATTTATTCGTACTTCGTTATCGATCTTCGCTTCCGCACAGCGCACATGGTTACGTCACACTCACGTGACGGCCAGCATGCCCTACTTTAGGGTACGGGTGTGTCAACTTGGTATCAGAGCCCTAGGTTGCAGTCTTGCATATTTTGCGAAATTTCTAACGACTTGATGTCTTCTGTCAGAACTATGCCGCCTCGTCGTGAGCCGCGTCGTACTACTGAGACTACACTTCCCGATATTGCCTAGCTGGGGGAAGCGATAGCTTATGCCTTCCAGAATATTATTCGTCCTCCTCCACCCCCTCCTCAGCGAACACCTTTGGAGTCGGTGAATAATCTGAAGATAACTCAATTATCGGGAGGTGAAGAGCCCGAAAGTGCAGAAAGATGGTTTCTTCATATTGATAAGACTTTCAGTATCATGACGAGTCAGGGGAGTCTTCAGCCTGATAAGTGGGTTGAGACAGCTAAATGGTTTCTAGCTAAAGAGCCTGCTTCATGGTGGCATGAGTTGGCTATTCGAATGCCTGATGAAGAGGCAAATGATTGGGAAGTCTTTAAACGTCATTTTTACAGAAGATTTATTCCTAAAGCATATCTCGATGGAAAAAAGCAAGAATTCACCAGTCTTAAGCAGAAGAAGATGTCTGCTAGCGAATATTATCGGAGATTCACTGATCTTGCCCGATATGACCCGGATACAGCTGCAAATCCGGTAGAGATGTTGCGTCGTTTTAAATTGGGTACTAAGAAGAAGTGGCGTACGATTGCAACAGGGTTTCAGTGCTCCAATTACCATGAGTTTTACGAGATATTGCTGCAGATCGAAGACTCGGAGAACTTGCCGAGTGATAGTGATGATGAGGATACTCAGAACAGGAATGGTAAGGGTAAAGCTCCTTTTGTACCTGGACCACGACAGAATCAGAACTTCAAACGAAGTGGGGCAAATTCTAGTGCATCAAGTGGAGGTTATAACGCCACCGGTCAGAGGGGCGGTGGTAGATTCTTCAACGGCGGTGGAAGTCAGAGACAGGGGAACTCTGGGAGGAACAATATTCCGTTTTGCCGTAGGTGCAATGGTCGGCACTATGGCGAGTGTCGTCGAGGTACGAACAGATGTTATACATGTGGTCAGGATGGGCATCATGCCAAGAACTGTCCCCAGAACCAGCAGAGGTCTCAGCAGTCTGTTAGGCCACCACCAGCACCAATGCCGCAGTATTCAGGTCCTAGCGGTTATGCTCAGCAGGGACGTGGTGGAGCCTTCCACTACTCAGGAGACCCTATGCAGTATTCTACGGACCAATACCAACCGCAGCAACCCATGGATCCCCATCACCAGACCGGATACGGACAGTACTCCGGAGGATATATGCCTCCACAACAGCAGTATTCCGGAGGGTATATGCCTCCTCCGCAACAGTCTTTTAGTGGATATCAGCCCCAACTATTGGATGCATCAGCTAGTGGTGTTGGATCATCTCGACAGGCTGGACAACCTAATCAGGGGCGGAATGCCCAGGGGCGTGGAGTACACGCAAACCGAGGTCGTGGGGGACGACAGCAAACTCAGGGTCGCGTGAATAATGTATCTCTGCAGGATGCTCAGAACCATCCAGATTTAATCATGGGTACGTTAATCATTCTTGGTCATTATGCTAGAGTCTTAATTGATTGTGGTGCCACACACTCCGTAATTTCTCATACATTTGCTCAACTGACTCAACCTCAAGCTTCACCTCTTGGGTATGAGATGGAATTTGCTATGCCTCGAGGGGAGAAGTGTTATGTGGATTATGTATATCCCAAATGTTCTGTAATAGTGGAGAATGTGGTTATGCCTGCTAATCTCACTCCACTAGATATCGTTGATTTCGATGTCATCCTTGGCAATGATTGGTTGCACTACAATCGTGCCAAGATTGATTGCTATGGAAAATCAGTGACTTTTCATCGTCCTGGATTACCGGAGATAACTTTTGTTAGTGAGCGTAACGGAGTTAGGCATGGCGTTATTTCGGCAGTAAGAGCTAAGAAGTTGTTGACGAAAGGTTGCCAGGGATACTTAGCTCATGTAGTACTTCATGATGATGTTCCTGATAGTGTGGAGAATGTTCGAGTGGTTAAGGACTTCGCCGACGTATTCCCTGATGATTTGCCTGGATTACCACCAGATCGTGACGTGGAGTTTACCATTGATTTGCTACCAGGAACTAATCCTATCTCGTTGACTCCCTATCGAATGGCACCTGCCGAGTTAAGAGAGTTGAAGATTCAATTGCAGGAATTACTGGAGAATGGGTTTATTCAGCCCAGTACCTCACCTTGGGGAGCCCCAGTCTTATTTGTTCGGAAGAAGGACGGTACCTTGAGATTGTGTATCGATTACAGGCAGTTGAATCGGGCGACGATTAAAAACCGTTATCCGTTGCCGCGTATCGATGATCTTTTCGATCAACTTCGAGGTGCCTGCGTATTCTCGAAAATTGACTTGAGGTCAGGTTACTATCAATTAAAAATCAGAAATGATGATGTTCCTAAAACTGCCTTTAGGACTCGTTATGGGCACTACGAGTTTTTGGTTATGCCATTTGGTTTGACTAATGCACCAGCTGCTTTCATGGGATTGATGAACACGGTATTCCAGCCGTATCTGGATAGATTCGTTATTGTCTTCATCGACGATATCTTGGTGTATTCTAAGTCAGAGGATGACCATGCTCGACATTTGTCATTGGTGTTGAAGAAATTGAGAGAGCATCGACTGTATGCTAAGTTCAGTAAGTGCCAGTTTTGGTTGGACGAAGTAGCATTTTTGGGGCATGTCATTTCAACTCAGGGTATTCTGGTTGACCCTCAGAAGATTACGGCTGTAGAGAATTGGGAACAGCCACGAACTGTCACCGAGGTTAGGAGTTTCCTTGGGTTGGCAGGTTACTATCGACGATTCGTTAAAGACTTTTCGATTTTGGCGCTACCATTGACGAAGTTGACCAGGAAGGATGTCAAATTCGAGTGGGATGAAGATTGTGAGCAGAGTTTCCAACAGCTAAAGTATTGTCTAACTCATGCTCCTGTTTTGACACTTCCTGACGAAGAGGGTAATTTTGAGATCTACAGCGACGCATCGTTGAAAGGCTTGGGTTGCGTGTTGATGCAGCAGGGTAGGGTGATTGCTTATGCTTCACGCCAGTTGAAACCTCATGAGAAGAATTACCCTACACATGATTTGGAGTTGGCGGCCATTATTTTTGCCTTGAAGATCTGGAGACATTACCTCTATGGTGAGAAGTGTAGGATCTTCTCAGACCATAAGAGTCTCCAGTACATTTTTACCCAGAAGGAATTGAATCTTCGCCAGCGTCGATGGATTGAGTTACTAAGCGACTACGATTGTACGATTGAATATCACCCTGGTCGTGCAAACGTGGTAGCTGACGCTCTTAGCAGGAAATCCCAGGGCAGAATTAATGCTTTTCATGCAAGTCGAGTTCCTCTTCTTACCGAGTTGAGATCGACTGGAGCACAATTGGAAATTGAGAATCCGACAGTGGATGATCGGGAGAAAGCTTTACTTGCTAGTTTCCAAGTTAGGCCAATCCTAGTCGACAGAATACTTGGAATTCAGACGAACGACGAAGAGATTCAGGAGCTTATTCGGCTAAGGAATGATGGTAAGAAGAAAGACCTGCGAATCAGAGAATCAGACGGTATGCTTATGCAGGAAAGCAGAATGTATGTGCCGAATAATGCTGAGTTAAAGAAGGATATCTTAGATGAAGCGCATATTTCAGCTTATGCGATGCACCCGGGAGGCACGAAGATGTACCATACCATTCGACCATTCTACTATTGGCCGGGTATGAAGAGAGAAATCGCTGAGTATGTAAGCAGATGTATCATATGTCAGCAGGTAAAAGCTGAGAGGAAGAAGCCGTTTGGGTTGATGCAACCGCTACCCATTCCGCAGTGGAAATGGGATAATATAACTATGGATTTCGTGTACAAGCTTCCTCGTACTCAAAATGGATATGATGGAATTTGGGTGATAGTCGATCGACTCACGAAATCAGCACATTTTATTCCGGTCAGGGAGAAGTTTTCGTTGAATCGATTGGCCGAGTTATTTATATCGAAGGTCGTGAAGTATCATGGTGTTCCGGTGAGTATTATCTCTGATCGCGATCCTCGATTCACCTCTAAGTTCTGGACTGCCTTCCAGAAGGAGTTAGGTACGAGACTTTTGTACAGTACGGCTTATCATCCTCAGACAGACGGTCAATCTGAGAGAACTATTCAGACTTTGGAAGATATGTTGAGATCCTCAGTGCTGCAGTTTGGCGACTCATGGCATCAGTGTTTGGATTTGATGGAGTTCGCTTATAATAACAGTTTTCATTCTAGTATCGGGATGGCACCGTTCGAAGCACTTTATGGGAAACCGTGTCGTACACCCTTATGTTGGTCAGAGGTTGGCGAAAGAGTTTTAGTGGGCCCTGAGATAGTTGAGGAGACTACTCAGAATGTTCAGGTTATTAAGGCTAACATGAAAGCCGCCCAAGATCGCCAAAAGAGTTTAGCAGACAGGCATGCTACTGACCGAGTGTATAATGTTGATGATTGGGTATTTCTTAAGTTATCACCTTGGAAAAGTGTGTTTCGATTCGGAAAGAAGGGTAAGCTGAGTCCTAGGTACATTGGACCTTATCGGATCACCGAACGAGTCGGTGAAGTAGCTTACAGGCTTGAGTTGCCGTCGGAATTATCCAGAGTTCATAACGTGTTTCACGTTTCGATGCTCCGACATTACATTTCAGACCCATCACATGTGATTCCACTGCAACCTCTAGAGATTAATCCAGATTTGACTTACGATGAGGAGCCAGTGACGATACTGGATTGGAAGGATAAGGTGCTCCGAAATAAGACTGTACGATTGGTGAAAGTTTTATGGAGGAATCATGCAGTGGAAGAGTCTACGTGGGAAGCCGAGGACCGGATGAGAGAGATGTATCCGAGGTTATTTTTATGAGTATTTGTAAGTATGGGTGTTGTATGAAATTTCGGGACGAAATTTTTATAAGGAGGGTAGATTGTGACAACCCGTCCCGACATTGTAAATTATGGGATATGAAATGACGGAATTACCCTTACGGGGATTATTTACGTGTGCATGTGTGTGGTGTGAGGATGAATGTGGCCCTCAAATTATTGAAGTTATTTTATTGATGGTGTTTGACGACATGGATTACACCCACACAACTCTCCCTCTCTCTCACTCCCGACACTCTCCCTCTCTCTATCATTATTGAAAACACCCAGAAAACATTCTCTCTGTCTCTCTCAATCATTCTCTCTCTCTCATCCCACGACTGTCTCTCTCTCTCTCTTGTTCTTCACACACGGCATAAGGTCAACTCATACCAAAACTCGACGATCGTCAAAACTAAATACATATTTGGAATCGTGAAGATCATACGAACACAACGGTACCATTTTCAGGTAAGGATCCTTTCGATTTCACGTCCAAAACTCGATGTTCTTATTTGGCACTATTCATCAACTTTTCATACGTTATGTTTTAGGACGATCTAAGATCACAGTGATCCTTGTGAGGTCCCAAGGAGGCTCGGAGTAGTTCGTTGGAGGTGTTTGGACGTCGGGATCACGTGCATCGAGAGTGGCCGGTTTTGGAGTTTGTCCCCGAGGAATTTAAGGACCTTTTTCAAGGTTTTTGAAGGTATATTCATGTTCTACACTAAATTTGGAGCACATAGGAAGAAAAATGGGTCAAAAAGGATGAAAAATGAGCAAGATATGACAATTTGAAAATTTCCCAGAAAACTGGCCAAAACCAGTCGCCGGAGAAGACGACCGGAGGGAATATTCCGGCGACCTGACGGAATATTCCGTTACCGTTAACTGACGCCGTTAATTCTGACGCCGTTAAATCTGACGGAATATTCCAGGAATATTCCTGACGGCGTCAACTGACGCCGTCACTGTGCTCGGCGCGTGGCCGCGCGTGGGGAGCGCGTGGGTCCGTGCCACGTCAGGCGCGTGGGGGCGCGTGGGACATTGAAAAATTATTTTAAAAATATGGGGATGTTCGTGACGACGAGTAGGTCACGTTGGTATATGCAAATACCAAAATTGAGCTATGTATGAGAAGTTATTCCCGTAGTTGTGAGTATGTATTAAATAACGTATTTACGTAATTTCTCGTATAGGTGATACGTATACCGAAGACGACCGTAGCCAGGCCCGACGCGGGGGTTACGAGCCAGCTACTTATCAGTGAGTGGGCAGTATTATTTTCCGTATACCTATATATACTTATGATTATCCCAGAATCACTTTTTAAATGGAAATATACGTTTTATCGACTTGCATATTACTTAATTTGATGCATGAGTATTTAATTATACATTTCATGCATATGTTGGTGCCGAGGACGCCAGGTAAGTACCAGGTAGGTACATGTATAGTTGAGAACGAATAATGATTGACATACGTACGAAATACATTTGATATACGTATGAAATGTGGTTGAGATATAGTTGAGATATGTTTATGATATACGTATGAAATGTAATTGAGATACGATTGAGATATTATGCTGATAACGATCATGAGATATGATGAATTATATGATGAAATGTGATGAGATATGTTGATGATATCATGAATTATTAGCTCATAGATCTGTACACACTGTTAGTGCTCTCGCCCAGAGATAGGGGCATAGTCTTTCACGTGTCATTCACCTCCCGCACCGCATGCTCGCCTTGGATCCAAGTTAGGTGCATAGTCTTGTCGTATAGATCACTTTTGAGTGTTACGACATGTAGGTGACCCGCGTTCATTCGCATAGTCCTCACGTGATTGTAGCACTAGAGCATTTACTATTGAAACAGTGTTGATAATGATGATATGATGAGGTTATGATGTGTGTACAGGATATATATATGATTATGTGATTGAGGAGTTATGAGCTATATTTACAGCCGAGGGCTGAGATGAAATATGTTAACGATATGATATGAGATGCATTGCACGGCATACATTGAAATACTTTGAAAACGTTTTATGCTGAGAAAAGATTGAGATATATGTATGTATTATTTTCTGGGAAATTATACAGGTTTTACGGAGAGGGGCTAGAACTTTGAGAAAAGAATGATTTTGGAAAAAGGAATCGTTTTAGCTGACCCACTCCCTTTTTGTTTTTCGCCCCTCCAGGTTCTAGATAGATTGAATTCTGGGTTGACGCATCGAGGATCTTCCGGCACCTTTCTGACAGATTTATCATCATGTATGACATCAAGTGTGTATTTTAAACATCTTTTATTCGTGTTTGACTGCACCGACTTAGTACGCTCTGAATTTGTAATAAGTGTCGAATCGACTCTAGTACACATTTCTAGACTTCGATTTGAATTTATTCGTACTTCGTTATCGATCTTCGCTTCCGCACAGCGCACATGGTTACGTCACACTCACGTGACGGCCAGCATGCCCTACTTTAGGGTACGGGTGTGTCATATATCCACTATATTTATATATTTATTGTATTTTATAGTAAGTTTTTTTTAGTAATTAAAAAAAATTAAAATCATCAAAATAACTTTTTCCTTTTCGTGTCAAAACAGGTTACCCGCGTGTCACTCTCGTGTAAACCTGTTAAGGACCCGTTATTAACGGGTTCTTAACGGGTTACCCGATAATGACCCGATTAGTTATCGTGTCGACCCGAAACCCGTTATTTTCGTGTCGTTTTCGTGTCGTGTCAGAAACTGCCAGGTCTACTACACAGTGGACTCTAAAGGCCAAAAAGTCATGAACAACCAACTCGTCGGACCGCTTGGAAAGAATCCTGTTATCCTTGGGAGTTAGAAGATTCTTCGCTACCACCGTAACGATTATGTTATTCTTCATCACAAAATCTCCAATTGTAAAAGGATCGTTGGGGGATAAGAAGGATGAGTGCCATAGTTTGTCTGGAGAAGACATGTTAGGATCTTCCCCGACATTCAAATCAAGATGAAGGTCAAATGGGCAAGCCATTTTTAGAAATGATGAAGGAAAAATAAGGTCAGATAAAATCTTAGAAGTGCAAGAAGGGAAATTTTTGCAGGCAGCAATTTTCTGAGTGTATTTGAACAAAATTGACATATCTATAAAAGAAAAGGCAATAGGGTCACCTGTTCAAAAATCGAAGAGACTGATTTTCGAATTTCAAAAACTGGATAAAGTTAACATTTCTCAGACGCAACATCAGCTTTTTGGATATCACATGCAACTTTGTCGAAAGATCTTTGATAAATTTGAAAACGTGTGAATCTTATTGTTCTAATTACACCACAGTTGTTGACAAGAGTAAAGGCACATCACTACTGCCTGCTAATGAAAAATCCCTATATATGTCAACCTCCATCCTCTATGGCAAGGCAAACTTGAAAAATAGCTAACTCTTCCTCATCTCCAAGAATGCACCTTCACAAAACATCTCGAAATACTCAGTTTTCTTCCTTTCTGAGAATACCTTTTCAACCAAGTCACACCAGAGCAAGAGTATCTCATATCGTCTAGGTCGAAAGCAAAGGTATCTCATATCATGTTTTCCCTTGTCGTTTTTTCTTTGTTGTTCCTCTTACCTGCAAGACGATGAAAAAGAAAGCAATCAGTTGGAACTTGAAATCAAACTTCCAGTCAGGAACCGACTGCTTGGAAACTTTCCTGATTGCTTACCTAGCATTGCTCTCGAGTACTCATTTTCAAATGTTGATATGATGATAGCTGCCAAGCATGATGAGTCGCTGAGAAGTGATGTTTTGAAGGACCATCCAAATGTAAGGTTTGCATTCCACCCTTGCATCAGAGGGCTAATACTGCAAGAGAAGATGCCAAACCTGCATTGAGAAAAACTAGGGAAAATACCATTTTTGCAAGGGGAACAGATAAGGCAAGTAAAAATGATACATTGAAGCATGTGGAGACAAGCACAGCAAAACACATGACAATTCATCCCCGACAAAGTCGAAGATCACTTGCTATGTGAAGCTCCTCATTGTCCAATTTCATTCAAGATCAAGCCTCGACGCCCCTTGAAGAAATCACAAGTCCGATTCAAGATCAAGTGTCCACCACCCTTGAATCAAATTCAACTCCAGATAAAAGGAGTAAATTCAGACCTTTAGAGGAAGTCTAGCAGAAGGCTCTCTAGCCCAGTTCAAGATCAAGCTGTGGAAAATCAACAACAAGTAAAGCCAGTGAAAAAGGTATATCATTTTTGGGGGAAACATCAGCCTAAAGAATTCGAAATCAGGGGGAGAAACTCATCAGGGGGAGCATCCAAAAAACAGATCAAGATTTTAATGAGTCAATCGAAGACTTGTGGCCATCCAAGAGGGAGTGTTGTAAATATGGATGTCCATTGTTTGTTAGTGTGGTTGGTGTAGTAAGTAAATGCTTAATGGGTGTAGTAGGTGAAAGCATTACGTGAGTGTGGTAGGTTTTGATTTAACATCTTGCCTATTCATTTGCCTATATAAGGAAGGCCAAAGTGTAAGAAGAGGTTACACACATCAAGAATAGAGGGAATTATGAGGACAACATCAAAGAGAAGAAGAGATGAGAGAATTGAGAGAGTTATCTTTGTACTCCTATTATTCCAAATTATAAATGAAAGCACTACTGCTGCCCGGATGATGTACTCCAGTTACACTGCCTGTAGAAGAACATCGTAAATTTTGTGTCTTGCTTATTTATTCCACTGCACACAATGTCGATTTTACAACACTACGTGGTTTTGTTGCAAGAGTTCCACGATCTAAAACTCACATTATAGATTATTAGTAAAGAGTAGGAAGAATTTAAAATTATTACAATAATTTGAGAGAGTTTCGAATCCGAAATGCATGAGTAGAAGTCAATATCATATTAGACCACATGTATTCCATGTTATAACTTATTTATTTGTTGATTTGCATACTGGAGGTCGGTAGGTGGAAGACTCGAGGTGCACCAATATAAGATACGTGCGCACACAAATACATATAAGTATATATTAATATATATATATATATATATATATGCACAGTGGCGAAGCCACATGAGGT
Organism: Crataegus laevigata; assembly: GCA_963580275.1. Classification (NCBI taxonomy): domain Eukaryota; kingdom Viridiplantae; phylum Streptophyta; class Magnoliopsida; order Rosales; family Rosaceae; genus Crataegus; species Crataegus laevigata. Next base: position 7,560,011 of record OY756946.1, on the reverse strand, counting down.
TGAGGAATGGCGGCCGCCACTCCTCTCGGCGGGAAACACTATTGCAGAGCTAGGTTCGCCACTCCCCTCATCGCCAGAAAACCCACTGGTTCATCCTCTGTTTGTGTTGTTGGGTGATGCGGTGTCCCTTCCTCGCCACTCCCCTCCTCGTCACTGACGCCCACTCCCACTCCCACCCCCTCCCTTAATATGTTGGTTTTTGGGATGGAGATTGACGGATTAGGGGCAGGATGTGGGCGCACCTGGGTTTGAAGAAAAAAAATTGAAGACGTCATCTGCTTACAAGCCGGCCGCGGGTTCGCCATTGACGGACAAGAAGAATCCATATGCGGTAGATTTTGTCACCGGCCATGTAAATGGTGGCTCAAAGCTCTCTGAAAAAAGACCCGGATTGGCGTTGAAATCGAGCAGAGACACCACCTCACCCACCGCCGACGAAGTGGTGATGCTTTTCTTTTCGGCTTCTTCGACTTCCTAGAAAGAGAATTTTTAGTTTGTTTCTAAGGAAAATTGGAATTTGATCTTTCATTATCATTTGGGGTCAATTGTTTTGTGTTTTGCAGGAATCGAGGGGACTCTACCCCACTGGTTTTAATTTACTTTTTCTTATTTATTTGTTAACTTATTAAAAGTTAACAGAGTTATGTTATAGTTAAGTGGTAGTACATGTGTCAAACAATTAAAGAAGGAGACATTTTCTCTTTTTTATTATTTATTATTCTTGTATGTGTTTTTTCCCTCTTTTAAGAACCCTAGCATATTTATCTTAAACTCTCACATTATCTATAAATATTGTACTAATTTTTAAAAAATAATGTAAATATTGTTTAATACTTATTTTACGATAAAAGAAATATATTTAAATCCATCTAGGCTCCTGCCTAAATCTTGTCTAGGAGCCTAGCTGCTAGGTCCCAGTCCATTGCCTGACTAGCGCTGAATGTTTTTTTAGAATCTAATCCTGACCAATTTAAGCTTCTTACATGGCTTTGATATTACCGCTTACAACTGCTTTAGTGAAGATACTGTTTTCTATTATGAATATTGACTCAAAACTTTGCACTGTCTAATGTAAAAGCAATCGCTTTGATTGAAACCTTGCACTCTTTTGAATTTCGCCCCTCCCCTCAACAAATCCTGGCTTCGCCACTGTATATGCATGTTACTCATGGTATTTACCTAGCATTTTCTAAAATATATGCTTGTTACTCATGGTATCTACCTAAACACGTGCACATGAAGGTTGAATGTGAGCAAGTGTTATTATTTTTTGAGAACTACTAAACCCACCCCATTGTCCTATTTTCCCACCCACATTTTAATAAAAATTTCAAAGACGTGTATATCCTTTTAGGAAAATACTTTTAAATCCCTACATGTTTCTTTCCCCCACCGTCTCTCCCTTCCCCATTCTCTCTCTTCTTAGCTTCTCCACCAACCGTTATGTTGTTTCTTCCTGTCTCTATCTCAGAAACCAGTCTCAAATCATTCGTATCTCTGCCTCTCTTTCGACCTCCCTCTCTCTTCCCCAACCCAAATCTTATGTCACCTACAATCTAAATCGCATCACTGAAATAGCGAAACCTCTCTACACCCAATATCCCTTTTTACCCTCTTTGTCTGTTTAGATTTCTATTTGCTTCCACTGTCAATTTTGTATTTGAATTAATTTTGGAATTAATCAATTTTCGAGCTAGGGTTCATTTTTATTTGAATAAAACAAAATTGGTTGTATTCGCATTTGATTGCAACAAAACCAATGACTATGTGGCTTTCAAGGTTGTAAATTTTCACCCTTTTTAATTTTTCACAAGATAAGTTAATTTCTAGGTTTGTCCAAAGATTTGCAATCTTGATTTTGGTGTAAAGTTAGTTCTTGGAGGTGCGGTGTTTAAAGGTTATTTTAGGAATAACAGTGGGTGGGGAAATAAAATGCTAAGTTTTTAATTTTTTTTATAGTGGGTGGGATAATAAGGTGATAGGACAATGGGGTGGGTCTAACATCACTCTATTTTTTTGGGAACAAATTGCTTTATCCGAAAAGAAGGAGGAAAAAAACCCTCAGATAATAGTATCATGAGCAGTAAAGAGGCATACTACAGAAGTGCTAGTTGGTACAGTAATTGAAGTTATGAAATATTAAAAAATAAAATAAAATAATGATGAGAGAAAATAGGAGTAGAAGAGAAAGTAATTTAATGAAATTACGATACTATCTTTGTTATTGTATTTTTTCCTCAATAATATATTTTCAATAAGTGGATATGGGAATAACCACTTAATATTATGGTTTAATAATATTCATCTTCACTTACAAGTGAGAAGTCCTAGGTTCTATGCTTAAAATTGTTAAGCCCATTAGTTGGGTCAAATTTCAGGGTCATTAGTATCCTAAGCCGCCAATGGACACAAGTTTAATGTTGAACCACTTCTATCGCATTGAATATCAAACAATTCCAAATATGCTAATTAGTTGGACAACTTATTTCAAATTGAATATCAAACAATTCCTAAACAAAGTACCGGTGGTATCTGGATGAATGAGCCTTCTAGAATTAGGCAGTTGGTGGATGATCATTTTGGTCAGCTGTTCTCGACTGAGGGGGATAGGCAGTGGGGTGATATTTTAGATTGCTTGGATCCGATTATTACCACGGAAATTAATGATGTGCTCAGTTGACCTGTTGAAGACATGGAGATCATGGATGCAGTTTACCAGATGGAAGGATCGAAAACGCCTGATCTTGATGGTTTTCAGGGGATATTCTACCAAAATTTATAGGAGATCATCACTCTGGAGATTAGGGGGCTTGTTGGTCAGTGTCTATGGGAGTGTGGTTGTCCAAAGCAGATAAATGAAACGTTTATTACCTTAATTCCCAAAGTCCCAAACCCGGAGTCTGTGAACCAATTTAGACCAATAAGTTTTTACAATTATGCTTATAAGGTTCTCTCTAAAGTTCTTGCCAACCGTCTCAAATCATTTATGTTGGAGCTCATTTCTCCTAGTCAGTGTGCCTTTGTCCATTGCCGGCAAATACAAGATAATATTATTTTGGTGCATGAGGTTTTCCATTTCCTAAAACTCTGGAAAGCAAAGCATCGGTTCGAACTTGGTATTAAGCTAGATATGAATAAGGCCTACGACCGCGTCAAGTGGGATTTGCTTGAAGCTGTTTTGAGGAAGATGGGATTCTGCAATGAGTGGGTGAAAGTCGTGATGCGATGTGTGTCTTCGGTTCAATTTTCAGTTCTTATAAATGGTCAGCCTGGGAGGAACTTTAAGCCTTCGAGGGGACTGCAGCAGGGGGATCCTCTCTTGCCTTACCTATTCTTGATTGTCAGTGAAGTGCTCTCTCGGTTAATTAAGAGGGCTGCTGATCTCGAGTTCTTGGATGACATTCAACTGAGTATGAATGGGCCTAAGCTTACACATCTGTTGTTCGCCGATGACACATTTGTTTTCCTAAAAGCTACTCTGGAAAACTGTTGGAATATATCGAACCTTTTAAGGGTTTTTTGCCATGCATCTGGGCAACATGTCAGCCTGCAAAAGTCTACTATTTATTTCAGTGCTAACACCCTACAAGTGCTTGCTCGTGCTTTGTGTGATACTTTAGATATGCCACAGGTTGATGGTCCGAGGGTGTATTTGGGAATTCCTACGATCTAGGGCTGGTCAAAGCGTGATGCTCTCGCGTACATAAAGGAAAGGGTTTTAGCAAAAGTTATGGGGTGAAAGCAACAATTTCTTTCTTAGGCCGACCGTGAGGTGCTTATCAAGGTAGTTGTTCAGGCGGTTCCAGCTTATTTGATGAATGTTTTCTACCGCCTGCTCGTCTTTGTAGTGAGATTGATGGGGTTCTTGCTAAGTTTTGGTGAGGAAACAGAAATAAGGATAGGGGCATTCAATGGGTGAATTGGTAATAAATGGGTTATGCAAAAGGTGATGGAGGGATGGGCTTTTGAAACTTGATGGATTTTAATACTGCGCTTCTCGCCAAGTAGTGTTGGTGACTAATCCATGAACCGGATTCCTTATGGGCAAAAGTGTTGAAATACTGGTACTTCCTTAATGATTCATTCCTCAATGCCAAGAGTGCCCCCGGGGGGGGGGGGGCTGGCGTTATGGGCATGGTGAAGCATACTGGAAGGAAGATACCTTATTATCCGGGGGAGGGGGGAAGATGGCAGGCGATGAGTGGAAATTCAATTAGGCTTTGGGAGGATAACTGGGTTCCCGGTGGTGATAAACAGACATCCAAATCCTACGGGGGCGGCGATAGTGGATAGATCGCAGGTGGTGGCGGACATAATTGATCTAATTTCAAGGTCGTGGAGGCTAGATGACTTCACGGATATCGTCTCTGAGGTTGAGGGGAACGCCATTGCCATGCTTCATGTAGGGGACCCGCAAGCCCCAGATCGTCTTACTTGGTCTGCAGCAAAAAATGGCGTATAATCAGTAAAATTTGGTTACAGGTGGGTGCATAGCACACACCCAAGGGGGCGGTCTAGTCGTCCATCCTCCTTTCGTTCTGTTAACAATGTGGAGTGGAGTGGAATCTAGAACTTAAAGGTTCCCCCCTTCCAAATAAAATTTTTTATTTGGAAATGTAAAAAACAAGGCTATTGCAACAAAAGCTCTTTTATTTAGAAGGAGATGCGCTGCTTCCCCTGCCCAATTTATCATGTTCAAGATGAATTAGTCGAACATCTTCTTCTTCTTTGCCCGTGGGTCCAGCTAATTTGGTTTGGTGGGCCTCTCAGTCTTCGTATTGACCGTTAATTTGTCACAACCTTGGACTCGTGGCTGTCTTCCATTTTCAAGTTGAACTTAGGTTCGAATGAGTCTACATCCCGCTTTCTTTCTTTAGTGGCCTTCACTTGCTGGTTTATTTGGAAGGCTAGATATAATGTTGTGTTTAACTGCAGGGTCCCATCTCCTTCTCAAATCATACATGCCTTGACTTGTGGAGGGATGCCGTTTCGCTCAAAAGTTGAATCTTACTCGGGTGACGATTAAGTCGGACTCGAAGACTGTCATCTCATGTTTGCAAGATTGTTCGATGAGCTGTGCTTAGGAAATCTTCCCAATCCTTAGTTGAATTCGAGTGGTGGGGAAGACTTTCCAATCTTGCTATTGGACTTGGGTTCCAAGATCAGCAAATGTTGCGGCGGACTTCGTTGCTTCAAACTTCACTTCGGAGATGCGTGCCTCGGCTTGGGTTGAAAGACCTCCATCTTCTTTTGTGAGAATTCTAAACAAGCATGGTCTTCATTGCTCTCTAACTGTGTATTTTTTGTCTTGTTCTGTGGGATGACGTTTCTACCATTTGTGGCTGCTTCTGTGTGTAATCCCATGTTGTTGTTGTTTCTTGTTATGTCTCTCTGTCAACCTTCGTTGGCTTTTGTTGTTATTGTTGGCCGTTGTGCCCTTATTAATCCCAATTTTAGTTCAAAAAAAAAAAAAAAACAATTCTGAATACGCTAATTAGTTGGACAACTTGATTTGTATGTATCTGTTCTAATTTGTTTTTGGGAAAAGCATCTTTGCTAGATCCCTTTTTTTGGGGATCCTAAGGATCTTGTGATCATGATCATTCATCGTACCTAATGAAAAAAATGACCGCACGATGTACGATGAATGGTCACGATTATGAGATCCCTATGATCCCCATGAAAAGGATTCGGCGAGGATCCTTTCCTTGTTTTTGTACTTAGGAAATGTTGTATCCATGTTGGAAAGGGATCCTCTCCTGATCGATTCCACCAAATCCACTAAGTTCGGAGATTCGGATTATTGAAATTTGATCCAATGATTATAAACAGGAACCTACTTTAAAATTTATAATAACTTTAGCTGTTTGATCAAATTTCAGGAATCCGAATTCTCGAATCTCTAGATCCCTTTCCCATGTTTTCATTTCAAAAGATTCGAAGCTATGTTCTCCATGAGCCTCATGACCTCTCGGCCTTCGTGTTGTGATTTCATTGCATAGTTTGATATTAGGGTTTATGACTATTTTACCAGATTATTATTGATTTACACTAGCAGTGGGAGGATGAATGGCCCTGAACTATCACAACTAAGATATTCTTTCTAGTTACAACTTACAACCAGTAAGGTATTTTTGATAGTCATATATCAGCATATTGTGTAAAATCCGCATAGTTCATATGCAGACTACTTTCCTTTCCGGACTGAAGACCCTTTATATGTACATAGTCGAGCTCAAACGGTACCACATCATGTTATTCTGCCGTTAAAGAAAAAATAAATTTAAGGAATATTAAAATGGTATATAGTATTCCAATTTAAAACGGTGAAGATATGATGGTCCTTGCAGTTTAGATAAGGTTTCACTTTACCCCATGTATTTAAAGTTTCACAATGTAACCTTTTTAATTATAATTGTTGTCTGAACAAACTATTGGTCTATAATCTCGTCCTTTAGTAATGATTTTATGTGGTCTCATTGTCCAAGATGACTTTGTGTTCTTGATTATCAGTTAAGATCAGTGTGTGCACTGGTATAGGTTTGTCTCGTCCATCGTTCTTATGACATTGTATTGATGCACCTATACTTGTTGTAGCCGTGTAAGAGTTTTTAATTAATCGGTTATTTGTATAAAAAAAAATGTCTTCTACACAATTAGCATCTGAGTGACACACCAAAGGTAAATTAGACGTTTGCAACGTGTACATCTCTCATTTCAGAGCACTAGAGATGGCGACTCAACGAGAAGATTTCAAAACAAGGGAGATGGTGAAGTCGTTAACGGCACTGCAAAACATGAATAGAAGGCAACGTACAGACGGTGATATCTAGTTTCGTCAACAAAATCGATGCCTTGTTGTCTTCTCCTCCTCTATTTAATTTCTCGTTACACGTAAAGTTGCTAGATAATATCCTATTTGTTTTCTTAGAAGAATTCAAAGAATTGAAATAGGCGAAACAATTCGTTTTTGCAGTCAAGAAAACAATGCCAACGAAGAAAAAAATAAGGGATTCCTTAAATATTTTATATAAGGGTAAAATTCTCATTTTATGGTAGATTTTTATATCAAAGGAGTTTATACGAAAGTGAATTAAAAAAAAATATTAGGGAGATCACATTTGGTATACCACATGATATGACAAGTGATTTATGCATATCATGTCAATTAATAAGTACATAGTCTAATCTAGCATTATTCGTGAATTAAAACTTAAGAGATTCTAGTGCAATTTTTATAAGACAATAAATTTCAGGATTGTTAGTGAAACTAAAATGATAACGGTAATATCAAAGAATGGTGGTTAAAAGTTGGCCAATGTGAAGCTGAGCTGCCACCCGTCTACTTGAAGACTGTTAGTTCAAAGAATGGCGGATGGAGGTTGGTTCCATACTTTCCACGTACCCAGTCGAAGAGAATTGTGTTGAATGACTTTCACCTATTGAATGAAACTTTAGCTTTATTTAATAACAAAATCAACGTACACAGCAATAAACAACCTGATAAAGGAAAAAGATTATAGCATAGCACAAGGAGTCCAGGACAACTTGTATATTCAGAAAGCCTTGAGCAAAAGATCACAGTACAGCCGTATCCAGAAAATAGAAAGCCAAGTTATATGCAGGAGATCTTAGGGAGGAAAGACAGATTACTACTATGGTGGTGGGTTTTGGAGTAGAAGTAATGGTGGCACTCGTGGGGCTCTGGGCAGTGTGTTTGCGACCATTTCTATTTGCATTTGCAGGAGAGATGGTGGATGTCATGAAGTTCCATGTACGCGAGCTAATTAGGAGACGTACCCGTAGGCGCTTTTCTTCATCCTTCCAATAATCACAGTCGGGCGATATAACAAGAAGCGCTGATCCAGAAAAAGTGGACTTCTGGCGGACTTCAGCATCTCATCACGTGAAGAAATAAGGAATGTCCTTTTAGCTGCTAAATAATCCCCATTCTCTTCACCATTTTTCACTTATATTGTATCGAAGTGGAAGTGGCCAACGAGTTGATAACTTGATATACACGAGGATGTGATTTTTTGCAATTTTTGGATTTATCAAGGAACAATGTAGTAGTATTGTGCTTGTACAGTACATGGATAGATGCATCGTTAATTAGTTAATTTTTTTTGCGAGGTTTTATTTAACATGAGTAGTTTTCAGTGCCCATTAGATTAGAACGGAACTTCCTCGCATGGCTAGCTCAGAATCCCAATCCCAGTATCGCCATTTTTGGTTTTAATTACTTGTTATTGATTTATTGTTTAGTCCTTAGAGGTTTCCCTTTGGGTATTTTGATAAGAGAATTGAATTATTGACTTGTCAGTTAGTTTTAATTTTTGGGTTATTTACACATTTATAGAAATACATTCCACTTCACTCAAACTAATTTAAGTGTCATACAAAGTACAAACACCATACACTACATCAGTTTTTTTTTTCCTTTCTATAATTCAATTTTTTCCCTTGAATTTCAACCTTAAATAGTGGTTATTAATAATTCATATACATGATAAGAGTGGTATTCTTTAATTGGATTATTTTTATAGGCAGACCTGATAAATCCTTGAATATTATCAATTTCCATTGGAGTTGCTCATAAAGAACCTTAAATTTGTTTAAAAAGTTGGCCTGGCATGAGTTATACAAAAATATCTCAAAATTTGAGGAATTTGTCAGCGATGCAATCTGAAAGGGCCGCAAGTTAACAAGACTGCAGATCGGAGGCCTGGAGGAACACAGCATTGGACTCTCTCTGTCTCTGTCTCTCCATACTCGGTCTCTGTCTCTCCATACTCGGTCGATCCACCACGCACCACTCTCTCTCTCTGTCTCTGTCTCTCCATACTCGGTCTATCCACCACGCACCCCAACCCCCCATTCCAAGTCAAACCATCAACCCCCACATCCTTGACTCGTACGTAAGTCTCATCTAGATACTCTTTTGAGATCGACCATTCAGAGCCTGATAATATAGCATGTGTCATAAGTCCCGTTTGACAGCTTGTATAAGGGCTATATAGAATTAATAATATGAAACAAGGGCCAAATAGAATTAATAATATGAATTCGGTTGTTTGATGCCTTTCGTATTAAATAGCACCGAAGGGTGTGTTTGGTACGCGGGACGGGACGGAAAAGAGTGGGACGGACGCGTTCCGTCTCACGTTTGGTGTGTTAAAATTATGTGGAATGCGCGTCTCACAGAACGAAAATGGGTTAGATTTTGGTTCCCCCTCCCCTTGGAACGGGTTTTTCCATCCCGTGGGACACAAAATTATATTTTTTTGGACAACAATACCCCTCTTATTTTTCATTAATTACATTGTCTACCTCCCTTGTCTCTCTCCGTAACCTCCCTCTCTTCTGCCCTTGTCTCTCCCGTAGCCCTCCTCTTCCTCCACCACAAACCCAGTAACCCAACTGCTAACCCAATCCCAGCAAACCCATCCGAACCCAACTATGGCTACACCTTCTTCTTTGGCCCCGTCACCATAGCCAGGTCGACGACGACGCATTGCAGCCATGGAGGCGTTACCCATCCCGATGGACGCGTACAAACTAGGGTTTATCGGAGCAGGTAAAATGGCTGAGAGCATCGCCAGAGGAATCATCCGATCAGGGGTTCTCCCTCCCAATCGCATCTCCACCTTCCACCCTGACCCCAGTCATCGCCAAGCCTTCGAGTCCTTCGAAGTCCATCTCCTCTCCGAAAACGACGACATCTAAACCCCCAATCTCTCCCTCTCTCTCCCATTTTCCTTACAGAAATTGATTGAAATGAATTTTGGGATTTTTCTGTGTTTGAATTTTGAGATTTTTCTTGTAACTGTTTGGGGGTTTGATTGGTTGCAATGCCGCTAGTCTTTTCTTCTTTCTACACCGAATAGGCGATGTAAGCTCCATCAAGTTGAGAACTGTAGCCACTGAGTTCATACTCGCACTCAGCAATTGTACAAACAAGGCTAAGTTAGTCATTTAACACAAAATCCGAACCGTTCCGTCCTATGAGTACCAAACATAACACGAACCTCCATTTCGTTCCGTTCCGTCCCGTCCCGTCCCGTCCCGTCTGCGTACCAAACGGTACCAAACTATTTAACCGGTCCCACTAATTTCGTCCAAAAGACGTGTATTATTATTCGGCCGTCTTCTCTTTCCTCTCTCTCGTGAACTCGTTTGCCCATCTGAATTGAAGAATTGGTATGCCGTTCTTCCTTTTGCTCTCCAACCCAACAACAACTCTCTAGCTTTGATAGTGTTTTATATGGTTTGTATGTTTGATTGATTTGTGAGGAATGATATGCAAACGAAACGAAGAATTATCAAAGAGAGAATTTCATAGAAATGACAACTAAGAGGCTGTACATTGCACCGGCTCTCAACAAAAAACTACTAAATTTCGATAAAAACAAAAAGCTATTAACTCTTTTGGACAAACACAATCTCATCCTTACATTGAGGCTTTTAATCTAGACCCTACATCTGTCACTTGACTATTCATCACTATTCTAAAAATCCTCACCTAGGCACTAAGCGGTTGGCCACCGCCCCAATTAATGCCTAGATGTTTGAAAATTAAGAAAGGGCACCTAGACTTGCTGAGTGCCTACCTAGACCGCATAACCCGCCCAGACCCACCTAAGTTACGACTCACTGAGATAGAAAATAGATAACTTTCATTTTACATTTTACTTTTTCAATAAATTGTAAGAGACTTGTTGAATACTCAAAGGAACACATATTATATACTTGTTCTCCATGTTTTCAATGTGTTCCAATAGCTCATAATATATATGTCATTCCATTTTGTAGTTTATGATGAAATCATATATATTTTAAATATAAACAGATACTTATTTACATGAAATATAATAAATTTAATTAAATCCGCCTAGTGCCAGCTTAGACCCCGCCTAGCTGGCTAGGCGCTAGGCCCCAACCTGCCCCCAACTAGCTCTTAGTGTTTTTTAGAACCTTGCTATTCATCACCACCACCACCAGAACAACAATAGCTAGCAACAAAAAGCTAACAACTCTTTTGGACAGACACAATCTCAACCTTACATTGAGGCTCTTAATCTAGACCCTACATCTATCACTTGACTATTCAACACCACAACAACAATGACTATTCAACACCACAACAACAACAATAGCTAGCAACAATGTCACACCTCGAACCCGAGGTCGGTAATAAAAATTCGAACCAAGAATTCTTTACAACCTACATTAAATAGATGAATAAACTTCCTATTCTCCAATCTAATCTGACCTCATCCTGCCTACTCTCTTGAATGTCTAGTTTATAAACCTGCATAGCATCAGAAGGATGAGCTTCAATAGCTCAGTAGGGACATAGCCTTATCACATTAAATTGACAAAATTAAATTAAGTGTCATGAAATCATATAGCCAAATATCAAATCATTATTGATAATAATGCATGAATGCAATGCAACATCTTCAACTACCCCCATTTGTATAATAAAACACGCGAACCTGCATGTTCTATACCATGCATTTTACCCTGCAGAGGTGGTTCAAATGTTATATTATAAAAACTAACCCCCATATGGTATCCTAAGTTCATAAACCCATTTTGCCAGTCATCTTATCTAATTCATTGATCTCTAACCCAAATCACCCACATCGACAATGAATAGATTCAACTACACAAAAAATCCTTTCCAACTACCCTCATATCCATACTTCCAATCTGAACACTGAAATTCCAACCACATCAACATGAATGATGCACAAATAATGTCATTTTATCTTTCACACATATCACATTATATTCTTAACGAATAACATTTCAGCAATAATTTTATAACCAATAACAAGTAAACACTTAATTGAAGCAATTAGCCAATTAATATTCAACCACATTAATCAACCATAAAGATCAAGAATATTATAACATTTCATGAAATTTAATAAAATTGATTTCCGTAAAGGTCTAACATATTTCCCCTACTTGGATTTCAAAGCTAAAACAAAGATCCACATCACTACCGAAATAGCTAAGTTTCACGTACTTATCCACGTCACTACCGAAATAGTTAAGTTCCACATACTTATTCAGGTCACTACTGAAATAGTTAAGCTCCACGTACTTAAGCAAGTTTCTTGATCACGTCCAAATACCATGTATTTCTTCCACTCTTATCTTTTCTAATTTCTCTCACTATACACACACACACATATCATATATAATATATAGATAATGTAAGTACGTATACAATTATGCGTACATATTTATCATGCCAAAATATAGAGACATGTATATATATATACACACACACGAGTTGCAAAGCATGCATTGCATGCTAGCCCCCTTTGGAAAACAAATGAAGAGGGTCCACTATTTATAGCAATATAAGTCGGTTTGAAGACTTAGTAACTACGTAAATGCCTTAAATATAATATATATGGATACAATTTAATAGGACCGGTTCTTCTCTATTGTAATGAGGTGTCAACTGCATAGTAATATAAGGCACGTGTCCACAGGTAACTTCATATTTGATAACTTTTCTCCATATTTTGACAGCTCGTACTTGGGGTAATATGAGTCACAAATACACTTGTCCATTATATGTGAACTTAAAAGACACCTCTACCTTAATCCTTTCAACTCAAAGGCTTAGTCATAAAGGTAATCATATGTGTGAATATGCATAACACGGTACCAGCTAGCTAAGTATCTAAAATTCACCCCAATTGAAAATAATATCTACAATTAAATTAAAATTAAAAAGTTTGGGGTCTTACAAACAAAATGCTAACAACTCTTTTGGACAGACACAATCTCAGCTTTACATTGAGGCTATTAATCTAGATCCTACATCGGTCACTTAACTATTCAACACAATGACAACAAAATACTATTTTAAATGAGAAAAACTAGTTGTTTGACTCTTGTAGTTGCTTATTCTTTTTCTTTTAGGAATCCATAAACCATTTAAGTTTCAACACTCCTCTCTAAATTCTTTATGGTTTTGACTCCAAGCTGATCTCTAAGGTAGATGAATCTTTCCTTTGGAAGTGTCTTAGTAGCCAGTTGGTCTTCAGTTCTGCAATATAGTAACTCAATGGTATTCCCCTGCAATGCATCTATAATGAAGTGATACTTCCTTTAATGTGTCTTGTCTTCTGATAAAACATATGATTCTTAGTCATTGCTATGGTTGAGGTACTGTCACATATCAATGACATTGAATTGACTTGCAGAACAAACTTTAACCAAAATCCTTGAGAACAAACTTTAACCAAATTGCCTATGATGTTGCTTCTATAACACTTAAATACTCAAATTCTTGTGGACAGTGCAACACTTTGTTACTTGATTAAGGCCCAAGAGAATACACCAGAATTGAAACTAAATGCATAAGCTGATGTGCTCTTCATGTCACCTTCACTTTTTCCCCAGTCACTATCACATAAGCCAACTAGAATTGCAGACTCGCCTGTAGACATCGAAATTTCGATGAAATAAATGTTAATCAATGCATTAAAAAAATTTACAACTGTAAACATCGAAATTTTGGGGAAATAAATGTTAATCAAAGCATCAAAATTACAACCTCCATTCATTTCATCTACATCATCAATTTACTTCACCAACAAAAATGGACGGTAGTGATTCATTCTCAAAGCCTATAAATAGGCTTCTCTGTCAAAAAGAAGGGGAAACCAAAAAAAGGAGAAGACACCAAAAACCTTGAAGCATTGAAACTCTAAAGCTTCCAAGCAAATCCTGAAGGATCAAGAAAGATCTCTTTGTTCTTCGTCAAGATCAAGCTCCTGACGGCCCTTGAAGGAAGTGTTCATCATTCATCACCCGTTCATCCTAAAATCAAGCCCCGACGGCCCTTTGGATCAATAGCTCATCAACAAATCTACTCATTACAAAGATAGAATCAGAGGATCAAATTGTAAAAGAGATTGTAACACTAAAATCAATACCAAATATTATTTTGTACACGTGTTTCTTGTCTCGTTCGTTTCAGGAATTTCTGTGTTTACAAATTTGGCACGCCCGGTGGGACAATCTCTACCTTTCATCTCTTTCTCCGTTCAAGAAAACCAAAACACACCTCCAAAATCAATGGCATCAAGAAAGGATTAAGCTGTTCTCGTCACCAAAGCAAAGAACAAGAACATCGTCGCTGCAAGTGGTGACACTTCAGGCATCATCACTCGAAGCAAGGCAAGAGCCCTTTTTGCCGCGGCTCTCACCCCTGTATTAACTCTACCAAGTGGACAAGAGCACCTGAGCTACAAGCCCGTGATCACTCTGACCTCGCTAAGTGCGCCAAGGGAGGGTATCTCGAAGGAGTACCCCGAGTCCCCGCTCTCTGATGCCAACTCAAGTAGCAGCGCAGCCATGCAAGTCATGACCACTGGAGAGACTTCAATCGAGGAGCAGTTTGCCCAAATGAATGAAGTGATCGCGAGACTCACACGAACTATGGAAGAAAAAGACTTGCAAATCGCCGCACTCACTAACCAACTGGAGGTGAAACAAGACGTGAAAGTCGACCTAAAGGTTGATCCACCAAAGAAAGAAGTCGACGAAGAAGAGAAGCCTTTGGTGGAGAAAGACGAAGAGAAGCTGGAGCTGGACCAAGAAGCAGCGCTTATGAGATCTCTCTCTATCTAGCAACTGCAAGAGATGATCGCTAGCACCATCAAGGCGCAATACGAAGGGAGCTCACATACCTCCGTCTTGTACTTAAAGCGCTACTCTAAGAAGATTGACGCTTTGAAAATGCCGAGGGGCTATCAGCCGCCAAAATTCATGCAATTCGATGGGAAGGGAAACCAAAAGTAGCACATCTCCCATTTCATTGAAACCTGCAACAATGCTGGAACGGAGGGAGACTACCTCGTCAAGTAATTTGTGCGCTCACTGAAAGGTAACGCCTTTGACTGGTACACTGACCTCGAGCCCGAGCTTATCAACAATTGGGATCAGCTCGAAAAGGAATTCCTCAACCGTTTATACAACACTCATCGCACCGTTAGCATGCTAGAGCTAACCAGTACAAAATAATGGAAGGACGAACCTGTTGTCGACTACATCAATAGATGGCGTTCATTAAGTCTGGATTGCAAAGATCGACTTTCTGAAATCTCCGTCATTGAGATGTGTGTTCAAGGCATACACTGGGGGTTACATTACATACTCCAAGGCATAAAACCGAGAACGTTTGAGGAGCTGGCAACTCGTTCTCATGACATGGAGCTGAGTATCACCAATCCCGGGAAGAATGAGCTAATCGTCAACTTTAAGAATCATAAGGTGTTCACCCCAAATGTAGACAAGACCGGGAAGAGACCCGCCAATGAAACTTTTACTGTCAACACTACTCCTATCAAAACTTCTTCCACTCCCATCAAGACCTCATTCGCCCCTATCAAGATTTATTCCAAGAACAAAGGAAATGAGGTGAAGAAAAGTGAGCCGCCTCGCACCCAAGATAGGTATAAAAACACCTTGAGGGAGTTAGAGCAAAAGACATACCCTTTTCCTGACTCAGACATGGATGCAATGTTAGACAACTTGCTGGAAAAGAAGGTGATTGAGTTACTAGAATGCAAGCGCCCTGAAGAGATGAATCGAGTTAATTATCCCAGGTACTGCAAATACCATCGTATTGTAAGTCATACTGTTGGCAAATGCTTCATCCTGAAGGATATTATCATGAAGTTAGCGCGACAAGGGCGAATTGAACTCGACCTAGAAAGTACGGCCACAACACACACTACTATAATCGTGTTTGGGTCCCTCGATCCCGTTCCTCTCCAAATAACCCATGACCGCTCCCTTCAATACTCAAGTCACACGGCACCTTCTATAGAACCATCGTTGGGGGCAAATGACCAAAATGCGCTTATCGACAATAAAGAAAGATGGACATTGGTAACCTACAAAAAGACAAGGAAGCCAAAATCACAAGTCACACTGCCAAAGGTGGGACAAGGAAGAAATCACAGTAGCTGCAACAATAGGAAGTCCAAGAGAAACGTAAGAATTGATAAGCCAACGTACGCTGGGGAAACCACAGAGCAAGAGCCACGTATCCCCATCTTCTTGCATGAGTATTTCCCAAAGGATTTCTTCCAACGGTGCACTACCGTTACCTGTCACATGGTTGAAGTAAAGATGGAAGAGCCCTCAAAAGGCAAAGCTGTCGCCACGGAGGAAGAGAAAACCATCGTGCTCGAAGAAATTCTTCCAATACACTTTAGCATCGAGGAAGCTCTACGATTGCAAAAGAAGATGCGAAAAGTACTGGCATCGGTCTTGGTGAGTCCCGATGACCATGAAGTGCAAGGAAGCAAAGACGAATGCTTGAAACTTCGGCCGCATGAGCATGTCGCGTGTTGTGTCGCCCAGGATGCAATCCACTTCACTGATGAAGACTTTTTGTTGGGATCAAAACCTCACAACCGTCATCTCTTCATCTCTGGGTACGTAAGAGAGCATAAAGTCAACCGCATGCTTGTGGATGGTGGATCGGCCATAAACATCATGCCAAAATCAACAATGACCACAATCGGCATCAAGGTGGATGGCCTATCCCTAAGCCGTCTACTAATCCAAGGTTTTAATCAAGGAGGGCAAAGAGTGGAAATGACCATTAGTGAACTTAAGTCAAGCACGATATTCCATGTGATTGATGCAAGAACCTCTTACAGCTTACTCTTAGGAAGGCCTTGGATCCACGAGAATGGAGTAGTGCCATTCACCCTTCACCAATGCTTAAAGTACTACCGAGAAGGAGTAAAGATAATACAAGGCGATGCCAAGCCATTCACTGAAGCTGAATCACACTTCGCAGACGCCAAGTTCTACATGGATGAAGCTATGGTGCCCGAAGCTCTTCCAGAAGAGATCAAATCCACTGGCAAAGCAGCACCTAAAAAGCAGGAATGGCAAGTCATGCCCAAGAAGCAAGAAGGAAAAGATGTGCCATATTCGAGCAAAAGCGACGATGAGCCCGCCAAACCTGTAACAACCAAAGGGAGTAAGACGCCTTCAAAAGGGCCAAACATACCCGTCTTCCGATACATCCCGATGTCGGAAAGAAAGAATGGTCAATCCCCATTCGAAACGGGAGCAAGCAAGGCCAACATACAGCAACACAATGATGATGTAAAGTTGCTTAAGACAAATATAGTTTTGCCTCTGACACAGCTTGGCAACGCTAAGGCTGCACGACCACCGTAAGGCTTTGTAAAAGCTCAGCCAAAGGAGGTGGAAACCAGCTTTCTTCCAACCAAGAGGACCGAAGAAGGTTTTGATCCAAACACCTACAAACTCATGTCAAAGGCTGGGTACAACTTCGCTTCCTCATCAAGTCCTGGAAAGAAAGTCGCAAACATCAAAGAACGTGACCTCACCAAAACTCAAAAGAAGTTGAAGGAGTATGGGTATGGAGTTGACAACAACAAATCTGGGCTTGGCTTCACACCAGATGCACCCGTAAATATCTCAAACAAAGCAAAAAACACTAGCACCCAACACATCAGCGTGACTGTTAAACAAGATCAAGAGAAGCCTAAACCCACTCATCGAATATCAGTTTTCGACAGGATAAATCGCTCAAGACCCATAAATTCAGCACTTAATCGCATTGGCGGTCAAAAGCGAACCTCCGTCTTTAAGAGGCTTAAAACATCAACATCCCAAAGCTCTGTTTTCGAAAAGTTGTCAAAACTTAATAAACAAAGTAACACGGCTAGCTTGCCTTTGCGACGGTCGGTTTTGGAAAGACTTGAAGACGACAAGAAGCCTTCTGGAAAGAGAGAGACAACGCCAAAAGAAGAAGAGCTCAACAGGCTAGCAGAAAAAGGCGATATTCGAAGTTCAATTCCTTCAAGGATGAAACGCCAAGCAATCTTGGAGGTTAACACAAATGGACCACTGAAAGTAAAAAGGCGCACCATCATCCATACTGGACAATCTTCATGCCAACAAGCCCAAGAGGACGGCACTAAAAGGGAGGTCTAAGACATCTTCCCCGTCACGACCCAAGAAGACAAAAAGATGAAATCCCTAAAGAAGACGTCACTTTCGGCTCTTTCAACTCAAAATCTTCACCTCGACCGCTGGGGGCATGCTTCGAGTCAAGCGAAGATGGAGGATGGACTCATATCACTCCAAAGGAATTACACATGAAGCCTATGTTGCATCCACAAATTCACCAATCGGAAAGGGGGCAAGAAACCATTACACTTTTAAGCCTAGATGAAGATGAGATTGTCGACATGATCGAAGCTAATTTAATTCAAGAGGTCATGAACTTAGGACGGAATTTAAAAGTTGCCCTAAAAAAATCAGGGCAACTCCGGGCTTGCATAGAGTTTAGTAACATAAAACAATGCGACGCACAAAAGGACGCCATGAAAGAGGAAGTCCAAGATGTCTTCCACATCACAATTCAAGAAGGCAAAGAAGACGAAATTCTCGAGGGAGATATCACTGCTGCACCACCACAGCTCGAAGATGGGGGGCAAGCCACGGTTAATGATCTCAAGGAACTCAATTTAGGCACAAGCGAGAAACCAAAGCCTATCTTCGTAAGCACACTATTAAGTATGGATGAGATAGAGGAGTATTACCAGCTGCTATTAGAGTACAAAGACGTCTTTGCTTGGACATACAAAGAAATGCCTGGCCTTAACCCTACCATCGTTGTGCATCACCTTGCGGTCAAGCCTGGAACGCGACCGATAAAGCAAACTCCAAGACGTTATCGATCCGAGCTCATCCCACAAATTAAGGTCGAGATTGACAAGCTAATCGAAACAGGCTTCATTTGAGAGGTACAATACCCTAAGTGGATTTCCAACATTGTCCTTAAGAAATCTGGACAAATACGTGTTTGCGTAGACTTCTGAGACCTCAATGATGCTTGCTCGAAGGACGACTTCCCCTTGCCAATCATTGAAATCATGGTGGACGCAACCACTGGCCACGAAGCACTGTCATTCATGAACGGCTCTTCTAGATACAATCAAATTCGTATGGCTCTTGAAGATGAGGAACTAACAGCCTTCCGCGCTCCAAAAGGTATCTACTGCTACAAGGTGATGCCATTTGGTCTGAAGAACGCTGGAGCTACATATCAACGCGCAATGCAGAAAATCTTCAATGACATGTTACATAAAAATGTAGAATGTTACGTAGACGACGTGGTAGTTAAGACAAAGAAAAGATCATATCACTTGAAGGATTTGCGAACAGTGTTCGAAAGGCTGCGAAAATACAACCTCAAGATGAACCCGTTAAAGTGTACATTTGGCGTCACATCTGGAAAGTTCCTCGGCTTCATTGTCAAACACCGTGGCATTAAAGTGGACCAATCAAAGATCAAGGCCATTCAAAGCATGCCTGAGCTAAGAAACCTGCACGAGCTGAAAAGTCTACAAGGACGGCTAGCCTTTATTAGACGTTTTATCTCCAACCTCGCAGGGCGTTGTCAACTGTTCAGTCGACTTATGAAGAAGGATGTTCCATTTGTATGGGATGAAGCATGCCACAATGCTTTTGAAAGCATAAAAAAATATTTATCAAGCCCGCCTGTCCTGAAGGCACCCATGCCTGGAAAGCCACTCATATTATACATCGCCGCTCAAGAAAGTTCAGTCGGAGCAGCCTTGGCACAAGAAAATGAATCCCAGAAAGAATGAGCGCTCTACTACCTCAGTCGAACTACTCCCCAATAAAAAAGATGTGCCTCGCCTTGGTGTTCGTCATCCAGAAGCTCAGGCATTACATGCAGGCTTACACTATCCACCTGGTTACTAAAGCTGACCAGTCAAATACGTCATGTCTAAACCAGTCTTGACAGGGTAACTCGCTAAATGAGCATTGCTTATTAATCAGTATGAAATCGTCTACGTCCCCGCTAAAGTCGTCAAGGGACAAGCTCTAGCAGACTTCCTCGCTGACCATCCAATCCCAGCTGATTGGAAAATCTCAGACGACTTGCCTGACGAGGAGGTGTTCTACATCGACATTTTCCCGACGTGGACGATGTTCTTCGATGGATCCGCACGAGCAGACAGAGCGGGGGCAGGAGTAGTATTCATGTCGCCACAAAGGCAAATACTACCTTACTCCTTCCAGCTAAGCGAATTATGCTCCAACAACGTCGCTGAGTACCAAGCACTGATCATTGTTCTCCAAATGGCGATCAATTTTCACAGGCGGGAAATCTTCAAAGTGTGCGTCTTGAATACAATCGATACCTCTATAAAAGGAGAAGCGACACAGCAACCTGTTCAGAAGTCAAAGACACGCCACTCCCCATAGTTCAAAGAGGCAGATTTTCCCGCCTAAAATCCGTCAACTCCTTTCAGACGCAATCTCAACTTTTTCAGATATCACGTGCAAGTTTGTCAAAAATCTCTGACAGAGTTGAAAACACGTAAAATCCACTGTTTCAACCACTACACTGCTGACAAAGTTGAAAACGCGTGAGGTTCCGCTGTTTCAACTACCACGCCAACACGCTTCTGCCGACAGGTGTGGATGACAAGTCCACATCCGCGCACTACCGAATATCGCATCCCTCCCTATATAGGTCACCCTCATCCTTCATGGCGAGGCACACATCCAAAATGCCTAATTCTTTTTTCTTGCCAGAAAATGCTTCTGCAACCAAACCTTTCAAAAAAAAATATACTCAGTTATCTTCCTCCCCGAGAACAACCCTTAAATCAAGCCACTCAAAAAAAAAAAAAAAAAAAAAAAGAGATCAACCTATTTCCTCAGCCAGAAACCCCATTTTCATAAAAAAAATAAAAAATGGGAGAGTCTGCACCAGTATCAAAATCTTATGCTTCTTTCCTGCAAGAGCAAAAGTATTTCATATCATTAGGGTTGAAAGCAAGAGTATCTCATATCATGCAATCGCCCTGTTCTTTCCCTCGCCCTTGCTCTTGCTTACAAGACGAGGAGAAAGAAAGTAATCAGTCGGAACCTGAAATCAGACTTCTGGTCTGGAATGGACTGCCTGGAACCCCTTCCCTGATTGCTTACCTAGCCTTGCTCTCGAGTACTCATCTTCAACATCTTGTGCTTCCAAAGAAGATACCGCATCTGCAAGGAAAACATATGAAGCAGGTGAAATTGACACATCGAAGTATACGGAGACAAGCACAACCAATATATGTGCTAGTTCATCCGCTACTTCTCCAAAAGCAAACGTATCTCATATCATCGGGGTCGAAAGCAAAGGTATCTCATATCATGTTTTTCCCCTGTTCTTTCCTTTGTCCTTGCTCTTACATGCAAGACAAGGATGAAGAAAAGCAATATATTGGAACTTCCACTCAAACTTCCGCATGATGCATCAAGCACGTGGAGAATCAATAAGTATAACAACTGCAGGTGATGATTCATCCCCAACCAAACTGAAGACCACTTACCATACAAAGTTACTTATGGTCCAGTTTCTCTAAGATCAAGCCACCAACGACTCTTGAAGAAATCACAAGCCTGATTCAAGATCAAGTGTCCAACACCCTTGAATCAAAATCCAGTTCAAGATGAAGTCTGTGGAAAGTCAACAAGCACAACAAATACGCGTGCCCTTTCGTCCTCAGTAGAGCTGAAGAAATTAATTCAAGATCAAGCCATCAACGACCCTGGGAGAAACTTCCAAACCAATTCAAGAACAAGCCTCGACGGCTCTTGGATCGGCGTCTACACTAAGGGACTTCAAAACGCATCTCTTACACGTGACAAGCACATGTATACGACGCGCCCTGAAGTGGGGGCATTTGTAGACATCGAATTTTCGATGAAATAAATGTTAATCAATGCATTAAAGAAATTACAACTGTAAACATCGAAATTTTGGTGAAATAAATGTTGATCAAAGCATCAAAATTACAACCTCCATTCATTTCATCTACATCATCAATTTACTTCACCAACAAAAATGGACAGTAGTGATTCATTCTCACCAACAAAAATGGATGGTAGTGATTCATTCTCAAAAGGAAAGGGAAGGGATACCAAAAAAAGGAGAAGACACCAAAAACCTTGAAGCATTGAAACTCTAAAGCTTCCAAGCAAATCCCAAAGGCTCAAGAAAGCTCTATTTGTTCTTCGTCAAGACCTACTTCAAGATCAAGCTCCTGACGGCCCTTGAAGGAAGTGTTCATCATTCATCACCCGTTCATCCTAAGATCAAGCCCGACGATCCTTTGGATCAACAGCTCATCAACAAATCTACTCATTACAAAGATAGAATCAGAGGATCAAATTGTAAAAGAGATTGTAACCCTAAAATCAATACTATTATTTTGTACACGTGTTTCTTGTCTCGTTCGTTTCAGGAATTTCCGTGTTTACATGGCCTTTTTCATATCTGATTCCAAAATCAAGTGTTCATTGCACATACCATTTTACTGTAGGGACTTGAATCAACTGGTTCTTTACCATCATCATTTTTCAGTTTCTCATTTGCAATTAGATGGGTACTCAGTAGTTTACACCCATAGAGGCCAAATTTTCCCAACAATGTTTTAGTATACTTCTTCTGATGAATGAAGATGCTATGGATTCTTGCATAACTCCAAGTCTTAGAAAATAATGTAGATGCACCAAATATGTCTTCTCATACTTCTTCATCGTTTATTCCTTGAATTTATTTACCATTTTCTCACAGTTTCTTGTGCCACGTCATCAATATAGATTGACTAAATGAGTGTATTTGATCCATTTATTGTCATGGTAAAAGGTGTTGCCTCACTAGAATTCTTCTTGGAGCTTGTTTCAAGCCACAAAGTGCTTTCTTGAGTTTGTAGACCTTGCTTTCAAAATTTTCAACTTCAAAACCTTGTGGCTGGTTCACATACACTTCATCTTCTAGAACACCATTTAGAAAAGTTGATTTCACATTCAGTTGATAGAAATTCCAACCTTTTTGTGCAGCCACTGCAATTAGTGTCCTAATGGTACCAACTTTGTCACATGTGCAAATGTCTCATCAAAGTCGATTTTAGGCTTTTGTGAGTAACCTTTAGCCTTTAACCTTGCTTTGTGGTTCTTCAATCTAAGGGCTTAACCTTGTAGATTGAGGAGTGTGGAGTACTAGTTCTCACATCTTCATCCCTTTCATTTGTTCCATTCTTATTAGCTTCCAACTCACTGAGTTCAATTTAGAGAGAAATTTTGTCATGTTCTTCTGCATTTATCTCCTACTTCCACAATGCCTTTTCATCAAAGATCACATCTCTTGAAAAATTATCTTTTGTGTTTTCATGTTGAATAACCTATAACCTTTCTCACTGATTCCATGCCGCACAAGTACACATTTTTTTATGGATTCCTGCAATTTGTGTCTTAATTGCGATAACACATGAGCATAGCACACTGAGCCAAAAACTCTCAGATGCTTAATGGCAGAGTTTTAACCACTGTATACTTCAAATGGAGTCAATTTGTCTACAGCTTTAGTGGGGCATCTATTCAAGAGATACACTGTAGTTTTAATAACTTTTCCCAAAAATAGATGAGGCATTTTTTTTCTCTCATGTAATATAGACTTAATTAGCCATCTCAACTATAGTCATGTTCTTTCTTTCTGCAATATCATTTTGTTGTGGTGAATATGCACTTGTGGGTTTCTTTTCTAGGCCCAAATCTTTACAAAATGTATTGAATTTCACTTTAGGTATATTCACCATTCCTATCACTTCCTTATCTTCTTAATTTGGTGTCCACTTTGCAGATCCATCATTGCTTCAAACTTCTTGAAAATGTTGAATACTTCTTACTGAAGTATCATAAAATACACACAATATATCCTAGAGTAGTCATCAATGAAAATTAGGAAGTATTTGTTCCCACTGAGTGTTGCAATCTAAACTAATTCTATTGGTTTTGAAGCTCTCCATGCCTTTCCTACCTCAAGTATATCTCTGTGATGTTTCATTGATAACTATCTATTTATAAATATATTGTTGTGGTCTATTTTATATGACAAGGGGAAAGGGGCCTGCGGCAAACAGAGAAGAGAGAGATATGTTTGTAGAATTGTGTATTATTCTCCCTACATAGTGCCTTTATTTATAGTAATAAGAGCGAGAAGAAATCCTTCATCCATAAGGAATACAAGTCCATATAGGAAAAAATAACTAGAATTAAATCTAATCTACGATTTACACAATCACACTTAAACTAGAAAGTTTCCAACACTTCCCCTTGAGAGTTTAAATACTCAAGGTAGATCTGGCATCGTGTAGAAGTTAAGGAAGTCGACTCGTCAGCACTAATCCTGGGAACACGCTATTCTCAATAAGGTAAAAACTTGCATAAGGAAGTAAGTCTCACTAAAAAAAAAATCCTATGGCTATGGTAAAAGCCTAAGTAAGGACAAAACCCATAGTCTAAGGAAAAATGCATGAGTAATGCAAAGTCAAATGAAACATCTACGAGACGTCATCAGGGATATGATCAACCCAAGATGGGTGCCTTGTTAAAACCTAGTTAGGTAGCAAAAACCTAATGAGAAAAATGCTCCTAATCGTAGGGAAAAAGAGTTCATTAAGATCAAACAAGTATTTTTTCAAGATACTCCCCTTAAGTTTGACACAATTCCAAAGAGAACTAGCAATGTTACAACTCAGAAAGTTTACGCACACCAATTCCATGAACAAGCTTATGAAACGTCGCCTTCAGTAGTGATTTGGTGAAGAGTTCAACTAGTTTGTCTTGTGAACGGATTTGTTTAACTTTAATCTTCCGATGCTCTTGTTGTTGATGTGAAAAGAAGAACTTTGACGCAATGTGCTTGGTGTTGTCTCTTTGTATTTTATGTAACCTTTCTTGAGTTGTCCGATACATGTTGTGTTGTCTTTATAGATCATCGTCAGGACATCAATGGAGGGGTAAAGATCACATGAGCTTTGAATATGGCCCACAATGGCTCTCAACCAAAAGCATTCCCTAGTTGCTTTATGTAAGGCGAGAATTTCGGCATGGTTAGATGCAGTGGCAACTAAGGTTTATTTAGTTGATCTCCAAGAGATTACGGCGCCTCCAACGGTAAAAACATAACTCGTTTAAAAACGTGCCTTGTGCGGATCAGATAAGTATCCTACGTCAGCATAACCAACAAGGCAAGAATTGACTCGAGATAAGAGAGTGCAGCATTACTCGATGATCCATAAAGATAGAACAAGCCCAAATTCGTAATACCCTTAAGGTAGCAGAAAATATCTTTAACACGAATACAGTGTCTGCGTGTTGGTGCATTACTGTATCTTGCCAAAAGATTAACAACGAATGAGATGTCGGGTCTAATACATTGAGCTAAGTATAATAAAGCAGATATCGCACTTAAATAAGGAACTTTAGTCTCCTCTTCATCATCCTCCTTCAAACGGAAGGGATCTCGTTTTGCATCTAGCGATTGAACGACCATAGAAGTATTCGAAGGCTTCGCTTTATCCTCCTTAAAGTGACGTAACACCCTTTGGGTGTAGTTCGTTTGATGTACTAAGATTTCATTCAAATGGTGCTCTATTTCGAGACCTAGACAGTATCCAGTCTTTCCTAGATCTTTCATCTCAAATTCTGACTTTAGGTGCACAGCAGTTGTCGCGAGCTCTTGCGGAGTTCCAATAAGATTCATGTCATCGACATGTACTGCAATAATCGTAAAACCAGAATGTAACTACATTATGAACACATAAGGGAAGAGTTCGTTGTTCACATATCCCTGACTAGTTAAATACTCACTCAGACGATTTTACTACATTCTTTCGGATTACTTCAAACCGTAAAGTGAACTTCTCGGCCGAATTGAAGGCGTGTTTCGGGGTTTGGAAATATTTGATCCAGTCAATGTATGTCATTCGGGAACTTTCATATAAATTTTTGTATCAAGATCCTTTTAGAGACACAAATTTACTACGTCTATCAACTGCATACTCAATTTTTCGGGAACTAACAAACTAATAAGGTAGCGAAAAGTAATCACATCCATAACGGGTGAATAAGTTTCATCATAGTTAATCCCGGGGCATTGTGAGAAGCCTTGCACAAAAAGAAGAGCTTTGTAACACACAATTTCATTTTTCTCATTTTGCATCCGAACAAAAACCCACTTGTAGCCAACAAGCTTCACATGTGGAGGAGTACGAGCTACAAGTCCAAACATGTTACGTTTCACAAGTGAATCGAGTTCAACTTAGATTGCTAGTTTCCAGTTTGACTAATCGGTTTTACATCAACATTCATCCATAGAATGGGGTTTAATGTCATCCCTCAACATGATCTCAGTAGCTACTACATATGCTAATGCATCGTCGATGATCATCTCATTTCTACACCACACATAATCTAAGCTAGCATAATAGACTAAAATATCGCGATTCTTAGGAGATGAGGTCGTCTCTTTAAGAACGCTTGGGTAATCTAGAATTTTCTCATGAGTTGGATAGAATGAGTAAGTGACAGTCGGATTCATGATAGGTTCTTCAGGTGCCTGTGTTGTAGGTTTCCTCTTCCAGGGGTGTGAATCCTTTAAACCAAGAGGCTTGCTAGGCTTATGTGTAGGGGCAGGTGATTGGCTAGCCGCTATTGTACGTGGATCAGCGAAAGTGGCGTCCCGGGCCAGGAGGGAAGTCTGTCGTACATTTGGTACATCCATCTTTGCAAGCACATTCACAGCTAGCAGGAATATGTGATCTTGTCACTTGCACTAGATCGGTGAAAACATTTGGCATGCTTTGAGTTATGCTCTAGAGATTTAATATGCGCTACATTTTAGTTTCAGACTGAACGGTGAGGGGATCTAAATGAGACAAAGTGGGAGTCATCCACAATAATTCGCGTCGTTCTTCAAAAGCGTTGACGTTTTTATCTCCCCCTAACGACGGGAAAACTGTTTCATAGAAGTGACAATCCGCGAAACGAGCAGTAAGCAAAACGTATGTCAAAGGTTTTAAGTAACGAATGATTGAAAGAGAATCAGATCCGACATAGATTCCCATCCTTCACTGAGGCCGCATTTTTGGCACATAGACTGCATAACTAAAAACACGCAGATGTGATATGTCATGTTTGTATCCAGTAACCAACTAAATGGTGTTATATGGTTAGGTCGTAATAGGCCTCAGGAGGACCAACATGGTTGCGTGCAATATTGCATGGCCCCAAGTAGCAATCGAGAGCTTGGTACATATGACCAACGATCGAGCAATCATTTGCAAGCGCTTAATGAATGCCTCTACCAGGTCTTTCTGGCTATAAACATAGGGTACATGATGTTCAAGTTCAACTTCAACTGACATGGAATAGTCATCAAAAGTTTTAGATGTGAATTCTCCAACATTATCTAATTGAATAGATTTGATTGGATAATCGAGGTGGTAAGCCATGAGCTTGATAACCTGAGCCAACAATTTGGAGAATGCAGTGTTCCTTGTGGACAACAAGCATACATGTGACCAACGTGTAGAGGCGTCAACCAAAATCATAAAATATCTAACTGGTCTGCATGGAAGATGAATCAATCCACAAATGTCCCCCTTCAAATGAATCTTGTCATACAAAAGCTTAGTAATAAGCTTTCCCATTGAACATGTTTGACATGTGATTCCTTGAATCGAACCTAAACTTCGAGTTAGTGGATGCCTGTGTGATGATTTAAGGATACAGCACATCGTTATTCATCCAGGGTGCCAAAGGTAGGGCCGACCACATAATGGCTCTCTATGGGGCGTATGGTCGTAGTGTACAGATCACTTGGGATTCAATCAATCTTCTTTAGAGTACGCTTGAAGTCATATTCGTATGAAGTTATCCACAGAAATTCAATTCCATTTTCTACATAGGTTTCAACGTGGTAATTATTATCTCTAATGTCCTTGAAACTCAACAACATTCTTCCGGAATGCGGAGAATAAAGTGTCTTATCAATGGTCAAAATTGTACCATTGGACAACATTATACGTACCTTACCGTATCCTTCAATCAGGTTGGATGGAGCTGAGAGGGTTGTTAGATGTGCATTCTTAAGTATGAAGTTAGTGAAATAAATGCGTTCACACAAAACAATGTGCATGGTTGCACTATTTTCCAGACAACTAACTTCCCCACTAGTCGTACCTAGAGTGAAAAATTAATTTAAATCGGTCACATGCATAAAAGTTCTAAAAACAAATATCCATTCAAAATAATTTTCTATATTCAAGGATGGAAATTAATTAAAAACTTAATATCGAAAAAAACAAATCACCAACAAATAATCCAAATATAAAGGGAATTTGTTCAAAATTAACCAAAAACACAAGGGGGTTCGGCCACCAGGTGAAATTTAGCCTCAATGTTTAAATTTCAACTAGAAAAATAGTTTATGTCTAAGATTCTAATCTTCTATAGGGGTAATGGCTTCTAGAAAGTAAGAAACCGCCATCTTGGTACTCTCTAGTTCGTCTACTTGCACAAAATTTGATTCAAACTTCTTACGGCTCTGGCATATGGTCTTGCGGCTCGGCCATACATGCTGCAGGCCTAGACAAGCGGCTCGAGTTGTGGCTCAAGGTCATGGGTAGTGTGTTCTGATTTCTATTTTTTTTTCTTTTTCTTTTTTTTTTCTTTCATATTAATTCAAAGCATATATAATTTGAATGAATGAACATATATTTGATGCAATTCATGGCAATATCAAATTCACATAATTCAACAATTATGAATATAATACATACACAATTTATGTAGAATCTACAATTCGAAAAACGTAAAGTTAGGTCATGCATTATGGTGAATTTCATGCTATCAAGGCTGCAAAAATATCCAGGTAAAACCGTTTTTTTGGAAGAACATGATTGCGTGATGATATGGATGAACTAGTTTGATGTAGAAAGCTTCTATGTCAGATTCCTAAGCGCAGCGGTAAGAGCGTATTGACAATGTGTTGTGACCTATTTTATTTGACAAGGGGAAGGGGGCTGGCGACAAAGAGAAAAGAGAGAGATATGTTTGTAGAATTGTGTAGATGAATGTGTGTGTTATTCCCCCTACGTAATGTCTTTATTTATAGTAATAAGAGGGAGAAGAAATCCTTCATCCTCAAGGAATACAAGTCCATATAGAAAAGAATAACTAGAATCAAATCTAATTTACAACATATACTTAATTCTAGAGAAAAACACTAATAGCAACAAAAAAAAAAGTAATCTTTAACCTTATCAGAATAACCAATCCTAAAACGAATAAAAATACACTAGTATATCAGAGGCAGATTGTACTTGTACGTAGTTTCTGGCACTACCACTCAATAGCTGCATGCTTTTATTGTGTAAAGCGTTGTATATCGTCCGTCAAGCTCCTCATTGTTAGATTGACTTTAATGAAATTGTGTGGTTGAGATTAAAACACAGGCCACACAATCTCAACCACACAATTTCATTAAAGTTAAATCTAACGGTGGGGAGCGTGTCTCCATTTTTTTGAAGAAAATGGGGATCCCTCCCCTTCAGCAATACCTATATATATAGGAATTGCTGATGTGAAATAAAGTAACACTCAAATTAAACCTTATTCTTGTCAATTGTAGTAAAGATGTAAGTAGGGATCATTCTAGGCCGGGGATTAGATAAGGATGCCAATCGACTCGAAACTGACTTAAAACAAATTAGAATGACTCAAAACAACTCAAAACAAGCAGTTTGACACAAAACAGCAACTAATGAATGATTTGGACGAATTTTGATTCTAACTTGACTCAAAACAGTGAAAAGACACCAAATTGGATAGATTATACCTAGTAGACACTAAATATAAAAGGGGGTTTGGTTTTGCATGAATTTAAGACAAAAACAAAACAAACTTTGTAAAAACAGTTTTAAGGGCAGATTTGGGTAATTCAATGGGTGAATGGATAGCTAGATGATTTTTCTCCACACATGACATATATGCAACTTAGAATCGATTTCCAGTTATGTTTACAACGAATCATGAATGACAATGCCCCAAGTTAACCGTGAACTGCACAAATTAACCATCAAATTTCCCTAAGTTTATTGAATTTGATGAAACGCATACGACAACCCAAAACATTCTTCAACGATCATAACTATGAACTGCATAATAGAGATACAATCAAAGATCATTAAGTTCTATGGAAATTATAAGTATTGACATGACATTCGTAACTATGAACTGCATGATACTCCTGCCATGGATTTACTTATCGTGATTGTGACTAGCAACCTTCACTACTTGTGAATATAAGTTTGTAACGATTAGGTGAAACTCCCTTATAATCTACCATCAGATTTATGCATGCAAATTAAGTGTGCACCCTCAACCAACATACACAAATAAGTTCTAAATCAAACAGTTAAATAAATCACATCCACAATTCATGAAACAATAACTGGAGGAAATCAATTCATATCACATATATGCTCATGGCTTTGAATCTCCCCCTAGCTAAGAGGGGTTTAGTTCCACATACTTGCAATTAAACAGAAACAATTAAGTTTAAACATTGAAAACAAAAGTAGAAGATACCTAGAACGCTCCAGCACTCCCAATTGAATGGCTAGGCTGCGGCACTAAGGTGTATGTGATGTATGGATGGTCTAAGGGTGTTTTGAATGAAGGAAATAGGTTGAGAAAGGTGTATGGATCTATGCTAAGCCTTACAAGAAGGCTTATTTATAGATGCTGAAAAGTAAAGAACCACACAAGTGGTATTAATAAACAACACAAAGTAAGGACTAAATTATGCAAGGCAGCTTTGTACCCATGCCTACTTTCATCCATCCCATGATAAGAATAAGGATGAGTGGAGAACAGCTCATACACAACCATTGAAAGCAGCTAGCAGCACATGGGAAGGTTTTTATTTAAACTTTCTCCTATTTTAGCCTTGTGCACACACATTCTCTGCTGTCTTTCTACTAATAAGAATCCATACTTTCATGGAAAGGTAGTGTGAAGGAAGCATGAGTGCAGAAACAGCTAGTAGCACATGGAAAGCACTCCAACAAATGACATTTTTCACTTCTTTTCCTTTCAAATTGATCTTTAAGTATATGTAACTGCACACTTCCAAGCCTCAACTTCATTACTATAGATTTTAGCACATGTTGAAACCCTTTTAAACACCAAAACGTCCAGCCCAAATGCTATCCATGCATGTTATCCAATCCAAGTCCAAAACTGCTCCAAATTGCTCCATTTAGCTATTTATTGTCATCTTAGCCCATTTGGAGCTACAAACACGCGAAAATAGCTTAAAACACTCAAATAAACATAACTAACGAACTTAAATGCAGGGAAACAAGCTAAGTAAGTCACATAAATATGCTCCTATCAATTGCTTAAGGGGAGGGATCCCCATTTTTTTTGAAAAATGGGGACACGCTCCCCACCGTTGGATTTAACTTTAATGAAATTGTGTGGTTGAGATTATGTGGCCTGTGTTTTAATTTCAACTACACAATTTCATTAAAGTCAATCTAACGGTGGGAGCGTGTTCCAATTTTTTTGAAAAAAATGAGGATCCCTTCCTTTAAGCTGCCTCTATATATATATATATATATATATATATATATATATATAGACACACGCACACACGTTTATCATGGTCACACCAAGAAATTACTTGTTCACATCTTGTTTTGCGTCACTTAGTTGATAATTGAGTCTTGTAATTAATTAGTACGTTCGCCTTTACGCTAAATGCAATCTATATAACTATATAAGTAAAAATTCTACAAATAAACCATACAAGTTACAAGATCAAAGGAGCATAGAATGTTATGTAATTTATCTACATATTATGTAACTTATCTACTAAATAATGACAGATATTGTTTTGCCCATCAATAATCCACAATGAACAAGAGGTGAATGCTCAAGTCTCCCCACACAAAAGTCCTCTCGTCTCCTCCTTAGTTGATTTTGCGGCAGTCTTTTCTTACTTCTCCTTTCGAACCTTCCTTGACATCGAGGGTGCTCATTTTCACCATCGCCTGTTGAAAATCTAAGAAGAACATAGCTTGGTTGAAGGCATAACCGTTTACAATGTTTCTAGTTCTTGCACTGGCAAATAGGGTTTGATCAGAACTCAGGACTCCAGCCTTCCTTTGCAGTCCGTTGAAGTAGACATTATCGAAACTGTTTCTCGTTGCATCGAAGGGTTGCTCCGCGTTATCGCCTGCGCTGCATGTTTTGGCCAGTTGCTTTGCAAAGCCTGAATCTAAATTTGGATCCACTGTACCACTCAATCGGTTTTTGAATGAGGAGCACCTGGCTACTCCTAGTGTGTGACCACCTACAAAGTACGAAAATATCAATGCAAGTATGCAAGCATTAAACTTAAAATGTTTTCTAATATGACAATCCGACCGGCAATTGGGTAGGAATTGAAGGACACTACTGAGAAAATAACATTTTAAATAATCCAAAAAATAAAAAATAAGGGCACCATTGACAGAATAACAGTAGAACATATCAAGAAAATAATACCGAAATTTGTAGATTGTAAATTGGAGCAGATATGTGTACCAGATAAAGCAACCATTTCTTGCGCAGTAAATCCATGTTGCCCAAACATTGTGATGAGCTCAGAGGCATTCAAGGTGGGTGGAGGCAGATTTCTTGTGTCTTCTATTTTAGACCTACTTCCATCCTTTCTTCCTTTGGGTATGTCATATACCGGACCCCCAGCCTGTCGTTAATAACGTCCCATTAAAACAAAACTTAAGTTGAATCATTTCTCAAAAGACAAATTAATAATAAAATAACAATAAAGGATGAACCAAAAAAAAAAAAATTCTTGTATGCATGAATAACATAGTGCAATTGATGAATAATAGAGGTGACTTCCACTCGTCATTTTTCTTTCTTTATACACCATTTTTTAGTATTTGAATTGAATAAATTTAAAGAAAATTAAAAAACATTATAACAATAGTGTGTAAAAAAAGAAATAAACGTGCATAAATAAATTCTCGAACTTACCGCAAAAACTGCATAAGTAGAAGCCATTGCAACTATGTCGGCGCAAGAGACAACACCAGGGCATTGTTCTTCTAGTTCCTCTTTTGCATCATCTATAACTTCATAGCCACGCAAGCTCAAATTTGCTGGGGAGTCCTTCTCAGCCTTGTTATCTTTTGTTGAATCCAGGAGAATTGACGCATCACATCCCTAATTATCCAATAGTTACAAAGCCAAAATTCTATTTTAATTAATAATTGAATATATGTAGTGATCGAATCCATAACAAAATTTCTTTAACTTGAATACTTGACCATACACAAGGGAAGAAAATATTTTTTATATATTTTATTTGGGTGGGTGTGTAACTTGTGATGATATGCTGATTGAAAAGTGATCCTATATGTAAATGACAAGGGAAGGAGTGAAGATGTAACACATAGCACTTATTACAAAAAAAAAATTGAGGGCCTTTTTTATAATCATTTTGGTTTCTAATTTTAACTCAAAGTAAAAGGAAAATGAATTAGCCACATTTCATGTGAATTTCATCTTATCCATTTTCTTCAATATATTTCCCAGTATCTCTAACAAAAAACTACAAATTCAAAACAAAATCGTGTTAAACATCTAAAGATACTAAATGGAAGGACATATTTGAAAATATTTGGTAAAAGAAAACACAAACATGAAAGCAAGTACATACATATATAATTGCAGAATAATACTTGGATACTTAAAAATGAGTAAGAGCTCATACTCAAATTTTTTTTCAAAATTTGTCAATTTATAGAATTTCGTGTTTATAATCAGTATTGTTTATGTTATAAATTAGCCTATAAAGATCGCCTCTGCAAAAAATCAATTAAAATTAAGGTCATTTGGTCCTCAAACTGTTTAAAAACAAATGAACGGTATTAGTAAAAGCATTACAAACAGTCTATGTATTTCCTACAATAGATTGACTAAACGACCTTAGTTTTAATTTATTTTTTGCATAGATGATCCTTACAATGTGATTCATAATATGAACGATTCTGATCATAAGTACAGAGTTTTATGATTAAAACACTGAAAATTTTGAGTAAGAGTTCATACTCATCTTTGAGTAGCCAAGTATTGTTCTTAATTGCATAGTGATCTCGCCACACCAAGCCTATTGTTGTGCGGAGGCATATTGTCTGCCCTCCTAATACCATACCCTTCTCATTTCCTTCTATTTGTGCGGTCACGGTTAAGTTACGTTAACATTTTATATTAATTTTTTTATAGAGATAATAAGACAAAAAGTAATAAGAATATAACATATTAATGTGACTTAACCGTGACCGTACAAATAGAAGAAAATAAAAATAGTATAATAAAAGGTGGGAAGATAATATGCCTCCCTGTTGTGCCTACCTCTAATGAAAAATCTATCTCAAAAAATTTTAAATAATGAGAAAGGAGGTATTTGTGTTGTGTGTTTAGAGAGAGAGAGAGAGAGAGAGAGAGAGAGAGAGAGAGAGAGAGAGAGAGCACCTCTATGAAGCAGTCATGGAAGTGCATTCTGATTAGACCTGCTGCTAAAGTTGGATCGGCTTGCAAGGCTCTGGTGACTGTATTTCTGACAATAAGTTCAGCCATCGGGCAGCTCATAATGTAATAACCCATACTCAAACCCTGTGCTCGAAATGGGAAGCTACTAATCATTTGCATTAGTTGAAACACTACAAACAGCTTAGCAATAACCATCTTCGATGATTCTAAAGGGCAGATCTTGAATTCAAATGGTAGTGAGAAGTACTAACTAGCAAGATTATAATAGAAGGCTCAAGAAAAGAGGAGTAATTGTTAGAATAAAGAGTGAAGGTAAAGTGCTTTTATAATGATTAAACAAAAGTTGCCGGCCCAAACTTAAAGGAAAAAGAAAAGTTGCAGAAGACAATGGTTTATCATCAATTTTAATTAAATTATCAATAATGTCATTATCACTACCTATTTAAACTACTATTTGTATTATTTTTTTTAATAGAGATAAGATTGACATGTATTGATAGGTTTTACCTCTATTAGAAATGTAATACAAATAATAATATAAATCGATGATAAGTATAGCACTACTTAAATTCTAATTTATAAAGAGGTATATAAAATCAGGTGCAAAGAAATAAGCACTCTACTATGACCAATTAATTTAAGAGAGGTTTAATAAAACACCTCTGGTACTGTTTACTTTTAACGAAAAACAGTTTTTTTACTTTTAACTGTCACTATTCACTATACCTTTAAAAGTGACTTTTCGTTAAACAAAAAAATTTCAAACATTTTTCGTTAGTTTTTCTTTAATTTAACTTATATTTGCAAAGTTACCACCCCAATCTTAATTAGATGAAAAAGAAAAGTTGAAGATAGACAGTGGTTTATGATCAATTGTGCACCTAATGGGCAATACAATACAAAAATAATAATATAATTAATGGATGCTAATTGGAAATAGTTCGACACGTAAATAATGCACCATGGGGCACTAAACCATATTGGAGCCAAATGATGCATGCAAGTAGCTTCTACACTGAAATCGAAAGACGATTAAGATATCGATCACACAACAAATTGAAATGCGGTTACTTAAAAATGATATCTAAAAACCATTAGATTAATCATAAGAGTTGCGTTGAAGTTTTGCATGGATATAATTGGATTAGTATAACTGAGTGGTGGGAACGGAAGCCAAATGACAAAACGAAAGTGGGGATAGTGAAGTGTATGCACTATTTATACCACGACCAGAAAAACATGTAGAGGCAATATATGTGTTGCTCAGCTGGCTTCCATTGCAAAAGGAGCCTACCTACTTTCAGGGTCCATATCTTTTTGGATAAATTACACTTTGACACTTCGACTTCAATTCCTTACAAAATCTTTAAAACATTTCGTTTTCATACCTCAAATACTATTTTATTTCAATATAATATATCCGTTACATTTTCCATCCACTTGTCTGTTAAGAGCTAACGTAGCTGCCACATTTGTACTAACGTGGCTGCCATATTTGTGCCACGTGGCAAAAAAATAATTTTTTATCTATTTAAAATATTATAATAATTTACCCTATTTAAAAATAATAATAAATTGCATTTTACCCTCTCAGGTTTCGGTGCAATTATAACCGTATACAACAACTTTAAAACATTTCAATCTCATACATTTAGTATTATTATTTTTTCAATTTCATACAATCGTTAAAAATCTGTTAAGTTAACCGTTAAGTGATGACGTGGCGAATAACGGGTCCTCATTTGTGCCACATGGCTAAACACTTAATAAAATATTTTAAATATTAAAATAATTGATTAAAGAAAAAAAAAACCCAAAACCAGATCGTCTTCCCCACCCCCTTCTCCCCACCCGAGCCCATCCCCAAATCACAGTCCCTCTCTCCAATCCCTAAACCCAAAAACCCCTTCATCTTCCCCAAATCAAAGACACCCCTTTCTCCCTACCCGAGCGCACCCCCAAATCCCCCATCACGACCTCCTCTCGCGCGCCGCCCACTACTCGACGTCATCAGCCGCAGCAGCCACTGCTCCTCTCACACCTCCCACACCTGCTACGACGTCGATAAATGAAAAAATCCCAAATGATTTCACTGGAAAGGGCGTCGCGGGCCAGGTTTGTCAGGTGATTGGAGCTGTCATCGATGTTAGGTTTAACGAGGGGTTGCCTTAAATCCTCACGGCTCTCAAGGTCTTAGATAACTCGAAGGTGAGATTATAAATTAAAGGGAAAGAAAGGTCCTGGATAACTCGAAGGGGTTTCTGGGTTTAGGGATTAGAGAGAATGTGTGTGATTTGGGGGTGGACTCGGGTGGGGAAAATGGGGTAGGAAAGACGATATGGTTTTGTTTGTTTTGTGTTTTTTTTTAATTTTCTTTAATTAATTATTTTAATATTTTAAATGTTTTATTAAGTGTTTAGTCACTTGGCACAAATGTGGCAGCCACATCAGTACAAATGGGGACCTCTTATTTGCTACATCATCACTTAACGATTAACTTAACAGATTTTTTAATGGTTTTATGAAACAGAAAAAAAAAATACTAAATGTATTAGATTAAAATTTTTTAAAGATGTTGTATGAAGTTGTAATTACATCGAAATCTAAGGGGGTAAAATGTAATTAACCCTTTTTTTAAATAGGGTAAATTATTATAATATTTTAAATGGATAAAAAATTATTTTTTTGCCATATGGCACAAATGTGACAGCCACATCAGCTCTTAATGGACAAATGGAAATAAAATAGTACTTGAGGTATGAAAATGAAATGTTTTAAAGATGTTGTAAGGAATTGAAATCGACCCTAAACCTGATGTGGTAAAGTGTAATTTACCCTATCTTTTTGCCCCCGCGGGGGGGAGACTTATTTGGCCAAAGAAGATATCAATTTATGCGTGTAGGTTAGCAGGTTAACATCAGTGTCATGCATATGTTTAATTTCATTTGGTTGTGGGATCATATTCTATATGTACATGATTGGAGATGGGGACGTGCTTTTACTTCAAGGTAGTGATATGTGTTGGACACTTGAGGATATTTACAAATGGAAAAATGATCTCCCAAGAAGCCAGGTAAAAGTTCAAAGTGAGCAAAGTTCAAGTGGCTCATTACTCATAGTACAAAATATGAATTACAACAATCATATATGATCTTCAATTCATGACTTACTACAATTAAAATATAGTTAATATATGGTCAAGTATGCAGTAAATAAGTTCCAAAAATTTGATGGTATAGCTTTCTATTGGTGTTTGAGCCATAATAAAAATAAGATCTGTTATGAGGGCAAACTATTGTTATTTAAGCAAAAGTCGCACGACTCCGGCCTACCAACTCCGAAACCCAATTGAGATCTTACTACAGTGCTCAGATGACCACCTCATTCCATCCCAACCCGTCTAAGGGCCCGAACAGGATTTTTATCAAGGCGCATCTGCCACATAGATGACAAAACTCGGGAATATCTCGCCTTCTTAAATGACGATGTACGTGTTATCTGACACACTAACATTACCACTGTGATCCTGGAAACCGCCACAAGACACAACTAAAGGCCACTTAACCAAGAATTATAGTTTTTGTTAATGCCAAATGACCGATCTGTTGGAAATGTGCCATAAAACCAATCATATGATGATACTTTACGGACATTTCACATGTTAAACTAATCTGGTTTAATATAAAGGGCAAAGATTATTGTTTTAAGCTGTCTTATATAAATGTTATATGCTTGAACAATAAGTCCAAGGAATATGCAATTGGGAGAATGTGATCTAAAGAAGTTAGATTCATGAGACCATTCTCTTCCGTATACATATCCTAAACGTTCCTGATCATAGGATTGCCAATTGGGCATTGACAGTCCGTTAAGATCCGTATGTGTTATGTCTTCTCTTAGGGAGAGTGATTGGTCTCAAGTCATTGGTGCGACTGACACCAAGACAAGCATGTAGGTGCTCAATAGAGAATGAGTCCACTGAACACGATCAACGAGGAGTTCTCATACTCATGTCACATGAGAACTCATGGTTGGGATAATGCAAAGTAGTCCTTTGACCTGAGGCATCATAGTTGTCTTGTGGTTAGGTCCTTGATCTTTGACTATGTCAATGTCACTCTATCAGAGGGTGTCCACGTCGTAGTTAGGGTTAAGTCACTTAGCCATGGAGGCAAGTGAATGCACAACAAGGGATCTCTAACCTTCAAACTGTTTGAGGGAGAATACTCTATGATATGATTAAGAATCTCTGGCCAGAGTATGAATGAGATTTGGAAAGTCGTTCCGAATCACATTCAAGATAATCATATAAGTAAATGAATCACATTGGATAGTAAACATGAATAAACTATCAAACCAAACAATGTGGTCAAGAGTGTTGTATTAGAGAAAGACCGTATTGCATTGTAATCCTAAACTGAATAGGTTCTCCACCTCTTCTGATTAGCTTTGGTAGCCATGAAATACTGCTAGGTGTCATTCATGGTTTGTGGAAGCTCTAATAGTGAGTAATCACTAAAGGGAGAATTGAAAGTAAGTTTCAATTCACAATCGATTTGAAAGAGTTCTAATCGCCCACTGCCTCGCTAAAAAGAACCTAATGGATCGTACACCGAGTAAGGTAGAGATTGAAGAAACAACGGAAATGAGTAAGGATAATTAAATGGTTTAATTATTTATGGCTAGGATTAATTAATATGTTAATTAATCAAACGAATAAGTTCGTTATAGACCTCAGGTTAGTTTTAGGCCTCAAGGCCCAATGGGATTCGAATGTCAAGCCCAATAACTCAAGTTGTATGACAACTTGAATGACAAAGGGCCTCAAAGCCCAAAGAACCCAATCATGGCCGGCCATATAAGAGAAGGGTAGTGAACTTGGCTTAATTGCAAGTTTGCCACTCCATTGTGAAGTGGTATAAAGGCAACTTTATAGCCATTTCATCCTTAGGGTTTCTTTTGGAGAAAAGATGAGAACACAAACCTCTCTTTGCTCTCTAAGAGGCCGGCCACCTTAGGAAGATTTTACTAGCATCTAAATCTTCCTAGGCCACTCATCTCCTCATTAATGCTCTCCTTGGTGTGGATGCTTAGAGGTTCCCTTTCTTGGGAACTTGGAGAATCTATTCTACCATCCTCCTCCAAGAAATCCATGGAGCTAAGAAGCAAGGAATGAAGGCCCTCTCCTTGGATGATTAGCAACAAAGGTATAAGATTTCTCAACTCACTTTGTTCTTGAGTTGAGTCTTGGTTCACCTATCTACTAGGCTTTGAATTTCATGGGTTAAGTTTTTTTTTTTAGTGCATATAAACATGATTCCGCCTTTAATTGTTAATTGCATGTTATTGATGTTGCTCAAATGAACTTGTTTTTCACAAATTTTCCTTCAAGATCTACCCCTACTCATGCTCAATGATATGATCGAGGTTGCTCCTTCCTTATTGTCAGATACCTTCAAGCTCAAGACCTTCATCAAATTCAATCATTCAATTACTTTTCAACAAAATCCCTTAGCTCTTCAACTACAATCTTAAAGCCTTCGTTCTAAACAAACACAGCCTACGATCCTTGAGATTTAAGATTTTCAGTTTTGTCACCCCGTGATATGATTTGGTTGACGTGTCATTCCAACCGCCTTAATTCTCTCATGGGATTGTGTTTTGTACTAAGTCCAATCTGATAACAGTGATCTCGATGGACTCATGTAGCATTAACTTGTCCTTCATGGCTTGAATCTTGCTAGAGTCTTACTGCCTTCTTTACATTTCCAGTCAATTTACATTTCAAGTTATGTAGCTCGACCCATCGACCTAATTTTACTTTTGAAAACGTCTGTAATCTCGACTTCAACATGATATGATTACTTTGTGTTTTTCGCTTTAGTTTCTATTTCGCTTTCATTTACTTTTTAGGCGAGCATACATAAAGTTACACTGAATTTTAAGTCCTTGTTCACACGAGATACGTAAAAAACTTAACCGAGTCAGCATCCCACTCGGAGTACTATTGTTGGGTATACGTGCAACTTTCACACATTCAAACGCAAACACTACATGTTGGCAGACTCCAACTAGCACGGCTATTTTCTCTTTCTCCCAAGCTATCCCATAGCGCCGAGATTGAAAGCAACACTTGGGACAAATACATGTTGAACATAGTCCAGACTCTGTTGGAGTTTTGACACCAACAAATTTTTGAAACTTGATCAAGGTAATCTCTTAACTTGTGATTTTGTATAATAGGTGTATGAACACATTTTCAGCAAACATTCATGTCTCACATAAAAAACTCTAATACATACTTTGAAAATGACAAATCACTTAAAATCATCATTTGTAACAATCATATATCATCCATATACTGAATTAAGATGTAACTTTACTATTCTTATGCTTTAGAAAAGAAAAAAAGTCACCGTCTACGTCACTTTAAAAAAAATATTATTAATTAATAAGGAGAGGGGGAGAATTCGAAACTGCAACATTAATATTTAGGGAGGAGAGAGTTTCGAATGTAGAATGCATAGGTAGAAACCAACACCCTAAACCACACTCTGTCTGGGGGACTATTTCAACCAATACATTTGCTTCTAATTGCATACCTTTTCCAATTCTTAGGATTTTTTTTCTTCAGGGATGTAATCTTCCCATTGAATTTTTGCAAGGGCCAATCAAGGTAATAAGTATAGCTAGAGGTAGAATTACATGAATGGTATTACTATTGGCATATGCCATCTAGTGCCAAAAGTTTCCTAGTTAATATAAAGTCAACTTCATAGGCCGGCTTGGTAGTTGGTATATATGCCCTTTTTGCTGCTAACATAGAAATCTTTTTTGAATTGCTATCTGCCTTTAACATAACTCGATTATATATGCCCATTTTGCTGCTAACGTAGAAATGTATCTCTTCCCTTATCAGTGTCACCACATATATCATTGTCATCACATGATCATGATTCATCTCAATCGATTATTGCACCTGCAAGCTCATCAACTTCACTCCCTGTGGATCCTGATTTTAGACCTGACTTTCTTCAAGTGGTATTGCCCATTGCTCCACTTAATTTGCATCATATGCAAACTATAATTAAAGATGGTATAATCAAGAAGAAAATGTTTCTCAGCAAGGTCCATGATTCTAGTGGTGTTGATCTCACTCAAGTGGAACTTGCCACTTACAAATTTGCATTACAAGTCCCAGTTTGGTTGAATGCTATGAAAAAAGAGCTTGGTGCATTGCATCATCAACAAACTTGGAGCTTAGTTCCTTTACCACCCAATAAGAATCTGGTTGGTTGTAAATGGGTGTTTAAACTCGAGAAGAATTCAGATGGCTCTATTGCTCTATATAAGGCTCGACTGGTTGCTAAAGGGTTTAATCAAGAACCTAGCTTGGATTATGGAGAGACATTTAGCCCAATGGTTAAGCCAACTAATGTGCACCTAGTCCTAGCCTTGGCAACTCACTTTAATTGGCCACTTAGATAGTTGGATGTTAAGAATGCATTTTTGCACAGAGTTTTAAATGAAGAGGTATAGTTGGATGTTAAGACTGAAAAGGTAGTTTAGTGAATTTGCCCGCTAAACAGCCATGACATAGCAAAGGAATATCATCTTATGTACAAGCAATGGAAGACTTATGCAACATTATTTTGGTAATGGTATTAAAAGGGTGCCCTAACATACTATGCCAGATATTAAAGCTAACACGCTGACCAAGAAACGCAGTAATTTGAGGAGAGCCTGGAATGTGAAGGGAGTAATGGCTGGCTAGTGATGGGATACGATAGAGTCCATTATTGCATTGCCCCCTGTATAATATCTTCCCTGTGGCTTTGTCCTGAATCCAGAAACGATAAGCATTAAATATTAACCAACAATTGTTATCGAGGCAAATCTTATGAACTGATAACAAGTTGTTTGAAAGTCTAGGTACATAAAGAACTGAATTGAGTTTAATAGGATGCAAAGGTGTTCGAATGATAAAACTACCAATATGAGATATTTGCAGACCTTCACCATTCGCAATTTGCACTATCTCATTGGTAGGATAGGAGAAGCCAAAGTTGTGGTTGTTGATGAGAAGTAGAGCCTGAAGATGTTTAAAAAGATATTGTATGCATTGCTTGCATAGGAGGTTGAGGAGAAAATGCTGGTGCAGAAGGAACATATGCACTGGAAGTCAATTGAGAATGATGAGGACCACCAAAGTTAGGACCCTTGTCATTGAAGAAACAATACCAAGTAGTATAATTTGCTTTACACAGATATGACAGCCCTGCCTATCCATTTGTTTTGAGTTACAAAATGAAGCAGTGTGACCAAATGTGTTGCACAATTGACAAGAAACTTGGGGATGTGCAGTCTGACCAAAATGATGGGGTGGATGAGAACCAAGAACTCTAGAAAAACTAGGATTCGAATTAGAAAACTGATTGGAAAACTGTTGTCGAGGATTAGGATTAGAATACCTATATCCATGATTAAACTTCCCTTTGCCCTTCCTGTTGTTATTAAAAGGTCGATACCCACCTGAAGTACCAAAATAACCACTATTAGGACCAGAAGGATGGGTTGTGAAACCTC
The DNA here is from genome assembly GCA_963580275.1 of Crataegus laevigata. NCBI lineage: Eukaryota > Viridiplantae > Streptophyta > Magnoliopsida > Rosales > Rosaceae > Crataegus > Crataegus laevigata. The sequence continues at coordinate 7,516,895 of OY756946.1, read as the reverse complement.
CAGACTGAGATTAACCAGTGGAAGATTTAGAGCTAGAATTATTAGCAACCATTGCAGTCATGAATTGAAAGTTCACTGTGTTATCAACAATCAGTTCTTCAGCAAGTAGTTGCACTCAAAACTCCTTAAGTGAAATGACATTCTCACGGCCTCTTATCATTGTACGAAAAGTGTTATACCAGAATTCGTTGAGAAGCAAACATATTCAAAGATGAAGAATATGAGCGAAAGTAGCCAGAGGATCAGAGGAAGCAGCGTGAGCATCAATGGCGAGTGATACCATGTTAACATAGAAAGACTGAGAAATATAGCTAGGGTTTCAAGAACTAGAGAGAGATCGAAGAAGACGAGAGAAGATTGTAAAGATAGAGAATGATTGCAGGAAATCTGTTGTATATTTTTTTTTCTTACATTTGAAGGTATTACATTGAAGTATATATAGAGACTAAGATCTCTAACTAACTAACTAACTAACTAACTAACTAAGAGATATATTCTTATGATAAGGGGCACAATCCTAACCAGTCTCTATATTTTTACATGTATGCCCCTTTTGCTGCTAACGTAGAAATGTATCTTTTTTGAATTCCTATCTGCCTTTAACATAACTCGATTATACATTCCCCTTTTACTGCTAAAGTAGAAATGTATCTTTTTTGAATTCCTAAATGCCTATGTTTGGGCCGAGTATAGAGTGTTTCTTGGCCCAGAGACTTAGTTCAAAGGTTATCGTGAGGTATTCTTGCTATAAATAGAGGGGTGAGGGCACCATTCAAGGGACCTCCAATTCAACACACAAATCTGCCCTGCGCAAACTCTTGCTCTACGCGAAACCTCCTAACAACCTTGAGATTTTTATTTTCCTTTTTGCCAACACATCTTCAGTTTGGATAAACAACATTATGAAGGCAACCGGTGATACCTTCAGTTTGGATAAACAGCACTATCGCCGTAGAATCAGCCAACCTCAGAGCATCTTCAGTTTGGATAAACAGCACTGCGTCGAGGCCGACTGGTTATCTATCCAAGTCTTGGTCAACAAGGGTTTTCAAATCCTTGTTGGTAGAGGTCATCTCATAATCCTTGTTGGCAAAGTGAGGTGTTACTGATTGATAGTCTTAGCATATTGAACGCCAAGTTGTTTTATGATAGGATACTCACAAGTGGGATTTAGAGTTCGGCATTCTGACAGCCGAACTACATTCACAGTTAAGACATATATCTATTTTGAGTATTTGTGTCCTTACACTCTGGTGTCGATTCGGCGTGCTTATACCTTCACGAATATAATCAATGTGACCGAATCCGGCGCTGACGATTTGTGAACTTCGCAGAGATAGCAACCTTGTATTCATGCTTTAGAATCCAAAGGCCGAGACGTGTTCCTTAGGCCGAGACGTGTTCCTTCCTCGGCTGCAATCGCAAGACGAAGAAATCAGCAGCCCAACTCAACGCAACGTCAACACATTTTACTCCCTGCCCGAGCTCGGCCAACGAGTTGGCACGGCCCGCACACAACTGAATGACGTAGTTAGCTTATTAGTTACTCGGCCTGCGCGCCACGTAGGCTAGGTAGTTTTTAGGGTCAACAGCCTATAACATAACTCAATAAATTCATCCACATCCAACTGTACCCTTCTTACCTTGTGTATAAGTAATTACTACAATATACGCACCGATCAAAGAATTAAACTGATGAACAAATATTCAGAAATTCATGAACAAAGATTGATTTTGTCACGGGCATTTATTTCTTATTAAAAATTTTGTAATACATACAAGTATACAACTAAAAAGAATGTAAAGTACAATTACATGTCAATTAGCAAGCGCGTAGCTTCAGCTTCGGTGTCTGTTACCAAGAAATAAAGAATTAAACAATGTGGAAATAATAATTAAAACCGTTGTATACCATGTAAACTTTATTGCAATATGAATTAACTAAAGTAATCAAGGATCATCAGTTCATGTTATGATGATAAGTTCACTAATTAGCGTGAGTCGTATTATAAACGGAATTGAGTTTTTCGACGCTGCGGGAACGCTTTTCGTTCTCAATCTCTATCAGGCTGTTTAGTACAATATCTGCCGCAGTTGTTACAACATCTGCCATGTTCCTATAAAACCCAAAAGAAACCGCAAGTAAGGAAAGCTAGTAAGAAAATCAAAAGTGATTGACTGTTGAAGCATTTCCTGATGTACTTTTTCGCCTATAAATCGTTGGCCTACCTATTCCAGTGCTGCTGGTCTAATCTACATGTAAGTGTCAATAGATGATTAGTTGTTTGATTACCAGTTCAGTTTTAGTTTTTAAAAACATAAAAACTGAAACCTAAAAGCCAATTTTGAAAACTTACGAGCTGTTTGATATCCATTTTATTTCAAGTTTCATTTTTTTGTTTTTAGTTTTAGTTTTATTTATTTATTTTAATTAAAAATTTGTTTGGTAACTATTTTAGATTTCAATTCTCAAAAAAAAAAAAAAAAAAAAAAAAAAAAAAAAAAAAACTCAATAAAGTAGCTTCACTTTGTTATTTATGGTTTTCATTTTTTTATCTAAAAGTTGAAAATAGTAACCAAACGAGTTTTGAGTTTCTTACTTTAAAAATAAATAAATAAAGTTAAATAACTTGTTTGGTAACAACTTTCGAGGCCGTTTGATAACCATTGTTTTCATTTTTTTTTAAAACTGAAAACCTATTTGGAAACTAAATTCAATTTCCAATTTTAAAAAATGAAAAAAAAAAACATAAAGCCAAATTTTGAAAATTCAATAAAGTAATTTTTACTTTTTTTATCAGTTTTTTTAAAATAAAAATTGAAAGTATATGTACCAAACTAGTTTTTAGTTTTCAATTTTGAAAAAAGTGAAAATAAAAACTGAAAACAAGTTATCAAATGGCCCTTCACTGAAAAAATGAAAATAAAAATTCAAAAATTGAAAACAATTTTCTTGAGTTTTAAAATTTGGTTTTTCAGTTTTCAATTTGTATTTGTTTGAAACTAAAAGTAAATAACAAAAGAGTTTTCTATTTTGATGAAAAAAGAAAATTAAAAACTAAAAGCAAAATGGTTATACGACCCTATAGGGCACAAATTAATTAAATTTTTTTCAAAGTATTACATGAATTGCTGCTCTATATAAACTTAAAAGGAAAGAAAGAATATAGATTGACGAAAAATGAAAAAAGAATATAGATTCATCGATCTTACCCTTTTGACGAGCTGTATGTCAACCCTACGGTGTTCCTAGCCTCTTCAAGAGCCAACCTAAAACTTCGTAGCTTCTCCGGCGGACATTGCCCATTGTCCACGACACAAAGCTGAGAGGGCTTAATGTCACAGAATATAGGAATGACCTTCTTATTGGACTCCATGATTAGGGCCAGTTCATGAAGGCAAAAGTAGGAGTCACAATAATTAGGCGAAAACACAGCAACACCAACCTTACAACCCCTTATTGCGCCATCAATTTTATCAAACAGTTTATCTCCAGGTCTCATGGTCCTGTTATCTAAGAAAGGGCGCAAGTTGAGTTGAGAAAGATGGTCGTAAAGCAAAGAGACGATTGTTCTCTTCGTGTCGATTCCTCTATGGTTAAGAAACACATCGCAAGATTTCGTAGCGCGTTCGGCCAATTGGGTTTGCTTTTGGTAGCTGAAAAGATTGTGTTTCAAGCTAATGGCTGCTGAACGATGCATGGTTTTTTGTATGGAACCCTAGTTTTGTTTTTCTGCCTTGTTCTTTAATTGTCTGTTGAATAATGAGACTTTTGATGAATGCCAGATGTGCTTTGATTTGTACGGCTTTAAATAGAGCCTTGACGCCTCTATTTTTCAAGTTAGTTCTTAAGAATGGAATGTGTTACTGTTCAAACTTTGACCAGCGCAGTTAAATTTTGGAAATAAACTAATGAAAACCCTTCAAACACGTTGAAGGTCCCTCTCTGTGTGAAGTTGCCTTCACTGTAATACACATATAACATGCGTTGGGACAGCTCCTGGACAAAGTTAAAGGTTAATGTTCTCTTTTTTCCACCAAATTAATGTCGAGGTCCAAATATAATAAAATGCACGTGGGAAACTTATTCAGCGAATTTCATTGTCAGTTCTTTCTCCTTTGAATTCTGCAGAAATTCAAAGTAAATTCTTGTTTGTATACTTCAATTAATATTAATATTACTATAAAGGGAACAAACTAACATATTGCTTTATTGAAAGTTTTACAAACCATGAAAAGGGTTTCTTTGACTGTTTGAACGATATACTTGGTCTCAAATTATAAAAGGTCTCCTTCTACACACATATATTTAAATGCTAAAATATTAATTCATTACGGCGATAATAACTTGTTTAGATCATTCTACAAAATTTCTCATAATCTAAATGCTTCATCGTTTATATTACTACTGAAAGATCAGGTTTCAAAAGTTCATTGAAATCAGAAGCCATTTGATTATCTAACCATCATCTAGTAAGTGGACAATATGACGAAAAGGTTGATGTGTCATGCTGCCTTTTTTTGTTGTCAGAACATCCTTGCTGCTTAATTATGTAAAATTGGCAAAGAGTGCTCTTCTGGTTTAAGGTGAGAAACCAAAAGGTTGCGAGAGAGTTTAAAGGAGGTTTTGTTTTTGTTATGAGAAACCCTAATATTAAGGATATATTAGTACTTTTACATCAAATTTTAGTTAGAATTATCATAAAACTAAAATGGTGGCTATAATTCTATATAGGGTCTAAAATATGGTTACTTTTCCAAATTTTCCGGATATGACCGATTTTGAGGGTGTATAAAAGGTGCCACCACACAGGGCCTCGCCCTCGCTTTAGAAGGCCCCAAATTTTCTTTATATATACACAGTTACATGTCTACATAGATTAAAATGTGCAAGATATTATTGCATTACTCTTCCATGCTAGTTGTGGTTCTACTTTGTTATTTTTATTTTTATTTTTGTTGTTGCAGTTATATTTAGAAGAGGAATCTGATTGTGTAAATCCTAGTAAATCAAGGAGTATCTCAAGTATTCCGTTTAGGAGTTGATTACTTATTAAGAGTTGTAATCCTAATAAGGTAAGTTTTTAACATATCCCACTACTATAAATAAAGGCACAATGGGGTGATACAACACATACCTCACAATTAAATCTTTGCTCTCTCTCTCTCTCTCTCTCTCTCTCTCTCTCTCTCTCTCTCTCTCTCTCTCTCTCTCTCTTGCTACCGCCAGCTCCTTCTCTCTCTACCCTATAGTATTGTTCAGTTAAATAGGCCTACAACACGTTATCAGCACTCTTTTGCCATAAGCTAAGGAATATCGTAGGATGAGGCTATCTTCCACAAAATTCAAAGGCTATTATTAGTTTTATGCAAATTAGGTATGCTTAAAATAAAGGAAGATATTTGAAATGTCCACGACACATGAAAACATTCCCCGGGCGCCTAGGCAAATTTAGGTAAATTTCTGATATACTTTATGAATTAATTAAATTTACTATATCAAATGTAAATAATTATTGACTAATATGTTATTTGTTATAGAAAAACATACATATGTGAATGTTTTATGTACACATATAATATGCTTGCCTAGGAAAAAAAATATTACCTAAATAATTTATAATTTATATAATATATCCCAAACATTTAGAAATACAAAAACCCCACAGAGTGGGTGGTTTTAATTATTAAAAGTTAAAACCATCAGCTGTCCACCTCACCTCTTTCACATCACATGTCCACCTTGGGTGGTTTTTATAATTAAAACCATTAGAGTCCATGGTTTTCATAATTGAAATGTTTAAGTCTCCCATCCACCTTGGGTGGTTTTCTTAATTGAAATGGTTTTCATAATTGAAATGTTAAAGTCTCATATCCATCGGATGTTGTAGATCCGTTGTGAAAATTGCAGCAAGTTTGGGATTTGCAGTGAGATTAAAACTGCCTAAACTGCCGCCTAGCGTCGCCTAGCCTGCCTCAGGCACCTAGCAAGCCCCTAGGCGGTCGCATAATTCCTCCTCGCCTAACTGAACATTTTGGTTTAAATTGGGTTGGAGCTCTACCGCCCAGTGCCTAGGTGGTCACCTAGGCCGATTTTAGAACACTAGATATATATATATATATATATATATATATATATATATAGGGTGAACTGCTGATTTAGTCCTTGAATTATCACCCAAATGAAAATTAGGTCCCTGAATTATTTTTTTCAGAAAAATAGACCCCTAAACTCATTACAAACAGCCAATTTCATCTTTGCCGTTAGGTTTCAAGTTTTTCCATCTAATTTTCTGTTAACTTAGCATGTGACTTGCACATGACATATGTAAAAGGGTAAAATCATCATTTTCTATGGTGTTGGTCATTAAGGTAACCAGGACTCTTTCAAGAGAGATGAGAGACAGTGTTGTTTCGCTTCTCGGCTTCTCTTGTCCGTATTGGTTGATGATCTAGGTGTGTTGCACTTTAAGGCGATTTTGAAACTTTTACTGACTATGCAACTACTACATACTTATTCTCCCTTGAAATTCACCATGGGGGTTATTTAGCGGATGGCTTTTACTTGGGGTAAAAAGTGCATTGGAAGAACAATATTAGTAGAGATTGTATAACCATATGGGACTTATAGGAGCTAGCAGAGTATCTTGGGTACAATAAAGAGACCGCAAATTTATTTCAAAGATGTTGGCATACTTAATGGAAATGGATGGATATTTATTATAGACAAGCAGAAGGGCTTGGGACTAGTTATTGAGAACTTAATGCCTGATGCAGAGCATAGACATTGTACTATGCACTTTTATAGCAACTTCAGGCCAAATGGTCATAGTAGTTTGGCACTAAAACAAAGGCTATGGGCTGTAGCTAGGACTGTAGCTATTCTTACATGGCAAGCAGAGATGGATAAGATCTTGGTGCTATCTAAAAGTGCATATGACTGGTTGGTAAATAGAGAAAATATGGTATGGAATTATTTTCATGAAATTTGTTGTTGAGAGTAGAAAATATTTTCATGAAATTTGCTTTGGGATGGCCAAATCGAAAGCCCTTAATGTTTGTATAAGATTCCTAGCTTAAAAAAATTGCAAATTAGGCTTTATAAATTTCAAAATTTGGGAAAATTTGAGCGGGAAAAGTGAGGAGATGGATGTTTCTCTTGGTTGTGTGTCATGAGCGATGAAATGGTGATTTTATCCTTCAAATTGTGTCATGTGTAAGTCACATGACCTAAGTTAATATAAAATTGGATGCAAAAGCTTGAAATCTAACGGCAAGGATGAAATTGGCTGTTTGTAATGAGTTTAGGGACCTATTTTTTCTGAAAAAATAATTCAGAGACCTAATTTTCACTGAGGTGATAATTCAAGGACTAAATCTGCAGTTCACCCATATATATTTCATATGTTTCATATATTTTTTTCAATATATATACACGTTTCATGCATTACGCAATTAAATTGCTATGTGGAATTGTGAGTCAAAGCATATAAATAAATTAGAAGCATGTTAGGGTTCTTCAAACCTTAGAAGAATTTGAAAAAACAATAAGAAAGGAATTTAGGATTTTGCGGCACCACGAAGACCACCGTGTTGGCCTGAAGCCCAACCGCGTGGAGACCCTCCTTGAGACGACGTAGTTTGACATCTCAGACATTTGCCAAGCCTTTAGGCTTTGCTGCACACTATGGACAACTAGGTCATGTGCCTAGTTTGGTTTCTTACCATAGGCCTGCAGCCCCGACCCACTACAGCACATGCTAGACTGGCCCTTCTATCTCGGCCCACGCCAGCAGCTTGCTACTAAGCTTAGACCTTGTCAGGACCTATGCCTTAGTCAGCCAGCCCACGGGGCTGAGCTTAGTCCTTATAGCCCAAACTTGAAACCCAATTGTGGCTGGGGTTTTTCTTGCACCCGCAAGCCTCTGAGCCTGCTTTTGTGCAATGGTCTTGGCCCAATCACGCCAGCAGCTTGCTGCTAGGCTCCCATCTCTCAGCCCATGGCCTGTAGCCACATATGGGCTGCGTTTGCAACCATACACGAGCCTATATGCATATAAGGCTTTGGCTTACTCACGAAGCCCAGCCCAGTTTTTTGGACTATGGTATTTTCAAACCCAATACTAATTATTGGCATTATTTTGCTTCCACAATCGACCCTGTTTGGTCCAGATTGACACACCCCGACCTGGAATGTCCGCTAGGACATCGAAGTCGAGCTGTGCTGGTTTCCGACGAGTGTAGCGAAATTGGAGCACTTCTAGGCCAAATTAGACTTGCCCACGGGTATGAAATTTGTTCTAGCCATTAAGATCTTCGATTTTTCAAATTTTGAGAATTTTTCGGCGACTCGGGGCGGCCAACCGCCACCCACGGCAGCACATGACCAGAGGGCCGCCAATGATATTTCTAGGCGTTATTCAATGCCTTGAATTTAGTTTTGAAAATGGATTGACATAGATTGATCGTTAGAACCTAAATTCGTTATGATACAGTAATAGGTCAATATATGAATCGATGATCCGACCATTGGATCGTCACCAAACTTTAGTATGTTATAGTACGTTATATTTGAGGAATGTAGGAATTTATGGATTGGTAATCCGTCATACCGATTTTCCCGAATTGGAACTGTAAGTTCGTAAATAAAAAGGTTAACCGCCACTTGGTTTTGGTAATTGGCGAAGATCCAACCGTTGGATCGTAACGAAACTTTGGGGTATTGTTCTAGAAGCATAATGTGTATCTTTGGAAATGACGGGTCGACGATTCATGATACGAATCTTCCGGATCAAATTACATAGGAATGCGTTATATGTAAATTACATATTCTCTCAATAAGGATTCTGAGGTTTGATTTGATATTTGTGCTAAGCGATGATCATTTGGGATCATTTAGGACATCTCGATAGTCATGCTAGGGGGCTGTAGAGTGGACTCTAGGTGAGTGGGCTTTTGTTTTCAGAGTATATATATATGCTTGGTTTTTTTCCAAAAAATGTGTTTTGACTGATTTTATAAATTAGAATGCCATGTCAAATATCGTTTATATTTATTATGATTGTGTGATGATTATTGCTTGGCACTACGCACGCTCAGGTAAGTCAGGTGAGTAAATGTTTGATAGTGATGGTTATGATGATGATGAGGATGAGATTGGTATATAGCTCATAATCCTGCACCCCGGTGTTTGTGCTTCGCCAGAGTAGGGCCTAACCTTCATATGATCATTCACCGCCTGCACCGTACGCTCACCTTAGATCCAAGACAGGTGCCAGCCTGTCGTACAGACCACTATAAGTGGTTCCGACTCGTAGGTGACTTGCGATACGTCGCACAGCCTTCACGTGGTCGTAGCAGTAAGCGTATTTTATACACCTAGCTTGTCGTACAGACCACTATAGGTGGTTCCGACTTGTGTGCAGGATATTGGTTGAGGAGCTATAGATTCAGCCGTACAGGTCACGTTAGGTGACTCTGGATGACATATTGATACTGCCGGCATATTGTGATTATTGGTTTATCTCACCTGATTGATGCATATATTTCTTGGCTGGATATTTTGGCATGGCATATTTCTGACATGGCATATTCAAGTTTTATCATTTTACCGCCTGTTTTGGTATATGATTACATATGTATTATTTTCTATGAAAGTATACGAGTTTTACGGAGAGGGGTTAGTACTTTTGATATTGAAATGGTTTTGAAAAGCTTTGTTTTTGCCCACTCACGTTTTCTGTTTTGCGCCCCTCCAAGTTTTAGCTGTTGAGGTTCGTATCGACGAGGATTCTTGGCGAATCTCAAGATTAGTGGCTACTTATGAGGGTATAATTCTTACCCGCTCTACTATACTTTACTTATGCTCTAAAGTCACGTGTGAGATGGGTTCGCTCCCGCTCACCAGCACCTTCTGATGTTTAGGCACTTTTAGGTTTAAATTTATTCACATTCTTCCACATCACTACACTTTATGGCTTCGTCACCTTCCAGGTGTCGGCCAGCACAGCTCAACTTCGGTGTCCTAGCGGACATTCCAGGTCAAGGTGTGTCACAGATCTTTTGAATTAATTAAAAATGACCTGTAGTCCATTAATCTGATAATGAATCTAAAATTATTGACCTGAATATCACTTTTGGATATTAACGGTTCAATAATTTACTTTTATACTTTGAACCATTGACATATTTTCGTAGTAACTAAGCTCTCACACTTGATTTTCTGAAGAAACTTAAATCTACTATACTCAGCATATTGCATTCTGTGTTTCATATTTAGTGCCTTTGAAACTCGAAGTTTTCATTCAAAACTTACCACATAAACCTATAACCTTCATGCATAAATTAAAACAATACATGTCTATAGAACCCTCATGTTCTATGATACATGTCTATGGATCACCATATGACTAATCACGTTTTTTTTTTTGCACCCTCTGTTTTAGGGACATGTCGAACTTGAACAAGCTCGATTTTACCGCTCTAGAAGTATCTGGAAGAAACTACCTGAGGTGGGTTCAAGACATAAAGCTCTATCTGACTGCAAAGAGTCTCCGAGCTACCATCGAGGAACCAACTGACGATGAACTCTTCGACAAAGCTGAGAAAGCTACATGTGTTACCGCTGTGGATTAAAATATCATTGGTCACGCATATACCAAGCTACTCCCGAGGCTATCGCCAAGTATCATTCTTGTCATGAGTCTAACTTTGCACATGTGGCACATCCAAAAGATGCTACTACATCAATGAAGATATCGAATTTTAAGGAGGCATCAACTCCTATGGAAGAATGAATTCTATAAATGTTTTAGGGTGTTTTACCCCTAGTGACCGAACCTGCTAAGAGTGGCCGGACCCTCCCCCCTATTTTTCTAGGTTTCTGATTTAATTTTGAACAATTTTTCTAAGTATTTGGAATAATTTGTTTGGTTTTGGTTTGTTTTGAATTATGGATTATTAATTTTCTCAAATTATTTGAATGAATAGACTTATATTTGTATATGTGATTACTTTAATCAAATTTTTTCTAGGTATGTCTAGTGAGGAAGTTAGTTGTCTGGCTGATAATGCTACCACACACACCATTTTGCGTGAGCGACACTATTTTACTAACTTAATACCTAAGAATGCTCATCTGACAACTCTCTCAAGCTCATCTAACTTGATTGAAGGATACGGCAAGGCATGTATCATGTTGTCCAATGGTACAATCTTAACCATTAAAGAGGCACTCTATTCTCCACATTCCGGAAAAACGTTGCTGAGTTTTAGAGATATTCGAGATAATTAATATCATATTGAAACCACTGAAGATAATGGTTCTAAATTTCTTTTTATCACTTCATACGAATATGGCCAGAAATGTATTCACGAGAAGTTGGAACGTCTTCCAAGTAGGTTGTACATCATAACCACTGGAAGCATAGAACCCATCATGTGGACGACCCTATGCCTGAGTTCCAGAACACTTTGCTACTTTGGCATGATCGCTTAGGATATCCTAGACTTGACATGATGCGCCGTATCCCCAAATCATCACATGAGCATTCGTTACCTCCCTATGTTGGATTCCCGCCATGCAAAGCGTGTTATTTAGAGAAGTTGAATACTAAACCTTCACATACAAAGATCATTCACGACCCTCTAACTTTCTTCAGAGGATTCGAGGGGATATTTGTGAACTTATCCAACCAACATGCAGACCATTTAGATATTTTATAGTGTTGGTTGATGCATTGACACGATCGTCACATGTATGCCTATTGTCCACATGTAACGCTGCATTTGCTAAACTCCTAGCACAAGTTATTAAGCTAAAGGCTCACCACCCTAATTATCCGATTAAGTCGATTCGACTGGATAACGCTAGAGAGTTTACGTCACAGACTTTTGACGATTATTGCATGTTAGTAAGGATTGATGTGGACCATCCTATACCCCATGTTCACACCCAAAATGGCATGGCAAAAGCTTTCATAAAGTGCCTTTAATTGATAGCTTAAACTTTGGTTATACGAACCAAACTGCCGATATCTACCTGAGGCTATGCAATATTGCACGCGACTATGATGGTCCGCTTGAGGCCCGCCACTACCCAACCACATTCACTGTTATAGCTGGTCACTGGATACGAGCCTGACGTCTTGTATTTATGGGTGTTTGGGTGCACTATTTATATGCCAATAGTGCTACCACTATGTACAAAAATTGGTCCTCGAAGAATAATAGAAATCTATATCAGTTATGATTCGCCATCAATTGTTTGCTATTTAGAACCTTTGACAGGAAATCTTTTTACTGCCCATTTTGTAGATTGTCACTTTGATGAGACAGTATTCTCGTCGTTAGGGGGAGAAAATCATGTTAACGTTCCTGGAGAACACCGTGATTTGTCATGGTATGCTCCCACTATGTCTTATTTAGATCATTGCACTACTTAGTCTGAAACTGAGGTGCATCGAATTATAGATCTTCAGAGCGTTGCTCAGACCATGCCAGATGCTTTTACTAATCTAGCAAATATGACATCATGCCTGGGAAGGTCGGACCATCCCTGGAGGTAGAGAGGTCACACATTTCACGCGGCATACTACATTGACGGCTAGCCAATCATCTGCTTGAACCCTAAAGCGTGGCAGACCCCTTGGTTCAAAGGATTCACAACCCCAAAAGAGGAAATTGGCATAAACTAGTGACCCTAATTTGGATCCAACCATCGCTCACTCATCTATTCCAACGCATGAGGTTATTCTAGATTACGGTGATGTATTAGACGAGACAAACCGGTCTCCCGAGAATCGTGAGATTTTGGCCTACTACGCAGTATTGGATGAGGTTTGGAATATGAATGAGATGACCGTCGACGATGCATTTGGGTACTTAGTAGCTACTAACATTGTACTTAGCGATGATATTGAACCATGTTCCGTTGATGAATGTCGACGTAGAACTGATTGGTCAAACTGGAAACAAGCAATCCAGGTCGAACTCAATTCACTTGCGAGATGTAAGGTGTTTGGGGCCGTAGCTCGTACTCCTCCATATGTGAAGCCCGTTGGCTACAAGTGGGTCTTCGTGAGGAAGTGTAATAAGAAGAATGAAATAGTGTGATACAAAGCACGTCTAGCAAGGCTTCTCTCAAGGCCCTGAGATTGATTACGATGAAACATATTCCCCTATAATAGATGTTATAACATTCCACTACCTTATCAGTTTGGTAGTTTTCAAAAAAACTGAATATGCAGCTTCTGGACATGGTAACCGCGTATCTTTATGGGGATCTAGATACGAAAATATACATGAAAGTTCCAAAAGGACTTTCATTGATAGGTTCAAATAGTTCTAGACCACGAAACACTCTTTCTATTAGATTGAGCTGGTCGTTCTACGGATTGTAACAATCCGGACAAATGTGGTATAATCATTTGAGTGAACATTTGACAAGTCAGGATTATGTGAACAACAAATTATGCAAATGCATATTCATAAATAATTCACATTCCAGATTTGCAATCGTTGCAGTTTATGTCGATGACATGAACCTCATTGGAACTTCCACAAAGCTTGAGAAAATTGCTACACGCTTGAAATCGAAATTTCAGATGAAATATCATGGGAAAACCCGATATTGTCTTGGCCTGGAAATCGAGCATTATTCGGATGGAATCCTAGTACATCAATCAAACTACACCTAAAAGGTCTTGCGACGTTTTAATAAGGATAAAGCGAAGCCTTCGAGTACACCTATGGTCGTTCGGACTCTAAATACTAAACGAGATCTCTTCTGTCCAAATAAGGATGATTAAGAGATTTTGGAATACCTAAGTGCAATTAGGGCTTTATTGTACTTAGCTCAATGCACTAGACTCGACATCTCCTTCATTGTTAATCTTTTGGCTAGATACAGCAATGCGCCAAATACAAGCACTGGAATGGTGTTAAAGATAGTTTCCGTTACCTCAAGGGTACAACGGATTTGGGCTTGTTCTATACCTATGAATCTTCGAGTGTTGCCGCCTCTATTGATTCTTTCCTTGTTGGTTACGCAAATGTTGGATATCTATCTGACCCACATACACTCCCAAACGGGTTACGTTTTTACCATTGGATACACCGTTATATCTTGGAGGTCTACCAAGCAAACGCTAGTTGTGACTTCTTCAAACCATGCTGAGATTCTCACCCTGCACGAAGCATCGCGTGAGTGCTTTTGGTTGAGAGCAATCATAGAACATATTCAAAGCACTAGTGGTCTTACTTTTGTCGTTGACCTTTCTACAATAATCTTTAAAGACAAAGCAGCATGTATCGAGCAATTAAAGAAGGGATACACTAAGGGAGACAACACCAAGTACATAGCGCCAAAATTCTTCTACTCTCATAAACAATAACAGCATCAGTATGCATAAATTATCTGAGTGGAATCGTTTGTAGTTCTTTTATTTAGAAGTTATGTTCAACTCAAAGGGAGTATCTAGAAGCATACTCACTTGATCTTAATGTACTCTTTTTCCTACGATTAGGAGCATTTTTTCCATTGGGTTTTTGCTACCTAACGAGGTTTTAATGAGGCACCCATCCTGGGACAACCATACTCCATTGAGTTCACCCCTTAAAAGGTATTGTTAAAAGATCATCAATTCCTAATGAAATAGATGTAGCAGTGGCTTGTCGAAACCTCAGAGTTTTTACTTGATCCAGGATGTATGATGTATATGCCATTCCAAAGTGATCTATTAATCTACTAATAAGTTGTTTAATAGCAGTTCCATCTATTACTTTATTTGACGTTTGTTTTAGACATTATCCATACTTCTCACTTTTCTCCTTAGCCTATGGGTTTTTTGCCATCTCGGGTTTTACCATAGTGAGGTTTGTGAGTTTTACTACCATTGCATACTTTCTTAAACTTGAGACTCGCGTTCACCCATTGTGCCGCCAACTTCATCAACTATTCTACCTTATCTGCTGAAGATCTGATGCATTGGTTTGTTGAGTATTTACACACTTAAAGGGAGTGTTGCAGTCATATTTAGAATAGGAATGTGAATGTGTAAATCCTAGTAAATCTAGGAGTATCTCTAGTATTCCTTTTATGAGTTGATTACTTATTAAGAGTTATAATCCTAATAGGGTAAGGTTTTTACCTATCCTACTACTATAAATAAAGGCACAATGGGGTGATACAACACACACCTCACAATTAAATCTCTCCTCTCTCTCTTTTGCTACCGCCGACCCCTTCTCTCTCTACCCTATAGTATCGTTCAGTTAAATAGGCCTAACACATTTGCAAATTTTTATACTTTTTAAGCGGATGAAATTTACAAAAGAACGTGCAACCTATTTTGAACCAAGGACCTTTAAAGATAGGAAACAATGCTCCAATCACTCGAGCAAACTTTTTTTTTGGTGCAGTACTAACCTGTAATATTTCAATTTCTAATAAAACTAAAAAAAATTGAAAAATAAAAAATGATAAAGAAAATATAGCAGTTAAAAACGAAGGGCCTCCATCTAAATTTTGCAAATAATCCATAATTTTTAGGGCCAACCCTAGTGGATGAACACAATGTTATGAAATATTCAAAATAATAACAAAAGCGCCAAAGGATTTCCGATTTGACTTTTATTTTGAAAAAAAATTAAATTATGAGAACCTAAATAATGGAAGGTTCCATTCTTGTGATAACAATGTGGTGTGGGTCTAGAAGAATGATTAGTAGTTTATATAATTTTAAGTTATTAATTGGTTAATGTCTTAGCACTCATGTGTGTATATTTCAACATGTATAACCACGTGGTCCCCTTCTTAGGCCATCTCCAACCGTGGGCTGGCCAGAGGGCTCGTTTTAACCCTCTAGCCCTCTAAGATATTAGGCCATCTCCAACCGATGGCTGGCCAGAGGGCTCGTTTTAGCCCTCTCTCCAAGATTCTCCAAGATATTAATATTTTAAGGAACAGTACAGGGCCATATTTGCGTCCGTCTCCAACCGAAGGCCAGAGGGCCAGAGGGCTCGTTTTAGTCCTGTCACAAAAAACCGCCTCCAACCGAGGGCCAAAGGGCTATAAGGCCAAACATAATTTATTATTTAAAAACTACAACTTAAATTCAAATCCAACGGCTAAGTGACGTCAGCTAGCCGTTGGTAGCTGACGTCAGCTAGCCGTTGGATTTGAATTTTTTTTTTTACTATAAATAGTGTGGATATTGGGATATAATTCACACAACTTTGAATTCAATTTATTTCAATTCAATCTATTTCAATTCAAGTTTGCAATGAATTCCAACTTTGGATCCTCTTCAGATTCCAACTGGGGGTCCTCATCCAATTCCAAAAGAGAAGCAAAATAGGCGTAAATGAGACAAGAAAATGAGGAGTCTGGTGAAGAAGTTCAAGAAAGGCGCAACAAACAAAACAGAGCAGTAGCCATAGCTGCGACCATGGTGTATCAACCAACTGACGAACAACCTCAATGGGGTGGCTCTATTGCTGGTCACTCTTACAAACCACGAAATAGAGTTATGGTGCATGGCAATCTGATGAACAACTACTTCAACCCCAACTTGGTCTACACAGAAGAGGATTTCAGACGTCACTTCCAAATGAGGCGTCATGTCTTCGAGCGTTTACTTCGTGATGTCCAGCAAGTCAATCCGTACTTTGGACAGAAACGATATAGAGCAGGCCGCCCTGGTTTCTCACCTCATCAGAAAGTTACTGTTGCACTTCAAATGATGGCCTATGGCTCCCCAGCTGATTCGATGGATGAAACCCATGGTATGTCTGAGTCTACATGCCTTGATACTCTTGAACAATTTTGTGACACAATTATTTAGGTTTACAAAGACGAGTACCTCCGCGAGCCAAATCAAAAAGATCTGAATCGGCTTCTTCGCAAAGCTGAAGACCGTGGGTTTCCGGGCATGATAAGGTCATTAGACTGCATGCATTGGGATTGGAAGGTCTGTCTCACTGGATGGCAAGGAAGCTTTAGCGGAAGGTCGAGAAAGCCAACTATTGTGTTAGAGGCGGTTGCCTCATATGACACATGGATCTGGCATGCTTTCTTTGGAGTCCCTGGATCCCAAAATGACATTACAGTTCTTGGGCGTTCATCTATCTTCAATAACTTGACAGAAGGTAAAGCACCTCAACTTGACTACTACATCAACGGCCGTCAATATAATATGGGGTATTACTTGGCAGATGGCATCTACCCAAAGTGGGCGACACTTGTCCAAGCAATTCCAAACCCTAGGAATGACGCAAAAATGTTGTTTACCTTACACCAAGAGGCATACCGGAAAGATGTTAAGAGAGCTTTTGGTGTTCTACAAGCACGGTGGAAGATCATCAGCGAACCGGCAAGAGGGTGGAGTCGAGAAAATTTGGGCTCCATCATGCTGTCTTGCATCATATTACACAATATGATAGTGGAGGATGAGCGAGATGGGTATATTGATGGAGAGTCCAATGACGACCAAGAAGACCCAAATAAGTCAAGAAGGGCTCCTGCAAAAATATATGATGGGCCTAATTTGCCTTTCAATCCAAGAGCTGGTAGTATCTCTATAAATGAGTACATGAGGCGTTATAGAATGATATGTTCTCGTACCACAAATAAGTACCTACAACAGGATCTTGTTGCACATCTTTGGGCCAAAAGAAGCATGGAGTAGGCGTTTAAGTTTTATGTTGTTAAATGTTTTTAAAAATGTTGTTTAAGTTTCATGTTGTTAAATGTTTTTTCTTGTTGTTTAAGTTTGATGTTGTTAAATGTTGTTTCATGTTACTTAATTTAATTTTGTATAATGGCTTAGGAAGTTATAGGAAAAAAACATCCGAAAAAAATAAGGGGAGATCCGCTGCTTACTGCTCACGAAAACATCCGACCTATACTATAGTCAAGTCGTCCGCGTATCTTTATGATCGAGTCTACATGCCTTGATACTCTTGAACAATTCTGTGACACAATTGTTCAGATTTACAAAGACGAGTACCTCTGCGAGCCAAATCAAGAAGATCTGAATCAGCTCATTCGCAAAGCTGACAACCGTGGGTTTCCGGGCATGATAGGGTCTACATGCCTTAATACTCTTTAATGTTGTTTGATGCTACTTAATTTAATTTAATGTTGTATAATGGCTTAGGAAGTTACAGAAAAAAAATATGAAACAAATTTTGTGAAATAGAAGTTACAGGAAAAAATGGAATTTAAAAAAATATATATGAAACAAATTTTGTAAAATAAAAGTTATAGGAAAAGAATAGAATTTAAAAAAAAATATGAACCAAATTTTGTAAAATAGAAGTTATAGGAAAAATTTTGTAAATGAAAAAAATTAAATAAAACTGTAAAAACAAAAAAAAAAAAGACCAATGTTGTTTGAACCATAAATTGACCAATTTTGGGATTAAAACTCCTTACATTCGGAGCCCATTATTCTAAGTTGGTTTAATGAATATTTGGTCATAGCCTCATGGCTTTTCCATGACTACGGGAAAATTTGTCTTGGTGTGGTGAAAAATCACGTGGTTGTGTGAGGCATTCTTCATTGTAGTCTGCAAATGAAGATGTTTTGATGAAGATGAGTGAAGGCTAGGGTTTGGTGGAGCGCAATATATAGAAGAGCAAGGAGAAAAAGAAATAGACAATCAACCAAACAAACAAATAAATCTCCCAAAAACCAACGGAGTAAACCTCTTCATTCAATGATTTCAATCAAGCAAGCTTTCTCATCTCTTTCAAAGTTGAAGGCTTTGTAATTTTACAAGTATTTCTCTTTACGAAAAACTATTGTCATAACTTTGTTATATATTAGTGTCAATCTCTCCTTGAATCACCATTGTCATTTTAATACAAGCATTTAAACAAATTCTTCTTCTGTTTGAGTCAACGCTAACTCACCATTTACATATTATGGTTTTATCTTTTTACATAAGAAAATTTCTTAGCATTTAAGGAAAGAAAGAATCTAAGTTGAGTTCTCCAACTCAATGACACAATCTTTTAGTTAGAAGTCAAATAAGTGTAATACATTTCCATTACAAATACACCATCTATAGTAGCGG
The DNA here is from genome assembly GCA_963580275.1 of Crataegus laevigata. Classification (NCBI taxonomy): domain Eukaryota; kingdom Viridiplantae; phylum Streptophyta; class Magnoliopsida; order Rosales; family Rosaceae; genus Crataegus; species Crataegus laevigata. The sequence goes on along the minus strand of OY756946.1, from coordinate 7,497,815 downwards.
CAACTAGTACGCTCGCAATTTTCAAATTTCATATTCATGTAAGTTCCCGACCTACATACAAGGCCCATGAAAAATTTAAGGGACGAACAAATACACACACACACAGAAGAAGGAAGAGCTTGGAGTGGAGTGGGTAACACCCCATTTATAGTAATACAAGTGGTCGTTCTACATAATTTCTATCAAAATATACAAATGAAATAAACAAAATAAGATAAACACTTGTATTACTTGGATCCGGTGAACAACTCGATTCTTTCCTTTGGCAGATAAGAAGTGTAAATTATAATAATATATGAAAGAACACAAAGATAAGGGGAGGATTGTAGGAAACAAAAGATTACTCACCAGATTTGAACAAAGGAAGCAATATTGCATTAACAATTGTCATACGTGGCTGAATGTAAATGTAATAATGGCTATAAAACTGATACTATGCAATAGTCAATTAGCTAATAACTTTCATTTACATACTAAATATTAGACATATACTTAACTAATGGAATGGAGAAAACGTTTTCTATTGTAAATGAAAGAAAGCACCACAAAATGATTTCAAGGATATAATTTTATAGTAAGAAACGACTTGAAATTGATATACAATGCATTAAACCTTTTAATGCAATAACAAAATAATAAAGGAATAGCATTGATCATATTAGACAAATTTGTATTTTGAAATACCCAATCAAAATATTCCAACAATGATTTGTGAAGAAACAAAAGATAGACCAAAATAGATTATTAAAAAAAGGTAAACAGAGTAAAAACCAAATAAAATAAAATATCGTAGCAGGGTAAACAGTATAACTTATACCGATCCCTTCCATACTCTTTTTTTTTTATTATTATTTGTGCTTTTCCCTTTCATAACAACATACTAATACATGCTCACACACAAAGTGTGTATGAATTTTTTGTTATTTTTTTTAATTGAAGGAGAGAGGAAGAGAGTGGGAGAGAACATGAAGTGGGAGTGAGGAGATAGGGAGAGAGGTTTAGTTTATTTTTTTAAGTTTTTAAATAGAGATGTTAAAATCACATATAGGTGATGTTTAAACAAAAAATTACAAAACTTTATTTTGTAAAATTACGTTACTGTTTTTTTTTTTTTTTTTTTTTGTGTGATAGAAGAGACTAAATAATTTTTTACCATCTTTTGGTTGACAAAGAGAGTTCTATTGATATATAGTTTAGATTATTATCTTTCCATTCCACAAAATGTACTTTTTGGTGAAAAATATATTTAGAAATTATTATTAGACCATCTCCAACCCTGGGCTAAAAGCCAAATTACCCCCCAAAATTTCCCCCCAAACCCACTCCAACCCAAGGGAAAAATTCGGGCTAAATGCTAAATGCTAAACCAAGGCCAGATTCCCCCCAGAATTTAGCCCAGAAATCGGTGTGGGCTCCACCAAACTGAATGAAAATATTTATCGAAATTTAATTTTTTTTTTATTAAAATGTTCATAAAATTAATTTACGATAGTCTACATATTTATTTTTTTTAAAAAATTTAATTTAAGAAAAAAAAATAGCCTAAGTTTATTCTTTAATAATTCTGGGCTAAAATTTTAGGGTAGAAAGGGTTGGAGCAGAAAAACTGTTTCTGAGCTAAAAGCTAAATTTTTTGGGCTAAAAAAATTGGCTTTTAGCCCAAGGGTTGGAGATGGTCTTAGCACTTCAAAAATGTAATTTTGCTCTCCAAACTTTATATAATTAAAAAGAAAAATACACTTGTGAAGACTGCATAATTAAATTTTTAAAGTGCTAATAACAGTTTTCATATATTATAAAAGTTTAAACACTCTAAGAACAACGATATAAAACCTAAAATAAATAATTTAAATCTAAACAAATAAGTTCAAATACTAGACTCAACTCTAACCGTGGTTCAAAGGTTGGCACCCATCGCCTGCTCACAGTTGGTGGCTAGTGGTGTGCGATATAAAATCAACTCACGCATACTTCTCAGCCATCCACGAGTCCTCCACCAAGATAACATACTGAAATTTCTCATGGATTGTAATTTTGTTTTGAATTGTTGCATTGGGAATTGCTTGACGCTAAAAACCAGAGCCACGTTGGAGTACATTCAATCATGGAAATCGATTTTATTTCAAAATTAAACCTGAATTTATTCGATGCTATTTTAATGCCTTCAAAATTATAGTTTCTACTTTTCATCATTATTCATAGCCAAAAAGCATGAAAGTTCTTGTTTTTTTGTGTAAAAAAATGTTACCTGTAATTTGAAAAAGTGAAAAATCTAAATGTAAAAGTTAGTACAAATGTTGCTAGCACTTCTAATGACTGGAAACTGTGTAACAATTTAGAAGCCAACATTTGAAAATTCTTAAAATATTATATTCCTTTCTGCCGAATATTGGAAGTTCACCGTGAGTTGCAGTATCAGGCAGCAACAAATCTGAAGATTCTGCAAAAGTTTAATAACAAGCAATCGAAAATCCTAAGATATTCGATTTTTCTCCGTCAACTCCTTACAGTCCGCCATGAATCCCAACATTCGTCAAAAAAAGTTAGCCCGAAATTCAGTGTAATTTCAGTAGCTAACAACGGAAAATCCTCAAAATATTCTATTGCTTTCTGATTTCTAATTAATTGTTTTCGTTTTTGAAATCTTGTTACACAAGTTTGCAGTAATTAATTAATCAATCATTCTTCACTCTCAAGTCAAGCCCTTTTTAACTCGTCATGATATCAGATATCTCACACAATTAATTTTGAACTCAAATTAATGAAAATTTGTTAGGTTGTCAACATTGCATTTGATTCAATTATTTAGATATGTACGAGCTCATCATGCTCACATGTATATACAGCTAGGTCAACCTTCAAAAATTTGGGATGATTTTGCTCCTAGTTTTTAATCATAAATTCAAGGCAGATGGAGCACAATGTATCCAAAGTTTTGTGACACTCGGAAGACACATATGGATAAGAAGGTAGTAGGAAATGAAAGTTTTGCTTGTCCTCTGGCGTTGGTGGTGGTGGTGGTTAAGATTTCATATCAATGCTTAATCATAAAATACAAAATAAAGATAAAGCAAATGGACCCAGAAATGTCACTGTTTTCAAATGGGTGTTTGGTCGTCACAATCATAGATAAAATGTCTTAATGCATCCAGCTAATGTAGGTAGATTGTTGTTTCACAATAGGACGTTATGTCTAAAAATATGACATAATATTGTATTTGCTTTATTCCCTAACATTTTATAAACTAGTGCTAGAAATAGAAATTGTTTTTAGCTGAGGATTAATTTTGCCTTTGCTTTTTTTTTTTTTTTAGAGTACTTTTGCTTACTTTTAATAGTTGAAATTTTATCATAAAATTAATGGATAATATAGAGTAATACATTCCTTATATGCCATATAAAAAAAATTATCAATATTAAATTCATTCACTTCGTACTCTAAATGCACAATAACAATTCAGCACTTGCCAAACAATTAAATGCACAAAGAAAAACAAAACCAAAATAAAACTTTGGAATTCGAAATTTAGTTTTTTTACATCCAGTTAATCTTGGGAATTGGGATGCCATATACAACTTGGTGGGTACTCATAATTATTTTTTAAAAAGCTTTTTAGCTAAAATGATTTTTCGATTTGTATAATACATAACTTTGATTCCTAAGATTGTCTACTATTCATTATTTTGGTCATTCCGTTAAAAACTCTATTAAGTGGTCTCAGAGCTCATACCAGAAATTGAGATTTTTGGCCGGAAGTTTGGACAATTTTCAAAGCTTCATAACTCAATCGTTTCTTAACTAAATTCGACCTATAATATATTAAAATGAAGATAGGAAAGATTTGAACAAGATTATACCTATTTGGAAGCCCAATGGTTACTGGACATAGCTAGAAAATAGCCTAAAAGGTGACTAGTCCGTGAGAAAATTGAAAAATTAGAAACTCGTCAAAAACTAGGTAAACTTTAAACGTTCATAACTTATTTAATACTCAATGAAATCGAGTAATTCAAAAATGAAAATCATACTTCTCAATGAGACAAAGAGAATAGTACCTTTATCAACCGATAAACCAACTTTTTGCCGAAAAATGGCTTGAAAGGTGACTGGTCAATGGGAAAACTAGAAAACTGGATAAAGTTTAAACGTTCATAACTTCTTCAATATTTAACAAAATCAAGTGATTCAAAACCAAAAATTATACGTCTCAATGAGATAAAGAGAATGGTACCTTTCTAGATGGCTAACGCATCGTGGTTTAGTCGAAAAACAAGTCAAATGTAGCTGTCTTGGTCTCGTCGAGTTAGCTACTTTCGAGTCGTTTTCTGGCCAAACCACTGCAAGTTAGCTGTCGAAAAAGGTACTCTTCGTCTCGTTAAGAAGTATAATTTTCATTTTTGAATCACTCAATTTCATTGAGTATTAAAGAAGTTATGAATGATTCAAGTTTATCTATTTTCTGGCGAGTTTTCCAGTTTTCTCGCGGACCAATCACCATTCAGGCTATTTTTGTTTGCCATCTCTGGCAACCATTAGGCTTTAAATAAGTATAATCTTGTTCTACACTTTCCTATCTTTATTTTGATATATTATGGGTTGAACTTGGTTAAGAAACGATTGAGTCACAAAGCTTTGAAAATTACCCAAACTTCCGGCAAAAAAAATCTAGTTTCCGGTATGAGCTCCAGAACCACTTAACGGAGTTTTTTAACGGAATGACCAAAATAATGGATGGTGGACAATCTCAGAGACCATTTCTATTGATTTTCAATCTCAGAGATCAAAGTTATGTGTTATACAAATCTCATGGACCATTTTAGCTAAAAAAAAACTTTTTAAAATCATCGAATGTAGCTTAAGTTTTGGAAGAAGCTAAACAAAATAATTAAAAAATGCACAACAGAAAGGTGAGTGGTGATCGTTGTGACTAATAAATTGTTGGGTGCTCTCTTTGTTAGCGTATAAAACCATAAACAGCTGTTGGAATCGACCCACGATGATTGAAATCCCATTATTCCATCATCTTTTATAAAACTATTATTTGCACATATGATTTATGAAAATAAATTAGTATACGTTGAAAATCCTCTATGCCAAGCGGAATCTGTACAATATAAAATATCGAAATGAAAGAAGGTTGATGGCTTATTAGGCAAACGCATTAAATAATAATTGGAATGACACTTGGAAAAGCCAAATATTTCGATCTTTCATTTGGCCTTGCAATGTTCACACCATAAGAAGAAAACAAAGAACCCTTGAAACCTTTCATGCATGCACAAGGTTCAAATAATATTTTTTGTTAAGCCAATGTCTTTATGTGTTTTATGGTACAATCCAATATCTCGTCTAACTTTGCTACAATGAAAATGAGATGAATGAGAGTCAATCCCGATTGTCATAACTGACTCGTGAGGAGTGAAATTGTTTAGAAAATGTGAAATTCCTTCATAACTCGATTCATGCTCATTGTTTTTTTGTTTTTTTTTTTTTTCTCTTCCATTCCATAGGGAAGTATTTTTCTTTTAGAGTAAGATTTTATTCTCTCTTATTCTCATCTTATTCCCTCCCTTCCTCTCACACTTTGCTTTTTGTCTTATTGTCTCTGTAATAAAATAAATTAATATAAGATGTTGCTATGGCTTAATCATAACTGTTCAAATAAGAAAGAAATGGAAAGGGAGAGAAGAAGATTAGCTAACATTATCCAATAGACACTGGTCCTTGAGGAGAGGAAGTAGCATTTTTGCGGTTGGTGCTTGACACTGTTATGATTCCTTGTCCACTCCCTCACTCCATTTCGCTTCAAGATCTGTAATATTAGCAGTAAAGCAAAACCAACTATAGCTTTGTCCTCACACTTTTCTCACATATATATTATCACGCATCCAACATGAGAGTGTTGACCCTAAAAAGGGTACAAACAGAGAGAGAGAGAGAGAGAGAGAGAGAGAGAGAGAGGTAGAGAGAGGACCCCTTCTTTCTCTTTGTTTTCTTAAATACGGATCTCTTCGAAAACAAGCTTGCAGAAGAGAGAAACCAATTCTGACAATCTAACGCTACCATGATGTGGATTGTGGGTGAGTGGAGTGGGTTTAAGAAAGATCGAACACCTTAGATTCATCTCTCTCTCTCTCTCGTGAAAACAATGTGGGGTGTGTGTGAAAGTGAGAGAGAGACGTAAGGTAGATAGGTTTCCGTCAGTATAGTCACGTGGCATCCACTTTCACGGACAGCCTAAAAATGCTTCTTTCTCCTCTCCAACCCTCTGAAAAAATCTTGCCCCATGTGCTCACTTCATCACCGTTTTCTGGCACTCTCTCTCTCTGTAAGTTTCATTTGCACACCCCCAATCAAACAAAACGTCTCCATTCCCATGTCCACCAAGCTCACATTTTGATCGCCTAACTCTCTCTATCTCTCTCTCTCCCTCTCTCACTCTCTCTCTAACACAATGGACTCCAGAACTCGCCTTGACCATGCTCTCTTTCAACTCACTCCAACCAGGACAAGGTACATAAAAGACCCAATCTTTCGTGTAGTTTGATGTTGTTTCATGCAATGAAACAGTTTACATTTTCTGGGTTTCTGCTAAAGGTTAGTTTTTTGCGTGTTAAAAGATGTGAACTGGTGATATTTGCTGCTGCTGGTGGTGCAAACGAGAAATTGGCGTCGGGGCTTCTAGAACCATTTCTTGGTCACCTGAAATGCGCCAAGGATCAGATTTCCAAAGGAGGGTACTCCATCATTCTTCGTCCTTCGGAATCCGGTGCCTCCTGGTTCACCAAAGCCACTTTGCAGAGGTAATTTTGTAAAAATGTAGGTGTTTTTTCTAATTATCTAGCATAATTGAGCGATAATTTTCTAAATTTGATCACCAAGTTTGGATCTGGGTTTGTGATAAATTCGAATGAAGAATTGGATTAATTATAGAAATAAACACTTATATTTGTAATTGAGATGACCAAAGTAGTAACATTGAAGTTGGAGAGTTCAAGTGGCTATTAGATTTGATGTCATCGTGTGAAGTTCTGATCTTTAGGATGTTATGTCTTGCGGATTTTGTAGTGTGTGAAGCGCGAAATAGTTTTCATTGTTGACAGATTGAGTAATTGGTGTGATGTTATTGGTGCGAATGCAACAGGTTTGTGAAATTTGTTAGCACGCCAGAAGTTCTTGAGAGATTTATGACGATTGAGAGGGAGATTTTGCAAATTGAGAATTCAATTCAATCGAGTGAACTAGCCGAATCAGAAGGTGCATTTCGGAGATCCTTCATATTATTTAGTCTGTTATTGTATATTCTTCAATTCATTTACCTGCTGATTACATTTACTGAATCTACGGCATTCTCAATTTCTTGAATTATTCTAGCATCAATATCAACGATTAAACACTATTTTCTATTATGGGAAAGATTGCGAGTTATTCCTCATTAGGATACTAACGGTGATGTGCTGCGTGCGCAATAGGCTATTAGGAAAGGGGTGTGATATCCACACACCCCTTTTTACTTCTCTCACACCTTTTTGGATTTTGGCCTTCGGATCGGATGAATTAAAGAAGATCTAACGGACAGAAATTAACATGGGTGTGTGAGAAGTAAAAAGGGGTGTGTGGATAGCACACCCCATTAGGAAAATCTTCCGCAGATACTAGGGATTGTATGTCCTTAAAAGATAACAAAATGTCGACTCTCGTTGAACGCATGCTTTAATCCCCTGGTAAGGCTGCACTGTGACATAGAGGTCGTGAGTAGAACTAGGACAGATCCTCTCACAGGAGTAAGCGTCTGATCCAACCCAGACCATGCAATGGTGGGAGGCTTGTGCATGGCCATCCTTTGTCCTTATCAATTTAACAGCTACTTTTGAGAAAATTTGTCTTCTAACTTTTGGTTTTTCAAATGCCTACAGCGGATGGGAGTCAAAATAAGTCAACTGCAATCAAGGTATGCGCCATTCGGCAATTGTATGTGAAAAAGTACCGATTTGTTTCCTTTTGAAGCTCTTGCAATTATAATGAACCGGTTTTTTGTGTTGTGATGGTGTTTTAGTCAAACAGTGAATCCAATGGAACCATTGATGCTGTGCCAGAAGAAAATTCCAAGTAAGTAATCTGGATTTTCAAAAGTTCATATGTGATTATTATACCTACCTGGTTAGAACAAATTGCATTTTCATGCATTGATTATTCAGCTTTTGGTGTTGAACAGGATTCGTCTTCAACGTGTTTTGGAAACCCGGAAAGTAGTACTATGCAAAGAGCAAGGGATGGCTTATGCTCGTGCTTTAGTTGCTGGATTTGAACTGGACTACATAGACGATCTTATATCTTTTGCTGATACTTTTGGAGCTTCACGTTTAAGGTACGAAATGTTGACTTGACTCACCTGTTACCGTTTTCCACGAGTTTGTAGAATGCTTTTATCCTCGTTCCAAAATTAATGTGATCCAATTCTATATTTCTATTTTCCAAACTGTTTTTCTTCTTTTCTCTCATTTGGAGGTTCGGCGGGTTTGTATCTTTATTAAAGGATGACATCTCAGTTTCGGTTTTTTATTTTCAGGGAGGCATGCATTAATTTCATAAATCTATACAAGCAAAAGAACGAAGATAGGCTTTGGATGGAAGAAATAGCAGCAATGCAAGCACTCGCTCAGCCACAACTGCCATACTTGGGAACATCAGGAATAATTCTTGCCGGAGAAGATAATGACCCCAATCAGAATCTCATGATAAATGTTAACCAAAGTATTCTCTCTGTTGGTAAGAATAGCTCACTAGACACATCGGTGTCAGAGTCAACAAGTCATGGAAGTCTGGACGCGAACCAAGGTATGGTTAAACACCCATAAGTCTTTCCCGTTTCTGCCTATAATTTGGCTGTGATCTACTCTGCCCAAAAACTTCTATTGCAACTTTATATCAGATAACTCATCCATGACATGGTTTAAAAATCACAATCTACAGATATTTCGATGATCATCTTCTTTTTCATTTCACATCTGAACAATCTTAGAGAGAAGTCAATAATAATATGAGAGAAACTCAGCTTCCATCTCCAACCTCTTCTTGTCTTGTGCAGATAATAGCTTGCCAACGTCGGTTAAGATCTCATCAATGGATGGGAAGGCACAAGTACCAAACCCATGGCCAAACCAGCCTCCTCAGTACATGCACAATTTCCAAGGTCCTGTGTATCCACAAATGCACCCATATCAAGGTTACCTTTTTCCTGGTATGCAGGTTCCGCCATATTATCCAGGGAATATGAAATGGCCTCCGAATGGGGAAGAATCTGGCCCTATTTTTGATCAGGAATCTGATGGACGGAGGAATCGTAAATCTCATAGGAATAAAAAGAAACATTCTCATGAAAAAGTACTAGAAACTTCGGACCAAGATGGATCCGGTGACAACACTGGCTCCAGTTATGAGAGTGAATCTGATGATCAGATGCATAAGCAAAGTCATGGGAGAAAGTCCGCGAGAAAGGTTGTTATCCGAAATATCAATTACATAACCTCTAAGAGGGATGGAGAAACAGGAAGTACGTCTGAGGGAAATTCATCCGATGAGGATGGATTTGTTGATGGGAAATCCATTAAACAGCAGGTAGAGGAAGCTGTTGGGTCATTTGAGAAGAAACATAAATCAACCTCACATCGTCATAAAAAGCAAGGTGGAGGCAAGTTTCGTGGCGCTGTGGATGATTCAAATAGTGGTGTTGCAAGTACTTATGAGGGACAAAAACAAAATGAAAACTGGAATGCTTTCCAAGACCTTCTCATGAGGGACAAGGATGAAAGTTCGTTTGCTATAGAACCAAACAATGTACAGATTGAGGAGGAATATTTTTCAAGTAAGAACTCTGGCAAAGGAAAAGTGACTAAGCAACAAGCAGATTCAAGTGAATTTTTTGTGGTGACAGAGAGGGATTCAAGTAATGAGAGTAAAGCACGAGTCCAATACTTCAAAGGTGACGAGAATGTTGGCCGGATTACCAAGAAAGAAGATAGCACATATGAGGACGTATTATTTTCACGGAGAACTGAAGAATCTGGGAACAAATCCCATGATACTTTATCTGATTGTGTCAATGAATCATACATAACCAAATGTTCTAAAGAAGGGGATTGGTTCATGAACAACCAAACAGATAAATCAGCAAATAGGGATGTCAATAATGATCTGAAATTGTTTGATGGTGTTGATGCAATTCATGCGGAGAGAAATAAGAGAGATGTTCTAGGGGATGACTCTTTCATGGTTCAAGACCGATCACTAGTTGATCAATCTGATTCTCAGTTCAGAACAGATATAAGCTTCGTCCCAGAGATCAATGGAGCTACTCAAGATGAATATGGCAGGCAAGAAACTTCAAATGATAAACCTGAAGCGTATAGTGTTCATGAACCAGATGACCTTTACATGACGCTTGACCGTGGATCAGCTGTGGAGCATGCTGTCGCACCATGGACTCCCGAAATGGATTATGAAACTATTGCTTCATCATTTGAAGCTACTAAGAAGAATCCTGGCACTGAAGCGAGTGATTCCGTTGAAGTTAAGCAGCCTTCTGATAGTAAGGGAAGGAATGATAAAAATAGTGGAATTCCTGGACAAAAAGCCAGGTCTAAAGTTGTAAATGGATCTTTGGCGAAAAGCAAGTCTGATGTCATGTCAAGAAGCAAGAAACCTGCTCCTGTAAGCAAAACCACAGTCCACAAGAGCAAATCTGAAATGGTATGTACTGAAAGAAACTCCCTTTATAAGGTTTTCTAAGATAGTTTCAAAGAGTTTGTAGTCATATCACTGACTGTATCTGATATTTACTATTTCTTTAAAAGATTTTTCGCCCCTTTTCCCGTCAATTTATTAGAAACTTATTATTTGGTGGCTTCATTGTGCAGTTGAACTTTCTGTTATGTGTGTTATGTGTTTCCCAAATCAAATGGAATTTTCACTTTTTCTTAGATGTCTTGAAACTTGATTTTTGTTCATTGCTACTAACACTCTCCTCTCCATTCCATTTCTTTTTTGCTGGTTTATTGACTTTCTTTTCCAATGTTTATTAGGAAAAAGAGCGGAGAAAGAGAATGGAGGAGTTACTGATTCAACGCCAGAAGAGAATTGCTGAAAGGAGTGGTTCTAATACAGAAATATCTAAGAAGGCCCCAATGGACAATAAAACTACCAAAATCTCCATGACTAACTCGAAGAATGAGACTAAGAAATCAGATAAGCCTGTCATGCGGAATTCCACCATTGAACGCCTTGCAACTGTACGAGTAACTGAAAAGTTAACACCAACTTTGCCAAGTGCTGGCCAACCCAAAAAACAGAACATCAAGGCAAATGGTGTGGTTGCAAGTGCCTCATCGCAGAAGGCAGCTGCTGCAGTCAATAAGAAACCCACTCCAAACAAAGCCAAACCTTTGGGTGCAAAAGAGGACCTGAAGAAATCAAATCAATTAATTTCATCTGACTCTAATGTCCAGGAAAAGGTTTGCATAGAATCCACAGAAGCACTGCCGGTTAAGTCAGCAGCTGCAGTTGTAACTCAAACCACCTGTTCCATCAATCATTTGGAAGAGAAAAAAGAAATCCATGGTACATCTTCTGTTGAAAAGAATGAGGGAAATTTGATGTTACAAAGAGAGGCCTTGGAGAACGGTAGCTGCAACGGGTATTCTCCCAATTTGGTTTCATCTGTACCTTTTGAAGATAACGCTCAAAAACTGAATCAGTTTGCAGGTGATGTTGAAGAGTTGCCTAAAGAATTTCCAGTTCTAAGTGAAGACAAGAGAAATTATATCCCGGAAATGAGTGTATCTCCTCCTATTCTGGGATCACCTAAGAAAGCTTTGATTGTTTCAGCTGTGAACAATGAAGAAACTGGTGCAAAAACTAAGAATTTACCAATTTCTGAGATCTCTGAGATAGAAATCTCTACTCCACCAAGTGATGAAACACTCGCAGAACTCCACTCCAGGAAGAAGTGGAACAGCGATGAGAACTCTCCTAAAGCAGCCAAAGGGTTTAAGAAGCTTCTATTGTTTGGGCGGAAGAGCCGAAACACTCCTGTCAATTGATATTTGTGGAACTAAGATAATTCATTGCTAGTAGCTTTTGTTTGCAGCATGTCATAATACTTTTCCATTGGTTTTTTGGGTTGTTCGTGTCCAAAAGGGATGGACCGACCATTTGAATTGCTTGATAATGCAGCTGATGCATTCTTTATGGCTGTCAAGTGGAATAGCCTCACCGCTCTCGTATCCAATAAGGCTTCCGGGTGTTGCTGCCACACAAGGAGAGCACTGTAAGTTATGTATTTTTTTTGTATATCCTAGGATATAAAGTAGCCATCTGTTTATTTGATATAGCTTGTGCATTTGAATTGATAGACAATACAAGCTATTTTCTGCATCTCTTGTAATATTCTCCTATATCAAATCTGTTTGTTTGTGTAAGAACAGACATCTTTGCACCTCTGTTAATCAGCAAGTATATAATGTTTGTGATGTCACTGATCCACACAGGCTGAACTTGCCGATCTACTAGTTTAGAATAGCCGTTCGATTGGTCTTGGAATAAGAATTCGTAAGATGTATCTGTCCTTACATGATTCAACATCATATAGACATGGTCGAACTGTTTTTGGTTAGATTTGTCATGGAGGCCTTGACAGTTCTGAACTTAACCAATTAAAATGTGCATAGAAGAATGAGTAGTTGGAATCCTAAGAGTTTAAATAAAAATTTACTCAATTCGGTAACAACGAGTTCATAAAGTACTATGCAAGCATCATTCACCGTAAACGAAATCATCAGATTAACCCCATTGCTGCATCCCTCTCAAGATAATCAGAAAACTGAAAAGTTTTTACGATGCCTGTACTCTGCCTTGAGACACTTAAGTTTGGCTACTAGATCATCATATTCCGGAAGCTTGGGGTGGACATGGCTGGAGCAAGGAGACGTTCCCTGCGCCATTTTATGTCCATCAACCGGACCAGCGAAAGAATGGCGACTCTTCACCAGCATCTTGGAGCGATCTTTGTTCACAGCATCCCCATTTGTACTTTTTCTAGGTGTAGTAGTCATGGCATGTGTCCTAGGGTTTGCATTTCCGTCCCGTAAGTCGATATCATTTTTCTTGATTTTGTTTAAGCCAACTGAACCAGCAGTTGTATTTGAGCCATTTTGAAAATGGGATAGTGTGGCCAGTGAAAGCTTACCGTTCGACAGCGAACAACGTATCCCAGAACTCTTCTCTGTTTCGGATTTCGGAATTTGTATTTGAATCCCATCAGCTTTCTGCTCATCCTTGAAATCTCTGTCTGCAAAGCTATAATTCTGTGCCATCAGGAAAAGCACTTTTAGGAAGTTCATCAAATTTACATCTCAAATATATTAGGTTCAAACCACAAGTAGAACTAAATGTTATTGTGCAAGGTTGCAAGGTTATAAACTTCCGATGTGAGGTTCTATTAACATTGTTGTCGATAATGTGGTCAGTAAATGTGATACAAATAACATTTGTGCGCACCTGGCGTGTCGTGCCTTGGCTGTCCTGAAGCGCCAGTTGGACATTGGTGTTCTTCATTATATCACCTATTAAATATTGTTTCACATCATCCGGAATCAGACTTATGCATAGTTTCTCCTTCAACTGAGAATTCACAAGATTCCCAGGACGTAATTCGACACTGATAACGTCGAGTTCCCATCCGTATTGCTCTTTGAAGAGGCCACGCAACAGACGTAGCTCTGGCAGTTCACCGCATCTTGAGGCAGCAAATATTAAACTTGCAACTGCTTCTCCAACAGCACCAGGCAAGTCCTGCACTGTCCTGCAGAATTTATTGGTTTGTTAAATTTTATTTTGTATAAGCATTATCGGGGAAGGGAATAATTTAACACGGAACTTCAAGTAACGGTGAATGCTTTTAACGAACTGAATTACAAATCCCTTGATACTTACCTGTTATTGTACATATGGACAATACTGGTAGTAATGCAATTGCAGAAATGGGCAATTTGATCATATGCAGCCAATAAGCACTGGTCCTTGTGGAGTTTCTCAACCTGGACGTAAGAACAAAAGGGGTGGTCAAAAGTTGTCCTTTAAAGTGACTTAAAACCAAATTAACGCCTTTTGGGTGATTGTTAAAACAAAGGGGTGGTCAAAAGCCCTTCTTATTGCGTTTAGCTAAAATAAAATAAAAGTGTCCGAACAATAGAAGTTTTTTTTTTTTTAAGAAACACATGTTACATGTTTCTTCAAGAAGCACTTAAATTTTTTATAAAATTTTCAACATATTTTTAATAAAAGCACTTCTAACAAATGTTCTTATTACCATAAGTGCTTTACAAAAAAACATGGGTAAAAGATGGAAAAAAAAATTTAATTAAAAAAAAAACTCACACACACAATTAGGCAGTGCAATCCTTGATTTGCAAGAGATTAAATTACCCTAGGTAAAGCTTGCTCTAGCTGTCCATTTCGGAGAAGCAGAGAGATGTCAATACGTGCCTGCCTCACAATAGCATCTCTCCTATTCTTTTGGATGGTTAAATGCTTCTGCACTTGCGTAACCAGGCTCTTGCTGCAATACAAGCATGCACCGTTAGTCACCTCGGCACAGCCATATTTGAGTTTGATGTAAATCTTTTACTTTTAAATAAGAGGAGACTAGGAATCGAACGTGAAATCTCTTCTAACATTTGACAGTAATATCATTAGAGAGATGTTCTTAGTTGTGTAACCAAAATTTGATAACCATGTGCATGTCAAGCTCAATGTGGCACAATACTTAAAAATACATATAAAATCGTATCTGAGCAGGGCAGCATGTTTACGATTAACAAAGTGTCGACCAATAATATGCAATAACCCGATTTCAAAAAAAATAACTATAAGCATTTACATCATTGTAAAACAAATAATAATCATTTACACCATCATTGATTATCGGTATATAAAACGTAAGGGATTGCAATACTTATGCTTAGCCAAGTTGACTACAGCAGTGTGCTCCTTCCGCACCCAAGTGCGAATTTCCTCTCAATAGTTTACAGGAATTAGTGTAGAATATCGTTTGTAACAAACAAACAAAACAATAATAATAAAACTTAAAGGGTCAAGAAAGATTGTTTTACCATTTGGACACTTTTCTCCATCTTGAAGCCTTGGTCCATATAATTGCAGCTCGGAGTGCACCATACCACATTGTTTTCTTGGTTTTGCTTTGTCCTTTTACAAAAATGGCTTTCTCACTTCTGCACTGAAAATTTGTTATCCAAAGAAGAAGAACAAAATGAAGAATTTTAGAGACTATTTTGGCTTTGGCAGTGTGATGGGAGAGGAAAGTTTTGGCCTTTGGGACTCATTAGGGCAGTATTTATGTATCAACTTATTAGCAGATACTAATTTTCTTAAGTAAAAAGTAAACCATCTTTTTTATAAGGAAGGTGATCTTATAACCAAAAGGGTATAAAATTAATTCAATTAACTACTCCAAGATCTTTATGCCATTTCAGAAATATCTCCTTGGTTATACAAAAATCATTTACAAACATCGTCAGCCAGAAAGTTGTAATCTTTTGAGAATTTTTAACCACATGATTCGATAGTTTTCTTAGGAAATGAATTGGTGCATGCATTTAGGTATATATAATATAAGATTTGTTCATAAATATCGTAAGAATATGTTATACTGGCCGTCAGATTAGTCCTTGTATATAAGTTCACTTTTACCTCTTTCTTTTTATTTCTCATTTTCTGTAGAAACTATTACGATTTGTGCATGGTATGCGTACACTGTAATTGGCAAATAGACAGGTTCCAAAAATAGTGAAAAGCAGCGGTTCCCTAAACGATCGTAAATTGTACAAGAGGATAAGGTGCACAAAAATTGCCTCATTTGTTAGCGGTGGATTTGTATTTCTTTTAATACAAACGATATTTTATAATAATTTATGTTAAACGGATGAGAGGGTTTGAACCCAGATGCAGCATTTAGTTCTTGAAAGCGAGCGAGTTTGCAGTATAAGATTCAACATGCTTGTTTATACTGTTATACAACCCTTTTTGTCTCTCATACTTTAACCCTAGTGAAGCCACTTTTGTACCACCCTGTTTCCCTTAAATTTATGATCAACTATTTTTGTGGCCTTTGTGGTGACCCCGCTCTTTGAACGGTGAAGAGCTTGTTAATTAAACCCAAGTAGTGTTTAAAATATTGATATAGGTGGAAATATCGATATGCAAATTAATAGATATATATTGATATCCATATCGGTTGGTCTTCGATGAATTATGAAAATTTGCAATGGGAGGAGAATATTACTCATTCAGATTTTAGTCAAAATTAAAGAAAAAAAATCTCATAAAGAGTTGAAAAGATTGAAATCTGTAATTGGTTCAAACAATATATCTGTAGTGAATCGGTGAACATTGTCGATATTCATTGATTTTTCCAAATATCATCGATATGGGGTGAAGTTTGCATTTCACCTCCTTTCCATATTCATCCTTAATTTTTTGGATATTTCAACAGAAATATTGTCAATTTCGTAAATAATTTAAACATTGAATATAAGTAGTGATTCCCGTTATTCTTCCATCAAAAGAAGGGTTAAAGTTATCATTTCAATCAAATCTAAAAAGTCTTGAACATTTTTTTTTTCTTAACAAAAGAAAGGGTCTTGAACATTAGTCATACGAGTTTGTGGAATTTATTCGCTATAACTACTCAAAGTTGGGAATGATTTAGGGTTTGACGGGAAAACGCTCTAATGAACTACAATACTCACATATTTTATTTAATCATTTCATTATCCAATAACTTGGAAAGCAATTTCATGTAACAACAGCTTGTATATTTGGGTCAAATAAGAAGCGGCAATTTCTCCGTTGGAATGCTTCAAGCTTCCAGGGAAAATATTAACAAGTTGAGGAACCATGGGCATATAAGCATGGTCAAATATGCTTCCTCCACTACCATCTTGTCGCACAACAAAATCTTTTGCTCGATGTATCTTTGACATAAAAGAACAATCGTCCCCAACTATTTGGGCTCAAAATATTGGTTTGGGTCGAGTATGGAGTGTTTCTTGGTCCAAAGACTTAGTTCAAAGGTTGCCGTGAGATATTCGGTTTGTGGGCCAGCTAGTTAAGGCCGGCCAAGTCCTATCAGAAAAGGGAGTCGTCCGGATAAACATGAGGCAGCCGAAGTCCTATTGTTAAAAGGATGGTTGAGGAAGTAAAATCCTGGTGCAAAAAGGAGTCTCGGCGAAATGAGGATACTGAGATATGGAGATGAATGTGGCTTGATAAAGGGTTAGGTTCAAAATCCTAATGGAAGTAAGAATGGCCGAGATAAGATTGGATAGAAGTAAGGAGTCTTAGTCTGGGTGAAGTTGTAATTCGATCAAAGGAGGATTTGCTGCTATAAATAAAAGGGTGAGGGCACCATTCAAGGGTCCTCCAATTTCAACACACAAATCTACCTGTGCAAACTCTCGCTCCACGTGAAACCTCTCAACAACCTTGAGATTTTTATCTTCCTTTTTGCGGACACATCTTCAGTTTGGATAAACAGCACTGTGAAGGCACCTGATGGCACCTTCAGTTTGGATAAACATCACTATCGCCGTAGAATCAGCCGACCTCGGAACACCTTCCGTTTGGATAAATAGCACTATGTCGAGGCCAACTGGTTATCTATCCAAGTCTCGGTCGACAAGGGTTTTCGAATCCTTGTTGGTAGATGTCATCTCATTAGCCTTCTCGGTGAAGTAAGGTGTTACAAACCATTGCGCTCAGCACATTGAACACTGAGTTGATTTATGATTGGATACTCACAAGTGGGATTTAGAGTTCGGCATTCCGACGGCTGAACCACATTTACAGTCAAGACATATATCTGTTTTGAGTACATGTGTCCTTATACTCTGGTGTCGATTCGACGTGCTTATACCTTCATGAATACAATCACTATGATCAAATCCGGTGACGACGATTTGTGAACTTCGCAGAAATAGTAGCCTTGTCTTCAGGCTTTAGAATCCAAAAGCTGAGACGTGTTTTTTCCTCGGCCGCAATCGTAAAGCGAAGAAGTCAGCAGCGTAACTCAACACAACATCAACACATTTTACTCCCTGGCCGAGTCTTTGGCATGCCCCGCACACAACTGAAGGACGTAGTTAACTCATTAGTTACTCGGCCTACGCGCCACGCAGGCTAAGTAGTTTTTAGGGTCAGCATTTTGGCACACCCAGTGAGACACAGTGCTAAAACTACAAAGTTCAGGCCCATCAAAACACGGTTGTGAAGAAGAAGACAGTCATGGGAAAATCAACTACTACACCCACGACCCAGAACATGGGTCCAGAAGGCTTATCACAGGCACAGACTATTGTTGCCGTGACACTCGACCCACGTCGAGAAAGGGAAGTTGTACTCGGCGAGTCGCTTCGAGATACAGGAGTCCTCACTAAGGCTGTGAAAAAATGCCCTGCCGAAGGGGTATTAGAAAATTGTGATGAGGATGGTGGTGAAGCCTCCGATCCACCAACTAGATCATTCCTCAGAAGATGACTTGAAGAGCAATCTCGGTAGTTCGAGAAAACGATCGGCCGAGAAATAAAGGGTACACTAGATGACGTACACATCGTGGATCTTGGTGCAATTTGGAGCTGTTTTGGGGTGGAATGGATTGCATGCATAAGGATGGACGTTTTGGTGCATGAAAGGGCTTCAAATATATGCTAAAATATGGACACACTTCACCTACAACATCCACCTACTTCACCTACAACATCCACCCACTTCACCAAGAAATTTTGTGGTGGTGATTCATTTTCAAAGTCTATAAATAGGCTTGTCCATCACAATTTACAAAGGAAGAAGGAGAGGATTACCTTGGAGCCGTGCCTAGCCATTCAAGACGTTGGATTGTTGAAGCGTTTCTAGGTGTAATCTATCTTTGTTTTAAATGTTTAAATTTGATTATCTTTGTTTAATTGCGACTATGAGGAAATAAATTCGCCTTTGCTAGAGGTTGATTCAATACCATGAATATGTTTGCAATATGAATTGATTACCTTCAGTTGTAATTTCATAAATTGTGAATGCAATTTGCTTAACTGTTTGATTGATAACTTATTCTTGTATGTTGATTAAGGATGCATACTTAGTTTGCATGCATGAATTTGATGCTAGAATATAAGGGAGTTTCACCTAATCGTTATGAACTTATATTCACAAGTAGTAGAGGTTGCTAGTCACAATCGCGTTAAGTGAATTCTTGGCAGGAGTATCATGCTTTTCATAGTTACGAATGCCTCGTCAATGCTTATAGTTTTCACAAAGCTTAATGATCTTTGATTGTATCTCTATTGTGCTGTTCACGTAGGGGACTTTTGAAGAATGTTTTGAATTGTTGTATGCGCTTTTCCGTCCAATTCAATAACTTAAGGAAAACTTGAAGGTTAAAAAAGTGTTGTTCACGGTTAATCTGGGGTGTTGAGATTCATGGTTTATTGAAAGAACAACTGAAAATTGGGTTGTATGCAAGTGTGTCATGTGTGGAGAAGAACCCTCTAGCTAGTCCATCTATCCATCAATTCACTTAGTTTTATGTCTTTGTTTAGAATCTGCAAGTTATTTACTTTGTCTTTTAATTTTCGTCAAAAAAACCAATCCCCCATCTTTAAGTTATATTAATTTAGTTAGAATCTGTTTAGATTTGTGTTTAGTTAGTCTTTTGAGTTTATTTTCGTCCAAATCAGTCCCTAGTGTCTAATTTTGGTCAATTTGATTGTTTTGACTATTCTGGTGTGTTTTAAGTTATTATAGTTTAGCTTTCTGCTTTAGAGTTTTATTTTGTGTTTTTGAGTCTTGTTTAATATTTTTAAGTCAGTTAGGTGCATTAGGAATCCCTCCTAATCTCCGGTCTAGAACGATACCCTACTTACATTTTTACTACAATTGTCAAAAAGAGGGTTTAATTTGTGTGTTGTTTTATAACGCATCAGCAACAAGGCTGCTCACTCGGTTGCTAAGTATGTTTTCAAGAAGGGTCAAACTTTTGTTTGGAATTGTATTGGCCCTGCCTTTCTGTTTAATTTTCTAGCCCAAGATGTTAACATTGCTATTCGTCTTTAATCTATTTCTATCTTTGGTTTAAAAAAAAAAAAAAAAAAAAAACTGTCAAGGTCGCACGAGGCAGGTAAGGCGAGGACACACTGAATAAAGCACGGGGTGCGGTGCATGGTATAAAATCCACAGAAGGAGACAGTGAAGGACCATCAAACACTGACTGAAAGCAAAGGTTCTAATCTTCTTTCTCTCGTGCGTTTCAAGCGTCCCAAAAAAACCGCAAAATCAGCCGTTGGATCTGATCTGATCTGATCAGATCTATCTTGTTGATGAAAAAACCTGCTGCACTTCACGCTTAAGAAGCATCCATTGATTGTCTCTCGCTCTCTCAACAACTACAACACACAACTCCTCACCGACAATATTGAATATATAATTAACCATTTCAAAGCTTTCTGGTGTGGTATGGATCCTTAAAATCCCCGTATGTCAAAATTACCCCTCCAACAATAAAAAGGCCAAGTATAATTACGAAAAATATGTTAAATATAAAAATTGATTACTTGGGAGTTGGGATGTCCAACTTGCATGAGCAATTCGAATTTTTAACATATTCGTTGTTATTTCGATTCAAATGATAGTCTTGTTTTCGCCTGTCCAATTGTTTTAGAATAAAAATATGAGAATTATTGACATTCTGCCTATAACGTTAACTCTTCGCTTTTGTAAGTGATGAAAACTCTATAAAATTCTTAGAGCGAGAGAATGAATTGTACAATTTCAACCTAGAATCATTATTTTCCTACAAATAATAAGAATTGGACCCTTTTTTAATATTACGGATGGAAGATCGAACTTAGAACCTCTTTCAATATTAGAAAAAAAAAATATCACTAGACTAATAACTAGTTAATAATAACAACTGAATATTGGATTCATCTTTCTCATAGACCACACTAATCATATTTCAATAACATATTCAGTATGAGCTCAAACAATATATTTTCATTTTGTTTGTATTCTTCACTATTTTGACGATCCGCATCTTAATTTATTCTTTAGCCAAAAGAAAATATTATCACATAGTGTACTCCAACATTTCTTAGATTTCAAACACAAATTATGTTACTGTAATAAGAGGCTTGCTACTTAAGTAATTAAGAGCATTTACTTGTTCATCTGAAAATGTCGTCTCCTTTAGAGATGGTCTAAGAGGTTTGCAACTTAAGTGATTAAGGCTATCTCCAACCAGAGGCCTCGTTTTAGCCCTCTGGCCCTCCAAGAAATTAATATTGTAGTGAACAGTGCAGGCCCATATTTCATACCATCTCCAACCGAAAAGGCCAGAGGGCTATAGGCCAAACATAGCCCTGTGAAAAAAAAAATCATCTCTAACCGAGGGCCAAAGGGTCAAACATAATTTATTATTTAAATTTATAATCTACAACTTAAATTTAAAAACTATAACAACTTAAATTTGTACGAAAAAATAATAACTTTTTAACTTTTTTTTTTAAATTTGGCCAAAAAAAAATTCAAATATAAGGACTAGTTGACGTCAGCTAGCCATTGCATTCAAATTTATGGCTTGGCCCGGGGCTGGCTGGCTGGATTGGGCTAGCCGATTGGCCCTTTGACCCTTTTTTGTCACATGGGGCCCACGAGCCATTTGGCCTAACCCTAAGTTGGAGACGATTTTCGAGTTATTTTCGGTCATCTGACCCTTTGGACCCTTGAGTTGAAGATGGCCTTAAAACATTTACTTTTGCATATGAAGTCCTAAATATGGCTCCGCCTCTCCCTAAACATCAAAGACACAAAATAAAATACATAAGAGTAAAAGTTGACTACTTTTACCAACCAAACAAATTTGTGGTTTTGAGAAGTGGGAATGCCACCCAGAAAATTTCTACAATTAACCAAATTTTGCTTCAAATTTTTTCAATGAAGTTCCAATTCCAATATTGTTAACCAACAGTGGCTATTTTGGTAATTTCATTTTGCAGGTGATCACCCATTTTCATATGTCATTCAACCGGTGGCATGTAGCATTCTGTTGGTAATATATCTATTCACAATTTTATTATTTTCCTTTTTTTTCTAAAGCTTCTTCACTTATTCAATACACTTCACGTTGAATTTTATATTTAGAGGGAGAAACAGATAGACAAATTGGAGACTAGAGATACAGAGGAGAGAGATCTGGGGAGTGAGTGAGTTCTTGAAGCCATGGCATCCAAGCTGTTGCTGATTACGGTCTTCATCCTTAATGTCATTGCTTTTGGGCTGGCTGTTGCAGCTGAGCAGAGGAGAAGCTCTGTAAGTTCTCTCTTCCCCTTTTTTTAAGCCATAATGTTGGTTTTTACTGGAAATGTTTGTAGATAATTGAATTTTGATGCTGGGTTTTTCTGGCTTTGTGCAATATGTGTTCTTTGGTGATATATTATGTTTGGATGCTGAGAAAATGCAAGAAAATGTAGGAAACTAGATGCAGTCTGTGTCAATTGCCTCGGATTGAAGAAAATAAAAGCAACCCATTTGGTATATGATGGGCCTTGTACTTTTAATTTTGTTATTCTGATCAAATGAGGCCAAAATATATATGGGTTCAATCAGAAACGTGAGAGCCAAGAGAATTGTGTCCTTGCTAACAATCTATTTGTCGTTCATGACAGGCGAATGTCGTTCAGGATACTGTGTTAAATTACAACTATTGTGTCTATGAGTCAGACATCGCAACTGGCTACGGGGTTGGTGCATTTTTGTTCTTCTTGGTAGGTCAGGTCATTATAATGGTGGCAAGCCGATGCTTCTGCTGCGGGAAGCCATTGAAACCTGGAGGGTCAAGAGCCTGGGCAGTTATCCTTTTCATAGTCTGCTGGTAAGATTTATAACATGCTGAAAAAAATGTTGCCTAGTGGATTGTCATATGGATATGAATTACTTACACATTTTATTGATGATACTCTTTACCAGGGTCTTTTTCTTAATCGCTGAGGCATGTTTGCTGGCGGGTTCAGTGAGGAATGCCTACCACACCAAGTACAGGACCATTTTCGGCCAAAGCCCTCCAGATTGCCAGCAACTGAGAAAGGGAGTTTTCGGTGCAGGAGCAGCTTTCATTTTCCTCACCACAATAGTTTCTGAGTTCTACTATGTTTGCTATTCCAGAGCCAGGGAAAGCTTTCAGCCATACGGCGGAGAGGCTGCTGTTGGTCTCGGAAACTTGAAATGATTCCATCATCTTCGGAATCAACATGATCGACGATCATGATCCTCATTATTTTGTATCAGATAATTTGACCATGCCTGGGATCCCACATTTCATGTTTTGAGTTGCATACATGATGTCTTGAAGGGTTTGGTTCAGTTGAGTCTGTAATATAGTGGGGTATTAGTGTTTCTCATTTTTTTACACTACTGGTAAATATTTTTCTCTGATTGTCAAGCCCGGATAAAGGAGGAGGGGGAGGCGTCAGGCAGTCGACAGCCAACACTCGTAGGTTACGTCGAATCCTTATGATAATGAATCCTAAACGAGGATTCATATAGCCAACCCCACTTAGTGGGAAAAAACTTTGTTATTGTTGATTGTCAAATCTGATATTAGTAACAGGAAAATACGTAGCTTGTGATTTGTATTTGTTTCAAAAAAGTGAGCATTTGCTTTTGTGAAAGTTCATATTTTGTCCATACGATATTTGTTAATCGACGTGATCAATCTGGCGTCCATGTAAGTAAATAATAAGCTTGTAACTTTCTACTAATCCTTGTATGCAATTAGCAAAATCTACACAATATATTACGATAACTAATATATGATCCTCAAGAAATTCACAAGATTTCATGGGCTTTTGTATGG
The DNA here is from genome assembly GCA_963580275.1 of Crataegus laevigata. Classification (NCBI taxonomy): domain Eukaryota; kingdom Viridiplantae; phylum Streptophyta; class Magnoliopsida; order Rosales; family Rosaceae; genus Crataegus; species Crataegus laevigata. Next base: position 7,473,840 of record OY756946.1, on the reverse strand, counting down.
TGATTTGTAGTGATTTACAAAATTATGTCCTTATCGGAATAGGGTTACATTTAGAGTATTTCCAATCACGCTCTCTATTTTTAAATTAAAATTTCGCTTAAAAAGACTATAAATTTAATTTAGGGAGTCATTATAACCCTGAACAATAGGTTAAATTTTTATTTCAAATATTAGAAAATCCATTGGAGATGCTCTTATGAAAACTAATCAATCAAATCTTTGTGTTGTACCCTCCAAACCCCAACTAATCAACGATTTTGTTTCAAATTCTGATGTAGTTTTGGGGACCGACTATAATATTTACATATATTTGATACAATCACCATTTAACTTCGAGATGATGATTGTATTAAATACATATAAGTATTGCTAAATCAGTCATTTTGTTGTGACTTGTTTCCAAAATTATGTACTCGCATCAATTGTATAATTGCAATCCGGTTCCTTAGGTTCGTGGAATGGGCTCTTCAGGAATGGACTCAAGAGTCGGAAGAAAGGAAAAGCCCTAAAACCTACAGGCCTGTACAGAGGTCCACAGTTACCATCCCTAACGACTACTTCTTTCCACCTTTAATGTTAGTGAGCACAAATGTATATCACTAGATTAACAGATCAAGGGTGTGCGTGGAAATGCTTTTAAAATAATCGAAAATGTTTTAAATGAGAATATTTTTTAAACCAAACCTTAGTAAAAATACAAGTGAGTATTGGAAAAATATTTGAAGTGCTTTCTACAAGAAGCACACAACTGTTGCTTCTTCCAAAATGCACGTCAAGTGATTTTAAAACCCAAAACACTTCCATCAAAAACGCTTTCATTTATTTTAAAATCACTTCCATGTGGGCCCAGGCTTCAACCATACAAGGTGATTATGCATTTCAAAAGTCGTGTATAAAAATTGTCTAGGAACATTAAGTGTCCTTGCCTTGATAAATTGACACTAATGGAACATAAAAATATGATTGATATATTTCTCTTGAATCTCCTCAACGGAGTATAATTCTAGGAAAACTTCTATAGTAATGTTTTGGAAACTTAGTATTCAATGGTTGTTACGTGTCTCAACAATAACTTTTTGTATGTAACATAACACTATCACGTGATGTTATTAATTCACATATCATAATAAGGTAGACAACAAACTTATCTTCTAAAGTATAATATTAATTTATATACACTGCGTAGACTAGTGACAAAATGATTTTTTTTCACTAATCTTGGAAGAGAACTACTAAACTATAGTCATACCCACATAATAATATCCAAAGGGCGAATTTGTGTTGACTACCCCGAGGTCCTAATTCCCGATTCATCAAGAAGAATCTAGTAGAAATGGAACTAAGATAATATTATAAAACAAGCCAAGCAAGCCCTCGTGCACTCTTGTTCCTGGTTGGTTTCTAGCCAGTAGAATCGATATCGCTATCACCTCACACATACACATTGACATCTCTCAAACCTCACCTAAACGCCAGCAACCAATGTTTAGGCCTTCGTGTGGCCTATATATCCAAAGTGTCAGTGCCAATTGATGCCTGCATGCAGCTTTTGAAAGTGTAACATTAGGCCATCGTCCTGCTCCATATCTTAACACAAACGGTGCGGTGATATTCGTAACTTGTACTTGCAATAACCTGCTTGCTATATTTTGTGAAAGTTTTTCTGCCACACCACCCAGATCTGAGAATCCTCCCCTATCTCTCCGTCGAGGCCTCAAGTGATCACTGACCACGCATAAATCTGCAGAGATTTTAGTCACTTTTGTGTCACAAAAATTTGATTCACAATTCTGCACGAATATCGTCCGAGTAGAAGAAATATTCTGCACCAAAATCGCTTTTGGGCCCTGTGACGACACCATCGACCAGGGACGAAGCCGATGGGTCTTGGGTTCCCTTGTACATTGTTGGGTTTGTGTGATGTTCAAATTCAATAAGTCTTGCGTTCAAAACTGGCAGTTAGACTAAATAATGCTTAATTAGAATCATATGCGCGTGAATGACTGTCAATTATTAACTTGTACACAAAATATGAACAATTAATTTTTTTTTTCACACTTGTGCACACACAAAAAAATACAACTATAAAAATAAAACTAGAAATAATTGATACTTTGGTTCATGTGTCAAAACAGGAGGCATATTTCATCATTTGTTGAGCAGAAAAATTAGTGATGCTCTCCTAAATTGTCAAACTGCCAACCTCCAAATAATGTTTTTCCCCTCTTCTGCTTCTTCCTTTCTATCTTATTAATTTAGTCGGTATAGTACAGTGCACATGCAAAATTTTAAGGGGTGTGCTATCTACACACCCCTTTTTACTTCTCACACACCCTGTTAATTTATGTCCGTTAGATCTTCTTCAATTCATCCGATCCGACAGCTGAAATCTAAAAAAGTGTGGGAGAAGTAAAAAGGGGTGTGTGGATATCACACCCCAATTTTAAACTGCTAGAATATGTGACATTGTCATGTCCCCCTTGCATAGCATGATTGTACTTGCCACATGCTCTCAGTTTCTTTTTTTTTTTTTCTCTGCAGTTGCGGCCCTTTTCTTTATTGGAGAGATAACACATGCATGATGCATTCAATTAGGGAGATCAAGAAATTCTTGCAATTAAGATTTAGCATTAACGGCATCATCATCCAGTTAATAGATGTTTACTACTTGTTTAAAAAGTAAATTAACATACTCATTATAAACTCGAATCACGCAATGAAATAGTAAAAAATAGTATCTCTCCCAATGTGTGTGAGGGTATTTTTCCTAACATTGTAGTGGCCAGGAGGGATCCGGATCCTCTCCTGAGCCCAAGGAGAGGATCCGGATCCTCTCCTGAGTCCAAGGAGAGGATCCTCCTGATCAAGGATCTAAGGCCGTTAGATGAAAATTCAACGGCTACAAACAGGGGGTCCATTTAAAGTTATAATAATTATAGCCGTTGAATTTTCATCTAACGGCCTTGGATCCTTAATCAGGATGATCCTCTCCTTGAGCTCAGGAGAGGATCCAGGTCCGGCCAGGAGGCTTCGGTACGAGCAAGTCAAATCGAAACTTTAATCTGTGAAAAGTGTGTTTGACATATTTGATGAAATGAAGCAATGTGAAGGCTTCTGCTTTCTTCCAAATGCAGCCAAAATATACGTGCAAAAAAACCTTTTATTAGGTTGATGTATCTGCAATTTCGCTGGAGTGATGATACGCTTTGCTATCTTCACCATCTAATAATTCACATGCATATGACTCATCAAGACTATAAATTTTTAATTGTGACGAGAACGCGGATGATACATCACTTATTTTTATATAAGGTAGAAATTTTATTTTTTAGGTTATTAACTTTTTAACACACATAACATATTTTACAATTTGTATAATAACACGTAGTATATCACCTCATCTACCAATCACATTGAAAAAATCTCTCCATTAAGACATTGACCTATAGTATTATTTATTGTTATGGTCCTGCGGGCTTGCCAGTGCCTTGCAATCCCATGCATAGTCATTTGAAGTTTTACAAATGGCTCCATGCAACCCAATCAGTCAATTTGTATTCCACTTAGGACCATATATACTACAACCATTATATCCTTGGAATATAATTATTTAAAACTTGGATTAGTCTACTCTTAAAAAACAAAAACAAAAACAAAAAGTAAAATAGTACAAGTATTCTTTAATCGAATAATGTTTTTGTAACGTAATAATTTGCACACATACGTGAAAATGAACTTTGTTACAATAATAATAAGGTTATTCTGTATTATTAACTATAATATTAACAATGAAATTGACAAACATTGAATGGTAACGTCATATTGTAACACCATTAAACATGAAGATAATGAGCCCAAAAGTGAATGATAATACTATAACAATCAACAATAGTAATGTAATAATTAAAGTTATATAACCTCGCTATTATAATGTTGTTTAACATGTAAACTTTGTGACTATAAAGTAACTATTAAAGAAATGGTACCGTAAAATTTCCTTAAAAATGATCAACATGATGAGCAACATAAAACACAGACATATCTTATATTTTCAAACATCATGACAAGAAAACGTTTCTCTTCATTTTCTTAATCATCTTATTATTTTTAATATGAAGTTGTGAACCAAAAATAAGGAACTAAAACCGCCGTCTATAGATTTTGCAAATTTATGGACCAAAGTCCGAACCCTACCTTGTGTTTGGGACCTATATATCCTGCCGATGATACATTCAGGCACCTGAAGTTTTCAAACTAAATATCCATAAATCTGTCACCACAGTAGCTTTCAGAACCATCTGATCCTTCTCACCAATTATCTATCCTGGCAGTATATATATATATATATACACACACACACACACACAGAGACATCTGGTACTGTATATATAGCAGAGGGTATTTTGAATTTGATATGAACATTACTGATTTCAAATTCATGAAAGTTGTGTATGTATCAAAATATGTAATCCCCATGATCCGCTGTCGTATCAGCAAATTAGTATAGGATCTTCTTCGTGCTCCTGAAGCAGTTATTTAACTTTGTAGTTTTGTTATGATTTTTCTGTCTTTCATCACATGAACGGATGATTGCTGAATAATTAAATTAATTTAATGACCGTCTAGTTGATTAAATAAATTTAATTAGTATCTCCCGCATTATCATTACTGAGTGGCGCTCATGACAATCTGATGACGAGAATATAAATAAGTTTAAAATCTAAAGCATATTGTACAAGACTACAAGTTTTACGTAATTAACTAATTAATTTAAATAATGGCATTTCAGTTTTACTTCTCGTCAATGATATCATGTACATACTTAATCAAGAACCTGTTTCACGCACAAACAGGCTGTTTAGAATCAAGACACGTGGTGTGTTTGTTTATATAACAAGATGATAATTATGATTCTAATACGTGGGTTAGTCTTTTAATAAGTTATCATAATTAATCAATCTTAATGATGATTGTGGAATGACAATGTGGTCGCCGCTGATCAAATAATCTTTTGAATTAAAGATAGTGGGGGCATTGTGCCATTATAACCTGCCTTATTTGGTTTGCAAAATCTTGTAGGTCATAAGAAAAAACAAAAAATTAATTACAAATAAATATATACTTGCAGTGTAGCATTGGATCCGTTTTGTTTTAGGTGGTAGGACAAGAGGATGTTAGCTAGTTAATTATTATGTGCCATTATTTATAGCTTAATTTCAAATAATTAAAGCAGATTTAAGTTTAGTCAAGTTGGCTAAAGTTATTGTTTGAATCTCTTTCCTAATAGTTTAAAGGTTTATTAATTGATTTGCTTTTTGAAACTGTAATTTCGTGTCATTTGACTCCTTGACTTGTTTTGTCTCCCCCACCCCCCCCCCCCTCCCCCCGGGGAAAAACTGTCATTTTTCATCTCATTTCACCCAATTTTTGTCAATTTCGTCAAATAGACCTTAAAGTAGAAGGTAGTATGGACATTAGTTGTCAACTGAACTCAAGGACTAGATTCGCAAGTCTAAATTCCTTTTTACTCTTTCACTTATCCCAAATTTGTTTCTCCAACTTTTCTTGCCACAATTCACATGCGGTTTGATAAATATGAAATGTCCACAAAACTGCCACGTTGTCCTAACCACTATTTAATTTCATCAATTTGACAGAATAGACGAAAAAGGGAACTGAAACTAAATGAGACAAAAAAATAGTAGTTTTAGAGAATAAAGTAAGACAAACTAAATTCTCAAGAAGCAAATTAATTAATAAGCCTAATTTAAATGAATTTAACACGTAATATCGCTGGCAAAAATTTGAAGTTTTAATGGGAACGAGAATGTTAAGTAATTCTTCTCATCATGCCCATTATTGCACTTGTCATTTGTCAAGTCCCACTATAGCAAAATCTACGGAACAACAGTTATCACGGACGAGAGTTTTCAAGTGCAACACCTTTTCTTGATGTTCTATATCTAAAAGAAATTCATTCAACTTTTGCCGACGAGTCGGATCACACACACTTATAGCGAGGGTAATATGGCTATTCATCACCTTGCTTGTGTGGGAGTGGGAAGTAATCAATAAACTTTGTGGTTTGAAGAGTCTCCTAATTTGCTTCAGGATATTTTGTTTGAGGATCATCTCTAAGTTTTATTGTTCATATGAGGATAGGATTTTTATTGTGCAGGACACTCTTTTTTTCTTTGATTGGATTGAAATCCCCGGCTAAGTTTTTATTGGAGCCCATTATGCATGTTATTCTTAGTTTGTACGCTCCTTTACTTGGTTTAATAAATATCAAACCTTTTTCGAAAAAAAAGAAAAGAAAAGGAAGTTCAAAATATGTTATATTCCTAGGTAGGTTTATGAAAATTAAAATCAATTTAGATGAAATTGAGAAGCACTGTCATCATATGGTGATGTTTCTATCAAAAAAAATATTTTTCATAAAAGCGATAGTAGAAGAAGAAAAATTCAAACTCAAAACTTCGAATATATAAATAAATATTTTTAACTAATTGAAATATAAATTCATACCATATTTTTCACAATAGATCATATAAATAAATTGTGCATAACGTAATTTTGATTAACAGCATTGATAATCAACGGATGCTATTGTGAGGCACTGAATCCTACTTTTAAATTCCATAATTTGCCTTTACAACATTTCGCATGATTATGTTTTCTAGCATATATGTCAGTTCAAACAACTAACAACCGAACCAAGATGTAAAACAATTCGTACGGTGGCGGTGGCTTATTGGATGACATCGATATGACATTAGATTAGAGAGAGGATCTTTGCCAGATTCTCTTTGTGAGGATCCCGAAAATTTTTCAATCACATTTATTCATGATGTATCGTGAGACCATTTTTCATTAGGTATTATTTATATTTAATTTTAAATAAAAAAATTCACAATAATTTTTAACCGCACATGTACGATAAACTAATGTGATTTGAGAAGTCCCAGAATCCTCACAAAAAGGATCCGGCGAGGATCCTCCCTCGTTACATTAAGCCACTTGTCTTGAATATATATGTTCATTTCTTGATTAGATGCATCCTTGTTTTGAATCTAGTTGACAAGCTATTCAAGACGCTAAATTGTTATTGTCAAACGAAAGAAAACCTCTTATGAAACACAGTATATGAGATCAGTTTTTTCATTTGTAATCGGTGATCAAGTGAATTGTTTTTCAATATATATCAAATTTATAGCATGATAACATGGAGAATGATTTATATGGAAGGAATCATCTTTACTGTGACGTTTTCGTCTAATAATATTATGTTAGGGGTAAGTTTTTTTCTATATGACATTGCATTATTGGATCAAAACACTACTCAACAGAGAACATGTTTCATGCAAGTCGCGCTCAACAATATGACATGTCAGACATAAATTAAAGAAATAATTATCGTCGAAGAGTCTGCGCATATCAAAATTATAAATACAAAGACATTGTTTTTTTTCGGAAACTAATACAAAGACATTGTTCGATCTCTAGGATTGACTTGGAATAGATATGTTACTATATTCAAGGTTTGAAGGTATAGATGAATGATTTAAGTTATCTAGAAGGGATCTAACAAAAAGAGATTAGACATAAAAGAAATTTATCTTTTCTAATCCTACTTTTCATGAAAAAAATAAAATAAGTTTTTTCAATGAGTAATTTATCTTCGATCTTTAAATTGAATTTATTTTTAAATTGCTTCCTTCAAAATACTTCTCCAAATATAATGAGTTGTGCATTCCAATAAACTTATTCTTTCTAATTTTGTTAAAGTGAGGGGACTAAAATACATAAGTTCATTGCAAACTTTCAAATTGGACACTAATTTTTTTTTTCTTTCAATGTAATTTAAATATAATGTATTATTCATATTTCAGTTCAACCCAAAAGACCAAGCCAGGAAAAAAGTGTCTGAGAGATGCATGCCTCCCCCGGAATCAAAGGTGCTTTATGGGTGAAACTTGAAGGCTCAAGCCTCAAAGGGATCATAGTTTTGCTCAAAAACTTTAATCAAAGAAAAGAAGAGTGGATATTTATTTGCACCAAGTTGGTGAGGATCTGGCCTTTTGTTTTTGCTTGGCCGGCCATACACGACAAAACACCAGATCCTTTTTAGCTTTCATGTTTTACAAGTGCCAAACACCGAACTCCACTTTTAGCTTTACGTGCAAGTCTTGTCCAACTGTCCGGGGGTTCGTCACAGTTTTACATACTTTCCGTGCACCGTCAACGAAATCATCACCTTATTAGTTGACTTGATTCCTTTTTTTATATTTCTTCCTAGTTGAGCAAACCCAACTAAGATAATTAGCTCAAGTTAAATGGTTTTCTAATTCATATAAGAAATCCGAAGTCTTTGATTTAACCCAATTCTTCTCATTTCTATATTTTCTTTCACCGTTCAGATTAACCCTAGGGCTTCAACTTGTATGATATTACTTTGTAAAGATACTATGCATTAATGTTGCCTCTGGTTTAATCAAATCGATGATCTTACTAACATTCTATGCAAAAATGAGAAAACGATACACTAGAAAGTTTAAAATGACGCCAACATCAATTATTCAATGATTTTCTAATATCACATCAATATATTATGTGTTGTTAACGCTGCACACAATAATGTTTTTTCTCTGTGTCTCTTAATAGAAGTTATTATTTTTTCACAATATGTATTTCATAAACATCAATAGAGTTTTGTTATTGATCTGAGTGCATTGTAAAATTACCTAGTATACCATCATACATATACTCAGTCATAACAATGGTAGCAGGACACAAAACTTCACATAGGAACTCGAAGAAGAAACAAATGAAAAGTCACTATACCATATTTCTGTAGAGGAAATATTCATTACAAGATAAAGTCATCCACCTCACTATGTATATATAGTAACTAGGAAATTTAACAAGTAATCCTCTAACTACCTAACAGCCAATAGTCTAGGATCATGACATGTGTCTTTACAGAGATTATACCGTTTGGTATTTTACATGGTTAATACTCAACATGCTAATCATAATCATATTAAACTAATGAGAAAGGTATTAATATTACAAAGCAACTCTCTCTCTCTCTCTCTCTCTCTCTCTCTCTCTCTCTCTCTCTCAAACATTTCATACACACGTTTGATCTGGTCTGGCTTATAATCCGAGGCGGTCTGGGCCGGCCACCGACCCAACCCTTTATCTTGGTGTCTTCATCATCCTCTTCTTATTTAATCTTAAACCTCACACGAGCTCCCCGAAGCTTCATACGAAAGAATGAGCTGCAATGTCATTTTTAGCTGGAAGATAGTTTGGTTAAGTTACTTTACCATATTTTAATCTTAATAAACCAATTAGATGCATGTCTTCGCAAGGAAACCATCGGCATGTTTGGATGAAAAGCTCGGCTGTCAAGGTGTGGGGAGACAGCCTAGTTTTAAATTAGGTGTTTGCCTAGCTAAACCAAGTTGGAGTAAAGAAATCATATAAAATTACACTAATTCTTATATCATAAAGGAACAATCCAAAGTGTCCAACTCTTGAAGAATGGTATTTGGTTTACATAATTATGGATTCTAAAATTGAAGAATGAACTTCTTGGATTGTCTTCATATTTTCCTCTTTTTTAAACAAGATGCAGTTGTAATGGTTCAAAAAAGCTGCAGCATGTAATGATGATCCACTAGGGGTCCTCTACTGCCATATAATCATAGTGTGGGAACATAAAATTACCCCAGCCAATAACAACATGTCATGTGTACAACTTATCAAATATGACTATGTTCTTGATAGAATACGCAGATTAGTAGTCAAACCCAAATAAGCCAATAGGTCACAGTCTTTACGAAGGTCCTAGATACGTACAATCAACAAGCCCTCATGCCAATTTATAACAAACGGTCCAAGTCGATTACCATGCGACTTACGCAAATCATCATGATATGTAATGGGCTTGCATATTAGTCTCTTAGCATGTCGTGACTATCCAAGGCATATTCAAAGAATTTGAAATTAATATTCCTCCATTGGTTGTGCATACTATGTAACACTTTGCTAATAGGTTTAACGAACTTGGACGCTAGGGTTAAATCCTCAGTTCTCTATAAAAGCTAAGGTCAGCCACTTTATTCCAGTAGTCAAAAACTCTCACTACACTTTTATTACTTCGTAAAATATTTCTAACTTAGCTATTTGAGACCCTTTGGTTGGTGTTAATCTAACTTCATTTGTCTCTTTTCTTTGTGTGTGTAGGTTTTCGTCTATTCAATACAAGGTCGAAATTTTCTCCCGCACATAGTACATGTATCTTTTAACATCACTAAGAAACTATGAGAAACAAATACAATTATGATGATAATGATGCCATATTTCAGCCACTGCATCAGCTACCATATTGACTTCACAGAGTATCTGATTGAACAAGGGTTAATGTATTTTCCACATTTTAGGGATTAGTATGTATCATAATACTAGATTAACAGTAAATCAATATCAAAATAACGAGAAACGTTAAATAACCATAACACTTTTATTTAGTATAGTCGTAACATTGTCACGTGGTGTCATTAATTCACAGATATTACAACACGTGCATATTTATTACCATTATACCACAAAGTATATAAAGGTATCTCATACTCATATTTTATCACATGAGTTTAGTAGGTAAACGGGCCAAAATAATCATTTTTCAAATCTCAATTGTTGAAATAAACATTTTTTAAATCTCAATTATTAAAATGGTCATAGTCTAAATTGGTAAAATAATCAATTTTTCAATATATATGTTGTGGATCTTTAATCATTGTGTCGTCAATATTCGATTACTACATCACTAAGATTGAATTTTTATCAGTTCAACAATTATGATTTAATTTCTACTCATTTAATCAATTTCCGATAAAATTTCACCATAATCAAAATTAGCTTTTTTTTTTTATGTGTAATCACCTTTTTCTGAAAGCTTTAAACATGCACACTGTTCAAAAAATCCCCGCCTAGGTGTTAAGCGGTTGGCCACCATCTTGATTAATGCCTAGGCATTTGAAAATTAAGAAATGACACCTAGACTTGCTGAGGCGCCCGCCTAGACCACCTAGGCACCCACCTAACTCGCCCAGACCCGCCTAGGCACCCACTTAAGTTGCGACTCACTTAGACAGAATACAAATAACTTTTATTTTGCATTTTATTCTTTACAATAAATTATTAGGGACTTGTTGTATGCTTAAATAAACACACATTATATGTTTGTTCCCCATGTTTTAATTATATTCCAATACTTCATAATATATATATATATATATATATATATATATCATTCTACTTTGTAGTTTATGATGAAATTATATATATATTAAGTATAAACAGACATTTATATACACGAAATATAGTAGATTTACTTAAATCCACATAGTTTGCCTAGGCGCCTAGGCGCTAGGCCTCAGCATGCCGCTCGACTAGCGCCTAGCGTTTTTTAGAACCTTGAACATGCATGCCAAAATAATGAAGTGAAGAATGGATGATTTTTTATGTATAAAATAATGGATTCTTCATGGACTCTCTATTACTTCACAATTTAACGTTAATTGTCATGTCAATATTATAAAATAGGGTAAAAGACATTTTACTACCCTAATGTTTGGTGGTTTTCAACATTTAGTACATCAATTTTTTTTCATCCCAGAGTCATACCTAAAGTGTAAATTTTGGGACAGTCTCATACATCCGTTAGTCAAACTGTTAGTTCTCCCGTTAAGTGATGACGTGGCGCCCTGATTGAGTGCCACGTGTCATTAAAAATATTTAAAAATTATTTAAATAAAAAATATTTAAAAATTAGTATTTAAATAAAAAAAATAATGATAATAAAAATTGATGTACTAAATGTTGAAAACCACCAAACATCAGGGTAGTAAAATGTCTTTTACCCAAAAAAATTTATTCTTCTCTCCTTCTTCTTCTTCTTCTTCTTCTTCTTCTTCTTCTTCTGGGTTCTGTTTCTGTGTCTTTTTTTTTTTTTTTTTTTTTTGTTCCTTCTCCTCCTCTCCTCTGCAACTCCCACCCACCCTCCCTCCCTTCTCTCCTCTGCAACTCACATCACCCACCCTCCCTCATCTCCTCTGCAATCCGCACCAAATTTAGCAAAACTAAACTAAAAAAAAATCGAAGGGAAGGTTTGGGTTGGGGGGACACGGGTCGACGGGAAGATCTGGGTGTGGGTGGGAGGGTGGGCATGGGGGATTGGGGAAGGAAGAGGGAAGAAGAAGAGGGAAGAAGAAAACGGAAGAAGAAGGAAGAAGAATAAGAAAAAAAAGAAAAAAAAAACGAAATATGGGTAGAAGAAGAAGAAGAGGAAGGAAGAGGGAAGAAGAAGAGGGAAGAAGAGGGAAGAAGAATAAAAAGAAAAAAAAAACGAAATTTGGGCCGAAATCTGGGCAGAAGAAGAAGAAGAGGAAGGAAGAGGGAAGAAGAAGAGGGAAGAAGAAAAAGGAAGAAAAAGGAAGAAGAAGAAGAAGAAAAGAAAAAAAAACAAAAAACAAGCAAACGAAATCTGGGCAACAGAAGAAGAAGAGGAAGGAAGGAAGAGGGAAGAAGAAAAAGGAGGAGGGGGGAGAAGAAGAAATTTTTAAATATTTTTAATGACACGTGACACTCAATCAGGGCGCCACGTCATCACTTAACGGGAGAACTAACAGTTTGACTAACGGATGTATGAGATTGTCCCAAAATTTACACTTTAGGTATGACTCTAGGATGAAAAAAAATTGATGTACTAAATGTTGAAAACCATCAAACATTAGGGTAGTAAAATGTCTTTTACCCTATTTTTTTTATTTAAATACTAATTTTTAAATATTTTTTTATTTAAATAATTTTTAAATATTTTTAATGACACGTGGCACTCAATCAGGGCGCCACGTCATCACTTAACGGGAGAACTAACAGTTTGACTAACGGATGTATGAGACTGTCCCAAAATTTACACTTTAGGTATGACTCTGGGATGAAAAAAAATTGATGTACTAAATGTTGAAAACCACCAAACATTAGAGTAGTAAAATGTCTTTTACCCTATAAAATATTGTTCTAAAAATATGAAGTGACAAAATATTTATAAAAATGTCTACTTTTGTGGAATTCTCCTTGGTATTTCTGCTTTGACAAATCACCAACCCACCGATCTATCAAATACAGATGGTCTTATATGCGTAGGGTTTTAAGGGCACTCACTCTAAACAGTTATAAACAAGCAAACACGTGATTGAATGTGGGTGATGAGAAATAAATAGGACATGACATCTTAATAGACATATGGAAAATGGGATCAATTTCTTTGACTTGTTTCCTTTTTGTGTTTCTTGACAATTAATCCTCAGCCTACTCCACACACACAGACACACACACATTTATATACGTTTAGACTTGCTAACCCTACTCTGATTCTGGCTCTAAAAAGAAAAGGCCTATGACCTAAACACAGCATACCATCATGTGTTTTAGCATATGCTATTATTCTAGCCATATATCTTTTCTTGTTTTTGATTTGTAAATGAAACCCCCCTCACCAGTCACCACTCATATTTTGTGCTAAGAGTCAAAGGGATGACACTTCCCTATAAGGAATGATTTAATTTTGTATAGTATGGGTCCATGTCCCTATTAAGGTGTAAGAATTGAGGATTTGTCTTGAGGTTTAAAAGTGTGACCTCCAAATTTTATATGGTATCAATTACAGCTATTAGGGTATACATCACCTAATATTGTATGAGTTTCATTAGTGAGATTTTAGAATTCCAACCTATTGTTCAACTATGTATTACAGATTATGTTGTTGATCACATTTCTTGTAAGTTAAACACGTTTTGTTGTAAGTACAAATTTGCTCGAGGAAAATATTTTTTTGATGTAATTGGAAATCTCTCTCTTTCTCTCTTGTTGAGAGAGATCGAAAGTGGGAGATATGTTGTGATTACACGATTAAAACTCTCATATCCATGAGAAATATGATAAGTAATGTTTTCGACCACTCTACAGATTTTTCCTTAAATTTTTTTGTTACATTAGAGGAAATTGAATCATGAACATATCATATTTGAAACTCGTTACTTCGCCCTGCCTCACCACTGGAATTAACCCTAAAGGCTTGTTTGCCCTTAAGTTTGATGCTTCGGATCTTGGAGTGCTTGTTATAAAATTAATGAAATCCAATCCTAGCCATTGATGTGTTTTTTGGGATGTGGGATTGAATGCTCAATCAAACCGTCCTACCAACAAGAATACAGAGAGAGAGAGAGACACACACACACAGAATGTCAAATTAAAAATGGCAAGCGTTTACCAAAATAAAAATAATAATAAAAAATGGTAGGTAGACCATAACACAATGGTCGCTATTTAAATAATATGGTAAATCTCAGTTTACGACTATCATGTTTCGTGGTTTTCAACATTCAGTACATCAATTTTTTTCATGTCAGAGTCATACATAAAGTGTTAATTTTGGAAGAATTTCATACATATGCTAGTCAAATTGTTAAGTCTGCCGTTAACTGATGACATGGCACCTATATGGACAATGATTGGCGCCACGTGTCATTACGGGGTCCACGTGGAATATTAAAAATAAAAAATAAAAACAATTAATAATTAGGGTAAATCTCAGTTTACTACCTTCATGTTTTGTGGTTTTCAACATTTAGTACATCAAGTTTTTTTCGTCCCAGAGTCATACCTAAAAGTGTTAATTTTGAGACAGTCTCATACATCCCTTAGTCAAACTATTAAGTTTGCCGTTAACTGATGACGTGGCGCCCATGTAGACAATGACTAGGCACCACGTGTCATTAAAAAAATTAATTAAATAAAAGTACTTCAAAAAAAATAGAACCCCTTTTTTTCTTTCCCCTTTCGTCTTCCCCACTGGAAAACGGTGGTTCCTAAAACTGCAGCAACCATGGCTTTATCTTCATCATCCCAAACCTCTCTCATCTTAAACCCATCTCAATCTTCATCTCCAAAATCCAGAAAAATCAACAACCCTACAAAAATTGAGCTAAAACTTTTAAAATCCAGATCAAATCTCAGCCTTAAATACCCCCTAAACCATGAAAAAAAAATCAAACAAGAAGGAAATCTAGAAAATCCAACAAAACCCAAATCTAAGTTTCCGTCGATCCGCATACAGAGCCATGAAAATCCGAACTTTGAAGCTCCGAGAGGCCCACAAGCCCACGAGCAGCGAAGGGGGCCGTCGTACTGCTCGGGATAACAATTATGTGCATTCCTGCACTTTCTCAGTAACCAAACAAAACCCAAGTAAACAGACCAACACCCAGATCTGAATTTCCATCCAAAATCAAATACAACAAATTAGGGTTTCGTAATCTGAGAAATTGGGATTTGAGATTTGGGTATAACAAGGAGAAAAATAACAAATTCACAATAAAATTTGAAGCTTTTAAATATAAAAATATGCACAAGAATGTAAATGGCAGGTTAATAGAGCCATATATTCAAATTTTAGATAGAGAAAGTGTTATGAACCCAAAATGTATTTGAGGTTTATGCTTTAATTTGAATTGTAAAGAATTGTTAAATATGCTAGCTAGCACTTTAAGGAGTAGAGTCTGTATAAAAGGAGCCCAGCTTCTTCTAATGTGGCAGATCAAAATTTTAGAAGGAAATCAAAATACAAAAATATATTTGGAGCTCTGCTCCTTCATCTTCTTCCACAGCTTTCTTGTGCTACATGTAGGTTGATTAAGGGCCTAGATATTTGGGTCGTATCAATGGTATCATCCTTCTCGAATCCTAGTTTCCCTCATGTGCACGCCCACCTGACCCGTCTTCCTGCCATGGATGCATGCATCTCCACTGCAATAGACTCATTTGAAGCTTCGATGCGTGCTGCGATTCGCGAAGCTATGGATTCTGCACTCACAGCCATTCACAAGGCTGTGAATCCTGTACTTGCAGAAATTCGCAGTGACATTGCTCAGTTACACCGTGACTTGGCTCTCGGCGTCGAGGGAGATTCTGATCCAGCCTTGATGTGTTCCGAGGAAGCTGCATTGATCGAGGTCGGTCACTAAAAACCTCACAATGGAGACAGCAACCCACTCCGAATTCCGTCGACAATCTACGGCCATTCCATTCTGCCATTGCTCTCATCGTCACCAATGTTGCGAGCACTAGCAAATTCGACCATCAAGCCACACTTGAACAAGTCTGCTGCATCTACAGTCTTGCTTCCGGAATCGAAGACGATGATCTCTGCTCCGCAGTTACTCCATGCGCACTTGTTCTCCGATACTAATAAATCTGGACCTGAAGTAGTTCTTGATTTGAGTATCATTTCAGCAACTTTGGAGGCTAAATTCCCTTCTCTTTTGACTGATAACTATGGTGCATACCTAAAAGATAAATTTGGATGGGTTAATTGGTATCTTGTGGGTAAATTTGTGAGAAAGTATTTTTGTGCAAGGAAACTGTTTGATGAAGTTCCAGACTCAAGTTTCTATGTTGTTCTCGATCGTGACATGTGCTACTGCAATGGCATTCGGGATAAGGGTGGAGGCTCTAAATTCCACAAAATCTAATTGAAGATGGCGGTGGCTCAAATAAAGCTACTGTGGAACAGGAGGCAAGTGGTGGTGAAGCAAATGAGGCGTGACATTGCCTTGCTCCTACAATCTGGTCACGATGCCACTGCTCAAATCCGGGTTAAACATGTGTTCAGAGAACAGAAAATTTTGGTCACCGATGAGTTCATTGAGCTCTTCTGTGAATTAGTAGTATCAAGACTTTCTTTCATTGCAAAGCAAAAGGAGTGTCGCATAATCTCAAATAGGGAATTGCTCGTTTAATCTTTGCCTCTTCTATGTGTTCTGAGATTTCGGAACTGATCTTACTAAGGCATATTTTTTAGGAAAAGTATGGTAAGGATTTTGTATCTGCGGTTGTTAATGAACGTCCCTGCGGTGGTGCGAATTGCATGCTGTGGTGTGAATGAGGACATATGCAGTTTGTAGACTCAGCATCAGCTGCTGAAACAGCTTCAAAATCTGCCAGTGATGCAATGGCTGCTACACAAGTTGCTGCATATTTGGCTAACACAGACTGCAATCAGGACATTGATATTGTATCTCTCAAAGAAATAAAAGAAGCCTTCCCATTGAGTTTGACAGTTTCTTTACGATCAACACATGTGGGCAAATTTCAATCTCTTGATCAGTTTCTGTCTCGTGAATATCATATATCTCTTGTTGATAATTTAGAAAGTAAAGTCAAGTTGAGGGATGAAGACTATTCTCAACTCTTTTCTCAAGTGCATAAATTTGATGATGAGATTTCCGAATTCAACAATATGGTTTCTGTAATTCAAACAATGGTTACACAGTTTGATGTACTTAAGCTTGAGTTCGATGACGAGTCCACAACGAGCAAGCTTTGGCTTTTGAATTTGGGTGGCAATGAGGGACAAGCAAAAACTGAAGTTCAAGGGGAAAGTCTTAAGGAAGCTCAAAACATCAATAAATCTCTTTCAGCTCTTAGAGATATGATCTCAGCTTTGTCAAGAATTAAGGCTTTGGACCAGTTGGGACATGTGGATAAAGAGAGTACCAAAACTGTATCCCTGTTTGAGAATGTAATGGATCTTAGTGATGCTATTGAAGATGAAGTTAAGAAGGTAAAGAATCTGATTAGAGGAATATTTGCTAAAATATATTTGGTCTTGGTTATGCACAGCTTGCAGAAGTTTTCTCAAAGTATAGTATGTCCTTTTTAGTTAGTTGTCAAAACCTTGTCCCTCGACCTTGGGCTATCAATGACTTTGACGCAGCAATGGTTGTTTGTGTAATATCTGAGTGCGAGCATTCAGGTGCATTAAACCATAAAAAAAATGTATGCATACATACTGCAAAAGAGGTGGCTTTTACACCAACATCTCGGTGAAGAATGCCTTGATTGGCATGATAATTGGTCTTGCTATGAACGGGGGATCTGTTGGAGCATTGGAAATGTTCTCACAAATGGAAGCGTCGAGTGATGTGAAGCCGACATTCTGGGGCGGGTTGTCTGCATGCAATCATGGTGGGTTTATGTATAAAGGTTTTCACCATGTCGGAGCAATTATTGAAATTTATAAGCTCAGTCCTCGAATCAAACACTACATATGCATGGGGGATCTTCTTGGTCGTGCTAATCTATTAAATGAGGTTGAAATATTCATCAGAGATACACCTTTTGAACATGATGTGGTTATATGGAAATCTCTGCTTTTTGTGTATAGGACTTATGGGAACATAGTTTTGGCAGAGTTGGTTGCCAAGAGGATTGAGGTATTTGAATCCAAATGTGCTTTTATCAAATTGCTACAGGACAAAGGCCTATCTATAAGATTGGCAGCTTGTAGGTCCTTTTGTTTGCCTAGTGAAGATGCTAGTTTTTCAGAAAGAGAATTCATCAATCTTATCCCTATCTGTTAGGATTTATGCCTTAAGTTGATTAAGGAAGTTCAGGAGTTTGAATCGAAGAAGGCTTGGGAAGAATCTGCCAATGAGTGCCTTTTTCGGATTCAACTTGTTGGTGCTTTGAGGACAACAGCTAATTGGGAGGACTTCCACGATTCCATTTTAAGCCTTGAGGACAAGGCTAATTTTCAAGGGGGGAATATTGTTATGAACCCAAAATGTATTTGAGGTTTATGCTTTAATTTGAATGGTAAAGAATTGTTAAATATGCCAGCTGGCACTTTAAGGAGTAGAGTCTGTATAAAAAGAGCCCAGCTTCTTCTAATGTGGCAAATCAAAATTTTAGAAGGAAATCAAAATACAAAAATATATTTGGAGCTCTGCTCCTCCATCTTCTTCCACAACTTTCTTGTGCTACGTGTAGGTTGATTAAGGGCCTAGAGATTTGGGTCGTATCAGAAAGAGAGACAATGAGAGAGGACAGAGAAGAGATGAGAAATGAACTTACTTAGGTGGGTGTAAACGGCTCTTTAGGGTTTTGCCCTTCTGGCGAGAGAGAAAGAAAGAGAGAGAGAGAGAGAGAGAGAGAGAGAGAGAGAGAGAGAGAGAGAGAGAGAGAGAAAGAGAAATTTATGAGATAGGGAGAAGAAAAAGGAAAGAGGAAAGGAGAGAGGAAAGAGGGGGAGTAAGCGGTAGAGATAGAAGCTGGCGCGGGTGAGGGAGGCAAGGGGCTTACCATCGCATCAAGTTTATTTGCAGAGGCTCACAAAAAATATGGTGGTATGGGAAAAATCCCAATAGGGAAAACGAAGGGGGAAGGAAAAAATGGGGTTTTGTTTGTTTTTGTTTTTGTTTTTAATTTAAGTACTTTTATTTAATTAATTATTTTAATATTTTTAATGACACGTGGTACCCAATCATTGTCCACATGGGCGGCACGTCATCAGTTAACGGTAGACTTAACAGTTTGACTCACGGATGTATAAGACTGTCCCAAAATTAACACTTTAGATATAACTCTAGGACGAAAAAAAACTTAATGTACTAAATGTTGAAAACCACGAAACATGAGAGTAGTAAACTGAGATTTACCCTAATAATTAATAATTAAAACAATTTTAAATTTTAAATTTTAAATTTTAAAAATAAAAAAACCAAACATAAACCTAAAAAATCAATCTGGGTTTAGCTCTTTGTTTCTTCTTCCCCACCCAATCTAGCAACCAACCCCTATTTTTTGTTTTCCCTTTCTGTTTCACATCCCTAACCCTAATTTTTTATTCCCCTTCTTGATATCTCCGATCCGATTCAAATCGAGAGAAGCTGAAACGACGCCGCTGAGATGAGCGATTTCAACCTCGTGCTCGTCCTCGTCGCCATTGTTATCTGCATCATCGTCTTCGTCTTCAATGTCTACCTGCTCGTTAATTACCAACACCTCAACAGCTGGGTCGGACCTACAAGTGGACTTCCCCTCACAATCTGTTTACATCCCACACTCGGGCTCCCTTGGCGATGCCCATTGTAACTCTACTCCCAGTTCGAGCCACCGATCAACGGGCAAACTCGGATCCAAGTTCACGAAACTGAGATTAACCCATTTTGGCTTTCACTGTAATTCTTTGATCCCACCATCCCTCCCTCCGTATCGAGCCTACATGTCTTCGACTTCGACCTTAACCAATGGCTCAGATTTGCCCTCAATTTCTTCCCCTTTCGCTTCCTACACCCCGTTGCCTCCTCCCTTGACCTCATCTACCACTGGATGTTGTCCCTCAAATTTCGTTCCTCTTTTGCTCAATCCCTTCTTGAATATCTCTGGAATTGTACCACTCCACGTGCCTCTTTAGATGCTTCATCTTGGCCCCGAGCCATCCCAGCAACACCACCGTCACTTCACGGTTGTGGGTCTTCTATTAATGCCCCATTGAACACGTGTTCCAGGTGGAAACACCGTCGTTTAAGGGTGAATGAGAGTAGTTAAAGTTGTTGAACGATGATGGGGATGAGAGAGAAAAAGGAAGGGATTTGAAAGAGAATGATGAGTGCAACGGATGGGTGAGGTTACGGAAATCAGAAGAGGATTTGAGGCCGTTGAGGGTCATGAGGGAGATTTGAGGAACGGCGGAGTCAGTGAGTAGATTGTGGAGGAGTTTTAGTGATTTGCTGGAGCGAGGGGGCGACGGCGGTGCTGATCGAGGCATGAGGGGAGAGATACTTGGAGCTGAGCGAGGAGAGAATGGAAGAAGAGGGTCGTCAGGTAAGCAGCAAGGGCGGAATAGAGAGGGATAACAGAAAAGATAGTCGCTGGATTAGGGGGGGAGAAGAAACAGAGAGATGAAACCAGATTGGTTTTTTAGGTTTAGGTTTGGTTTTTTAATTTTTTTTTAATTTTTAATTATAAATTGTTTTTTTTAATTTTTTTAATATTCCACGTGGACCCTTTAATGACACGTGGCGCCCATTCATTGTCCACATAGGCGCTACGTCACCAGTTAACAGCAGACTTAACAGTTTGACTAACGGATGTATGAAACTATCCCAAAATTAACACTTTAGGTATGACTCTAGGATGAAAAAAACTTGATGTACTAAATGTTGAAAATCACGAAACATGAAGGTAATAAACTGAGATTTACCATAAATAATATAATAATAGTTACAAGCCATTAGTTGGTCTCAAAAGCAGTTGAAGCAAGTAGAAAAAAAAGTATTAGGGTTGCCACCTTCACTTAATGGGAGTATTTTTGCTCACCGTCCTAAATTATGATATGTATGCTTAGAGCAACTCCAGTGTAGGAGCCCTCCCCCCTGGCAATACACTATTCAATCCACCTAATGAACAGTAATTGCCTTAATGAACAGTGTATTCCCCTGGCAATAGCCTTTTTGCATCTCCACCCCTGCACTTGAATAGCCCTGGCAATTGGCAATAAAATATTAGTATTTTTTTATTTATAAAAGAATACATAATAATTTTATTTGTAATTTCAGATAATATTTTTAATCGTTCTCATTGCGCAACGTGTCATTATCCGAAAAGCCAATAGCAATAAAATATTTGGATTTTTTTATTTATAAACAAAATTCAAAATAATTTTATTTGTAATTTTGGATTTCCGATAAAATTTGTAATCAATCACGTCGTGCCACGTGTCACAATCCGATTACAATCTTTGAGGATAGATTTCCACCAGATTTTTAACGAATGACGGCATGCCACGTGTCATTATCTGAAAGGACAATTATTGGTGAGGGATTTCCGATAAGATTTGTAACCAATCACGTCGTGCCACGTGTCACAATCCGATTACAATCTTTGAGGATAGATTTCCATCAGATTTTTAACGAATAACGGCATGCCACGTGTCATTATCTACAACCTAATCCTTGCCCAAATCCTCCATATAATGAAACCCTCTATCCTCAGAAATCTCACACCAATTTTCTCAAGCTCTCTATCATTATTCATAGTTTCTGTTTCCTTCTTCACCAAAATCCCTTTCATTATTCATAGTTTCTGCTTCCTTCTTCACCAATGTCTTCTTCTTCTTCAAAGATGATGTGGGAAATCGATCAAGAAGAGGAAGAATTGTTTAACCAATCAGAAGGAATGTTCAATGCCGGGGATTGGGCCCAAAATGAGATGGAAGAGGATGATGAGCGTAGACGGAGAGATGACGAATCAAGAATGGCACGAGCCTCACATTCCCGTCGAGTCGTCCAAGGTGTGGCTCAGATCTGCAGGCCTAACCGTGCTGGAAACATAAATAGAAACAGGCAACGACGAGGTCAGGATCTCTTGGACGATTATTTTGTCCGGAACAGTGCATTCCCTGATACGTACTTCCGACGTCGTTTTAGAATGGAACGACATTTGTTCAACAGAATCATGGGCGCTGTTTGCAACCATGATTCTTACTTTGTGCAAAAGCCGGATGCATTTGGTGCTATAGGTTTCCTGCCTGAGCAAAAAATTACTGCTGCTTTGCGGATGCTTGCATATGGAGCAGCTGCAGACCAAGTGGACGAGATAACGAGGATGGGAAAATCAACCATTCTTGAGTCCCTGATGAGGTTTTGCTCGGCAATCGAATCTATCTACACCAATGAGTACCTCCGGAGGCCTACTCATATGGACTTGGAAAGGCTTTTGAAGAATGGCGAGATGCGAGGTTTTCCAGGGATGATTGGAAGCATTGATTGTATCACTAGACTTGGAAAAACTGTCCAAGTGCATGGCAAGGCGCTTACGGGGATAGAAAAGGATCGAAAAGTATCATTTTGGAGGCGGTGGCATCTTTTGATACTTGGATTTGGCATGCCTTTTTCGGGGTTCCGGGAGCTCAAAATGATCTTAATGTCCTTGCCCAATCCCCAGTGTTCGATGAAGTCCTGCAAGGAAAGGCACCGAAAGTCACATACTAGGTCAATGAACGTAAGTACGAAGGGCCATACTACCTAGCAGACGGCATTTACCCAAGGTGGGAAAGCTTTGTCAAAACAGTGCCACGTCCACAAAGTGCAAAGGAAAAATACTTTGCAAGCTGTCAAGAAGGATGCAGGAAGGATGTGGAGCGTTGTTTTGGTATACTCCAAGCTCGCTGGACTATTGTTAGAGGTGCTGCCAGAATGTTTGATGTGGAGTCGCTTCGATCTATCATGATGACGTGCATCATTCTTCACAACATGATTGTGGAAGATGAGTACGATTATGATGCTGTTGATGAATATGAGCCCGACACGATGAACAATTCCAAAACACGAATATATTGTGCTCATGACGCCACAGAAGAACCCGTGCAACACGACCCAATACAAAGGGATGGACGTTACAATGATAGAGTCATTCAACGATATACTGCAATGCAAAGGTCATTGTAGACAATGAAATTTCAGTAAATAAATGTTGACCAATGGTCAAAATTTTAACACTCGTGTATTACATAAATTGTACACATATTGTGTGATTCGACGAAAATTCGAAAAGAGTCCGAAAAGCTGTCAAAAAGGACACGTGTCAACACCTGGCAGAGACGACTTATTTCATCTGGAATATTATATTCAAAATTAGGCCTTGGAAAATTCTATAAATAGAAGCCAAATTCATTCATTTCAACCACCAATTCACAAATACATTTCTCTACTCCCAAATTGGAAGAGAATTCTCTGAAGTTCGTTCTTCGTTCTTCGTTCATCGTTCTTCGTTCATCGTTCATCGTTCTTCAAGATCAAGCCCCAACGGCCCTTGAAGAAACGCTCATCCATCCTAAGATCAAGCCCCAACGGCCCCTTGGATTAGCACAATTGTTCTTCAAATATCAAGTCCAGAAGCCCTTGAAGATCCATCCACCATTCATCATTCATCCGTTCATCCGTTTCTTCAAGAACTAAGCCCAAAAGCCCCTTGAAGTTCATCCATCGTTCATCGTTCATCGTTCATCGTTCATCTTTCATCCATATTCTTCAAGATCAAGCCCCGACGGCCCTTGAAACAACATTCATCCACCTTCCAAGATCAAGCCCCGACGGCCTTTGGAATCAATACATTCATCCTTCAAGAATCAAGCTCGAAGCCCTTGAAGCTCATCCATTGTTCATCGTTCATCGTTCTACATTCATCATCAAACATCTGAAGATCATCACTGTTCATCCCAAGAATCAAAGTGCCAAACAGCCTCTTCAGATCAACACAAACAAATCCACATCACTGTTCATCCAAGGATCAAGCCCAACAGCCCTTTGGATCAACAGCCCATCAACAAATCCATACCTTACGAAGATAGAATCAGAGGAACAAATAGAGATTGTAACCCCAAAATTCATCAAATAACAAATATATTTTGTACACGTGTTCTTGTTCCTTCAGGAAATTTTCGTGTTTACAAATTTGGCACGCCCAGTGGGACTTTCTCTACCTCTCATCTCTATCTTCAAATCCGAAAAGAAAAGCACAGATGGCATCAAAGAAGGCTCAAACCGTTCCCGCACCCAATGTGAAGAACAAGACCGTCCTCGCTGCAGGTAGGAGCATTTCAGAGGTTGTAACTCGAAGCAGGGCAAGAGCTTTCTTGGCCGCATCTTCCACCCCCACTTTGCTGGAGAAACAAGGACACCCAAGGCACGAGCCTGTGATCACCCTAGCCTCGCTGAAGGCACCAAGGGAGGAAAGCCTGGGGAAGTACTCCGAGTCCCTGCTCTCTGACGCCGACTCAAGCAGCAGCACGGCCATGCAAGTCATGACCACTGGAGCGACTTCAATCGAGGAGCAGCTGGCTCAAATGAATGAGGCAATTGCCAAACTCACACAGACAGTGGAGGAAAAAGACTTACAAATCGCCGCGCTTGTCAACCGATTGGAAAAAGAGAACGACAGAAAAGAAGGAGGCGGTGAGGATGAAGAACCTCTGATACAAGAATTCGAGGAGAAGCCAGTCCAGGCAACGGAGCTCATGGGATCTCTGTCTATCCAACAACTGCAACAAATGATTGCTAACACCATCAAAGCACAGTACGAAGGGAGCTCACATGCCTCCATGTCGTATTCCAAGCCTTACTCTAAAAAGATTGATGCCTTGAAGATGCCAAGGGGATATCAACCACCCAAATTCATGCAGTTCGATGGAAAGGGGAACCCAAAACAGCACATTGCCCACTTCGTTGAAACTTGCAACAATGCGGGCACTGAAGGGGACTACCTTGCCAAGCAGTTTGTACGCTCACTGAAAAGTAACGCCTTCGATTGGTACACCGATCTTGAGCCTGAATCCATAAACAGCTGGGAGCAACTGGAGCGTGAATTCCTCAACCGCTTCTACAGCACCCGCCGTACAGTCAGCATGCTGGAGCTGACAAGCACAAAACAGTGGAGGGACGAGCCAGTCGTTGACTACATCAACCGATGGCGCACTTTGAGCCTCGACTGTAAAGACAGACTCTCGGAAATCTCCTCAATCGAGATGTGCGTGCAAGGTATGCAATGGGGATTGCAATACATCCTTCAAGGCATCAAACCGCGAACGTTCGAAGAGTTAGCCACCCGCGCTCACGACATGGAGCTGAGCATCGCCCATCATGGAAAAAAGGAGCCGATCACAGACTTCAAGAAGGATAAGGTGTTTACTCCAAAAATGGACAATCGTGGAAAGAAGCCCGCTAAGGAAGCTTTTGTCGTTGACGCCATCCCCACTAAAACTTCAGCCGCACCCGTCAAAATCTCCTCTAAAACCAAAGCAAAGGAGATAAAAAGAGGTGAGCCCTCCCGTACCCAAGAAAGGTACAAAAACACCTTAAGGGAATTGGAGCAGAAAACCTATCCATTCCCAGACTCTGACATGGCCCCGATGCTAGACGACCTGTTGGAGAAGAAAGTAATTGAGCTTCCTGAATGCAAGCGCCCAGAAGAGATGAATCGCGTTGACGATCCCAAGTACTGTAAGTACCATCGCATCGTAAGCCATCCCGTCGGCAAATGCTTTGTCCTCAAAGAGCTCATCATGAAGTTGGCGCAACAAGGACGAATTGAACTCGACTTGGAAGACACGGTCGCAACACACACTACGACGATCGTGTTTGGGTCCTTTGATCCTATGCCTCTTCAAGTAATGCACGACCATCGTCACGCAGCCCCTTCTGCACTACTACCATCGGGGGCAAACAACCAAGATGCACCGACACAAGAATTCGAGGATAATGAAGAGTGGACCTTGGTGACCCGCAAAAAGTCAAAGAAACCCAAGCCACAGACCGCAAAGCCAAAGGTAGAATGTGGGAGAAGACACCGCCGTCGCAACAATAGGAAACCCAAAAGAAGCGTTAGAGCTGCTAAGCCAACATACGCTGGGGAGCCTATGGAGCAAGAGCCACGCATTCCTGTCTCCCTGCACGAGTACTTCCCAAAGGACTTCTTCCAACGGTACGCTGTCACTGCATGTCACGTAGTAGAAGTAAAGGAAACATCAAGGGAGGAAGTTATCGCCACCGAGGAAGGTCTGCCGACTCACGTGAGCATCAATAAGGAATTGCGATTGCCCGAAGAGATACGGAAAGCACTGATAGTGGCCCTAGCAAGTCCCAATGACCATGGGGTACAAGGAAACAAGGGCGAATGCTCAAAACTTCAGTCAGATGAGTATGCCGCATGTTGCGCCGCCCAAGACACAATCAACTTCACTGACGAAGACTTATTGCTAGGATCAAAACCTCACAACCGTCCTCTCTTCATCTCAGGCTACATAAGGGAGAGCAAAGTCAAACGCATGCTTGTAGATGGCGGATCGGCCATAAACATCATGCCAAAGTCTACAATGGCCATGATTGGCATCAAAATGGACGAACTATCTCTAAGCCGTCTACTAATCCAAGGTTTCAACCAAGGAGGACAAAAAGCGATAGGAATGATCCGAGTGGAGATGACCATCGGAGAACTCAAATCAAGCACGATATTCCATGTGATCGATGCAAGAACTTCATACGGCCTGCTCTTAGGAAGGCCTTGGATACATGAGAATGGAGTAGTGCCATCTACCCTTCACCAATGTTTAAAATTCTATCGGGAAGGAGTGAAAGTGATTCGAGGCGACACAAGGCCATTTACCGAGGCCGAATCACACTTTGCAGACGCCAAGTTCTACATGGAGGAGGACATGATACCCGAAGCTCTCCCAAGAGAGGTAAAATCCACAGGCAAAGCAACGCCTAAAAAACAAGAATGGCAATCCGTTCCCAGAAAGCAAGAAGGGGAAGTCACACCATCTTCAAGCAACAACGAACTTGTGACAGCAAAAGGGGGTAAGACGCCTGCAAAAGAATCAAATACGCCCGTCTTCCGATACATCCCAATGTCGAGAAGAAAGAAGGGTCAAACACCATTCGAAACCGGGACAAGCAAAGCCGACATGCAACAGTGCAAGGATGATGTGGAACTACTCAAGGCGAATGCAATTCTACCTCTAACACAGCTAGGCGGGACCAAGATTGCAGGACCACCACAAGGTTTCATAAAAGCTCTGCCAAAGGGAGTAGAATCAAGTTTTCTCCCAACCAAGAGAACCGAAGAAGGTTTTGATCCAAACGCCTACAAACTCATGTCAAAGGCTGGGTACGACTTCATTCCCTCTTCAAAACCTGGAAAGAAGGTTTCAGATGCTGTCGACAACAAAGAACATGACCTCACCGAGACTCAAAAAAGGCTGAGAAAGCATGGTTACGGAGTTGACAACGGTAAAGCAGGAATCGGTTTCGCACCAAGTGCACCTGTGAAGATTTCGAGCAAGGCGAAAAATGCTAGCACTCAGCACATCAGCGTGAGCGTTGTACAAAAACAAGAAGAGCCTAAAAACGCCTCTCGGATGCCGGTCGTCAATAGGATGAATCACCCAAGACCCAGAATATCGGCATTGCATCGCATTGGTGGTCAAAGCCGAACCTCCGTCTTCAAGAGGCTTAGCACGCCAACATCCCAAAAATCCGTTTTTGAAAGGCTGTCAAAACCTAAGAAACAAGGCAACGCGGCTAGCTCGCCTTTGCAACAGTCAGTTTCCGAAAGACTGGAAGACAACAAAAAGCCTTCTAGAAGAAAGGAGACAGCGCCAAAAGAAGAAAAGCCAGACATGCTAGCAGAAAAAGGCGATATTCGGAGTTCAATTCCTTCAAGGATGAAGCGCCAAGCAGTCTTGGAGATTGACACAAAAGGACCACTAAAAGTAAGAAGGCGCACCATCATCCATACCGGACAAACCTCATGCCAGCAAGTCCAAAAGGACGACACTGATGAGGAAGTCCAAAACGTCTTCCACATCACAGTCCGAGAAAACGAAGAAGACGAGATCCTTGAGGAAGATGTCACTGCTGCACCACCACAGCTCGAAGACGGGGGGCAAGCCACGGTAGATGATCTCAAAGAAATCAACTTAGGCACAAGCGAGGAACCAAAGCCTATCTTCGTAAGCGCACTGCTAAGTGCAGACGAGGCAGAGGAGTATTACCAACTGCTGTTAGAGTATAAAGACGTCTTCGCTTGGACATACAAAGAAATGCCCGGCCTTGACCCTACCATCGCTGTACATCACCTTGCAGTCAAGCCTGGATCGCGACCGATAAAGCAAACTCAAAGGCGCTATCGATCCGAGCTCATCCCACAGATTGAGGCTGAGATTGACAAGCTAATTGAAGCAGGCTTCATTCGAGAGGTGCAATACCCAAAGTGGATCTCTAACGTCGTTATCGTCCTCAAGAAATCAGGACAGATACGTGTTTGCGTGGACTTCCGAGACCTCAACGATGCATGCCCGAAGGACGATTTTCCTTTGCCAATCATCGAAATCATGGTGGATGCAACCACTGGCCACGAGGCACTATCATTCATGGATGGCTCATCCGGATACAATCAAATTCGCATGGCTCCCGAGGATGAGGAACTAACAGCCTTTCGCACTCCAAAGGGTATATACTGCTACAAAGTAATGCCATTCGGTCTAAAGAATGCTGGAGCTACATATCAGCGTGCAATGCAAAAAATCTTCGATGACATGCTACACAAAAATGTAGAATGTTACGTGGATGATGTGGTGGTCAAAACAAAAAGAAAATCAGACCACTTGAAGGATTTGCGAATAGTGTTCAAAAGACTGCAAAAGTACAATCTCAAGATGAACCCGTTGAAATGTGCATTTGGCGTCACATCTGGAAAGTTCCTGGGCTTCATTGTCAAACACCGTGGCATCGAAGTGGACCAATCAAAAATCAAAGCCATTCAAAGCATGCCCGAGCCAAG
Source organism: Crataegus laevigata (assembly GCA_963580275.1). NCBI lineage: Eukaryota > Viridiplantae > Streptophyta > Magnoliopsida > Rosales > Rosaceae > Crataegus > Crataegus laevigata. Next base: position 7,444,587 of record OY756946.1, on the reverse strand, counting down.
AAATTTGCACGAACTGAAAAGTCTGCAAGGACGACTCGCCTTCATCAGGCGTTTCATCTCCAACCTCGCAGGGCGCTGTCAACCATTCAGCCGACTCATGAAGAAGGATGTTCCGTTTGTATGGGACAAAGCATGCCACAATGCATTTGAGAGCATAAAGAAGTATTTGTCAAGTCCACCTGTCTTAAAGGCACCCGTGCCCGGAAAGCCGCTCATATTGTATATTGCCGCTCAAGAAAGATCAGTAGGGGCACTCTTGGCACAAGAAAATGAATCCCAGAAAGAAGGAGCGCTCTACTACCTCAGTCGAACTCTCACCGGTGCCGAGTTAAACTATTCCCCGATAGAAAAGATGTGCCTCGCTTTGGTGTTCGCCATCCAGAAGCTCAGGCATTACATGCAGGCTTACACCATCCACTTGGTTGCTAGAGCTGACCCGGTTAAATACGTCATGACCAAACTAGTTCTGACTGGGCGACTAGCTAAATGGGCGTTGCTTCTCAATCAACACGAGATCATCTACGTTCCAGCTAAAGCCGTTAAAGGACAAGCACTGGCAGACTTCCTCGCCGATCACCCGATCCCAGCTGATTGGGAAATCTCAGACGACTTGCCTGACGAGGAGGTGTTTTACATCGACGTTTTCCCAACATGGACGATGTTCTTCGACGGATCTGCCCGAACAGATGGAGCGGGGGCAGGAGTGATATTCATGTCACCACAAAGGCAAATACTGCCTTATTCCTTCCAACTGAGCGAACTATGCTCTAACAATGTCGCTGAGTACCAAGCACTGATCCTCGGCCTCCAAATGGCAACTTGCATAGGAATCACAGCCCTTGAGGTATACGGCGACTCCAAACTCATAATCAACCAACTCTTGACCGAGTACGAGGTAAAGAAAGATGATCTCGTCCCTTACTTCCGACTGGCAACTCAGCTGCTGCAAAAGTTCGAGATGGTAACGCTAGAACATGTGCCAAGAAAAGAAAATCAAATGGCAGATGCTCTCGCCAACCTAGCCTCTAGCATGACGCTAGGAGAAGGAGAAGTCGCAAATGTGCCAGTTTGCCAAAGATGGGTGATTCCGCTTGCCGCCGAGATACTACTAAATGACACAAACGTCATCTCAGTACTCCTAGTTGACACTGAAGAATGGAGACAGCCGTTAATCGACTACTTAGAGCAAGGAAGGCTTCCAGACGATACCAGACACCGCTCTGAGATACGTCGACGAGCACATCGCTTCCTCTACTACAAAGGAACACTTTACCGACGCTCTTTTGAAGGAGTACTTTTGAGATGCTTGGGTGAAGAAGAAGCCAGTCAAGCCATAGAGGAGGTACATTCAGGTATATGTGGAGCACATCAGTCGGGGCCAAAACTACATTTCCAGCTGAAAAGAATGGGTTACTATTGGCCAAGCATGGTGAGGGATTGTATGGAATACGCCAAAAGGTGCCAAGCCTGCCAGTTCCATGCCAACTTCATACATCAACCGCCTGAACCATTGCACCCTACAGTTGCTTCATGGCCGTTCGACGCGTGGGGGTTGGACGTCGTGGGACCGATCGCACCAAAGTCATCTGCGGGAGAAGCTTACATCCTAGCTGCAACAGATTACTTCTCCAAGTGGGCTGAAGCCATACCCCTGAGAGAAGTCAAGAAAGAAACTGTCGTCCGTTTTATCAAGGAGCATATCATCCACCGATATGGTGTGCCTCGCTACATCATTACGGACAATGGAAAACAATTCTCCAACCGACTCATGGACGAACTCTGTGAGAAATACAAATTCAAACAGCATAAGTCTTCCATGTATCATGCCCCAGCTAACGGTCTCGCAGAAGCATTCAACAAAACTCTATGCAACCTTTTGAGAAAGATCGTTGGTAGGAGCAAGAAAGACTGGCACGAAAGAATGAGCGAAGCACTTTGGGCATACAGGACAACGCACCGGACGCCTACTCAAGCTACACCATATTCGCTCGTGTACGGCGTAGAGGCGGTTTTGCCACTGGAAAGCCAAATCCCCTCCCTAAGAATGGCAATACAAGAAGGACTAACCGACGAAGAGAATGCAAAGTTACGTCTTCAAGAGTTAGAAGCTCTGGATGATAAGAGGCTCGAAGCTCAGCAGCACTTGGAGTGTTATCAAGCACGGTTGTCCAAGGCCTTCAACAAAAAGGTTCGCCCAAGGTCATTTCAAGTGGGAGACCTTGTCCTTGCATTACGTAGGCCTATCATCATGACCCACAAGACAAAAAGCAAATTCACCTCAAAGTGGGATGGACCTTACGTAGTACAAGAAGTCTACACAAACGGTGCTTACACGATCGTGGAAGAAGATGGCTTGAAGATTGGCCCCATAAACGGCAAATTCTTGAAGCGGTACTACGCATGAGAATGAACCACGCTCCTGGCCCGCAAGAGCATAAACTGTGTACGGCAAAATCATCATCAAAAATCACCATAAAAAAAAAAATCCATCATTCATTTGAACTACGTAATGACTTGATCCCTCCTTAAACCGAGGGTACGTAGGCAACTTGAAACTTCAAAATTTCAAGTACAGTCACATCATCAACAAAAACACAAACACTTCGAAGAATAAAAGGCAAAATCAATGACGAAAACATTTTAAATCTTTAAAGGAAGATGTCGGCTCTAAAGCCTTGTTACAAAAGAGGAAAGAAAAGACACTACTCAAAAGTTATGCCTCTAAAACTACGAAGGCGATCCTCAAGTAAATCCTTCAAATCCTTCAAAGACTCGACCTCAGCAGGAGACAAAATAGGCGATTCTATAGCCATGCCTTTCTCTTGCTCTAGATGAGAAATCTCTTCTTGGTGCTCCGCAAGCACTCTTTCTAGATAAGACGATTCAACCTCCAACCGCTCTCGCTCTTGCACTAATGCATCAAGACGCGTTCGGACGGAAGCTAAAGAAGTCTCTACAGTCTGATGAACTCCCAAAACATCTTGCTGAGAAGATTGGACTTGGGCTAGCGAAGAATCTATTGTTGCAAGTTGCTGAGCCCTAAGATCCGGATTCAATTTCTCTAAGGAAATGGCACGCAAGGAAGAATACTCAGTCGAGGCAGCCATAAGTTCGGCAATTTTGGCCTTCAAAGTCGAAGAATCAACATTAAGGTTGTCGATTGCAGAAACAAGCTTTGACAAATCCTCACGGAGCAACCCAAGGTCTTCCAGTGGGCACTTTGAGATCCTACTATCAATATGACCCTTGATGTCCATGGCTGCACGGAGACTAATACGATGAATGAGCTGCTCAGTACCACTGAGGTTTGGCCCCCTCAAAGAAATCTCAGAATTAGCTGGCAAAGGTACCGGACGCATAGCAGACTCTTGTATACGTTCATCAACACACGGCAAGCTTGGGAGGTTCGACGGATTTGGAGTAAGCTCTGCACCAGGAAGATCCATGATCCCCTCGTCGGCTGGTAGACTGCCCCCGACCGGCATAGAGGGCCCAACCTAAGGAGAGCAAACAAAAAAAAAATGTCAGAAACAAAAGCCAAAATAAAGAGAAGAAATCGTGTAAGAAAAAAAAAATATATACATACATTTCTCTCAAAAGACCTACAGACATCAGATGGAGGAAGCCTAAACGCTTCTTTCTTCTTATGACGGAAATTGACGTCACTCTCAACCCAAGAAACCTCAAGCGGTCGCTTGTTTAAAGCTTGTCGACGCGACCGCGAAGCAAGTCCGTCCTCGTGCGAATCAACTTCGTCACCTGCCTCTTTAGAAGCATCCAAATGAGAAAAAAGCAAGTGTGATCGTTGACGGGCTATAGGACTATCTTGCAAGGGAGTCACACTCGCGCAGTCAAAGGGTACTAGCTGAGGAGGAACTGGAGAGCAACCCTCTTTTAATACCTTATGATGAGAATGGGAAGAATTAGTATCACTGGCCATCCCCAAGTTCTCGTAGTGTGCCTTCAACCACCAATTTACGTAAGCACGAGTCATAGGATTATTCTTAAACTCGTCTTTAACTGGCAGGGTGATAGAAGCATTTGTGCGTGCACGAGTGCAAGACTCCCAATGCATGTACATATCTTGCAAAGATTTCGATTGATCTCTCTCTTTCAGCCTACCCGGAATAGTTTGGACAAAACCAAACTGCCTGCTAAAACGGTGGGGATTATACGGCTGCATAATGCATCGGTCTTCTTGCCGCAGAGAAACATACGCCGATCGAAGGCTTATGAAATAAGACAAATCTGAAGAGCGAAGGTGTGGATCATCCACAATGATTTGTCGCGTCAAGCCGACTCTTGCCAGACGATCCATTCTCGGGCCTTCATGACTTTCAAATAGTGCTCGCGCCTGCAAATCATCAAGACCCTTCGCGGAGAGCACACCAGAATACTTCGTCATTAAAGGCCCTAATTTCACTGAAGTCGACGAAGAAAAATGAGTGTTAAAATATTCGCCCAACCACCCATACACATAGTGGTAGGGAAGTACCGCAGCACGGTCTTCAGTGCTTGCCAAGTTTGAAACAACACTCAAACCATTGTAAATATTGGCTAAGACCGGGATAGCAAGACTAAAAGATTCGCCTGCAGCCATCTTGCTGGCAACCTTGAAAACTCCGGGACGGACGAAGTTGACGTCATCTTTAGGGAAAACAAACTTACAAAGCCAACAAGCTAAAAAAACGGCTAAGTAAGATTCCTCCAAATGCTCTGACAACACACCAAGGTCTTCAAAAGTCCTTAACTCAGTAGGGGTACGGCGCCTAACTGGACCAATGACGCCTGATGGATCCGAGTCTCCCTTAGGCCTGGTCGTCTTATTGCGACCGCTTTTCTTCGAAGGCCTCTTATACTTCATGGCATCCCAATACCAAAACCGAATCCATGAAGAGATCTTCACGCCTGACTTGCCTGGAGCCTCTTGGGAAAGCTTGTGATATGCCCAAAACAAATAGCGACAGCTCACGGGCAATCCTCGACTGTTGCGACAAGAAAACTCCTCCACGCTAGGGACAACCTCGTCATAAAACTTTCCCTGGATTGGCAAGCCCCCTATCTTCTGAAGATCTCGAAGAGAGAGCGACATCTCCCCTCGAGCTGTGTGAATTGTGTTGGTTGCTGAACACCAATGCTCAAAAAATTCACGAACGACGGAAGGTTGGCGATCATAACTGAACAAAGATGCATATACAGCATGGTAAAGGCCCGTTTTGGTAAGCACATCCTTGGAACGGCTCAAGACATCTTCAAGCCATTCCCAATAAAAATCAACAAAAGCAGCTCCTCCAGTGGTCGACAAGGTACCACTCCAAGCCACGGCTCCGTTACGGATACGATCGCCCAGAAGATCAAACATAATCGGAGGGTTGTCGTAAACATGGTGCGAAGAGTTCAAAATAAGAATCTTCGATGGGCACGACCTCTTCTTTGCATTAGACCGAATGGAGTTCACCACTTCCCAAGCTACTTCAGAAGACCATGACATAATATGCATGGAGTTATCTTTGGCGGGAATGACAAGCGCCTTAGGGCCAGTCAGTGGCGCATAAAACTTCAACGTCGTTCCACTGTCTTGGGAATCACCTTCCTTTGCAAGAACAGTAAGGGTACCACCCTTAAAGCACCTGAAAAACACCATGACCGCAACGAAAAGTCAGCCACAAGACTTCGGCAGAGGAATGGACAGTGCAGCAAGGGCAGCGAGCACGGTAACAAGGGCAGCTACAAGACGGTCATTCAAGGCACGTTTCGGAAGCAAAGAAACTAAAATGCCACGCAGTCACACTACGCAAACTCGCAGCGACTACGCAAGCAGTTTCTTGCACCGCACGGCAACACCACCGCCAAGGGAAAATTGCGACCAAAAGACAATACGCAACGAAGTCCCAGTGCAGCCTCTTGTACAGCCCCACACGGCAGCGCACCGACCGAGGGAAAACTGTGGTCAAAAGGCACTACACGGCGGAACTCCGGCGCAGTCTCTCGCACAAGCGCTTGGCAGCAAAGAGCACAAAGTACACCGTCATTCACTCCATTCCCAAAAGCTTCGTAGGGGTCCTAGCGTCATGCCATACCTCCACCAAATTGATTGCGTAATTCCTGACATCACAATAAAAAAAAAAAAGACCATCAGTGGGGGATACACACGTTATGTTATACATGCATGTATGTATATGTTAAAAAAATATATATATATATATACATATGTTGTATGTATTTAAAAAAAAAAAAAAAAAAAAAAAAAAAAAAAGGGATCGGGCCGCCCTAGCCTTGTCTCCATCAAAGCAAGCCTTGTTTCTTTGTTCTCAAATCTACTCTGACCACCCAGCAACAAAGGGCTCAAGCCCAGCTCAAAACACTACGTTAGAGCCAGCCCATGCTCACTTATCTTCCAGGCCCACCTCCTTACAAAGATCACATTCCCACAAGCCACGGGCCTTCATCGAAAGGCCATTTCATCTGTGAGCCCATTCTTCCGTAGCCCATCATCCCCAAAATGCATGCATGCAGGGCCTCGATTATTCGACCCTTCCTCTTGTTTATGAGAGCCTCTCTTTATTCGATTTCTTCGGTTTCGTTTCACGGTTTCGATAGGCAAAGATGAGGGAGTGCATTTCGATCCACATCGGTCAGGCTGGTATCCAGGTCGGCAATGCCCGCTGGAAGCTTTACTGTCTCGAGCATGGCATTCAGCCTGATGACCAAATGCCTAGTGACAAGACCATTGGCAGAGTGAGGACTGGAACTTACCGCCAGCTCTTCCACCCTGAGCAACTTATTAGTGACAAGGAAGATGCTGCCAAACGACTTTGCCCGTGGTCATTACACTATTGGCAAGGAGATTGTAGATCTCTGCTTGGACCGTATCCGTAAACTTGCTGACAACTGCACTGGGCTTCAAGGGTTCCTTGTTTTCAACGCTGTTGGTGGAGGAACCGGCTCTGGTCTTAGGTCCCTTCTTTCGGAGCGTCTCCCTGCTGACTATGGAAAGAAGTCAAAACTTGGTTTCACTGTGTATCCATCTCCAGAAGTTTCTACATCTGTGGTTGAGCCCTACAACAGTGTTCTCTCGACCCACTCCTCAACTCCAGCTCGAACAGCCCAAATGACAAGAGAAAAGATAAATGAAGCCAAAGAAAAAAAAAAAAAAAAAAAAATGGGTGTATGTGTAGGTGTAAGTATGTGCATGCACAAGTATAAGCAAAACACGAAGCATACGTGAGTTTGTGTATAAACAAACCTACATGCATGCATACAGAAGCAACATATATGCGCACACATATATACACTAAAGTTTCCAAAAAAAAAAAAACACTAGTAATCGAAGATGCGCGAAAATAAAAGCTATCTGTCATATATGTGTGAGTATGTGTATACTTACGTGAGGTTTCCACAGACGCGATAGAAACCGAAGAGAAAGCTTTGTTCAAATCTAGCAGAGTTAGAGAGAAACGATTTGTGCTATTAAAGGAGCTAGAGAGAGGGGCTCTTCAACGCGGACCAGCTAGCAAGCATCATCTACAAAATGGACCCATTCACGCAAAAAATAATTCAGAAGATGATGGAGAAAGGAAACTCTTGATGATTTTGTCAAAACAATCATACCCTTGATTGATTGTGGGTGGGAATATTTCAGGAAAAGCCAAAAAAAAAAAATAAAAAAAAAAAAATATATATATATATATATATATATATATATATATATATATATATAATAAATATAGCTGTCAAAGCAGCTGCCAAAGAGAAAAGCAAAACATTTTTGCTTTAAAGAATGTGTATCTGGGAAAGCAAAAGACTGTTGTTTTTTTTAAAAAATTAATGGAAGATGGCATCCAAGAAAGCAACTTGTTTGAAAGGTGTAATTTACTTCTCTTATCTTTTGTGGCATCTGCATAACCCCACCCGAGGGTAATCATAAAAAAAAAAAATGCATTCTTAGAGAAACAAAATCCATTTTATTTATTTCTCTGGAAGATTACACAAATTGGCACTCTGCATGCCATTAAAAAAAAAAAAAAAAAAAAAAAAAAAAAAAAAGTCAAATCAAAATTACAAGCAGGGAATATTCAAGGACGATCAGGAGGTGCCTCAGAAGACGACGGAACCCCGGGAAGACGAAGAGCCAGAGTTGGAATCTCCGGAGCCGGAACGCTCGGTGCAACTCCGGAGGACGAAGGCAACATGAACCTCGGGAGTAACGCCATGAACCTGTCATGATCACTTTGGATCCGACCATCCGACTCCTGCAGCTGGTCCAGCTTCCTCTTCATGCTGGTCGAGTAACTAGTTGCAAGCAGGTGCAACTCTTTGTTCTCGTGCCTGAGTCCTCTGACCTCTTGCCGAAGACTCACCACCTCCGCCATCAGTGACTCCACCTGCCGAGATCTTGCGAGAAGGCGCTGGCCCATGTTTGAAATTGAGCCTGCACTTTGGACGCTGAGAGCTAGAGATTCCTGAACAGCCAACTCGTCTGACCGCCTGGATAGCAACCTAGTGTCCCTTGGAGTGAGGAGATTTCGAGCAACCACCGTAGCGGTTATTTCGCTTCTCATCATTGAGTCCCCAACTGTAAGAGGACCGTTGGGGGATATGAAGGACGGACGCCAAATGTTGTCTGGAGAAGACAAGTCATCATCTTCTCCGACGTTCAAGTTAAGGCGACGGTCAGAAGGGCAAGACATTTTCAGAATGTGTTAAGAAAGAAAGAGATCAGAAAGATTAAAATTACAGAAGTGCAAGAAGAATGCAAGAAAAGTTCAATTACAGAAGCGCAAGAAGAGTGTTTACAGGAGGGAGTTCAAAGTGTGAGGTGAAACAAAAAATTTGCGCCTCTATAAAAAGAAGAAAATGAAGAAGCACTCCTCAGAGATCGAAGAAGCGCTCCTCTCGCAAATCAAAGAGCGACGCTCTTTTTTCTCGAAGGCCGGAGCCCTGTCTCAAAAGAGCCGTTCCTCTATCAAAAGCTGGGCTTGACTCAGAAATCACGTGGCATCAGCTTTTCCGGTTTGTCATCACCTGCGTCACATGCCGCTTGGAGTGTTGCGAAAACCACGAGCCGCACCCGGATTTGAACCCCGGTTTTCAAAAGATCATCATTCCAGTTTGTCGTCACTCGTCGCATGCGCAGTCAGCTTCGCGGAAATTACGGACGCGTTGTCAGAAAGCGCGTAACGGGCACTGTTCATCCATCCACCGGCTGCCGACAAATAGTGAGGGAACAGTTCCGGTTGTGAATGAAAATTTCTATAAAGTCGACCTTCGCCTTTCACAGCAAAGGCACACCTTCACACCCTCTCAACCTCTCTTCATCTCCGATAATGTCTTCCCAAAGAAACCTTTCGAGTCACTCAGTGTTCTTCATTCCTTGGAACACCCTAGAAAACAAATCATCCAAAGCAAAAGTATTTCATATTAAAAAGGTTAAAAGCAAAAGTATCTCATATTACGCTTTCTCCTCACTTTCATCTGAAGAACATGGAGAAAGTGAGATCCTGATTGCTTACCTAGTCTTGCTCTCGAGTACTCATCTCAGACCCCTCCTAACCCACTTCAAAAATAAACCTGTGTAGAGGTGCTTCTTCAAAAGCAAAAGTACCTCACAGACGAAGCAGGAGGAGTCTGAGTTGCATCCAGATGAAGGCAGAGTCTGAGATGATCCAAGAGTTCAAGAAGATGCCACACCTGCGCAGAGACCGGACTACTTGAAGCATGTGGAGACAACGTGCTGAATCAACCTTCAAGACCAAGCCGCGACGGCCCCTTGAAGAAAAAGTCCAATTCAAGATTAGAAAATCTAGCTGAAGATAAATGGGTAGGCTCAGACCGGAGTACTTGAAGCATGTGGAGACAACGTGCTGGAACCCTTCCCTGATTGCTTACCTAACATTACTCTCGAACAGTCATCTTCAACTAATGACGGAAGCCGAAAAAACATGATGAGTCGCTGAGAAGTGATGTTCTGATGCTTTCATGGGAATTTTTGCAGCATAGCTAATCTCCACATCGAATGTTTTGGAGCGACATCTCCAATTGCTTTCATGGGAATTTTTGCATTAAAGAAAAATACTGCAAAAGAAGATGCCAGACCTGCACGAAGATCCGAGTACTTGAAACATGTGGAGACAGCGTGCTGAATCAACCTTCAAAATCAAGCCGCAACGGCCCTTGGAGAAATCAAGACCCGATTCAAGATCAAGTGTCCAACACCCTTGAATCAACCTTCAAGATCAAGCCTCAACGGCCCTTGGAGAAATCAAAAAGCCCGATTCAAGATCAGGTGTTCATCGCCCTTGAATCAAAACCAGTTCAAGATGAAAGCTGTGGAAAAATCACGAAACCCGATCCAAGATCAAGCCTCGACGGCCCTTGGATCAAACGTCTACATTAAGGGACTTCAAAGACGCATCTTCTACACGTAACAAGCACATGTATACGACACGCTTTGAAGTGGGGGCATTTGTAGACAATGAAATTTCAGTAAATAAATGTTGACCAATGGTCAAAATTTTAACACTCGTGTATTACATAAATTGTACACATATTGTGTGATTCGACGAAAATTCGAAAAGAGTCCGAAAAGCTGTCAAAAAGGACACGTGTCAACACCTGGCAGAGACGACTTATTTCATCTGGAATATTATATTCAAAATTAGGCCTTGGAAAATTCTATAAATAGAAGCCAAATTCATTCATTTCAACCACCAATTCACAAATACATTTCTCTACTCCCAAATTGGAAGAGAATTCTCTGAAGTTCGTTCTTCGTTCTTCGTTCATCGTTCTTCGTTCATCGTTCATCGTTCTTCAAGATCAAGCCCCAACGGCCCTTGAAGAAACGCTCATCCATCCTAAGATCAAGCCCCAACGGCCCCTTGGATTAGCACAATTGTTCTTCAAATATCAAGTCCAGAAGCCCTTGAAGATCCATCCACCATTCATCATTCATCCGTTCATCCGTTTCTTCAAGAACTAAGCCCAAAAGCCCCTTGAAGTTCATCCATCGTTCATCGTTCATCGTTCATCGTTCATCTTTCATCCATATTCTTCAAGATCAAGCCCCGACGGCCCTTGAAACAACATTCATCCACCTTCCAAGATCAAGCCCCGACGGCCTTTGGAATCAATACATTCATCCTTCAAGAATCAAGCTCGAAGCCCTTGAAGCTCATCCATTGTTCATCGTTCATCGTTCTACATTCATCATCAAACATCTGAAGATCATCACTGTTCATCCCAAGAATCAAAGTGCCAAACAGCCTCTTCAGATCAACACAAACAAATCCACATCACTGTTCATCCAAGGATCAAGCCCAACAGCCCTTTGGATCAACAGCCCATCAACAAATCCATACCTTACGAAGATAGAATCAGAGGAACAAATAGAGATTGTAACCCCAAAATTCATCAAATAACAAATATATTTTGTACACGTGTTCTTGTTCCTTCAGGAAATTTTCGTGTTTACAGTCATATATGCACAATGCTCACCAAATTGACTTGATAGAACACCAGTGGAAAATGAGGGGTGTTGCAGATACTTAAGTTCATTAGTGTTTGTTTTTATTTGGGGTGCTTATTTTATTTCATGTCGTGTGTTTATTTTATTTGGTATGTTGTTATTTTATGTTGATGTTATTTTATTTGGTGTGTTTAAATGTGTTATGAATAGAGTACTGAATTCAATACAAAGGCCATAACATAAAGTACTAAATTCAATAAATTGGAAATAACATAAAGTACTGAATTCAATAAATTGGAAATAACATAAAGTACTAAATTCAATAAATTGGAAATAACATAAAGTACTAAATTCGATAAATTACAACCTAAATTCAATAATCATCACTTAACCAATTTATGGTGCTAGGATGATCTTCTCTTGTCGTGCTTAACCAATTTGTGGTGCTAGGATGATCTTCTCTTGCCGTGCTAGGATGATCTTCTCTTGTCGTGCTAGGACCATCTCCTCTTGCTCTCGCTTCTCTTGCACGCCTCCTTCGCACCACGTCTTCTTTCTCCGACTTCCAAAAATATTTAGAGTTTGGAGACTTCCCTTCTAAAGGCTCTTTCATAATGTTACGATCTTGTTCAGCCATTCTTTCTTCTCTTCTACATTCCCTTTCTTGCCGAAGTAGTTCTCTTTCTCTCTCATCAGCTTCAAATTTTTTCTGAAAAGCTGCAGCTTTTGCATCCTCTCTAGCCTTATCGGCCTCATATTTAGCCATTTCTCGGGCCAAAGTCAATTCACCTTGGCGGGCAAGGTCTTCCATATACTTTGCATAATCATTCTTTGAAGCATTACCTTTTCTCTTTGAAGCCTTCTTACCTTGAGGCCTAATTGGAAAACGGGTTGACCCTGATGCTTGTTCAACGGGGGGCGTTTCAGGCACTTCTTCTGCATCATCTTCATCAAGATCATGCGAGGCATGATCGGGTGTAGAGTGTAGAGGGGTGCTGTTCATAAAAACTTCTGGACCGACAGGCACAACTCTGAATTTAGGACAATCTTTGACAACATTCCAACATTCAAACCGGGTGAATGTTTTATTTTTGCTTTTGGTTTTGGTACCATACCAAGCTTGTGCTTGAAGTTCCTATACAATGCAGGAGAATAAATAATTATAACGAAAATAGGTAAAAAATAAATAATTATAATGAAAATAGGTAACAACTAAATAATACAAACAAATAATTAACATGAAAGTAGGTAACAAATAAATCATACAAACAATACTTTATAAAAGAAAATAGGTAACAAATAAATCATACAAACAAATAACTATAATGAAAATAGGTAACAACTAAATAATACAAACAAATAATTAACATGAAAGTAGGTAACAAATAAATCATACAAACAATACTTTATAAATGAAAATAGGTAACAAATAAATCATACAAACAAATAATTATAATGAAAATAGGTAACAACTAAATAATACAAACAAATAATTATAATGAAAGTAGCTAACAAATCATTATAATGAAAGTAGCTAAAAATTATTTATAATGAAAATAGGTAACAACTAAATAATACATACAAATAATTATAATGAAAGTACCTAACAAATAATTATAATGAAAGTAGCTAAACAAATAATTATAATGAAAGTAGCTAAAAATTATTTATAATGAAAATAGCTAACAATTAAATAATACAACCAAATACATAATATATTGTTACCTGATCCGCTAAACTTTCCCCACTTCGAAGATTACTACTAGCCTGTGCCAAGGCGTCTCTCCAAATTGTGAACGATGTATTAAGTAATTTCCAACGACTGGACAACGATTCTTTGGTTCTTTGCCCACCCATTAAATTTTGATAATTGGTATGAATAAGACTCCACATTTCTCGCAATTGCATCTCATTACCCGTAAGCGAATCATGAGTAACTTTAAACTAGCTAGCACACAACGCAACATCTTCTGAAAGCGTCCAATTCGAACCTGCAGCAGTAGTCATTTTGTTTGAAAAAATTTGGATTGAAACTTTGAGAGAAAGATAGGAATTTGATTGAAAGTAGTTGAGAAAATATGAAATTGTGGTGTAAGGTATATGAAAATGACAAGGTATTTATAGAAAAGTAAAAAAAAAAAATTTGAATTTTTTAAATTTTTTTTTCGGATTTTTATGAATTTTTTACATTTTTTAATTTTTTTATTCAACTAATTAATCTCTGCCGTTGGATTTAAAAAATTTTGAATTTCAACACTCCAGATGGTGACACGTGGCACAACGGTAACATTTTTGAATTTTAAAACTATTTTTCCTTTTTTAAAAAAAATTTATAAAAGAGATTAATATCAACCGTTGATCTCAGATCCAACGGTTGATATTAAATAAGAGTTTTTTTTTTTTTACCGTTGCAAATCGAACGGTTAATATTAATTAGCCGTTGGGATCGGACGCACCGTGGGAAGCCACGTGGCTTCCCAACGGTAACAAAGGCTGCAAGTGGACTGCTGTTTTCCTGTCTGCTACGCGCGCCCACGCGCACGTGACGCGCACGCGCCAAGCGCAGAGCTCGGGCTGGCAATCCTCGCCGGGCCTGTGACACGGGCCTCCACCCTTGCTCGGGCTCTCGCACGCTGGAGCTGTTCCCTCGGGCTGTCTGGCCCTGTTGCTGCCCATGTCCCCCGAGCAATCCACCCCGGTGGAGTTGCTCTTATCATACACCTCATTATTTTGTTATATATCTTTTCACCTAACTGTAGTTAATTTTCATATTAAATATTTCTTTTCCATTTTTTTAAAAAAATTAATCAAAATTAGATAAAATAACATGCAACAGATGATGAGGTGTATGATGAGTATACACTATAATTTATGGCGCTGAGAAAATTACTATCTCACTCACACTCCGAAATGCCGATATTATCGCCGATAATATCAAATTTTTTCACCCAGCGATATTTTGGTTGCCATCCAATTGGTTTTCGTTGAAATATCGCGATATTATCGATGATATCAATATCTCGCGATATTTTCGAAAATATCGCGATAACAGGCAAAATTCGAATCGGAGAAGAAGGTCGGAGCTTGTACAGCTCCGGCCGACCGTAAAAACACACCCAAGACGCCGATCTAGGCATAAAAAATGAAATAGAAGACTAGAGGAAGAGAGAGAAATTCGAAATCCACAACCTTCGTCTTCCTCCTGACCCGAGCCCCCAATTCGAAACCCTAAGCCCCAATTTGAAATTTGGGTTTCGTCAATCTTGCAGAGACAAGAGGAAGATAGAGAAATACAAGGTTTTGATGGTGATGCTAACCGGAGAAAATGAAGAAAACTCACCCCCCGTTTCTGGGTTTCGTCGATCTTGCAGAGACAAGAGGAAGAGAGAGAAAGACGAAGTGTTCGGAAACACCGTCGACACCCACGACCTTCGTCTTCCTCCTGACCCGAGCCCCCAATTCGAAACCCTAAGCCCCAATTTGAAATCTGGGTTTCGTCAATCTTGCAGAGACAAGAGGAAGATAAAGAAAAACGAGGTTTTGATGGTGATGCTAACCAGAGAAAATGAAGAAAACTCGCCGGAGGTTTGTGGGTTTCGTCGATCTTGCAGAGACAAGAAGAAGAGAGAGAAAGACGACGGTGTGGGTGTCGTCGTGTACTAGGGTAATCACGGGAGAGACAGTGAGTGTTGAAGAAGACGGAAGGATCGAGAGAGAGAGAGAGACTGAGATGGAAGGATCGAGGGATCGAGAAAGAGAGAGAGAGAGAAGAGGATAGAAGGATCGAGAGAGAGAGACTGAGAAGACGGAAGTGTGTATGCGTGTGTGTGTTGTGTGCGTGTGTGTCAGTGTGTGTTGTGTGCGTGTGTGTCAGTGTGTGTATGTGTGGTTGATGCCTTTTTTTTTTCTTTTTCAAGGACATTATTGGACAGCAAATTAAGCTGATGGTTGATGCCTTAGTGGTGGAGGTGGATACTATTATGGACCACTTCCCGGATTTATGAGCCCCTTCACTAGTGAGGCAAACTTCACGCATGCAACACAGAATGAGGACCATGGCAGTAGGCGGGCAGGACCAGGAATTGGTGCCATAGGGAAAGACTATACTCGTAGAGAAAGAGGCAAGGGGACTTTGTCACGTCAAGAAGATGACTCGTTATCTATAACTTCGGACTCTGTTGGAGTGGGAAGTAGTAACTATGGTCAACCATTTCCCTACCCTTCATATCCCATTCCTGTTGGGATGGAATCGAGCAACTCATGGAAAGAATCTGAGACTCAATCTTCAAATGATTTTGCTTCTAGACAACGTCAACCAAGCTCGGATCCATATGGGTGGCATGTTAACAATTACATGCAAAAAATTTTTGGGGATTTATCATTTGATGACTTCTCTTCACAATACACTTACTCTACACATAGAGATGATGAAGATAGTCAAAATTTTGAACCTCATAGGAACTCTATGTGGTACTAAGTCACTCGTGTATCTTACCATGCAATGTATAACGTGTAAAATATTGTACTAATTCATTATATATAAACGATTATGGTGTGTTTAAACTTCTTTCATTAATTACTACATATTTTATACACTCACAATGTTTGCCAGCTCGCTATATAATCAACTTAAATAAGTTAAATCCATCATGCAATGCATTTTCTTCTAATTTTTTGTGATAAACTAATAGATAATTGACTAAATAAACATGCTGCAAAGTTTCAATAAAAATTTCCAACTTTTTCTTACAATTTCCGTGGTTTCCATTGGATTTTTATCGATATCGATATTATCCCGATATTTCCGTCGATATTTCCGTGTTTCCGGATAACCGATATTTCCGATATCATCGATATTTTATACCTTGATCTCACTTAACAGCAATGGGCTGTACAGCATGTGATTGGTAAGGAGAACAGAAATTGTGGTGGCCGAAAAATAGGGTGTTTAGTGTTGAATTATTAGACTATTTGAATTTTACTGCGCTTGCAGCTGAGAGAGATGTGCGTACAATTTTAGGCCCAGAAAAAGTAGCCCGCGACTAGAGGTAAACTTTTGGGTGGCATCACCATTATGTTCCCACTTTTTACCTAGTCCTCCTATCTCTCCATCCATCTAGAGGACCATCTTGATTTATATATTTCACCAGAATATAAATTTTCCTATTTGGTTTGAAAACTTTGGTATTCAGTTTGAATGTAATTCAGTTGATTAAGAGTATTTACATCTTTACTCGATATCCTAGGTTTATTTTTCTAAAATGGTGAATGTAATTCAGTTAATTAAGATCATTTACATCTTTACCCAAGGTCCTAGGGTTAATAACCCTTCCCCCAATATCACTTTTATAAAATAAAATAAAAACTACTTACCACTAATTGGTTTCAAAAATTAAAATTTAAGAGGAATACCAAACAAGCTTAATCTAAATGTTAATTGGAGCTTGTGATAACCACACAAAGAACTTTTTCTACACACTTCTGTTCATTTTTTTTTCCCTCGAATTGAATAAAGCAAATGAAAACAACCTTAATTAAATAGAAGTGTGTGTAGAAGGAAAAAAAGTGTATGTTATCATTTCCTTAATTGCATATGTCGTTTGTTTAAAAAGAGAATGAGAGAAAAGTAGCTCGAATCTCTCTGTTATTTCCATTTTTAAACTAGCGTGCATGAGAATTGAAATATTGAACTTCAAAAACTTCCAACAAATTAGTAACGTAGTGCCACAATCGAAATTGTTATAGACACATTATATCCTGTACTTTATAACTTGGAAAAAAATTATTGGAATATTGATCTTAAGTTAAAAGGTGAAAGGTACACATTCAAGAATAAACGCATGTACTTGTCTCATGAGACAATACTAGTATGCAAATAGCATAAATCACATAGTTATCATTGATTCAACAACCAAAAACTACAACGCTAACGTTGGAATTCTCTTGTGAAAATATATGTTCCAAATAAAAATAATAATTTCAATTGTACAAAGAAAAAAAAACACAAAAAGAAAGAATTATCTCAAGTATGTACTTGTACTTGTTACTTTATTTAATTGTTACTTTATTTAATTGTTCTATTGATTTGATACGACAGTGATGAAACCGAAAGATGGTTGCTCAACATGGGTCCTTGTGCTGCCGATTTTTTGTTTGTCACATAATAGGTTAAATTAGAGAGTCGATAAAGTTTGAACTTACACCAATTTTCTCAAATGTGTATTAATAACAAAAAATAAAAATAAAACAAAAGGAGCCACTTTAATTTCTATTACATTTTTCCATGGCTATTCGTTATATTCATATCAATTGATGTAGTAACATTCATATCAACGGATGTATTAATAAAGAACAAAAATGAAAAATCAATGGCATGTAAAAAGTTTTCTGGCTCTATAAATTATTTTACGTGTGGTCTAATATTTTAGTTGTTGAGGTGTTAAGTTTTCATTCATGTTCAAAACTCTTCTCCCTCTAAATTATAGTACTAGTTTCAAATCCTCTCATTTTCCATATTAATAATTTTAAATGGCATGTAAAAAGCCAACTAAAATGATTGTTTGTTCTTGATTCATGAGTCTTTCATAGTAAATTTCCACAACAACCAATGACAAAACAAAGAAGGTAGAAATAAGACTAGAAGATGAAGCAAACCCCTTTGACTTTTTACTACTTGCTACAAAAGAAAACTAATATTTTCAAACCATAAAATATGTAAAACCCCTCCCCAAATTTTTTATGTAATGTTACGTTTTCCCCAAAGTTATGTAATTTTTACAATTTGGTCTTCTATCCTAATCTAATTCGGACCCTCCATTTAGATTTCCCTCATCCTTCACGCTACCACATGGCAGCCTCCTAACCTTCACTCTATCTTTTTCTCTTTTCCCAAGTCCCTCTCGGATCTCTCATTTTCTCTGCTCAACTCTCACTCCCTTTTTCGATCGCACCCACACACCCACCGTCACACCCAAGCCACCTCAACGACGACACAGCGTCACAACCACATTCGAGGGCTTTCTCTCACTCCCCTTCACATCTGTGGAGCTCGGTGAAGCCCAGAAACCCAGGAAAAACCTTCGTCGAACCCTATGGGTTTCAAGGAAGATTCTAACCGTCTCCGACCCTTCCACGGTGAATGTTAGGTACCAAAGCTCTCCTCTTGTCTCTAATTTCATTTTGTCACCTAGATCGGACCCTGGGATAATAGTTTGTGTCGACGTAGTTCACTGTCGACCGGAGCTGGGGAAGCTTTAATGTCATTTCCCCCGTCGAAACCACGCCGTTGGGCCGGCTCACCCAAAACCCAATCAAACCAGGCCCCTTTAGGTTGTGTATAGAACTCGAGCCTTATGCCTGTTTAAACCCAAACCCTTTTTAATTTTAATTATTGTTATTTTATTTTTTTAACCTAAAAACAATCGGGCCAAGCTTTAATGCCTAGCCTAATTGGAAACCCTAAACCCTTTCAGACCCAGGCCTTAGGGCCGTGTAGGCTTAGGCCTTCAGGCCTTTGCATCTAGCTCGTTGGAACCCAACCCACTAGACCCTTGGGTCGGGCTTTCAAGCCGAGACCCTTTGACCCAAAAACCCTTGAGCCTTAGAACCCAAGCCTAAGCCCAGGAACCCGAACTAAGCCCAAACCCGATTTGACTCGGGTTGACATGACCTGGACCCATTGACTTTGACCCAATCTAACTGTTGACCTAGTCAACGGTAAATGTTGACTTTTTTCTTCGGGTTTTCGTCCTGGACCCGTTTTTTTATGTGTGTTTTGTCATATTCAATCGTTAGAATATAGTTTTATTAATTGTACTCTTTATGTGCTTTGGTGTAATTGTTAGCGGCGATTCCTTCATTCCTATTTCGTACAGCTCTACGACGACAGAGTATATGTGAATAGACCCTTTATTAGAAATACGTACATGAAAAGCATGATTACATTTTATGAGATATTATGCTTACTGAGAATATTTTGAATTACCATATTTTATTGAGCTCATGTTCTTTGTAGTATAAATGATGGATGATTTTATACTACTTATGAACATGCTTTTTCACACTTCTTTATATTATAGATGATGGATGACTTTATACTATGAATTTTTTAGATATATATACCTATGTTTGGAAAGTCTATGGTCAATGGTTTTGTGCTTATCTAGTGGTCACTATACCGCCACGGGTGAGGATTATGGTTGTTGGCTGCATGCCGGGAGAAATAATTTATGGATTGGGGCTGAGAGACATGGAGCTGGCATTGGGCCCAGATAAATAATCTCTAGCTATGGGCGCAGAGACATAGAGCTGGCATTGGGCTGGGAGATATTGTTAATGGATACCATTATTTATCACACTATATACGAGATATGTTTTATGAAAGGTTTTATGGCATGCTAGGGTTTTCGGAAAACTTATTACATATTATACTATTGAATTTCCATACAACTTTGGGGGTTAGTATGTTGATAACTGTTTCAGTATTTTATATATATATATATATATATATATATATATATATATATATAAACTTAGTCCACTCGTATTTGTTTTGTGCCCCCTTAGGACTTAGAATCGAGGCGTACAATCCCGGCGTCAAGGCACTTCCGCATCAGCATCTTCAAGTCCTCTTGGTGTCCATTCCTTTGCTCATTCAATTTTATATTATTTCTTTTTAGTGTTCTAGTTAGTTGTATGTTTTGAACACGTTCCTCAATTGCATATTAAATACATTTAAATTTATAAGTTTTATTTATATTCATTGGTCCTCATGCATGTTAGTATGACTTCGTCACCTTTGGATGTTGGCCAGCACGTGGCCATCTCGATGTCCCGAGAATATCAGGATCAGGGTGTGTCAAAATAAATTTAAATTAAATGGTTTTATAATTTTTTTCACTACAATAATATATTTACAGTAGACCCAAGAATTTGGCTAAGCCATATAATGGGTCATCCATAATAATTGGTATCGAACTATTGCACTTAGTACTACTGCCAAATTTTGAATTCTAATACATTTTTTTTTCAATGACCTCTAAATGAAGACATAAATTAGAGACGACTATGATAAGGACATTCTTGTTTAAAACCTCGCTATGCGTTTATATGCGAAAAACAAAAAGCGTGAAAGTTATTCGCTCAAATATTACTCACACTAGCTACCTTTGTTTTTCATCTATGAAAAAAATGCAAAATTAGAACAACGATCTCTTAATTATTTTGCATTTTGGTCCATGAATTTAGTTATTTAAGTTTTGAGTACTTAGATGTCACGCATGACATTTTAGTCTTTCTAATCACTTTTGTTAAATTTGTTGTCCATTTGACGGAATCGTGTGATTGTGGTTCAATTTGTTGTGTATATTAGTCCCATCATTGGGTTTAATTCAATGATTAGGACTATGAGCATATTAAGTGATTAAGGGTCAATTTGGAGTATATTAAGTGATTAACCCTACAACATCTTAGCTTCCACACAACACCGATTTCATTACTTTCCTTTCTTCAAAATGATAGCTCAATTTCCCATTATTTTATTCTTAAAACCTAACTCTAAATCTAATTTTGCAATTTGGTGTTTGAATTTTTGAGATTGTGGTGGCCGATTAATTCACGTATAATAATATAGGTGGTGGATAATGAGTTTATTCTCTTTATATTACTCAATAAAACATGCATTCTGCAAAATGACGTCAGCCAATGTCAACAGGCTCAAGGTGTGGCAATTCTTGTTCAGGCAGTCCAACATGCTATTGTAGCAACCTAAGGCCATCTCCAATCAAATGGTCCAAAGGGCCAAAGGGCCGAAAATTGTCTCCAACCGAGGGCTAGGCTAAAATGCTTGTGGGCCTCACATAATCTGAAAGGGCCAAAAGGTTGGCCCCTTCCAGCTAGCTAGCCAGCCTCAGGCTGGCCAGAATTTTGTAAAATTGTGTCAGATTTCCTGTAAGATATAACTGACATAAATGCTTAAACAAAAATTTAAAAAATTTAAAAATATTAAAAAACTTAATTAAATAAAAGTATTTATTAAAAAAAAAACCCTACCCTGCACACTCTCTCTCCCCCTTTCTCTACCTTTCTCTACTTCTCTGGAAAAAACCTAGAACCCTTGCAATCATCCCCAAACCCAATCTTTCAATTGAATCCCCCATTCTCCCTCTCCCC
The DNA here is from genome assembly GCA_963580275.1 of Crataegus laevigata. Lineage (NCBI taxonomy): Eukaryota > Viridiplantae > Streptophyta > Magnoliopsida > Rosales > Rosaceae > Crataegus > Crataegus laevigata. The sequence continues at coordinate 7,422,950 of OY756946.1, read as the reverse complement.
TATCTCTACCTTTCCCTCCTCTCTCCTCTTTGCTCTTGCTTTGTTGGGCTTCGATGAAAAACCCAAGATTTTGCTCTAGCTGAGATGAAGAAATCAGTGCAAAAGCTTGGATCTTCCACTGAGGCAAGAGCTTACTGAAACCACATACACATTCAATCATCAAATCTTTCAAGAAATTAAGAGATAGATGAGAAGATCGGGTCGAGGTCGGGATCTCTTTAATAAACCCAGTCGCTTTGGCGCTCCTCCAACTACTTCGCCGCTGCCTCCTGTACCCGAACCAATGGCTCGTGCAGCATCATGCGACGGAGGGAGACGGGGGTTGGTGGTGGTTTGAGTTCAACATCATCTTTCAGTTTGAATTTTACTGAAACTTTGAAACTAATTGAATTGGGGTTTTCCTTTTGATATGAAAGAACTGAACTTTAGGGTTTGAGAGTGGAGGATTGAATTGAAAGGGTTTTGGGATGATTTACAGGGTTCTGGGTTTTTTTTTTCCAAAGGAGAGAGAGGTAGAGAAAGGTAGAGAGAGAGAGTGAGAAAGAGAGAGAGATAGAGGGATAATGCAGGGATAGAGTGCATGGTGGGTTTTTTTTATTTTTTTATTATAATAAATACTTTTATTTAATTAATTATTTTAATGTTTTTAATGACATGTGGCGCCCAGTAATTGTCTACATGACCGCCACGTCATTAGTTAACAGCAGACTTAACAGTTTGACTAACAGATGTATAAGACTGTCCCAAAATTATGACTTTAGGACGAAAAAAAATTGATGTATTAAATGTTAAAAACCACAAAATATGAGAGTACCCTTTAATCATTTAAAAACACTTGCTAAACAAGCCCAAAATCCGTCAATTTTCATCCATTACCCCAAATTTATTTCCAATCCCATCCGTTTCAAAATTAAAATCAAAAGTCTCCAATCCAAACGTCCCCTTTCCCACTTTCTCACCCATTTTCCTTTTTATCAGAAAAATAAAAACCAACTCCCAAAAGAAAATCCCTCTCTCTCCCCTCGCCTCCCCCTGTCCTCTCTCTATAGTATACACACTGATACACAACAACAAAGCTCCCACAAGAAAATCTCTCTCTCTCTCTCTCTCTCTCTCTCTCTCTCCTCTCTTTCTCCTCTGTCTACACTGATACACACACAACAACATCAACAACATTGCTCAAGCCCCAACTCAAACCAACCCAGCATGGGGCTTCGTTCCCCCACTCTCTCTCTCCTCCCGTAATCGGATCTGATTCACAACCCGAAACCCGCACACTTCCACATCCGTCTCTAGTCCGATCCCATCAAATTCCTACCCCACTTTCTCGGTTTCTCCCAACCCAACAAACGAATCCGCCTATTGGAACATAGCCCACCACGAAACGCCGCCGTTTCCGCCGCACCCGGGTCGGATCCGATCGGCGGCGGCGAAATTTCTCGGGCATTTTCATTACCCAAATGGGAATGCCCAGTAAACGATGAGCAGAGCCGGAGAGGAAGAATACCAAGACAGCGAGTGCTTCTACGAGTCCCTCGATCGCATTGTCTCCTCCTCTTGTTCTTGTTCAACATCGAACTCCGACTCCGAGGCCGACCCCGACCCGAATCCGAATTATGCCATACCCAAATTCCCAATGGGCGCCTCCACCAAGTACGACGTTTGGATCTCCGAGCCTTCCTCCATCTCCGAACGCCGGTCTAAACTCCTCACCGAAATGGGTCTCACCGACGACCCGGTCCTGACCCGGGCCAAGCCTCAACTGGGTTTTGCCGGTGAGTTCGGGCGGTCGGTCTCGTCGGATTATTTGATCACTCAAGTTAATTCCGACGGTGGTGGCGTTAATAGCATCGTCCGCTCCAAATCCGACGGCAGCGATCAGTGTAATAACGCTTGTTCTACTTCATCTGTTTCTTCTCCCCCAATTCTTTCGATTCGTTGTGGTTCTGGCGAGGCACAGACCGAGCCTGAACCTGAAACCGGTTCATTTGTAAATAGAAATACAAAATCTTTGGTTTATAAATCTTCAAGCGGTAAAAGCAACTCATCTCCGCCGCCGAATAAGCCACCTTCCGGCAAGCACTCGAGGAGGGTAGACGAGATTCAAAACGATACTAAGGCGGCGGAGGAGTTGGATTGCAATGGCATTGTTAAGGTTAGTGAAAGTGATACTAACAATGATGCTCAAGTGTGTACTATTAGGAACCTTGATAATGGGAAAGAGTTTGTTGTGAATGAGATTCGGGAAGATGGAATGTGGAACAAGCTTAAGGAAGTGGGTACTGGAAAGCAGTTGACCATGGAGGAGTTTGAGATGAGTGTCGGGCATTCACCGATTGTTCAAGAACTGATGAGGAGGCAGAATGTGGAGGAGGGTCATAAGGATGGTTCCGAGACCAATGCCAATGGGGGCAATGGTGGGGTTTCGAAGTTGAAGAAGAAAGGAGGTTGGTTAAAGAGCATCAAGAGTGTCGCTATCACCATGACAGGTCATAAGGATAGGCGGAGTAGCGATGAGAGGGACACATCATCGGAGAAAGGTGGTCGGAGGTCAAGCTCTGCCACAGATGATAGCCAGGATGTCTCGTTTCATGGGCCGGAGAGGGTGAGGGTGAGGCAGTATGGGAAGTCATGTAAGGAGGTCACTGCACTGTTCAAGAGTCAGGAGATTCAGGCGCATACTGGGTCGATTTGGAGTATCAAGTTTAGTTTGGATGGAAAATACTTGGCCAGTGCAGGTGAGGATTGCGTGATACATATTTGGCAGGTAATGCAGAGTGAAAGGAAGGGTGACCTATTGATGGAGAAATCAGAAGATAGCAATTTAAACATGTTATTTGCCAATGGATCACCGGAACCATGTTCAGTCTCGCCGAATGTGGACAACCATGTGGAAAAAAAGAGGAGAGGGAGGTCGTCTATCAGTCGAAAATCTGTTAGTTTGGACCATTACGTGATTCCAGAGACTGTGTTTGCACTTTCAGAGAAACCCATTTATTCATTCGAAGGGCATCTGGATGATGTGCTTGACCTCTCTTGGTCCAAGTCGCAGGTTAGTTACTGTTCTGGTGTTCTGTTTGCTTGGATTTATCTTTTCGACTTTTACCCTCCGCAGCTTACATTACTATTTGTATGATCTGTAATGTTGGGTGAATTTGAACAGATGTTATTTTATTGTCATGTGATCCGATCATCCGAGGACACTATTAGGTTTTTGTCTGCCTAGTGATCTAACTGATATTTACCTACCACTTTCTAGCCTAATGTTATGTTATTTTTTTGGTTTTGGTTTTACATTCACATGGAGAGGGATGTATGAATTGAGTCATATAAAATGTCCACGAGGATAGATTTAACAGACGCTACAGATTATGTAGTGTAGTGTTAAAATTCAAATACTCCGGATAATTTTTTCATTAGTTTTATTAATTTAGGTGAACTTCAAAAAATGTAGTGCTTTGTTTTTTAACTATACCTTTTAGGTTCTTTGTTCTGGGCACCTTAAATATGGTGAACTGCTTTGTTAAGTTTCTACGAAGAGAGAAAATAATCATTGATGCTTTTACAGAAATTGGACAAGTCAATGGGGATTAAAAGTCAATGTAGAAATTTCGGGAATGATCACTGATCTAGCCCTTGAAGTGTCGGGTGCTAATGTATCTTGGTTGCTGTTCATATAAGTGAAAGCACTTGCAGGATGAGTGCACTAATGTATCTTGGTTTATTTGAGTAGATGTCAGATAATTGAATGAAATATTTGACTATACCAATTGATTGTCGTGTCAATGAAGAAATCCGTTATCCTAGCTGCTCCAATAGTATAAAAATTTGTTAACTCCTTTCTCCTTTTATCTGTATTTGAACCTACACAGTTGTTTTCTTGAGCTTTTAGAACTGCATTTTTTAGTAGCATGTTATAGTCCTACTGTGGAAAGTTTTAAAATTTTAAGTGGATAAAAAACAATTTTGGAGTACTCCTGGTTATTTCATGGAATAATGGATATCATAGTTGTAAAGGCTAGGTTCTGTTTTGGAAATAGACTGTCACATAGAAGGGATTGTAATGCTTATCTATGATAGCACTTTCTGTAAGTTAGTCTTAGATGTGCCAATTGACATTGACCGTTGAGATTCTGTAAGTTAAAAGGTTTCGTTAAAGAAGGCACTGAAAGCTAGGGAAGTCAGAAATAAGCCAAATTAAAATGCAAAGTTGAAGGGGGGCTTTAATGGTTGATGGTGAGGAAAGATGTTTTTAGCGGGTAACTGCACGGGATGGTTTGTTAAATTCCTCACGTCATCAGAGATAGAATAAGAAAGAGAATCTTCATTGAAATTAAGGCTCTTGCACTGGGTTAGTGCACTGACAAGTTTGTCATTTAAAGCCTTATGAGTGCTCTTTTCTTGGAGTGGATTCAGGTTGGTCATTTTCTGAGCCTACCAGGTTTGTGAAGCTGAAAGAGGGGAGGGGATGATGCTGTTAGTATCATTTTGAGGCATTTGCGGAAATTAAATCAGTGCAATGTCTGCTCACTGCCTTTTGGTAAGGCCCTAAGGGTTATCTAGTTGATCCAAAGGTGGGGAGAGGGAATTGGCTGTAATCGGGCATTGTAAATTGTTTTGTAGAAGAAAATGGTGCTTTCGACCTTATATCAGTCTTCAAATATAGCATAGTATTCAGATGTCATTATTCCACTATGATTTGTTCTCCAACTTTTGATTATTTTGAGATTCATTAACTTTTTTAAATTATTACCCTAAAAATTTTCTGAGGGCCAAAAACACTCAAAAGTCTTATTGATTTGTTGTGCATGTATATTGTCCTCTCTTTTTCTTGTTATCAAATGTAAATTTCTTTATGTTATATTTTGCAATCAAGTCTTTCTCAGTAGACTGTGTAGAAAGATAGAGGGCTTGATTTAAATGGTGGTGCGATCTCAATATAAGCTTTATATATGGCAATAATGTGGACATTTTTTTTCTTTTTCAGTTATTTTTCTTGTTGCATAATGTCTAAATACGATTCCTTTTTGTTCGTGTTCTCCCCCTCCTTTGTTCAGCACCTGCTCTCATCTTCAATGGACAAAACCGTGCGCCTCTGGCACTTGTCTAGCAAGACTTGCCTGAAGATATTTTCACATAGTGACTATGGTAAGTATATTTGGTCTGTATTTCAACTTTGCTCTACAATTGTGGTTGGCTTCTACTTGAACAACTGTTGTATATAAAGGGGTTAATTTGCACACAGTTTACTTCAGGGGTTATAAAAGCACCAACAAATCAAGTACATACCTTTGATATCAGGAAAAGGACTTAGTTTATGAATCTTAAGTGGAAGGGGTTGGAAGGGGGGATTTGTTAGATCCTAGGTTCAGATCTTGCAAGTAATTTTGTTTGATATATATTTTTAATATTAGAGTGTGTGAATTCTTATAGTATGATATTTTTAACCTTTTTCTGAAAGATGTTATAAATGTACAAGTGATATGGATATTATCACCCATCGCCGGTCATTTGTTTATAATAACTCTATTTTGCTTGAACCTTGATGCAGTAACTTGCATCCAATTCAATCCTGTTGATGATAGGTACTTCATTAGTGGGTCACTTGATGCCAAGGTTCGCATATGGAGTATCCCTGATCGTCAAGTGGTTGATTGGAATGATCTGCATGAGATGGTCACTGCTGCTTGCTACACTCCTGATGGTCAGGTTGGGCTCAAACTTTCATTCTTGTTTATATGTATTGTATTAGTATCGTTCGTAGCTTAATAAACTTTTGTTCATATCTGAAGGGCGCCCTAGTTGGGTCATACAAAGGCAGCTGCCGTTTATACAACACATCTGGTACAATTCTCTCTCTCTCTCTCTCTCTCTCTCTCTCTCTCTCTCTCTCTCTCTCTCCATGTTTATGTGTGCATGCAGCTACTCCATGTATATATGTGCATGCAGCAAATAAATTTTTCCAAAATTTTCAGAGAACAAGTTGCAACAGAAAAGCCAAATTAATTTGCAGAACAAGAAAAAGAAATCCCATCACAAGAAAATTACAGGTTTTCAGGTAAATAGTTGGCTTGATTCGCTTTGCTTCTGTGTATATGATACTTTTAGCCATGAAATTGGGAGATAAACCTTATTCCTTTATACCATTATAACGTAGGGGCCGTTTTCCCTTGTAATTTTTATTCTTTGATTACTTTGAGCTGCAAGATTGTTGGATTCGTTACTGTTGCTGACTAGTTTTGCTTGACAGTTTGCACCAGGAAGTTCATCAGAAGTATTGATTACATCTGCAGATTCACGAATCAGAGTTGTTGACGGTGTTGATCTGGTTCACAAGTTCAAGGGTAAGCACATGATCCATGATTTTCTTTATATGTTATTTTTCCGATTTCAAATTCAATTCCTGAATTTTGTCATTTACATTCAATATAGTTGATCAAGATGATGGTAGTACTATATGTTTATAAATTAACTGTCAAGCTTATAACAGTTTCATTCTAGCTTACTTCATTCCGGCACGTTTGATGTTCTCATAAGATTGCAAAACATAAGCTCTTAGATTTGTTACCCAAGTTTATGTTAGCATTAAGATGTGTTTTATGGGCAATAGTTTAATGATAATGCTGTATTCTAGATCCATTAAGATGTGTTTTTTTGACAGGATTTCGGAACGCAAATAGCCAAATCTCAGCTGCCCTCACAGCAAATGGTAAATATGTGGTATCTGCTAGTGAGGATTCTCATGTATATATATGGAAACATGAAGCTGATTCCCGCCCTAGCAGAAGCAAAAGTGTCAGAGTCACACGCTCCTATGAGCATTTCCATTGTCAAGATGTATCAGTCGCCATCCCTTGGCCTGGAATGGCTGATTTATGGGGTTTACAAGATTCAGAACGGAATGGTCTTGACGAGGTTTCCACAGCAAATCACCCCCCTACACCTGTTGAGGCGGCCAATTCCAACGAGGGTTCACGATCAGCATCTGGTTGCACCAGTAGCCCTCTCCACGGAACAATTTCAAGTGCATCCAACAGTTACTTCTTTGATAGAATTTCGGCAACATGGCCGGAGGAAAAACTTCATCTGGCTACCAGGAACCGAAGCCCGTGTGTTAGTTTTGACTTCACCAACGGGTTAAGCCAAAACATGTCAGCCTGGGGTATGGTGATTGTAACTGCTGGCCTTCGAGGTGAAATTAGAACTTTCCTAAATTTTGGGTTGCCGATTCACATCTAAGGGGGGCATATAAATGGAACCCTAGATCATGGGGGGGAAGATGAGTTGATAATTCTGCAAGGAGCCAGTCCATTTTTCCCTATTGGCAAAACGTGTACAGAGAGAGATTTGGTGAGATTTGTAATATTAGAGCGTTCCAATTGTTTCCTTGTGCTTGTGCCAAGCCCGTCGGACGTGGGAATGAGCCAGTCCGACCGGGCAACAAGAAAGAAAAATAGATTTGTCGAAAAAGAAAAAAAAACGAAAAACTACACCGTGAATTTAGCAACCGATGAATTCCTGTAGTCGGAAAATTGTAGAGTTATGAGAAGGGGAAAGCTTATTGAATTTAGAAATGAAAATTCTTTTACATTTTATGTGCTCGGGTATTGATTTCTCTTTCTTCCAAGAAATGATAAATTCCAGACAAATAACATTCTTGCATTCCAAGTAACCAAAGAAATTTTTATCTTTCTTTCATCGGATTTCTCAGAGAGGCAAATAAAACAGCTAATTTGGGTCAGAGTCCAACTATAGGCATTAGGCCCAAGTCTTTGGGTTTGCCAAGTGAAGGTTTCCGCCAACTTTAGGCCCACATTGTCTCTACCAAAAGTCCCCACAAAAAGTGGGCCTACACTCCTCCAACTTGTCATAATATCCTAAAAATCTAGAAACTTCACCCAGAATCCAGAGCAAAACTTGCCAAAAATCTGCCCCTAAACTACAAGCTCCTCCCACAACTCCCTGTCCTTTTGCGCCAACATTTTTCTAATTTATCTTCGCAGGCACAGCCCATAACACACGGGAACGGGAACTCTGCTGAAAATATCCTTCCCCTCTAATCCTATGTTTCTGAATATTTCACTCGCTTCATAAAGTGTCAATTTGTTTTCAGGTTAATATACAGGAGATTGTCGGGTGAAAATAATAATATATATATAGGAGATTGGGACCTATTAACTTTATCGTTTACTCTTATTATAACACGTGAAATGATACTTAATGTGATTTGTGTTTCTGGTACACGTTAATTTTTTTTTTCTTTCTAAGAGAGAGATATAAAACAAATATCAAAAGGAAATCCAGTCCTCACAACCTCATTGGTTGCTTGAAATCGATGTGGCAGACTCCCATCTCCCATGCTGCTAATTATCTTATCCTCTTTGCCCACTTTATATCCAAAGGGTGCCAAAACGACTGTATTTAGTGCAAACTGGTTGTTTCCTTTTCAAAGTAGTTGAGCTCCTCAAGCTTCCAGTTGGCCACTCCCACCACCTCTCTCATTCTCCTCCTTCCTCACTCACTTGTGAGAGATCCGGAAAACCCCAATTCAAGCAGTCTAAGAAGTAATGGCTCTTCAGGCTGCTTCTGTGGTTTCTTCTGCTTTCTCTGTCACCAAAGAGGTTCCTTTCTTTTTTTTTTTTTTTTTTTAACAGTTTCCGAAGAGCTAATATCGTCTAATCCTTTGTTTTATCGTAAAATGAAAAGTTTCTTCATTCCAAGAAGCAAATGGGGTTTGATTGATTATTTTCTAGGAATTGTGTTTTTTTTTTTCTCAGGGAAAGTCAGGTGCTTCTTTCAAGGATTCGAGTCTGTTTGGAGTATCTTTCTCGGAAAATACCAAGGCCGAGCTCAGCTCCGTTGCATTAAGCTGCAAGGTAGGAATTTACTCCTTCCGCCGAACACAAAATGTGTTTCTTCTTGTTGCAGAAACAAAAAGGGGCTTAGAATTATATGACTGGAGCATGCTATAGTCAATTTGGTAAAAAACACTTCTGCTTATAAACGCTTTTAGTAGAAGCACATTTGAAATTTTTAGTAAAAACCCAATTGCTATCGCAACCGAAAATAATTTTAAATTGTTTCTGTCAAAAGACTTTTAGCCGCTTTAGAAGCACTTCCAAACATGCTATTTTGATTACAGAGAGAATTCAAGGCAGTGAGAGCCCAGACAACATCAACAGCAAGCCCAGCAATCAACAGGGAAACATCAGAGGGGAAGAAGACTCTAAGAAAGGGCAGTGTGATTGTCACCGGCGCCTCCTCCGGACTGGGTCTGGCAACAGCCAAGTCTTTAGCCGAATCCGGAAAATGGCATGTAATTATGGCCTGCAGGGATTTCCTCAAGACTGAAAGAGCTGCCAAGGCAGCTGGCATGCCCAAGGAAAACTACACCATTATGCATCTAGACCTCGCTTCCCTCGACAGCGTGCGCCAATTCGTTGATAACTTCAGGCGTTCCGAGAGGCCGCTTGATGTGCTTGTGTGTAATGCTGCTGTTTATCAGCCAACCGCTAAAGAACCTTCATTCACTGCTGAGGGATTCGAACTCAGTGTTGGGACTAACCATCTCGGACACTTCCTTCTTTCGCGGTTGCTGCTGGAAGATTTGAACAAATCCGACTACCCATCGAAGAGACTCATCATTGTCGGCTCAATTACAGGTACTTGATTTAAGTGAAGAAGATAGTTCTTCAAAATATGTACTGTTCTTTGTAGAATTTGTGATGAAGTTTGTGGTGTTGCTTTTCAGGGAACACGAACACCTTAGCCGGAAATGTACCTCCAAAGGCCAACCTAGGGGACTTGAGGGGACTTGCAGGGGGCTTAAACGGTCTAAACAGCTCAGCCATGATCGACGGTGGAGACTTTGATGGTGCCAAGGCCTACAAGGACAGCAAAGTCTGCAACATGCTCACAATGCAGGAGTTCCACAGGCGCTACAATGAGGAAACCGGGATAACATTTGCTTCCCTTTACCCGGGCTGCATTGCCACAACCGGTTTGTTCAGGGAGCACATTCCCTTGTTCAGGCTTCTGTTCCCTCCATTCCAAAAGTACATCACCAAGGGTTACGTCTCAGAAGATGAAGCCGGAAAGAGACTTGCTCAGGTAAGAACATGAGCTTGATAATGCTGCATTCTGTTTTTCGATATCTTGTGCATGAACTCATTAGCTTGCTGCCGACCACTCTCAGGTTGTGAGCGACCCAAGCTTGACGAAGTCGGGAGTCTACTGGAGCTGGAACAAGGATTCGGCTTCCTTCGAGAACCAACTGTCCCAAGAAGCTAGTGACGCGGAGAAGGCTCGCAAGGTGTGGGAAGTCAGTGAGAAACTTGTGGGTTTGGCCTAAGTATAGAAGCTTGATGTTCTCGCTGACCAGCATTTTGCCGAGGAGGAGGAGGATGTCGCCCGAGATGAGGTCCATTTGTGGAGTGCAGAATTTGAAATAAAAGCTGTAGTGTCATGGACCATTTTCTCATGTGGATGATTAATGTTAGTAACAAATGAGAATAAAATCACTCACCTCTGTTGCAGTGCAGATCATACTTCTTGTTACAAGTCAACCTTTTACTCTTATTTACTTCAAATGCATACAAAACGAAAGTATCAGAATGTCGTAAAGAAGTAAATATCAACCATTTACTTCTTCTAACTTTTTACATGGCTAGTAATTTAGAGCTCATAAGCAGGAAACCGTGCTTCAGACGGTTCAGTCATGTCCAAAAGGACATAAGCCATTCCACCAACACCTTCGAATAGAGAATAGGGCTGATCACCTCCATGCATCGTACCCTCTGATATGAGTCTGAAGGCTCTATCGTGTAAAAAGCAAGCAAATGCTTTGGCCCTGTACAAGTATTCCACCTTACCCGTTAACCGGTAGAGTGAAAGAAACACAAAGGTGTTCCCACTGATGCCGTGACAAATGCCAACTCGCTTCAGCAGACCCCGTTTCCACACCACCTCCCCTGCATCTATAGCACCTTGTAGAAACTCCTTATCTCCGAAAACCTAATGAAATCAAGAGACTAATGAGTAAGCTGCATTGAAAATTCATCATTTGTATTATCAATTTGAAGAAGGCATACAAAGCATACAACCATAAAACAAAAATGATAGCACGTTTTGAACTGCAGATCATGTCCATGAAAGCAATAAATTGACATATCTTCTTATCCGCTAAAAGAAAAAATGTATTTTACTAAAGCCACCAACAGAATCTGTTGGCAATATACCCCCCTTTCATCTCATTTTGTATCACTTCCATTTTCAATAACATCGCCAACAAAAGAACAAATCTGTAGAAATAAAGTGACAGTTTCTCAAGTGATTTTTCTATGCAGCACCCTGAACCACAAAAGGAGAATAAATAAATAAATAATCCTTTCCAGTCTCATAATAATTATACAAAAATCAGTTATTCACCTCTAATTTACCACGAAACTACAATATCCAAATTTAGTTTGACAAGTTTTCATAAAAAATAGTCAGATTATAATTACCTCAGCCGCTCTCAGAAGTGTAAGAGCAACTCCAGGAGCACCATGGCACCAGTGCACAAGACGGTCTGATTCACTTCCTTCACTTGAAGGAAAGTTACCGCTTGGAAAACGATTGTTAATCATGTAACGCAGAGTACCCTTGACATCCTCCACCTCATCAGGTTTCAGTTCCGTGCTCATCAAAACATACATAATCCCTGCTAATCCATGGGCAGCACCCCAGTATTTCTTTCCATGCCACTCGTACATCAATGGGCTTCGTCCCTTCTTGGCCAATTGTCTACCAGCCTTGATAATTTCATCCACAACTGATCTCTACACAAATTGATTGGGGAGTAAATGGATAATCAATTCAGTCCAATTAAGACCAACCTGAAGAACAGTTTAAGCACAAATGTCTTACCATGCGAGTAGTAGAAATTGTCCCATTTCCAATATGCTTGTTCAAAAAGGAACAGGCCCATAAGAACCCAGCTCTCCCGTATAATAACTCATTTGGAAGATCACTAGACAGCTTGATCTGCTCGTAGAGCAAAATAGAATGTCAAGAGAGGCAAACATACAAAGGGCAACTCTCAAGAAGAACAAGTCTTAAGCGCAGGAAGCAAATGATACTGTCAACCACCTCTTTGAATTTTGATAAGTAGCGGTCAAGTAACAGTTCATCACCAGTATGCTTTGCAACAACAGCACCAAGGGCACAGATGCCAGCCCGCCCACATATGAATGACACACGCCTGCAATCCCATGCAGTACATAACAAAGCTATGACGTCAAAATTACTCAATTCCCCAAAGGCTAAGCCAGAACAGAAACAACATAAGGTAATTGTACAAGCACACAACTATTACTCATGGTCGGTAAGCTACATTAAACAGCAATTAGAAGTATCACTTTCTACATGTTCTTAAACTTTAAAACCGAAACCAATCCAAAATTGGCGAAAAACATTCTTTCATCCAACTCATATATTGGGTCTGATATTTCCAACGCATCTGAAGAGGCATTGAGGCCACAACTTCTATCCACCTCAGTCAAACGAATTTAACCGAAATCTAACAACTCATACATAAAAACAGAAAGGCTCGCAGCCAACTAGTTCAGCTATGATTTGGTACTGCTTCTATGAGGGCAAGTTAGAGCCCCGAGTGAGGAGCAAAATTTCAGCCACCGAAGCAAACCAAAAACAACACGGCCATAGGTTATCAACAGTTTGCATTTCAAACTCGGCAAGCTGAAGTAAAATCCAGACCTAACTCAACTTCACAACAACTAAAAGAGCCAAATGAGCACACATCATTGCGTGTGTCTACGGAGTGAGACAAACATAGAGAGAGTACCTGGAACCTGTAGAAGCAGAATCACATGCCTTAACAATCTCAGAGCACAATTTAAGATCACTCTCATTCTTTGTAACTTGGTAAGCCTTGAAGGCCAGGAAAGCAGTCCCAAGAGCCCCTGTGTACAAACTATAATCTTCCACACGTTTTCCACCCAAACCCCACGTCTGCCTCACCACCTACAACCCCAACAAATACAAAACCCAAACCAAATCACTTACATAAAAAGCACTTATCGATACATAAATATACAACCCAAAATTTATTTTCAAAAAAAAAAAAAAAAAAAAAAAAAAATCAAACCTTTCTTGGTTGGAGCCTCTAAAATCTCCAATTACCAACAACCCACAAACCATAACCCATAATTCGCATGTGAGGTTTTATAAAATCACAAACTAGACAATAATTATGCCAGAAATTGAGTGAAATCAATCATCTTTTGTGAGTACCGTTTCTTTGAGGTCCAAAGCGGAGCTCTTGAGTATGTCAAAGAGTGTTCTGTAAGGAAGGTGGAGGAGGTTTGTTAGCGAGTCTTTGGGGCTTTCGGACGCTCCCGCGTCCAGTGGTGGCTCTGCCACGAACTCTGGCATTTCGTTCGGGAAAAATCGGTCGGCCATTTCTCTCTCCGCGCACACAAACAAACACGAGAGTGAGAGGTCGCGTTACTCTGTTTACTGGGTTCACTGCCGCCGGTGTAAAGCGGCGATGGAGCTCTCTCGAACTGGCAACACGTGTTCAGGCTGCCGCTGCTTAGTTGGCGTTTGGTTCGCAGATACTCTGGGACCTTCTGGCTAGTGTTTGTTACTTTTCAGCTACAATTCTTGGTTTAACTTTGTATTTTTTATTTTATACAAATGGTAGATTTACTAGATTATAAATTGTTAAATATTAAGAAAAACTAACGAAAAGTTTAAATTTTTTTTAAATTTATTTATAGTGAATAGTACAAAAAGATAAAAATATAATTTTTTTTGTTAAAAGTGAACAGTACTAAAAATGTTTCGTTAAAACTCTGTAAATATTATGAGAGAGGGGGATTGATATTCGCACAAAAGTGTATAAGCAATATTTCTTTCCGTCTTTGCAATAAAGCATCATACGTGAATAACTGATTTAAGTTGGGAACTAGGAATTTACTATGCCAAAAATGTACGTAGAGCCTAAAACAAGTGTAGATAATAATAATAATAATAATTAATTGGATAAGTAGTGCCCACTAATTCTTGATTATGTGGGGTACTAGCAAATGTGCTCATGCGAAACTGCAAATTTAAAAATTGTATAAAATATGTTGAATAAAGAATAAAATAGGTGTCCAAGGCATGTTCATAACATTTGCAAGTTTAAATCAGTGTTAATCAGAGAGTGCCACTAGTAGCTCCTTTCTCCCTCCCCTATATTTAGGACCTCCTGGATGAATCTCTTAGGAGGTGGATAGGAAACTAATTGAGGTTGATATTTTTAATCCTCCAATAGTTAGGAGCTCATTTAGGAGCTCGTTGGAGATGCTTTTATTCATGTAATTCACTTGAAATGGCTTGTAGTTCAAATTATTCCAATAGCTAGATTACTATATACAAAATGCTCGACTTGGGCCAAATGCCCAACAAAATTGGGCCAGGCCACAAAAATTGGGGGTGAACCAAATATTGTTGGATCCGAAAAGGTAACCCAAGCCCAAAATGCGAAACATTACTTACCGGCCCCCACGCCGTTGCCTCTCCCTGCTCACTCGTTACTGTCGTTGTAAACCCTAAACCCTAGTCCTCTCATTGCAGAAGCCTCCCGGAGGCCCCCAAATCTATCTGGTAAGAAATCGCTCGCCCAAAACCCTAATTAGGTTTCCATTCCACACACATGCTTGCTTATATTTACGACGAACTCTAAGTTTTGTGTGGAAGATTAGATTTTCGGGCTAAAGTAATGGGGAAGAAGAGAAAGCACAGCGACGCCCTGGCTCCAGAAAAGAAGGAGGAGGAGGTTGCGCCGGAGAGGCCGAAGCGAACGCTTTCCGGTTGGAAGGAGAAGAAGGAGGACGACGAAGTAAAACCGAGTGAATCGACGGCAGTGTTTAGGAACAAAGAGAAGGTGTTAGTTACTTGTTCTCGTCGCATTAGTTACAGGTAAAATTAAGCAAGTTCCAATCGTTTCTCTGCTTCGAGCTGGCTCGCTCAGTGCTGTTTTATTTAAATCCCGAAGAATTTTTTGAAACTAATTGTGAACTGATTGGAAGTTGATTGAAAAGAAGTAGTGAGGTAGCGTATGATGGGTTATCAAATTTTGAAATGGTTGGGGTTATTGAACAGTTCATGCGTGTCCGGAAACAACGAGGGTTTTTGTAGTAGTTGTAAAGATGTGATCTTTAGATGAATTATAATGGTAAAATTTTTGGTTTATATGATAATTCTTCTATGAATTTGTTTATGAGTATATTTACTTGTGTGTGAGTGTATAAATGTTAAGTTTTATATAATTGTATAAATGGTTATAAATTATATACGCAGGTATCGGCATCTGATGTTGAATGTGGTAGACCTATTGCCTCACTGTAAGAAGGACAATAAGGTGGAGTCTAAATCGAGTAACGGCGCAACTCTTAATGAGCTGGTTGAGCTAAAGAGTTGCTCTTCCTGTATGTTTTTCGAGGTCAGTCTTTTTATTGTTTCTTTCTGACCTTGTTGAGCACTTGGTATTCAATATTATTTAATCCTATGTTTCATTTTAATTATTAAATTGATAGTTTGTTGATTTTACTCTTTGACACCGCTTACATATTTATGGTTATTTGTTACCTGTGGTCAAGGATATGGTTGATCTGTTTGTGTTAAATTTAAGTTGCATGATTTTTTAATTGAGTGGTTGATGATTAGGACATATTGCTTGTTTGAGAGAGGGATAATAGCAAATTGAGGTTACTTGTTTTCTGTGTGCTGATTCGTACTTTATTTTGGGGGTCTCTGAATTACAGTGCAGGAAAGGGAAAGATCTGTATCTGTGGATGTCAAAGTGTCCCAATGGGCCATCTGTGAAGTTCTTAGTAAATGCTGGTGATGTTTCTGTTTTATTTATTTGCTTTTCATGAAGGATTGGCTTATCTCAACTGCGGTTAAATTTTTTTTCGAAAAAATTCTGATTAAAGAATATTTTTTTTGTGATTTACAGTGCACACAATGGAGGAGTTGAAGCTTACTGGAAACCATCTAAAGGGGTCACGACCTATTTTGACTTTTTCATCCAATTTTGATAAAGATGCCCACTGGAAGCTTCTGAAGGAGATGATCACTCAGGCATGTTCATTTTGCTTCGTCTTTTATGTAGTTGTAAACATTCTCCTGATCATGCCCTGCTTGGTTTCTTGTGGTCAGGTTGCATAGTTGGTTTAGAGATTGTCGAACATTGTGCTACAGCATATGTTATTCTGTTTCTTATTAAACTTTTGTTCTCAGATATTTGGCATTCCCAAGGAGCACAGAAAATCTAAACCTTATCATGATCATGTCTTTGTATTCTCTATTGTTGATGACCACATTTGGTTCCGAAACTATCAGGTACTAGTTTTTTAGTTTATGGTATTTGTTGAACATAGTTGTGATATGACTTACATCGTTTCATTTAATATTAGAATTGATTTAGGGGGAGCTTTCTGCTAAAAAATATAAATTTTGGTTGCTTTAAATTTTTTTGAGTTTCGATGCCAGTGTTGCCCTTGTGCTTGCAGTGTAGATGCTCATTAAAAGCAAACTTGTTTCGCGTATGATGTTATACTTCTAAAACTTTTCATTTGCACCATACTATAACATTGTTTTCTCCACTTTGGATGTTGTATTATTAACCAATCATTCATGAACGTATTAAGAGTTTGATATTTTTCTTTAGATTCCAGCTCATTTGTCAAAATTTGTTTGTGTCTCTTTGCAATATTGCTGTCTTTTAGTAGCCATCTGAAAATAACAGTTATTCAAAACCCAGAAAATAACAATTCAAGTGACCATTTTTGTTTGGTCAAGGGTTAGTTACCAGTTTGGGTTTGAAGAATTAGAAATAATGTAGACATCACCCATAAAATTGGTTTACTTCACTTTTACGGGAGATCCCAATATTCCCAACAAGTAGTCAAAAGAGTTAATAAGTGGACGGGGGAGGAATAGGAAGGGGGGGATGAAGGAATATTATGATAGTCTATCTTTTTGGCAGATATCTTTTTAATGGATGGCTGACCAATAATAGCCCTATGAATTTAAAGTGGTGCCATCGGCAGTCCCAATTCTACTCTACACCCCCACCACCCCACTAAATACCACATTATTCAAGCCATCCCCCATCCTTCCCAAAGTACTCCTAAATCCTATCCTAATCTGTTTAGTTCACTCTGAATGGATATGAGTCCGTGGTATAAATTTTCTTTTAGGGCCAGTCACTAGCCTTCCTTGGGAACCCTTGGAGGTCAAATCTGGCCTCCTGTGTGAAAGCCAGTTAAGGAACCCAAGGCACAGCCTCAGTTTGTCTTTTGGCTCTCTAAAAGTTTATTTTAAGCGAGTATATAGTTGGTTAATTAGTTTACTAAAGTGTGGTTGGGAAGTGCATGATGAGTGCTGACAATAGTGCCAACCTAAGTTTCTTGTAAAACAGTGATGATGCTAAGCTAAAATATATATAATAATGCTACGTGAATTTTTTAAATGTCCACCGTAGTTTTCTGGAGGCATAATGCATATCAAAATTAGTATTTTTCTGGAGACATAATACATATCAAAATTAGGTTGTGCAGCTTCTGTGATAGAAAAGGCTTATAAAAGAATATATGTCAAACCGTCCATGCTCTAGAAACAGTGTGGTAATAGTTTCAAGTAACTTCTGAATTAAGATTTGCCCAATATTATGATTTTCTAGTACCATATTATGTTTGTGTTTACTCAGATGCACTATTTGATTTCTATATACTTTTTTAAAAATGACAATGATTCTTAAAAATATAGCGGCTTTTTGTCTTGACCTTTTTTGCTCTTTAAATTGCAGATATCACTTCCTCATAACGAGTCGGATAAAATAGCTCGAGGAGGCTTAGATAAAATGACCCTTGTTGAGGTTCGTAGTGGTGCTTTTCTCCTTAGTCTATATATTAGAGTGTCTATGATGACGTTTTAACTCTGAACTGGTTGTATAGAGGTTGGATCGCGATTTTTCCTCAGTCTATACATAAGAGTATCTGTGATGACATTTTAACTCAGAGAACTGGTTTTATATAGGTTGGACCGCGATTTTGTTTGAATCCTATCAAGATATTTGGTGGCAGCTTTGGAGGTCCAACACTATATGAGAATCCATTTTACATATCACCCAATCAGGTTAGATATATACATAGCATATTGAATTGTTGATTTCGTTATCTAATTATTTATGTGTTCATGGATGAGTATTGATCCTAGTGGCTAACGGTTAGTAAGAGAGTTTGTACTGACATACGAAAGATCAACAAAAAATGACACTAGATTTTGTGTTTTTGAAACGTTTGTTTTGAGGTTCTTGGTAAATCTAACCGTGTACGATCATATCATCGTTTACTGATGGAATCATTATCCGATGCTTCCAGATTCGAGCATTGGAGAAAAAGAAGAAGGCTGGGACCTTTGTCAAGAAAGTCAAAGCAAAGACGAGGAGGAAAATGCATGAGCTTGAAAATCCACTGGAGCCCGATGAGTTTTCGGAGATGTGGAAGGAATGAAATTTTTGCTACTCCTGTTGGAAATCAAATTTTCAATTTTTAAGTCATGTTGTGTCGTTTAATCAAAAGGCAGATTTTTGGTTACAACTGCCCATCCTCTTTCAAATTCTGTCTGAACCGGTTTACCTTACCTTATATATGCAAGTTGGCTTTGTTTCATGCACTTTTGCGCATTTTTGGAATTTTTTTGAAACAATATTTGTGCAATTCAGCTTACGCTAGAGAGATGAAGTTGCGTCAACAAGTCTTGTAAGTTGGATTAGAATTTTCAATTCCGCCATTACAATTTCCGTTTTAAATTCAAAATTTTGTTGAATCCGAACAATTTAAAAATAAATTGTATGTAAATTGGAATATACTGTAGTCAAAAGATTCCAGAATTGGTTACAAGTTACGTGCTTTTTGAAAAATCGCTTTCCAAAGAAGCATTTTCATATCAGGGCTCTCTAAATTTTATATTGTCACCCATGTATGAACTATAACTTACTATCAGAGATTCATAAGCAAAAGTGCTTATGAGTGCTATTGCTTCTCAGAAAAGCGTTTCCAAACTGGCCTTGAGGGAAATTTTTATTAAAAGCACTTTTAGGTGATCCTTCAACTGAAAAAAAAAAAAAAAAAAAAAAAAAAAAGGAAAGAAGGAAAACTTATATAGCTTATAAGCCAAGTGAAAACTTCAAGCTCTATTTATCTTTAGAACAAAGGTAAAAACTACCACAAGCTGAAATGGTTATTAGAGACGTACGACTAAATAAGACCCAAGTTCTTGTTTGACCCATGGTGGTGAGAGACAAAGCAAAGCACCGATGACACCTGTCATCCTAATGGGAAGCCCACTCAGTCCAGTCGGCCTCACTTCCGACACGTGGAATGCTGTTGACCCTTGTATATTTATCCACATTGAAGTTGGCCCCGCACATTGCCCCTTCGCTATCTACCCTTGGCATTGCCTTCATCTTGTTCATTGGATGCTCAAAGCTCATCAATCCTCCCTCACTATGAAACATGCATCCTGCACAACAATTTATCAACAATTACAAGTTTGAATGTATACCAACCACTGATTTGGTTTGTCCTTTCTTAAAAGGCAAATATGTCGTCTATGCTATTGATATTCGTCAAAATCTTGACACTGTACTTGATGTACAAGTAACATGAACTCGAATCGGTTGCATTTTTTAAACACGAGACCTCAAATGTAAAGATAAAAGCGGTTAAAATTTGTTACAAATCCCTTGAAGAACGAAACATAGTTTGGTTACTATATAAGCAAAGCTTTTAGCATCATGTACCTTTTGGGAAGGGAGCAAATGACTTAGCACAACCCTCTTTTATGACCTCCAGTTCATCAGAAATTACCACAGATCCATCCGCTGCAATACCCCAATAGAGTTGCTCTCCACCATCAGAACCCTAAAATCACAGCATACAAAATTATCAAGTTCATATAAGATCCTTAATATAATTATCCATTTAATTTTGGGTCCAATTCAAAATTTCAAAAATCTTGCAGATAAAATTAAGGTAACTTGAAAAATGATTTTCGCACGTTCTTTTATTTACTTTTGTTCAATAATTTTTCTGTAATTTATTCAATTTAAAGAGAAAAAGATGTGTGGAAATTATTTTCCTAACCTAATGAGTGTATGAGTATATACCAGTGCAGCAAAGACATTGCCACCCTTGCTATCATAGACAACAAAGGCAAAGCTTCCATCAAGATCCTTGACAACCTGATCGGCTGGGTACGGACCGCGATCTCGAAGGGTTCTATAAGCTTCAATCACAAACATGGCCTCATTGGTGCATTTTGTTAGACCATACTGCTTATTCAGTGAACACAGATTGTTCAAGCTCCCCAAAAACAAGCAGTATATGTCATCAAACCCACAGAACAACCTGAAATTTCATCGAACCCTAAAACATGTCAACTGCTTTGAAATTCAAAAAATAAAAGAAGTATGATAAAATTAATCAAGATTAACATATATCATAATTTGATTTGATGGGAATATATGATAAAATTAATCAAGATTAACATATATCATAATTTGATTTGATGGGAATATCTGCTAGCACTCCAAAACCGTCATTTTGAACTTCACAACTGCAGAAAGTGAAAGCTGACAATTTTGAAGTGTCCCGAATAGTTTACCTCGGATGTTTTGAGTAAGAGCCTTGGTCTGGCTTGACGTAAGCAAGGACAGCAGCAGGGCCAAATCCCATGGAGAAGGAGTTGTGAGGATAGTGGGAGAGGAAGTCTCTGAGAGTCTCTTCTGGGTGCTTAGGCTTCTTGCTTCCGTTGTAAGAGGCAGGACTGTTCAGCTCCTCCGGCGGATGAGCAAAAGCCTTGTGGAAAATGGCCAACATTTTTCCCGATCAAAACTAAATGCTAGTAGCTAGTTTCTGAGCTTAATATTTTATTTCTCATTTGTCACTTTAATAAGTGGGGTATTTGGAATGCAGTGGATGCACTGATTGAGGATAGTGGTGGGTTTATATAGTTGTTGGGGCGCGGATCTTAGTGAGTGTGTGATATGGATAAGATTCTCGTACTTCTAGGTAGTCTTATCCTTTTCGGGTGGCGGTGTTATATATACTTTTCCTACTTATGCAATTTCGTTCACGCATATAAGTTTATGTTGAGGTAATCATAAAACGTTTAAATAACTTTATTAGGATAATAAGATGTCATTCACGTTTTATTAATCATAATTCCATGGTTTCGTTTGATGTTTTAGATTGGTTTGATTTTGACTCATTGATTTTAATGCATCTTGTGTGCATATATAAGTGTTAATTTATATATGTTTGTCCAAGTGAACACATAAAATTGAGAAATCACGAAAAAACAAGTTGTATTAATGACTTATTTTTCTTTTATTTTTATTTAGACAAAATATATACAACGTGACATTTATATTTTTATTCAACATTCGTTAAATCTAATAAATTATCCAAGTGGTACCAATTATATACATCAAACGAGCCTTATAATCATTATGTAATATTGATTGTATACCTGGATGACTATAGTCAAACCTTAATTTTTTTGTAATTCATGAATCTCAACATTTAACTGAGCACCATATGAAGTATGAAAATAATTAAATATGATATGTGATTTCGCAACCCCAACTAAAATATTTATTTTTTAAATTAAAATAAAGGCAGAATTTCCATATATAAAAACTGTTTGCACACTGGCAATACCATGTGAGCAGTAGCTGCATAACTTGACTTGTAGTAAGCAGAAACGAATATATTTTGGACGATTCTTTGAATTTAATAAGTTTTGAGATATTATTGTCTTTCACCTTTTCTTTTGTCTTTGATAAGGAATTGAGTTGCGTGAGAGCTTGGTAATTGTAAGGAATATTTTGTTCCATCAACTCTCGAGTTACAATTTTCTAGCTGAAGTTCTTCTTCACCAACATTATATAGTTTCCTTAAATTATGTTTAAAACAAACATTATCCACATAAGGTGCTTAAACAAATTTAGAAGAGAAAATCAGCTCTCATTGGTTTTTTGGGAGTTTTTTTAAGTTTAAGTACTAATTCTACTAAATTGTTTAGCTAAAATATCATATTTTAATCTAGGTACAATGGAAAGATCAACAAAAAAAAAATTCTAGTTGTACTATTATAATTCAAAATAATTACCAGATTGCTAGTCAATCCTATCATGTTTTCCAACTAAACTTTTAAGAAAACTAATGAAAAAGGTTTGAAAAACTTTAAGTTTTAACAATAAGGACAAAATAAAGGGTAAAATGAATAGTATCAGGATTGATTTTTTAGTGTAAAATGTAGTTTTTTTTTGTTAAAGTGAACAGTACCAGAAGTTTTTCGTTAAAGTTTCCAAAACTTTTTCCAAAGATTGACCAATCAATTCTTCCTGCGACCGGACGATCAATTTTTTTCAATCTAAAAGTCACTGCCCAACAGTGACTTTCAAAAAATACATGTATTTGGAGCAAAAAATAATCAAGAAAATCATAGAGGTGACACGTGGATTTTAGGGTAAATAGGAAAATACCCTCGAGGACTACTGGAACTCTTACGCTCGAGCAGTGGACAATCATCTATCAATCAAGTCAAAAGTGCTCAAAATAGGTATTTAATCAAAACTTATTTCATCTATCCTCATCAAATCTTCTCCACAAGGTAACCCCAAATCATTCATTTATAATTATATTAATTAGCTAATTAATTGATTTATTACCTAATTAATTTATTAATTAGCTAACAAATCGTGAATCTCACCCAAAAAATCATCCAAGTGGCCGGTTTATCTCCACCCAAAGGGGCCGGCCACACCTCTATAAATACCTACTCATTTTCTCCAAAACTCAATTTCAATTCTCTTACTAAATTCTCTAAATTCTCAAAACACTTTTCCCTCAAAATTCTAACTTTGGCATCAAAGGTTCTTCAGCCAAAGCCCCCTATTCATCATGGGAGCGTGAGGCTCTTGGCCTTGATCTAAGGTGTTATTTGTTTTGTAGGAGCAATTTCGTTCAAAAACAAGGAGGAAGAAATTTGCATCCACAAATTGGTGCTTTCATTGAGAGTTAAGTCCCACACTGGTAGAAGGCTCTCGCATCCAAGGTTTTCCATTTTCTTGTTCATTTGTAGAATTTTCGTACGTTCTTACTTTGAGAATTTTTTATTTACAAAATTTCTTTGATAAAACGTAAAAGAAAAGTACAGTGGCTAGAAATTTGGAAACTTCAACAAACAAAAATTTCAATATTCAAGAGATGGGACCACGACGATCCACGAGGCTAAACATGGCAATAAGTGGAGCGGCACCACCACCATGAGGCTCCACCATGGCAATCACCGCGGTGGCCACCAAAGTAGCCACCTACAACGAGGTCCATAGCATTACCACCACAGCCCAAACCATGTCATCCAAGCTTGTTGTGCCATCCAAGGCCCACGACACCAAAACCACAGACCAAGCTGTGTCACTCTAAGCCCAAGGTAAACCGGCCCGAGCCGCCTAAGCCTAAAGCAAGCATAACGCGTTGTCGAGCTAAACTCGGGCCCAAGTCTCACACGTGCCGCACGTGGACCAGCTCACTATCGTGGCCCAAACCACTATTGTGGTGTCCCAAGCAGACCAAGCCAATCTAAGATAGATTCAACCATCCCAACTCAAAATTTCTGGACCAATGATTGAACCAGGGGCATTTTCACCTTATTTTTTCGTGGATTTGACATTTCCTAACTCAAATCTCACACTCGAAGTTTACCACACTTCCAATACTCAAGGAGATACATTCGTCCAAGTTCTTCCAACCCGAATGGCGAACAACATTTGTCTTGATAAGTCATAGAGTTGACAAGCGCCATTGTGCAGCAGATGACCTTGGTGAATCAGCTTTTGCAGCATGCCTCAGAAGAGGTGTCCCGAAGCAGGATAAGGGTAAATGATGAACCTCTCCAACAACGTCCCGACAAACAGCCTCTTAAACAGCCACGATCTGAGCGTTCTGGCAGTTTATACTCCCTCACGGGTCATTGGGATAGCGTATACTCTCGTCTTAGTATGCAGATGAGCGCACACTCCTGATCAAGCCCACAGACGAGCATACGTTCACAGTTGAGGCCTCACTCAGATTATCAACATGAACACCATTCTAGGCTAAGTGTTCATTCACAACTAGGCTCGCAAAGAGCATTCTCCACCTCACATCGGAGTAGGCAGCACGGAAGACGGAAAGAAGCAGTCACTCAATCTGACTCAAGTTTAACTAGTAGCCTGCGAGCAGCCTGTTCTCTTGCCAGGAACGTCCCACATGCATTGCAACTGTGACATAGACAAGTTGAGTATATGGAAGAACGGCCTAAACCAACAGGTCACAACTGAGGGCAACCGAAAGTTCCACTTCCCCAGCAGAGGCAAATTCAAGAAGAAGTTGAGAGGTTCTTAACTGAACAATTGCGTAATTTTCAATGTAAAAAGGCTATTGACAATGAGCTTCGACGAGACATGACCAACATAAGCATGTCATTATTCACGAATAAGATCGAGCGGATAGATCCACCTCACGGGTTCACTATACCTCACTTTATTTCATACAAGGGAGACGAAGATATGGATTGACATCTCAAGCATTACTACAGTACCATGATCCTCTGCAGAAACAACGACGTGGTAAAGTGCAAAATTTTTTGCCATAACCCTACAAGGCGAGGCGCAAAACTAGTTTCACATCCTATCGTCGTAGTCGATCCAGAGTTATAACGAACTTTTTTTTTCACTAAGGAGTATTCGTCTAACCGCTCAATCAAAAGGGCATTCAACCATCTCTTCAGCATCATAAAAGACCATTGGGAGACAATTCGCGACTATGTCAAGAGGTTCAAAGCAGAGAAGGCTAAGATTGTTGGCTGCAACGAAGACATAGCAACATCATTCAGAAGTGGGTTTCCTACCGAACACCCTTTATTCGGAAAACTGATCATGGGAAAAGAACTGACCCTAGCAGCTTCGTATGCTTTGGGGAAAAACCGCGAACTATGGGATGAGTCTAAGCAGTCTAACAAAAACGAGTTGGAAAAGAAGTGCATGAAATGTTCCTCGACCAAAGAAGGCTTAGCACCCAAAACATTCACCAAGTTCACAGTTCCAATCGGCCACATTCTCCACAAGCTTAAGTTATTGAATTGGACGGAAAAACGCATACAACAATTCAAAACATTCTTCAAAAGTCCCCTACGTGAACAGCACAATAGAGATACAATCAATGATCATTAAGCTTTGTGAAAACTATAAGCATTGACGAGGCATTCGTAACTATGAACAACATGATACTCTTGCCAAGAATTCACTTAACGCGGTTGTGACTAGCAACCTCCACTACTTGTGAATATAAGTTCATAACGATTAGGTGAAACTCCCTTATATTCTAGCATCAAATTCATGCATGCAAACTAAGTATGCATCCTTAATCGACATACAAGAATAAGTTATAAATCAAGCAGTTAAGCAAATTGAATTCACAACTCATGAAATCACAACTGAAGGTAATCAATTCATATTACAAATATGTTCATGGCTTTGAATCAACCTTTAGCCAAAACGAATTTAGTTCCACATATTTGCAATTAAACAACTATAATTGAATTTAAACATGATAAACAAAAGTAGAAGACACCTAGAACGCTCCAACAATCCAACGTCTTGAATGGTTAACACAGCTCCAAGTCCTCATCCTTTCTTGCAAACATGCAGCACCAAGGTGGGTGTGGTGTTTGGATGGTCTATGGGATGTGGCAAAGATTGGATAGGTTGAGAGAGTATGGAAGGGTGGTAGGGGATGGATAGGAAAAGAGGTGGATGGAAATGGATAGAGGAAGAGGAAACTTGCGGCAGAAATTGTGTTCTTTATGGAATGTGTTGTAGATGTGAATTGGTGTCTTTGGCCTTGATGGAGAAGCCTTTTTATAGGCTTTGAGAATGAATCACTACCATCCATTTTCTTGGTGAGAATGAATCACCACCATCCATTTTCTTGGTGAGAATGAATCACAACCATCCATTTTGTTGGTGAGAATGAATCACAACCATCCATTTTTTATGCTCCCCATGCATGCAATCCATTTCACCCCAAAATTGCTCCAAATTGCACCAAAATGCACTTCTTTGCTAACTTTGTTATTTAGAAAGTTTCGTGTTGGACACAGTACTCATACTGGAAATTATGATCAAGGATTACTCTACAAACACACAAAAATAGCTTAAAACATTCTAGTAAGATGAAACTAATTAAGTAAACGCAAGGAAACAAACTAATAAAGTCACATAAATATGTTCCTATCAAACTCCCCCACACTTAGCTTTTGCTAGTCCTCTAGCAAAACAAAGAAACAAAACACAATCTAAACCTTCCAACGTTACCTTAGGGATTTCCAATGCACATGTTAAAAATCATTACTTGCACAAATTTTGGTCATCAATATCCTTAAGCATACACTTAACCACAATCACCATTTACTAGTTCTCTTTTAATCGATTAAAACATCATTTTGAATGTAATAACATGCCTTAGAGAATTCCCTCAATTCCTTACTAGATATGCACTCATTTTTCATTTAGATTTTTAAACTACACTCCCTACACTAGGTATATGCGAGAAGATTGATGTACACATGAAAACTAAAACTCACATATGTTTAACAAAGAAAGCACTTTTTCTGGAGTTATCAGTGAATATATGAATATGATCTCATGAAAGGAATGCTACTACTTAGATGCAAGAACTAGTGACACCATATGCTCATACCAATCCTAAACTCCACGTATTGAACATATAACACTCAAGATAGAAGTGTAAGGGTTGTAATGGGGCTAAAGGTGTTTGGTTAACAAAGAACGGATATGGAAAACAAAGGTTCTTAAAGACATAGTGAGCAAAGCAATGAAATCAACTTAGAATTCACTTTTGAATGCAAACTCAAATTTTGAACAAAAAGGGGAGAAGTCACACATTTTAGGGCCAGATTTGATGATTTGGACCCTTCCTTCAACAATCAATACTTTCAAACTCATTCTTTCTTATTTTCTTTTCTGTTTTTCTTTTCATATGTTTTTCACATTTTTTTTTGTAACCCAAAACGTACAAATGAGCTCAAAAACAACCATTCCCTCCCCCACACTTGTTTTCTTGCATAATGTAGATCAAAAGGAATTCATTTTATGTTATGCTTACTAGCCTTTAAGAACAAGGGTATGGAAAGTCCTAAACTAGGCTAGGTAAGGTTATTGTGGATTAATAAAGAACATAGGCTAAACAAGGCTCAAATAGGGTTTAATCTACAAAACAGATAATAATGGAGGGCACGGCTATTTGGCTACGGTGGAGACTACACCACTTCATCTTGATATGTGTTATGCATTACAATGTCATGCTTGGAATGAAACGGATACAAGTTCTAGCATTTAGTTCTATCAAAATGCATTCTAAATAGCAACCAATCAAAGAATAATGAGATCATGCAACGACTTTAGAAAACAAGAACTCACATATTATAACTCTCCAAAGAAAGTAAAGGCTCGAATCTCACAAGGATGTAGCGTTATATGAGTTCCTTCCTTCAAGCATGTTATAAAAACTTATTTTATCCACTTTGTAATCAAATGTGAGTTCATAAACAACAACTACAACTAAGCATAGGACAAAAGCATATCAAACTTCAATCCATGCTTGTAACTTTCTTTAACAGTTATGCAATTAAAAACCGAATTCTCATCATTGTGTTGGAGGGTAATTAAGACCCAAATACACCAAAATGACTCTAAAACAACTCTTTTTGGTATTTTTCAAAATTTTTTCAAATTTTTATGTCATTTTCGTATGATTACCTCAAAACACAATAAAACACACCAAAGCAGCTTAAAAACACTTAGAAATAGTGAGAAACAACTTAGCTTCATGTGGTAGATGATCTTTGGTTGTGCTTCTTGATTTTCCACAGCTTTGATCTTGAACTGGATGGGACTTTCCACAGCTTTCGAAGAAGTATCTTTCCACAGGTTGATTCTTGAATTGGGTTGGGGAGCTTTTTACTTGCAAGTGATTCTCAGCTTAGTTGAGGATGAATCAGCACGTTGTCTCCACATGCTTCAAGTAATCAGGTCTCCATGCAGGTGTGGCATCTTCTCGAGTTCTTGGATCAACTCAGACTCCTCATGCATCTTCTGTGAGATACTTTTGCTTTTGAAGAAGTATCTCTCCACAGGTTTATTTTTGAATTGGGCTGGAGGGGCTCGAAGATGAGTACTCGAGAGCAAGACTAGGTAAGCAATCAGGATCTCTCTTTCTCTCTGTTCTTCAGATGAAGGTGAGGAGAAAGCATGATATGAGATACTTTTGCTTTTAACCTTCATGATATGAAATACTTTTGCTCTTGATGACTTGTTTGCAGAGGTACACCAGGGGATGAGGAACACTGAGTAACTCGAGAGGTTTCTTTGGGAATACATTCTCGGAGATGAAGAAGTGTTGAGTAAGTTTGCCTTTGCTATGGAGGGCGAAGGTAGACACTTATAGGAATTTCTTCACAACCGGTACTATTCTCTTACTCTTGTTGGAAGCCGGTGGATGATTGAACAGTAAGGTTTACGCGCTTTCTGACAAAGTTATCCGTAATTCCCGCAAAGCTGAGGGTGCATGTGACAGGTAACGACAAGTCTGAAAAAGTTGATCTTTTGAAATTCGGGGGTCGGCTCATGGTTTCTGAGCAGGCCCGGCTTTTAAGAGAGGAGCGTCTCTTCGATTTGCGAGCAGACGCCTTTTCGATTTCTGAGTAGTGCCTCTTGAATTACCTCATGTAAAAACTCCCTTCTTGCACTTCTAAAATCTTAATCTGTCCGATCTCTTCTTTCTCAACACCTTCGAAAAATGTCTTGCCCCTCTGACCGTTGCCTTAACTTGAATGTCGGGGAAGATGATGACTTGTCTTCTCCAAACAACATTTGGCATTCGTCATTCTTATCCCCCAATGGTCCTCTTACAGTTGGGGACTCTATGATGAAGAACGATACAACTGCTACGGTGGTTGCTAGAAACCTTCTCACTCCAAGAAACAATAGGTTGTTTTCCAAGCGGTCTGACGAGCTCGCTGTTCAGGACTCTCTGGCGCTTAGCGTCCAATGTGCAGACTCAGTCTCAAACATGGGCCAACGCTTTCTTGCACGATCTCGTCAGGTTGAGTCTTTAATGGCTGAGGTGGCTAGTCTTCAGCAAGAGGTCAGATGACTCAGGCACGAGAATAAGGAGTTGCACATGCTCACAACTAGTTACTCAACAAGTATGAAGAGGAAGCTTGACCAGCTGCAAGAGTCCGAAGTGTGGATTCAGAGTGATCATCAAAGGTTTGTGGCGTTACTGCAAAGGCATCTTCTGCATTCGTCATCTGGAGTTGCACCAAGTGTTGAGGCTCCAGAGGATCAAACTCTGGCGCTTCGTCTTTCTGGAGCTCCGTCGACTGCAGAGGCACCACCTGACCAATGAATGCTATTAGTTTACACATTATTGTAAAATATTTTTGCTTTTATTTATTTTTTTATTTGATTTTTATTTGTTTTTTTTAAAGCAATGTAAAATATGTAAATCAATGTAAAAAGACTTTGTTTGCCCTCAATGTTTTAAACATAGGTTCACACTCAAGCAAACAAACAATTAGTGAACTAAGCAAGGCAAGATAAATGCAGTAAAGAGAAGGGTTTAGGAGTGCAAATCTGATTTGTTGAACAATTCCAAAGTCTCCCTTCGTTGAATGCTTGGGTTACCTCCCAAGAAGCGCTTGTTTTAACGTCTTGCAGCCGGACGAGACTTTCCATTAAACTCCCCTAGGTTCCACGACATAGAATTTATCTTCGAATGGGAGGTGATACTTGAAATGATCCGGCAATGGTTTAAATTCAAGAGTGGGTGCCTGAATCATCAAAATCAGCATGTTAGTATAAAACAAAATTAAAATTGGAGAAGATGGCTTATTTTCTTTCTCCGACACAAAATCAATGACAAATACTACATCTTCAAAAGTTTCAAGGACTTTGAACTTGGCCAGATTTACTATGATGGTTGTGGCTTGTCCTGTGTCATCAGTCTCAACTTCTTTGGCCTCTGTTTCCTCAAATACATCCTCTTTGATGCATTCAACATATTCTGCAGCCACTTCCTTTTCTTGAATCATTCTTCTTGGTGTACAAGTTTCTTTAAACAATTCAACACAATCTGGAACTTGATTTGGTGCACCAAGAATTGGGGTATCACCTTGCACCTTTGGAAGAGTTTCTACAATGTCTTTTTCACTCTCTTCGTCATTAGGGATCAAAAACCTGCGAGGAAAAGAGACATTTGGTGGAATAATGTTAGAATGAATTGAATTTGGAACAACATTACTGGAGTTGGACATCATAGGGACTTGAGAGGCTTGCGACAAGAGTTCTTCTAAACTGCACATGTCGTCCTCCCTATCTTCTTCTTGCAGCAGCAATTCATCCATGTTCGGGCTATGTTTGGATGGTTTTAGGATAGCTTCATCCTCCATATCACTTCCCAAAGTGATGTCTTCGTTGATTTCAACTTCTCCCTTTAAATTTGCAATGTTTGAGTTGGAGAGTTCACGTTGCTCTTGAATCTGCACCATGAATTCCACAATCTGCCCAACTTGCTTCTCCAATTCATCCACTCTTTTGACTCGGTCTTGCATCTCCTTGTTTTGATTTTCTACTCCCTGTGTCAAAGAGGTGATTAATTGAATAATATTATGATTATCCACCGATGAAATTGGTTGGGAAGATTGTGGTGGAGGCTGTGGTCGTGCACATGGCCATTGATAGAACTCATCTGATGGCTGCAATTGTTCTTCTTTTTGTGAGCCCTGCGTCAAAGAGATTAGTTTATCAAGAATTTCATTATAACTCATGGGCATACTTGAATTCGATTGGAATTGTTGTGGGGGAGGCTGTGGTGGCTGCATAGGTCTTGAATAAAACGCTTCATCTTACTGCCAATATCCACCTTGTTGAAATTGTTGAGGTTCATCCCACATATAATCTGAATAATCTCTCCAATCTGAATTGTAAGTGTTGGAAAACATGTTGTTGCTTGGTTGATCATAGCCTTGATAACCCCAAGCATCTCCGTTCGCAGTGAATTGATGACTTTGATGAAGTTGATATCCTTGCCCATAGGGCACATCAAATGTAGGGACACTTTGCTTTGTGGTCCTTTCGGCATTATGAGTCAATTGAGAAGTGAGATGCGCCAATTGAGCTTGAATGGTCGCAAGTGCCATGTCTTGCTCCATTTGTACCTAAAATCAAAGAAAGAAAACTAAATCAAATATCAAAAGTAAAAGACACAAACACAAAAACAAACAGAAACAGAAACAGAAACAAAGGGATTAGCAAATTTGATGCGATGTAAACAACACTCAAATTAAACCCTCTTGTTGACAATTGTAGTATATATGCAAGTAGGGATCGTTCTAGGCCGGGGATTAGGAGGGATTGCTAATCTACTCTAAACTGATTTAAAAACACTAAATAAGACTAAAAAACACAAAACAAGGCAAAAGACACTTAACTAAACTCTAATAACTCAAAACACACTAGAATGACTCAAAACAACTCAAAACAACCAAATTGACTCAAACTAGACAATAGGGACTGATTTGGACGAAAATAGACTCAAGGAACTAACTAAACACAAATTAGGACATATTCTAACTAAATTGACACTACTTAATGAAGGGGGGGGGTTTGCTTTGCACGAAAATTGAAACTAAAACTAAACAAACTTGTAGAATTAAACAAAGAGATAAAATTAAGGTGAATGGATGGGTGATGGACTAGCTAGAAGGTTCCTCTCCACACATGACACACTTGCATACAAACCAATTTTCAGTTGTTCTTTCAATAAACCATGAATCTCAACACCCCAGATTAACCGTGAACATCACTTTTTTAACCTTCAAGTTTTCCTTAAGTTATTGAATTGGACGGAAAAGCGCATACAACAATTCAAAATATTCTTCAAAAGTCCCCTACGTGAACAGCACAATAGAGATACAATCAAAGATCATTAAGCTTTGTGAAAACTATAAGCATTGACGAGGCATTCGTAACTATGAACAGCATGATACTCTTGCCAAGAATTCACTTAACACGATTGTGACTAGCAACCTCCACTACTTGTGAATATAAGTTCATAACGATTAGGTGAAACTCCCTTATATTCTAGCATCAAATTCATGCATGCAAACTAAGTATGCATCCTTAGTCGACATACAAGAATAAGTTATAAATCAAGCAGTTAAGCAAATTGAATTCACAACTCATGAAATCACAACTGAAGGTAATCAATTCATATTACAAATATGTTCATGGCTTTGAATCAACCTCTAGCCAAAACGAATTTAGTTCCACATATTTGCAATTAAACAACTATAATTGAATTTAAACATGATAAGCAAAAGTAGAAGACAACTAGAATGCTCCAACAATCCAACGTCTTGAATGGTTAGCACAGCTCCAAGTCCTCCTCATTTCTTGCAAACATGCGGCACCAAGGTGGGTGTGGTGTTTGGATGGTCTAGGGGATGTGGCAGAGATTGGATAGGTTAAGAGAGTATGGAAGGGTGGTAGGGGATGGATAGGAAAAGAAGTGGATGGAAATGGATGGAGGAAGAAGGAAACTTGCTGCAGAAATTGTGTTGTTTATGGAATGTGTTGTAGATGTGAATTGGTGTCTTTGGTCTTGATGGAGAAGCCTATTTATAGGCTTTGAGAATAAATCACTACCATCCATTTTCTTGGTGAGAATGAATCACCACCATCCATTTTTGTTGGTGAGAATGAATCACTACCATCCATTTTGTTGGTGAGAATGAATCACAACCATCCATTTTGTTGGTGAGAATGAATCACAACCATCCATTTTTTATGCTCCCCATGCATGCAATCCATTTCACCCCAAAATAGCTCCAAATTGCACCAAAATGCACTTCTTTGCTAACTTTGTTATTTAGAACCTACAAACACACGAAAATAGCTTAAAACATTCTAATATGATGAAACTAATTAAGTAAATGTAAGGAAACAAACTAATAAAGTCACATAAATATGTTCCTATCAAGTAGCTCGACAAACAAGACCTCGCAAGTCGAGGATTATCCAATGCGAGAGGGTGAACCAATTCCCTGACACCCATATGGTCTACTCTTTAGTGCGAGAGGATTAGGGCTGGAAAAAAAATTCCCAAAAATTCCAAACCGAACCGAAAAATTCCTGAAACCAAACCGAAAAAATCCCAAACCGAAATTCCCAAAAATTTCGGTATCCAATACCAAACTAATCCCGAAATTTTGGTACGGGAGTCAATCTCAAGTTTTTGGGATTTCGGTATTCCCAAACCGAACCGAAAATATATATATATATATATTATTTAATTTTTAAATATATAGGAGCACATCTTTGAGGGGAACATCATCTATCTATAATAGTGAAAATTGAAATACTGAAGGAGCATTGGAAATCGATGATGGAACATATACATGAAGAAGGCCTAAGATAGATAGTGGAACATATGCAGAATTTTAAATCACAGGAGATTGATAGATGGATACATAGATGTAGAATAAACACGAGAGATTGATATATGGATACATGGATAGATTATAAGTAACAATTTGCTTGAGAAAACTTTACATCTATCTATAATATTTATATTATATATGTACAAAAGTTTACTCAAGCATATATTAACGTTTTAAACGTAATTTTGGGGACTGGCATGATTATAGATAGATGTACTAGTTTACTCAAGCATATATTAATGTTTCAGATTGGCAGATTGCTTTTGAATAGGTAGATACTAACTAGGCCTTGCCATTTGATTAGCAGATTTGTGTGCATAGATTAGTAGAAACAAATTAGAAAATTGGGTCTGCCTATATGTCAATTTTTCAATATAAAAAGTTGAATTTTAGCCTAAAATGTCAAATTTTAGTCCAAAAGCCCAAAACCATTTCGGGATTCTCGAAAATTAGGATTCCCGAAAATTTGGTTTGGGATCAATATTGAAATTAGGATTCCCAAAAATTTCGGTTTGGGAATTGGGACAAGGGTTTTGGTATGAGATCCCATATCGAACCACCCCTAGAGAGGATAAACTAATTGCTCTCCAGTGCGATAGGGTAAACCAATTTCCCGACACCTATATGGGTCTGCTATCCAGTGCGAGAGGATAAACTAATTGCTTTTCAGTGCGAGAGGGTAAACCAAATCCCCGACACCCATATGGGTCTGTTCTCTAATGCGAGAGGTTAAACTAATTACTCTTCAGTGTGAGAGGGTAAACTAATTGCTCTCTAGTGTGAGAGGGTAAACCAATTCCCTGACACCTATATAGGTTTGCTCTACAATACGAGAGGTTGAACTAATTGCTCTTCAGTGCAAGAGGGTAAACTAATTACTTTTTAGTGCAAGAGGGTAAACTAATTCTCCGACTCCCATCTAGGTAAGCTCTTCAGTGTGAAAAGGCCACACAGCTCAAAAGATCATATGCTTGAAGACCAGTAAGCAGCAAAGGGTCAGGGGGTAGCAACCACTTCGCACTCAACAGTTCGCTTATTTGACACTTAATCTCCAGCAGCTCCGATCTTGGCAGTTTCGTCCTTGATTACTCCATCTACGACAGTTGAGGAACCAAACTCAAGCAGTTTCCTCATTCTTGGCAAGCAGCCCAGACGTGGCAGCCTAAACCATGGCCTATGCCACGCCACTTCCTCTGCCTATGCCGAGCCAGCCTTTATCTTCAGTCAAGCCGAGCACCACAAGATGTGGCCTTTGCCACACCACCTCATCGGCCTGTGCCAAGCTGACTCCTGGCCTTTGCCAACCGACGTGCCAAGCCAACTTCTGACCCTTGCTAGTCGACTTACCATATCACCCCGACAACTGCTTCGTGGCAGGACCACCCAAGAAGAAGACAAAGAAAATTAAGTTTTTCTTACATCGATGTTGCATGGAAAAGAAAAGAAAAAAAAATCAACGAAAGACGATTTTTTGCACGGGCAAGCAAAGAAGAGAGTTAGGGGAAATGGAACAAACATCCTCTAGCTTTCTCTCTTTCTTGTAGGGATAAATAATTGCCCTCCGAAGTTGATTTAATCTCCTACTTAAGGTAGGCTTAAATAGGCTTTGGAGGCGATTTATTTCCCTTTTCTAGAAGAATCTAATTCCAAGTCTAAGTGAGAATCTGCATCAAAGTTGGAGATCTCTACACTTTCTACCCTTTCCTACGAGTAGCTCAACAGGTGAGGGGGCATTTGTGGAGAAAAAAATAATTAACAAAATCATGGAGTTGACACATGAATTTTAGGGTAAATAGGACAAAATTACCCTCGATGAATACCGGAAGTCTTACGCGCGAGTAGTGGACAATCATCCATCAATCAAGTCAAAAGTGCCCAAAATAGGTATTTATTCAAAATCTATTTCATCCATACTCATCAAATCTTCTCCACAAGGTAACCCCAAATCATTCCTTTCTAATTATATTAATTAGCTAATTAATTGATTTATTACCCAATTAATTTATTAATTAGCTAACAAGTCATGAATCTCACCCAAAAAACTATCTAAGTGGCCGGTCCATCTCCACCCAAAAGGGCGGCCACACCCCTATAAATACCACCTCATTTTCTCCAAAACTCAATTCCAATTCTCTTGCTAAATTCTCTAAATTCCCAAAACACTTTTCCCTCAATATTCTAACTTTGGCATCGGATTCATCATGGGTACGTGAGGCTCTTGGCCTTGACCTAAGATGTTATTTGTTTTGTAGGTGCAATTTTGTCCAAGAACAAGGAAGAAAAAATTTGCATCCACAATGTGTAGTGTTGATTTTTCTCATTTGTTATTATTATTATTATTATTATTATTATTTTTTTTTTTTTTTTTTTTTTTTTTTTGTATATACATGTGAAGAAACAATAAACTCACATTAACATAATTAAAGATAAAAAGTTAAATTTCTATTTTTTATGTAATTGAACAATGAATTGAATTTTTTTCTTGCATCAATGATGGTGGCCAACGAAAATTTTGGACAATGGCGACGGTGCTTGCGAGGCATGTGCGGGGAGACTTATAAATGTTTTAGCCCCACACATTGTGGCTTAATTTAAATAGTAAAATAATTATTTAAATAAAAATAATTTGAAAATAATTTTTTTTTCTTCTTCTCTCATTCTTCTTCTTCTTCTTCTTCTTCTTCTGGGTTCGGTTTCTTTTTTTTTTCCTTCTGCTGCTGCTGCTGCTTCTTCTTCTTCTTCTTCTTCTTCTTCTTCTTATTTCTCCTCCTTCTTCTAGGTTTGGATGTTTTTTTTTTCTCTCCTCCTCCTCCTTCTGCTTCTGCTTCTTCTTCTTCTTCTTCTTCTTCTTCTGCTTCTTCTTCTTCTTCTTCTTCTCATTCTTCTTCTTCTTCTTCTTCTTCTTCTTCTTCTGGGTTCGGTTTTTTGGTTTTTTTTTCTTCTCCTCCTTCTTCTTCTTCTTCTTCCTCATTCTTCTTCTGGGTTCGGTTTTTTGTTTTTTTTTTCTTCTCCTCCTTTTTCTTCTTCTTCTTCTTCTTCCTCATTCTTCTTATGGGTTCGGTTTTTTTTCTTCTTCTTCCTCATTCTTCTTCTGGGTTCGGTTTTTTTTCTTTTTCTCATCCTCCTCCTCCTCATCCTTCTTCTTCTTCTTCTTCTTCTTCTTCTTCTTCTTCTTCTTCTTCTTCTTCTTCTTCTCCTTCTTCTTCTTCTGATGAGTTCAGTTTTTTTTATATTATTATAATTATATATTTATTTATTATTTTTTAATAATATTATTTTTATTTAAATATTTTTAATGATACATG
This sequence comes from Crataegus laevigata, assembly GCA_963580275.1. Lineage (NCBI taxonomy): Eukaryota > Viridiplantae > Streptophyta > Magnoliopsida > Rosales > Rosaceae > Crataegus > Crataegus laevigata. The sequence goes on along the minus strand of OY756946.1, from coordinate 7,385,958 downwards.
GCGCCCAATCATTGTCCACATGGGCGCCACGTCATCACTTAACGAAAGAACTAACAGTTTGACTAACAGATGTATGAGACTGTCCCAAAATTTACACTTTATGTATGACTCTGGGATGAAAAAAAAATTGATATACTAAATGTTGAAAACCACCAAACATGAGGGTTTTGCCCTTTTTATCTTTAAACCTATGTCCAACTTAGTATTTAATTTAATTTTTTTTATTTTTTTAGTAGAGCGACATTTTGGGAAGGGGTACAACAGTAGTCGATTTTTCACTTTTCAGAGAGTTTCATTCGCAGTTCATAGAAACCGAGCATACAAGTGAGACAGTTTATTGATTTTTCTCATCAAAAGGTAAGTTTTTGACCACTTTATTCTTAAGTTTTGATAATTTTATTTGTTTATTTTTTGAATTTTAAGAGCTCGTACTTTAAAATTTTAGTTTCAAATTTAATATATTTTTTCTAATATATTTCTTAGAAATATAATTTATCATATAAACTTGTATTATTATTGTTCAATTTGTTAGGTCAACGTTCAATGAAGAGGTTAAGAACTATTGATTCATTTAAAAAAAAAAAGATGACGGTGATAAGTTAGAGAGTGATGTACCTTCTGCATATAATGATAACACACCAATATCAGCTGAGCAGCCTCATGATGCTTCTTGGGAATTGGAACGAGACCTAGGGAAACAGATTCAAATACATGAGTACCATGTTAATCAACAAGATGAAGTTTGACCTGCTTATATCAAAGCTAGGCCTTATCGGCCGAAACTTCTAGAGTATCCTAGGTCTTGATTTGGATCACAATATCGTCGATTTCAGTATTCTTGGTTTTCACAATTTTCATGGTTAGAATATTCTCCATCAACAGATAGAGTATATTGTTTCCCATGCTTTCTTTTTGGGACTAGTCCAGCAAGTCGTCCATCACTAACTGTTGATGGGTTTAACAATTGGAAAAGAGTTAACGATGGGAAAAAATTGTATATTTCTTTCTCATATTGGAGGTCCATTTTCATTGCATAATACTTGTATTTCGGGTGTAGAGGAATTGATGAATCCATCTTAGCATGTTGACAAAGTTATTAATCGACAATCAAAAGAAGAAATTTTGAAGAATCAGTTGTGACTCAAGGCTACAATTGAGTGTGTTTGATGGCTTACATTTCAAGCATGTCCTTTTAGAAGACATGATGAATCAGTGGGTTCAAAAAATGATGGGAGTTTTATTGAATTGGTAAAACATACAACCAAGTTCAATGATAAGGTGGCTGCAGTTGTTTTAGAAAATGCACCAAAAAATGCCAAATATTCCTTGCCCATGATCCAAAATGAGGTTTTGAACATTCTCACCAACATAGTATGAAGAAAAATTTGTGAAGAAGTTGGGGATGGTGTTTTTTGTATTCTTGTTGATGAAGCACACGATACTGCTCACATAAAGCAAATGGACATTATTTTAAGATTGTTGATAATGATGGTTTTCTACTGATGCGGTGTAAACAACACACAAATTAAACCCTCATTTTGACAATTGTAGTAAAGATGTAAGTACCGGGGATTAGGAGGGATTGCTAATGCACCTAACTGACTTAAAAATATTAAACAAGACTCACAAATACAAAACAAAACTTTAAAACAGAAAGCTAAACTATAATAACTTAAAACAAACCAGAATAGTCAAAACAACACAAAACAATCAAATTGACCCAAATTAGACACTAGGGACTGATTTGGACGAAAATAAATTCAAAAGACAAACTAAACACAAATCTAAACAGATTCTAGCTAAATTAATATAACTTAAAGATGGGGGATTGATTTTTGACGAAAATTAAAAGACAAAGTAAATAACTTGTAGATTCTTAACAAAGACCTAAAACTAAGTGAATTGATGGATAGATGGACTAGCTAGAGGGTTCTTCTCCACACATGACACACTTGCATACAAACCAATTTTCAGTTGTTCTTTCAATAAACCATGAATCTCAACACCCCAGATTAACCGTGAATAGCACTTTTTTAACCTTCAAGTTTTCCTTAAGTTATTGAATTGGACGGAAAAGCGCATACAACAATTCAAAACATTCTTCAAAAGTCCCCTACGTGAACAGCACAATAAAGATACAATCAAAGATCATTAAGCTTTGTGAAAACTATAAGCATTGACGAGGCATTCGTAACTATGAACAACATGATACTCTTGCCAAGAATTCACTTAACGCGATTGTGACTAGCAACCTCCACTACTTGTGAATATAAGTTCATAACGATTAGGTGAAACTCCCTTATATTCTAGCATCAAATTCATGCATGCAAACTAAGTATGCATCCTTAATCGACATACAAGAATAAGTTATAAATCAAGCAGTTAAGCAAATTGAATTCACAACTCATGAAATCACAACTGAAGGTAATCAATTCATATTACAAATATGTTCATGGCTTTGAATCAACCTCTAGCCAAAACGAATTTAGTTCCATATATTTGCAATTAAACAACTATAATTGAATTTAAACATGATAAACAAAAGTAGAAGACACCTAGAACGCTCTAGCAATCCAACGTCTTGAATGGTTAGCACAGCTCCAAATCCTCCTCCTTTCTTGCAAACATGCGGCACCAAGGTGGGTGTGGTGTTTGGATGGTCTAGGGGATGTGGCAGAGATTGGATAGGTTGAGAGAGTATGGAAGGGTGGTAGGGGATGGATAGGAAAAGAGGTGGATGGAAATGGATGGAGGAAGAAGGAAACTTGCGGTAGAAATTGTGTTGTTTATGGAATGTGTTGTAGATGTGAATTGGTGTCTTTGGTCTTGATGGAGAAGCCTATTTATAGGCTTTGAGAATGAATCACTACCATCCATTTTCTTGGTGAGAATGAATCACCACCATCCATTTTTGTTGGTGAGAATGAATCACTAACATCCATTTTGTTGGTGAGAATGAATCACCACCATCCATTTTTTATTGGTGAGAATGAATCACTACCATCCATTTTGTTGGTGAGAATGAATCACAACCATCCATTTTTTATGCTCCCCATGCATGCAATCCATTTCACCCCAAAAACAGCTCCAAATTGCACCAAAATGCACTTCTTTGCTAATTTTGTTATTTAGAACCTACAAACACACGAAAATAGCTTAAAACATTCTAATAAGATGAAACTAATTAAGTAAATGCAATAAAACAAACTAATAAAGTCACATAAATATGTTCCTATCATCTACGAGAACGGTTTTTAGACATTGTGTGGATTGAAGACACTACTGCACCAAAACTTCATAGGGACATAAAAAAAGTCCTTGCTTTCCATAAGTTGCCTATAAACAAGTTACGAGGTTAAGGCTATGATGGTGCGAGTAATATGCGAGGTCAGTGGTGATAGGAGCATATTTATGCGATGTAGTTATGTTGTTTTCTTGCATTTAGTTAGTTGTTTGTTGCTTATTATAGTGTCTTAAGTCATTTTCGTGTGTTTTTAGGTTCAAGAAGCAAAGTGGTCAAAAAGATGCATTTTGGAGCATTTTGGAGCAAATCTGGGCTTGAAATGGATAGCACAAGCAATGGGCAAATGGATGGATGAATTTGGAGTTCAAATGGAGCTAGGAATGTGTTTCAAAGTTGAAGAAATAAATTCAAGTAAGAGAAGGTAAGGAATCAACTCAAAAGAAGCAGAATTATCCAAAACAACCTTATCTTATCCTTATCTTGTCTTATCCTTATCCTAGCTTAACTACCCTTATCCTTTCCTTATCATTTCCTAACTTAATTCCTGATGCAAAGAGGGTTTAGTTTCAGTTTAGGAGACATAAAAATCTTGTTTCTAGAAGACCTTATCCATCCCCTAAAAACCTACCGCACCCTTTCTTCTAGAAACCTAATTAGGTGCTGCTTGTCCTTAAGTGTTCTAGAAGGCCAAATTCCTTCTAAATGACCCTATAAACCTGGCGCCTAGGATCCTTAATGTCCCTTCTAGAACCCCTAAAGGGGTGGCTCCTTGTCTCTTCTAGAAACCTAAAAATGTGCCGCATGTTCTCTCCTTGTTCATTATGGTTTTTACCTTTCTAGAAGCCTAAGTTCCAGCCGAATTCCCTATCCCTTTTCCTAGTGGGTTTTGGTCCTTCTAGATGGCCTAAGTCTTATGGGAATTGAATTTCTTAAATCCTTTTCCTATGTGACTTGGTGCCGTGTATTTTCAGCTTTATATATACATGTTATTTGCAGCATAACCTCTCTACCACCCCTATATCACCATTCTCTGACCCTATTACACTCATCACTTGCCATAATTCACCCACACAACCTCTTGTGCCGCAGCTTTGCAAAGGAAGGAAAGAGAATGTGCAATCTAGTGTCGTGCTTGCAATTCAAATTGTTGGATCGCTGGAGTATTTCTAGGTGTACTCTATCTTTGTTTTCAATGTTTCAATTTAGTTTTCTTTGTTTAATTGCAATCATGAGGAACTAAACCCCTTTTTAGCTAGGGGGATTCGAAGCCATGAACATATATGTGACATGAATTGATTACATCCAGTTGTGATTTCATAAACCATGAATGCAATTTGCTTAACTGTTTGATTAAAATTTATTCTTGTGTGTTGATTAAGGATGCATACTTAGTTTGCATGCATGAATTTGATGCTAAAATATAAGGGATTTTCACCTAATCATTACGAACTTATATTTACAAGTAGTGGAGGTTGCTAGTCACAATTGCGTTAAGTGAATTCCTAGTAGGAGTGTCATGCTGTCATAGTCACGAATGCCTTGTCAATGCTTATAATTTTCACAAAGCTTAATGATCTTTGATATGTATCTCTAGTATGCTGTCATATAGGGAACTTGATAAGAATAATTTGGTTTGCGGCGCTACGTCCAATTCAATGAATCTAGAAAAATCTAAGGGTTAATGCGTGCTGTCACGGTTAATTTGGGGCATTGAGGTTCATGGTTTATAGAAAGAACAACTGGAAATCGATTTGTGTTGCATATATGTCATGTGTGGAGAAGGATCCTCTAGCTAGCCTTTCACCCATCCAAAACACCCAATTTCGTGTCTAATTAAGTCTACTTTCAATTTCGTTTGTTTAAGTCTTATTTTCGTCAAACACCAATCCCTTACTCTTAATTTGTGTTAGTTTAGTCTAAATTCATCAAAACTTGTGTCCTTTAGTATTTTGAGTCAAGTTTAGTTCAATTTTCGTCAAAATCACTCCTAAGTGTTAGTTTTGAGTCTTAGTAACCTGTTTTGTGAGTTTTAAGTCTATTTAGCTTGTTTTGAATCATTTAAGTCTAATTAAGTGTTTTAAAGTCCAATTTGTGTAGATTAGCATCCATTCTAATCCCCGGCCTAGAACGATCCCTACTTTCACGTACTACATTGATAGGGTTTAAGTTTGTGTGCAATCTAATTCCACATCAAGTGGAATGGGCTACAATCTTTATTTGTTAAAGAGTGTTCATCTACTTATTATGTGTATTGTTTTGCTCATCAACTGCAATTAGCATTAGTTGCAGTATCAAAAAAAGTAGCTGTTATCTGGTTATTATTTTCAACATTAAGTTCAATTGTAACTGTTATTACTACTTCTCCAAAGCATCATACTCAGTTGTAGGTTGCACATACAATTAACATTGAAGAGTTGGTGGGTGCTGGTGAACTTGAGACTGGAAGAGGGGCTAATCAAATCGGTACTATACATCGGCCTGGAGCTACTCATTGGGGTTCTCATTATGATTCAGTGTGTGACTTGATACATATGTACGATGCGTCTTGTACAATACTTGAGAACATAAAGAATGATAGATCTGCTACAAACTCTTTGCGTGGGGAAGCTATTAGTGCTTATAATGCAATCAGATCTTTTGAATTTACTGTCATCTTGCATCTATTGCAAGAAATCATGGGAATCACTGATATTCTTTGTCGCGAACTGCAAAATAAGTCACAAGACATTCTGAATGCTATGAATCTAGTCACTACTACAAAAGATGTCCTTCAGATGTTGCGATTAGATGGTTGGGCTACCTTTATTGATAAAATGGGTTTATTCTGCAAGAAACATGACGTTCATATTCCCGATATGAATGCTCAATACAAAGTAGGAACTGGTCGTTCTTGTCAGCAAGCAGATCATATTACATTTGAGCATCATTTTCACATTGATATCTTCAATAATGCAGTAGATTTTCAGTTAGTAGGTTTAGTGAGGAGGCAATGGAACTTTTTATTCTCAGTTCAGCTTTAGAACCAAGAGATGCTTTTAAGACGTTCAACATTGATCACATTTGCAGGCTTGCAGAGAAATTTTATCCTCTGGATTTCACTGAAAAAGAGCTACATACGTTGAGGTGTGAGTTGAAAATCTATGAATAAGACGTACCGCATCATCTTGTGTTTCAAAAAATGCCTACTACATCGAAATTATGTTGGGGATTAGTTGAAACAAAGAAGTCTGAAAGGTACCATTTGATTGATAGGTTAATTCGACTTGTATTGACTCTTCCCGTTTCCACAGCAACTACTGAATGAGTTTTTTCAGCAATGAATCTTATTAAAACAAGACTTCACACCAAGATGGAAAGTGAATTTCTAGCAGATTCAATGGTTGTCTACATTGAAAAAGAGCTTGCCGAAAAGATTGATTTAGATGAAATAACAAAGGATTTCAATTCCATTAAGAATCGAAGGGCACAACTTGAATAGGTATTTTTTTTCTCTTTTTATTTGTTAGGTTGTTATGACAAGATTGATGATGTCTATTTCTTTCCATTATAAGTTGCAACTTTAAATGTTTTCTTTGTTAAATCTATTTGAAACTTGCTTTATTTAGAGTTAAATTTTTTACTTTAAATTATTGCTTTTAGGCTTGTTATTGTGTAACTTTATGTAAGTAACAAAAAAATGTAACCATTTGATCTTAGTAATAATTTTAGTTTAGCCCACCCACCAAATAATTTCTGGCTCCGCTATTGTACGAGGGTTGTTTGCATTGTTAATAATTGTTTTCTTCACTATGCCAAGGTTTAGGTTTGAGTCCATTCAATGGCAATCCCTTTTGGTGGATGATCTATAAAAACCAAAAAGAAGTTAAGGCCCTCAAAGAGACTTATAGCATGCCTTGGCATTGACGAATGAAAAAGATATATAATACAAATTACTATATATAACAATAAATAAGATCGAAAAATGTTTGTTAGTGAGACTCACTGCTTCTCTCGCATAGTGGATTCGATATGAGTTTCCTTCGTTTCCTAGCGTTTCCTCAATTCCAGCATAGAGATCCAACAATGCTTTGATAACAGACTTTCATGTACAAGCTTAGCAGTCCGACGACATCATTGGTGAGCGATTCCTTAAATTTCGCATCATCGACGTCCTTGAACTTGTTGAACATGTCTGCTTCGAAAAAATTAATTAATGCATGCATTACGATACATAGCTATAGAACAAGCCATGATCACCAAGGGGCCGGGCCAGAGAACTTACCACATGACTTGTATGACGCGGATTTATCATTATAAGACATGTTATTTACAATATAGAGTTATGTACTATTTTCTCAGAGAAATGCAAAGGTGAGACTTTTTATGCGTCCTGCCACCTCATTTTGACACAATGTTTTATAATGTTAGAATGAAAAATAACATTAAACTGTGAGGTGGTACAGAGTAGACCTGGCATTCGTGTTGTGTTTCTCGTGTTCGTGTCGTTTTCGTGTCATACCCGATAGCTTAACGGGTTGTGTCGTGTAACACCCGTTAAAATAAACGGGTAATATGACCCAACCCGAAATCGACCCGTTAATATTATCAGGTAATATGACCCGACCCGTTACCCGTTAAGAAAAATATTTTTTAAATCAATAAATAATGAAAATGAAAAACATAATTTGACCCTAAAAAATGTAAAACATAATACTAAATTAGTATATACATACCATATTGTCACATAAATACTAATTCAAAACATTAATAAATAAATAAATAAAACATTTTTCTTCCAAGTTTACATACCCCAAAATAAGAGTCTAATGAAAAAACATTAGTGCATACTACAAAATACAAATGTTCAAATATATGCAAAATGAAGAGAGTTATACTTAATGAAAGTATAAATAAACTCTTAAGTGTTAGTCAATCTATCGTTTTGATGGGATACGAATTCTCTGAAACTAATTTCAACGATCACAACCGTCAAATTTGTTTGTATATGTTTCGAGATCACATCAGCAAAAAATCACAAAAAACAAACATTCAGAGATCAAGTAACAGGACAAAACTTTTCGACGGTTATAAACAAAAAATCTCGATTTAACGGTAATTTTAACTCTGATTTTGATGATTTTATACAGCTACACTCCTTGACCCTATATGAATACAATGAATGAATTCGATCTTTAATTTAAAATATTTACACAAGTGGATACCACAAAATCTTATGTTATACTTAATGAAAGTATAAATAAACTCTTAAGTGTTAGTCAATCTATTGTTTTGACGGGATACGAATTCTCCGAAACTAATTTCAACGATCACAATCGTCAAACTTGTTTGTATATGTTTCAAGATCACATCAGCAAAAAATCACAAAAAACAAACATTCAGAGATCAAGTAACGGGACAAAACTTTTCGACGGTTATAAACAAAAAATCACGATTTAATGGTTATTTTAACTCTGATTTTGATCATTTTATACAGCTACACTCCTTGACCCTATATGAATACAATGAATGAATTCGATCTTCAATTTAAAATATTTACACAAGTGGATACCACAAAATCTTATGTTATACTTAATGAAAGTATAAATAAACTCTTAAGTGTTAGTCAATCTATCGTTTTGATGGGATACAAATTCTCCGAAACTAATTTCAACGATCACAACCATCAAACTTGTTTGTTTATGTTTTAAGATCACATCAGCAAAAAATCACAAAAAACAAACATTCAGAGATCAAGTAATGAGACAAAGCTTTTCGACGGTTATAAACAAAAAATCACGATTTAACGGTTATTTTAACTCCGATTTTGATGATTTTTTACAGATACACTCCTTGACCCTATATGAATACAATGAATGAATTCGATCTTCAATTTAAAATATTTACACAAGTGGATACCACAAAATCTTATGTTATACTTAATGAAAGTATAAATAAACTCTTAAGTGTTAGTCAATCTATCGTTTTGATGGGATACGAATTATCCGAAACTAATTTCAACGATCACAACCGTCAAACTTGTTCGTATATGTTTCGAGATCACATCAGCAAAAAATCACAAAAAACAAACATTCAGAGATCAAGTAACGGGATAAAGCTTTTCGACGGTTATAAACAAAAAATCACGATTTAACGGTTATTTTAACTCCGATTTTGATGATTTTTTATAGATACACTCCTTGACCCTATATGAATACAATGAATGAATTCGATCTTCAATTTAAAATATTTACACTAGTGGATGTGGATATCACAAAATTTTATGTTATATACTTAATAAAAGTATTATTTTCGGGTGTAGATGTAATATTTAAACGACAAATGTTTTAATGTTTTGAAGTAATATTTATGTGGCAATGTGTGGTATGTGCAATTTTTTTTTTAAAATCTTATTAATTTTTCACTTCTACAATATTATTAATTTTTCACTAAAAAAAACATTATTCATGAGATTTGGAGGGTTTTAAAAATCTAAACGACCATGTAACGATTGTCTAAGGGTAGAGGATGCAATCATGAGCATTTATATAGGGGTGTGCTATCCACACACCCCATTTTACTTCTTATACACCCCTTGTTAATTTCTATTTGTTGATTTTCTTCAATTCATCCGATCCGACGGTCGAAAATTAGAAGGGTGTGTGAAAAGTAAAATGGGGTGTGTAAATATCACACCCCTTTATATATGCTTTCACATTTTTCAGACTTATACATTAATGATTATGAATTTTATTTATTTTGAACTACCTTAAAAATACTTGAGGGTTTGTATAGTTTTAAAAATTCATGTACGCACCTTTAAAGCGTAGAGGATGCGATTAAGAGTGCTTGCATATTTTTTTTCACATTTTTTGCACTTGTAAATTAATAATTTTAAATATTTAAATGTATTTGGTATTTTTAAATTACTTGATGTTTTTATTTTTAATGTGTTTTATAATTATTTAATCTCACTCTTTGCTCATAATATTTTATAAAATAAATAAATAAAACTTAAATTTTTAAAATTTATTTAGAATAATAATACAATAATAATTAATGAACAATATATATATATATCCACTATATTTATTGTATTTTATAGTAAGTTTTTTTTAGTAATTAAAAAAAATTAAAATCATCAAAATAACCGTTTCCTTTTCGTGTCAAAACAGGTTACCCGCGTGTCACTATCGTGTAAACCTGTTAAGGACCCGTTATTAACGGGTTCTTAACGGGTTACCCGATAATGACCCGATTAGTTATCGTGTCGACCCGAAACCCGTTATTTTCGTGTCGTTTTCGTGTCGTGTCAGAAACTGCCAGGTCTAGTACAGAGTTCATGAATTCTCACTTTGAGACTCTCCTTAACATTTTTAAATATATTTTCTATTATTGACACAGAATACCATATGACAAAACTTGTGTCATTCAAGTTGTTGTCAGATACTAGTGCGAAACCACCCAAAATTTAAATTTCTTTTCTTTTCTTCTTTTTAATATTCTAAAATTTATTAATTTCTTTTCTTTTTTATGTGTACTTATCTGTCACATATGACAACTAAAATTTAGCCGAATTCAATCTTATTGCCCAAAAGGGGATTTAATATTTTAGGATCATTTGAGATATTATTATTTGTTTACTTTCTTCAGTTTTGGATTTCTAAACATAGGGTTACGTTACACTACAAATAGCTCATCTTGGCTTTAGATTTGTTAACTTTCAACTTTTATTCAATAAATATGAGTTTTCTCTCAATTTCCGTAGTGGACTCTAAGTTTGCTAGTGGATTCTAGTATGAAGATTTCGTTCGATTTCTCTTGACATGATTACTTCTTTTTTAGTAGAGCGATACTATTGACCCTAAAAAGTCTATGTGGCGCGCTACGTTCTTCAGTTGAATGCTGGGCGTGCCAACTCGTAGGCTGACCTCGGTTAGGGAGTGAATGAATGTTGTTATGGTTTTGGGCGCATTGATGACTTCTAAATCTTGCAACTGCAGCTGAAGAAGGAACGCGTCTTGAATTTTGAGTTCTAGATCTTAAGGACAAGGCTACAAGTTACTATGAAGTTCAATATTAGATTCAACTTTCAATGTGCCGAATACAAAGCTATATGGTAACACCTCACTTGCCAAAAAGCTAATGAAGTAACTTCTTCCAAGAAGGATTCAGAGATTCCTTGTTGACCGAGACTTGGATAGATAACCAGTTCGATCTGGAAGCAATGCTGTTGATCCAAACTGAATGTACTCCTTGGTCGTCTCGAAGTAGTACTGTTTATCCAAACTGTAGGTACTCCTTGGTTTCCTGATTCTACAGCTCCATTGTTTATCCAAATAGAAGGATGTCGTTGGTTGCCTTCACATAAATCTCAAGAAGTTTGAGAGGTTTCGTAGTAGAGCGAGAGTTTGCGAATAACAAATTTGTGTGTTGATTAGAAGGGACTCCTTCCGTAACCTCTGCCTCTGTATTTATAGGGATAATATATTACTTGGCACGGCTTGATTATCTTGCGAAGTCCAATTGCAACTCTAACTTGGTTGGTCATCAACCTATTTTGAAAGTGATCAATCGCTTTGCATACAAAAATCGGGTGCATTTTTGCTCATCCACACTAACTATAGGGTATGCTCATCCACACTAACAATTTTTTTTAAAGTATAGCAATACCAAACCAATCCTAAGTCATATTGAATAAAAAATCTAGCTTTTTGAGAGACGTGGTATGGAAGAAAAACTTGTACACACCACAACACATGAGATTGTGGGCTATGTATTGTCCCATGGGCTTTCACACTATGACTGTTGAAGTACCACTATTTGGGGCTTTTGTCACTAAAAGGATTACATATATTATTTTCCCATATGAGCGATGATCAATAAGGTAATGTTGTTTTCTTATATTATCACTAGGCTTGAATTTGTTACGGTTATCGAATCTAAATTTTCGTGCCAATTATCATATTAAATTTTTAGTATGAAAAAATTTTAGTATGACTATCATACTAAATTAAAGTTTTGTATTCCTCAAAAAAAAAAAAAAAAAAAAAAAAATTCCAGTATATTGAATTTGAGGATGCCATAAATTTCAGTTGATATTGTATAGTCATGGTATTGTACTAATTTGGTATTAGGCAATTTTTTGCTTTTTTTTTTCTTCTGTTAAGCAAGTAACCCACATATTAAGTTGAAGCTTAATATATCTTTAGTTTTTGAAATAATCTAATATACCTAACCTACAACCAAGATTCATATTTATTTCAAACACGGATTAGTAATTGAGCCCTAAGTCTTACTAATAAAGAGTCCCTTAATTTCACAACCACCGCTCTACTGCCGGAAAGAAATTTTCATTATATAAAAATATTTACAAATAAACTTGTATGATTAACATAAAATGTCACATTAAAAATAAGAATTGTTATTGTCACTCCAAAAATTTCATTTTTCACTCTACGCAAATATATTTTTCTTTCTAAATAAAAAAAAGTTTGAAGTGCATATGAGAAATTTGGAGTTTCGATAACAATTTCTTAATGAATACCACAAGACAAATCAAATTCCATTTTTTTTGTTTATTTATTTAAGGGGGACAATTGGTGGCAAGCCACGATTATTCACCCATTCCAGAAGCCGGAAAGATTTATTAGAAGCATTTCAGCCTCCTCCTGGCCACAGGTCTGGCTTTCATACCAACAGCGAAATTCGAACTCGAGACCTCCAACTTTTAGTTTGAAGGAAGTCTCGCAGTCTACCATTTACCACTAGTATATGAACCCAATAGGTATATGAACCACCCTCATGATTCAACCACTCCTGTTTTAACACTTTATTTCACGATTCAACCCACTGTTTTATGAGTGTCTTGTTTTTGGTTACATTACATTGCGTTAGTTTTATTGACTAAGTAAAACAATAATCCACTAAAAAAAAGGAGATAGATTAAGACAACATCTTTAATTATTTATTAATAATTAAAATACAAAGATTATGCTTGGGATCGTGGACTTAGTCTAACCTCCAAAGGTTCCATTGTGAACTCTAGTCTAGCCCATTATTATAAAATTTCCGCCTAACATCGCTTAGGCTCCACCAAGGCACTAGGTGGCTAACCACTGTTCTAATTAGTCTTTAAATGTTTGAAAATTTAAAAAATGTGCCTAGATCAGCTTAGATATCCGCCTAACCAGCCTAGGTTGTAACTCTCACTTAAACAGAAAATCAATAACTTTCAATTTTCAATTTATTTTGTCAATAAATGTAGGAGACTTGTTGAATATTTGAATGAACACTCATTATATGCTTGTTCCCAATGTTTTCCATATGTTCTAATACTTTATAATATATATATATATGTATATATATATATGTATATATATATCATTTTATTTTGCATTTATGTATCCCAATACAATTATTTGTGTTTTGAATCATAAATAGACACTTATTTATACAATATACAAGAAATTTACTTAAATCAGCTTAATCCACCTAGGTCCCCGCCTAGCCACCTAGGTACTAGGCCCATCTCGCCGTCTGATTAGAGGCTAACATCTTTTATAACCTTGAGCAGCCTCACACTAGCCACAGCCGAAATTCCTAAAGGGAGTTTCTTTCTCACTCACAAAGGTCTCCCAAATATTCGGTTCACCAAGGAGGGAGCGGAGGCTTCAAGGGGAACTCTTAGAAGCATTCTAAGTAGCTAACTCACCGTTCCACGTCCCAAACACTTGTTCGCGTGTGTTCGTGGTTCCTCACTCAAGGAAGGTTGTAAAAACAAGACGGTTTTTCTATTTGAGTTATTTCGCTAGGTATTCCCTAAACTCGATTCGTTTTATACATGTTTGTGCGTACATATATTTCCAAAGTGGTATCAGAGCCTATAGCTCTTGTTTTTTGCTATTCAACTGATATATGAGCGAAAAACCTTGAAAACCACCATAGATGGGACGTTATTTTTAATTCTTTTTTATTGGTGTATGTTCATCTATATTGTATATAGTCTTCTGCAAATTTCATGAGAAATTATGCCACGGTTTGAAAGAAAACACAAACCTTAGTTTCGTTCTTCATGAAAAACTGTTTTGAACAACCACTTTGCGAGCAGTTTTAAAGGTTGTTGGAGTCTCTTTTTCTGGAACATTTTGCATAAGTTTTGTAGTTTTAAAGGCATGTCCAGGCCGCAAAGAATGCATTCAGACATTTTCATTACTTGATATAGCAAAGTATGCACATACATCCTAATTAATATATATGCGGCCTTAGTAGAGAAACTAAGATGAGACCTTATCAAAACAAGGTCAATCATGGAGAAAATTATTAATATTTCATTTCCTTTAACTCCAAGTGGCTTGATTACAGCCTTACGTGAATTGTCTAAGACAGGTGCCTAGAGGGCATCTATTCTAAGGAATTCTGGTCAGGCACCGACTTAGTGACTGGACTAAGATTCATATGACGTACGAGTATCAATTTCAAACAAATTTATATGCTTATATTTGAAGTATGAGATTACGTCATAACATACGTGTTGGACACTAGTGTCAGACAATTGTAAGTGCTTAAGTCGACCAAAATAGAGAAAGTAACGAATAAGTCCATTCTTCATTATTGTATGAGCCATTGGATTTTTCAATCCAACAATTTGTACCCTTTGGACTAAATATTATATCAAAAAGAGAATACTTGACGATTACTACCTTAGTGTACCTATCTGAGGAAGGTCAACAATCATTAGTGTCTTAGGGGGATGTGTTTGAGAAAGCAGTCAAGTCTAGTTGAATTGACATGAGTACATAGGAAAGACTGTTTGTCATTGTACCATGTTAATGTAACTCATTAGTTGTTCAGCATTCGTATGAAAGATGAGAACATGAGTACATTTAATGATTAAGAGAAAAGACATTGCTTTTCAGGAGGAATTAAAAAATGTCTTCTTCGGTATTTTAGAAAAATAGTTTAGGGTTAGATAAAACGCTTTATGGAGAATGTCTTAAAAGCAACTCTGCGTAGCCAACTCACCTACGTTCCAAACCTGCGCACGAAGGCTCTTGTTCTTGTGTGTTCATGGTTCTTCGCTCAAGGAAGGTTGTAAGAACAAGATAGTTGTTCTGTTCGAGTTATTCTGCTAAGTATTCCCAAAACTCGATTCCTTTTATATATGTTTTATTTTTATTTTTAAACAAACGTTTTATTTATGTTTGTACGTACATATATTCCCAACACATTGCAGAGACTTGGCACCAGAAGCAAAAAGAAACTTATCCAAATGATATTTGTTCATGATTTTTGGTACTGAAATAGATATTTTGAAAGGATAATACTTGCATCTAAGGGGATACACATATTTTGTCATTTGTGAATAATGTATCTTGAGCATATAAACTCACTACGCCACAACACTACATCTACCACGACTAATTGATCACATATGTATAAAGTCCGTTATAAAAAGTCAAATTTAACCATTGATATTTGAAGTTCGTGGTAAATAATTATTATAACAACGGGCATAAACAGACCTGTGGTTGAAATGGTTAAAATAACAACGCGCATTTAAAGCCCATTGTAATTTAACTAAATATTACGACGAGAAAAATTCGTGGTTGCAATAAGTTTTAACAACAGCATCTTTTTAATTTACGACGGACTGTAATTGTTATCTTATGTAATTTAATTTTTTTTATTTTTTAATCAACTAGTATAATAATAGATGCCCAAATTTCAGATCTCAAACCCTATTTACAGTTTTTAGTCAGAAGCCGTCAACCACCAGGTCTCATCCAATTCGCTTATGTTGACGATTTTCCGACCCTAAACTACAGAGACAAAGAGCTCGCGTTGTTTCTCGAGATAGGGTGGGGGGGGGGGGGGGCGGGGGCGGGGGAGAAAGACAGGAGAAAAATGCTGGCTTTCTCCTCCTTCCTCCAAACATGAATGCCAACAAGATCGACGCTGTCAGTGCTAATGCTCCTCCGGGTAGGACTTCGTTTGGGTTTCTTGTTTTTGGTTTAAAGTTTCAGTATTTGTTGGGTTTATTGTGTATTTTAGGTTGGTTTTTATGGTGGGTTGTGTTTGGTTTTTGCAGAATTGACAATCGCATAGCTGCGGCGATTTCTAGGAGTATTGAAGTGGTGGCGCCGTAGCAGAAGAGCTGGGTGGATGAGTTGTTGAATTTAGGGAATGAGAAATTTGATTACGATTGGTGAATAAATTATTGCCAAGTTTAAGTCTTTGATTTTATGCTTATTTTTGGTGGGATTAAATTTTCCTGGGATTAATCAAAATTTTAAGTCTCTGATTGTCCTAACTAGTTGAATTGATGAAGAAAATTGCTAGGGTTGCTAAATTGGGTTTGCATAATGGGAGTTTAGTGTTCCTGCATAATTATGTTTGAATTATGAATAAAAGAACAAACTCCAGAATGGAATAGAGCCAATCTCGCCAAAGACTCATGGTTCTCAAGGCTCCGAATGAGAGAACCAAGGTAACAAAAATGTCAAGACAAATAAAAAAAAATGGTGCAAGCTAGAAAAGATAGGTTAGTTTCATTTGTGGTGATTATTATGCTTATATTCATGGTTTTTTTTGTAAAATTTGGATGGTCATTTTCTTTGGTGTGTCCTTTGAATTCTTTTAGGTGCATTCAGAGCCAGAAGCCATAACGATCGGGATGCAAGAGAGCTGGCAACAAGTCGTTAGTCATGCTATGTTATTGTTTAATCCTTTCCCATTTTATTGTACAAAGGGAATTTCTTTATGTGGGCTCCACACTTCTTATCAAGGCACTTGAAGTTATGAAATCCAGTCCTTGATTGTTCTTAATCGAAAGAAAGCATGTACAATATAGTTTAACTGCAATCATAATGTTTTGAAAAACAAAACACTCTTCTTATTCACAATGCCGTGTATAGTTCACAATTTCCTAAAATTTTAGAGTGGCATGTTTATTCTGAGGAAGATCTCACCTCAAGAGCTCCAAACCTCGATGGTTATTATGGCAAACTCTCCTCTCTCCTAAAATTTTAGAGTGGCATGTTTTGATTGTTCTTAATTACTGTAATGGAAGCCCCATGGAAAACTCTCCTCTCTCCTCTCTCCTCGCTCGCTCTCTCTCACACTCTCTCTCTCACACACACACAAAGGAAGACATGCACATTGATCTTCATATACTTGACAAATACATGAGGTCTCTTTGTGTGTCTCCTTCTAGATTTTGACTATTATTTTTCATGTCGCAATACTCTTCTAGTAAGAAACTCAAATCTATGGTCAGGTGGTTCGAAATAAAAAAGGAGAGCCTTGAATTATAGCGATCTTTTTATTTATTTTATTTATTTATTTTATTTATTTTTTTTACAAGCATCGTGTACTCACTTGCATCAAGATTGCTTGCTTTTTGTGTATTTGATTTTATGAATTTCAAATTTTCAATATATGGGCCCTGAGTGATTAGTTTTGATTTCTAAATTTTATATTTTTCCTTGTTTGTCTCATAGGTGGTTGGTAGTTCTAATTCATGAGGGTTTATAACTCAGATATCAACTACATTTACAGCCACCAGCAATTCTAAAGTGTGATTGGCTTGCAGGAGATGTGTGTCTTCTTAAAGAAACGATTGCAGAGAAGACGAATATCATTGGAAGACCAAGGTTGGAACTAGGACTTGAGTTTTGTTTTAGAGTGTGAAGCAAAGTCTCTACATGTTTTGGTGGTTTGGTATATTTCTTAATATAACTACTCATTTTATTGTTATTTTTAGTGTAATATTTGAATATATGAATTTTAATAAAGTTAAATTTGCAGTTTTGTGTATAAATAACTTTTTTTATATATATAATTAAATAAATTTTAATTTTTTTTTACTTTTGGAAATTTTTTTATAACGAGCATTAGCTGTGATCAATTTGTAATCCACAATGGTCATAGCACGTGGTGTTAGATCCCAATTTACTACGGGCACAATTCGTGGTTACATTGCATTTGACAACGTGCATAGTCCGTGTTAGAAACAAAAATTTCTATCACATCCAAAATACTAACGGGCACAATGTCCGTGGTAGATTGCAATTTATCACGGACATCTATCGTGGTAGATGAACTTTTTTCTTCTAGTGACTCAACAAAATAAATCATTTCAAAATTTACGAGGTTCCTCTACAGTCAGTGTGACCGGAGTACGTCCTCGATGATACATATCAATCAATCACGCGCTTAACATATTCTAGGTCTGTCAAATAATAACTATATGTGTTGTAAAATCGACGATGTGTACAGTGGAATAAATGAAATAAGACAAAAATTTACAAGGTTCTTCTACAGTCAGTGTGACCGGAGTACGTCATCGGGGCAATAGCGGTGCTTTCATTATAATCTGAAAAGGTTTTAATTACAAATGATCCTTGACATTAATCAAACATATCATTTTGGTCATTGACATTGAAAATCAATAGAAATGGTCCTTGAGATTGTCCACCATCCATCATTTTGGTCATTCCATTAAAAACTCCGTTAAGTGTCCCAGAGTTCTTGGTCGGAAGTTTAGGCAGTTTTCAAAGCTTTATAACTCAATCGTTTCTAAACCAAATTTGACTCATAATATATCAAAATGAAGATAGGAAAGTGTAGAATAAGATTATACCTATTTGGAAGGCCAATGGTTTCCGGAGATGGTCGGAAAATAGCCTCAAAGTTGACTGGTCCGAGTGAAAACTTGAAAACTCGCCGGAAACTGGGTAAAATTTAAAAGTTCATAACTTCTTCAATACTCAACGAAATCAAATGATTCAAAAACAAAAATCATACTTCTTGACGAGACGAAGAGAATGGTACCTTTTTGATGGCTAAATCACCGTGGTTTGGCTGGAAAATGGCTCAAAAGTGGTCGGAAAATAGCCATTTTCGAGCCGTTTTCAAACCAAACCACAGCTAGTTAGCGTCGAAAAAGGTACCATTCTCTTTGTTTCGTTGAGAAGTATGATTTTTATTTTTGAATCACTTGATTTCGTTGAGTATTGAAGAAGTTATGAACGTTTAAAGTTTGCCCAGTTTTCAAGTTTTCACTCGGACTAGTCAACTTTGAGGCTAGTTCCTGGCCATCTTCAACAACCATCTTCGTCTCGTCAGAAAATTGCCGCCTGGACAAATTTCCCCTTCTTGCACTTCTGAGATTTTATCTGACCTCATTTTTCTGTCTTCATTTCTGAAAATGGCTTGCCTATCTAATATTTACTTAGATTTGAGTCTTAGGACTGATACAAATGAGCCACATTAGGATAATATATGGCACCCATCCTTCTTATCTTCTAATGGTGTTTTTACGGTTGAGGACTCTGTGATGAAGAATGACCCAACTTCTACAGTGGTAGCTAGGCATCTTCTCACTCCCAAGAACAACAAAATCCTTTCAAACCGGTCTGATGAGTCGGCCGTTCAAGACTCTTTGTCTCTCAGTATTCAGTGTGCGGGCTCTGTTTTTAATATGGGTCAGCGCCTACTTGCTCGAACTCGCCAAGTTGAATCATTGATGGCTGAGGTGACAAGTCTTAAACAAGAGATTAGAGGGCTCAAGCACGAGAATAAAGTGTTACACGTGCTTGCAAATAATTATTCGATGAGCATGAAAAGAAAGCTTGACCAGCTACTGGAATTCGAAAGTCGGACTCAAAATGACAATCAGGGGTTCGAGTCTTTATTCCAAAGACACCCATTGTCTCAGCCGTCTGGAGTTCCACCAAGTATTGAGGCTCCAAATAATTAACCTCTGGTGCCTTCCCCTTCTGGGGTACTTTCGAGTACTGAGGCTTCACATGAGCAACCTTTGTGAAGTCTCCCTCCTATTTGTTTGTTTTAACTCATGTCTGTAATTTCTCAGAGATATTAATAAATAAGCTTTATTTCATTCAGTGTATTGTGCCAAATACAATAAAACATATACTTCACTGAGATGTGGTACTTCTGGACCAAATATCAATTTATCTTTTACCCTCTCGAAGATACATTCTTAGTGTCTAAATCATTTGAGTATTCAACTCATAATCTTCAATCCATATGATTTTTAATATAATGGATAAAATTCGTGTTAGCGTATTGTTCGATCTACAGTTCGAGACAATATTTCTCTCAACACTTTATAATCTTTCTTAACTCTTCAGGAGTTCTTAATTTAATGTCATCAACTCTTACAAGAGATTTTAGTATGTTCCAACAATATCATAATGATAGTTCTCACTAAGGCAATTATACCATCCATTGGTATTGAGTACATAATTTACATTTTTACCTTTCTAGGGTTTTCTTCAAGCAATCTGAATCCTTCAGGGATTTTCTGAATCCTTCAGGGATTTTCTACACTTCATGATGCATTTGCCTTTGGAATTTATACAGAGCAACTTGCTCCTATGTATACTTGAGGGATTTACTTATAGAGATATGATGTTGGCGATTCACAACCCTTCGTATATAATTCTCCATTCATATGAACTCGTTTACAAGAGTCTAATTTTAGGTTTCAATTAGTAGCCTTGTGTCATATCATGTGAGTGTATTTCACTGTATTACAAATGCCCAAATGTAACCTCCTTGGTTCAACATCTTTTGACTATTTGTATTATATTCAAATATCTATAGGTCCATTTTTCCACGTTCTTACAAAATTGTAATGGAATTGCCTTTCTCCATTTTTGGCAAATAATATTTCCTTTCATCGACGAACAAAAGAATGTGACTCAATATCAACACAGCTCATTGATGAATTTAGTAGCTACTTGTAAAAACCAAAATTAACATTGGTTATCAAGGGCATTACGCTATCTCTTGCCTCTTCAAGGGCATTACGCTATCTTTCCCAGGATAGTCATAATTTAGAGAATACGGATCATAACCTCTTCTTGAGCGTTATAGAGCTGGGATTTTAATCTCCACTTTTGGGAGTTGAGTCCTTGGAACCGATACGTCTGTCACACTTTATGCATGAGATATCAAAATTCCCATGTTCGCGGATTGTCCTTTGTGGGACGTGTATCCTTATGACAACTATCATGCTTCCGGCATGCAGTAATTATTCTTCAGGAATGCAATAGTTCAATAGTGTCATATTCTTCTTCTTTCGAATGACCGAACATTTTGAGTCTAAGGGTCTGCCATGCTTCAGGCGTGCAACAAATAAATCATTTTCTGCGATATTATTCTTGTAGGCACATTTGCAGCAAGTACATGTGATTTCATCACTTTCGTTGCATCATTCAATTATTCTTACTTTATTTTCTCATTGATTGCTTTGTGAATCAAAATAAGACAAATTCTCTTCGTTCTTCTGGAACGGTCTTTTCTCATTATTCTTCTAGAATGATGTTTTCTCATTATTCTTCTGGAACGATGTTATTTTCTCCCCCTAACGGTGGGAAAACTATATTATCAAAATCATAGTCCATAAACCGGGAGGTAACCATATCCCTAGTCAAGGGTTCTAACTGTTAAATGATAGATGATGAATCTAATTCACATAAATTCCCAGTTTGCCTTCAGGTCTCATTTTAGTACGTTGTGGCAGTGCAATAGGCACATAGATAACATAACCAAAAACTCGTAAGTGTGCAATGTTTGGACAAACACGAGTTGTACTGAGAAATATTAATGGTTGGTAACTGGTCTTAACCTAACTTAATAGTGAATTATGTAAAATGGTATGTCCACATATAGAAAACTTGCAATTTTATTTTCATGAGCAGAGTGTAGGTAATTAATTTCATCCGCTTAATAAATGCTTATGCTAAACCATTTTGAGTACAGACATGAGGAGCATGGTGTTCGACATCAATGCCCAATGACATGCAATAATCATCAAAACTTTGAGATGTAAATTCTCCAGGAAACATGCATTATATTATCATTTACATACATCAAGGAACTTCTGGTCCTTATTTAATAGCCTATGGATTGAGACTTTCATGGCCCTTATTACAATTAGGTTATGGTAGTTTGGCTCATCAAACTTAAGGTACTCATCAAGGAACTTCATGTCCGATTTTGAGGATCTAGGGACTTCATGCCTAATCTTTTTGCATCATGGGTCTAATCATTTTCTGTGATGAGTATCAAGAAACTTCAGGTTCTGATTTGATCAAGGAATTTCGGGTCTAGTATGTACTCATTGTAACAAAAAAAATACAATAAATAAATTAAAGTAATAGGTAGTAATTCCAACCATGGTAAATAAATTATTTTTAAGTAAATAAAGCTTATGACAAGGGCTTTGATTCAGCACCATTCAGATAAATATCAAAGTTTTAAAAAAAGGGTAATAATTCTACCAACTGCAAATAAATGGAACTTGTGATAGGGCTTTAAACCAACATCATTCACATAAATATGGCAAAACAGAAAAATGCAATGATTGAGTTCCCATCTTTTGCTTTTTCTTTTTTCTTGGTCTGCCACTTTCTTTTCTATCATTCCTTTCATTTTTATTTTCATTTGACAACTCTAAGTCCTTTTAGTTACTCAGGAAGTAATAGTAACAATAAGTTCCAATTGGAGTTCCTCCTCCGTGAGTTTCGAAAAAGTCGAAACGGTTCCCATAAGTTTTGGAGTCAAGAGTGTCTGCAACTTATGAGAAGATCAAATTGTTAGATTTAGCTCAAATTTTAGTATGATATGGATAAGAGGATACCAAACAAATTTCGTGAAGAAACAATTTCGATCTGAGCTACCGAAATGGAGTTTTGGTACTCATAAGGTGCCTGTCCAATTTTCTGCGAAAATTGGAAATTGGTTTGGTATTTTAGGAATCTGCGATGATCGCACCGTTATAATTTTCTGAACATTTGAGAGGTTGTAGGTATTGGGTGGAAGAACAAATATTTTAAGTCTGTATTCTTTTGAGGTCTCTAAGTTAGAGTTTCGAGGCTGTTTACATGGTTGTCAGATTCTCTACGAATTTTGAGTCTGTATTCTTTTGCTTCTGAAAATGATGATGTACAGTCATACAGCAACATATATATATTTGCTTCAAGAAAATTGGTAGTACAAATATTTTAAGATGAAATGAAAAGATTTTCTTATCTGTGAGATTCCAGGCGACAGAGGTGAACATGATTTGTGGTGTTGTGCTTTCCACTGACACGAGAGCTTCTCGTGCTGATAACGTATTGTAAAATTGACGATGTATGCAGTGGAATAAATGAAACATGACACAAAATTTACAAGGTTCCTCTATAGTTAGTGTGACCAGAGTACGTCCTAAGGGCAGTAGCGGTGCTTTCATTATAATCTGAAATCATAAGATTACAAATATAACTCTCTTCTTTCTTCTTTCTTTTCTCTCTTCTCAGCCGTGAAGCTTCTTGTTTTTGTGTGTCTCAATGCTCTCATCTTCAACAATTGATTTTAGGGAGTTTTAATAAAAACACTCCTAGTACTGTTCACTGTTAACGAAAAATCACTTTTTCTTCTTTACCTGACACTATTCACTATACCTTTAAAAATGGCTTTTCATTAAAAGAGAAGTTTTTTTAGACTTTTCGTTAGTTTTCCTTTGATTTTATAGGCAAATACCAACTAGTTGGATAGTCATGGTGGCCAATGGTTGTCAAGCACCAAAAACAGTTGATAGCCATTACTTGATTCCTTTTGAGTGGACATCCACAATATTTACAACAATATGTCATTTACGTGCATAACAACATTATATAGCGATGTGCAAATGTTGTGTACTAATAAAAAAACATCTTGAAAGATAAATTGAACCCTTAGACCATTTCCAACCATTGAAGTAAACTTCAAATTTTAGGTTCTAAACTTACCCCAACTTGCTCGAACCTTTAGGCCAAATATGAGTTTTAACCCAAAATTCATTTCTGTGGCAAATTTAGCCTATGATTCCCCTGGGTTAGTAGAGTTGGTCCACCATATATGTGTACTTTTTTTTTAGTTTTATATTTATAAATTCATTGAATCCAATAGTTAAGATCATATATGATAAAATCCAAGTAAAAAAAAATCTAACGGTCCAAATTTAAATCTAATGGTTAAATTTAGGGTAAATTACACTTTACCACCTAAGGTTTGGGATTGATTTCGATCCCTTACAACATCTTTAAAACATTTCAATTTCATACCTCAAGTACTATTTTATTTCAATATAATACATCCGTTACATTTTCCATCCATTAGTCCGTTAAGAGCTGACGTGGCTGCCACATTTGTGCCACGTGGCTAAACACTTAATGAAAAAATTTTAAAATATTAAAATAAATAATTAAAGAAAAGTTTAAAAAAAAAAAACCAAGAAACCCAGATACCCATCCTTTCCATGCAACCCCCCTCCCCTCGCATCTCCTCCACTCTCTTCACATCCCCAACCCCAAAACCCCGCCCATTTGAGCTACTCCACATTGTCTTTTCCTTTCTCTCTCTGGCTTTTCAATTCAAGAAATCCATTCCAGAAATCAGAGGGCAATGGAATCAAGAACAAAAACCCACAAAAGTTAAGAAGCCTAGAAGAAAGAATGGTCCTTAAGGCACTTTGAGATCGGAAAACCCATCTCCTCCACTTTCTTCTTTTTCCGCTTCTTCTTCCCTCTCGATCCACCGGCGATGCCATGAAGAGGCCTGTCTCGAACCCGACTTTCCATGGAAAATTCGACAATGAGGAAGAAGGTTTTGTCGATGGGGATCCGGGTCGAAGATCCGAGACCAAAATGTTGCGGTAGCAAGGCGGTGGGTTTGCTTCAATGTAAAAGATTTTTGGTGCCCATGTTCGCTAGAAACCATGACTAATCTGGCGAGCCACATCCAAAACTACGAGGTCTGATTCTTCCCCGAGTCCCTTTCTCCCTATTTCGTTCCAGAACCCCTCTACCCTTTTTTACTCTTTCTGTTCCAAAAGACCCGCCACCCTTTTTCCTCTGTAATTCTGCCCTGCAGCCCAACCACAAAACCTACTCTCCCAAAGTCTCTAACCATCTCCGCCTCCCTCCCATTGAGGCAAGACCAACCCCCCCTAAACAATTGACATTGGCGACATAGAAGGTGACTCCTCATCCTTGGGGAAGGAGATGTTGGTGGGCGAGGATGGAAAAGGTTGGTGGGTTGGAGAAGAATGAGAGAGATGGAGAGATGGGGAGATGAGGATGGAAATTGTCATGTTGCACAAATGTGGCAGCCACATCAGATCTTAACGGATTAATGGATGGAAAATATAACGGACGTATTATATTGAAATAAAATAGTACTTGAGGTATGAAATTGAAATGTTTTAAAGATGTTGTAAGAAATTGAAATTGACCTCAAACTTGAGGTGGTAAAGTGTAATTTACCCTTAAATTAATTAAAAATTATCTAAATTAAAAACTAAATTTTTTGGGTTAAAATTTTTAAATTTTAACCCAAGGATTTAAGATGGTCTTAGCATGTACCATTACTCAACAAATTAAAGCATAAGCCTTCATAGAAGTTGGCAACAACAATTAATCCATATAGCAAAAGTGATTGACACAGTTAGCATATTCTTTTAATTGTTTTTGTAATCCATATAACATTAAGGGCAAAATGTCCACCGAGATTGAACCTCGTGTGTCACTTTTTACTTGGTTCTTAATTTCTTCTAAGAGTTGTCAAGAAAATCACTAAACAAAGTTTATTTTATTGCCAAAAAGGCAAAAAAAGATAATTGAATAAGCAGAAATGGCAAACCCAATTGGAGTCGAGACATGATGGCCGACACTCGAATGTGACATAGTCAAAAGGAAAGTGGTGTATAAAATATGGATAAATTTAAACCGAAGTTAGAATTTATTTAAGCTAATAAAGAGAGTGCGCAGTAGTGGGAAAAACCCATAAAACATAAGTAGTCAGAGCATAGATGAGAGTACGACATAAGTAGAGCAGTCGAATCTAGTTAAGATACTTATTACACAACTGGAAATAAGCTCCTACATTTATTTGGGTAGATGTCAAAATCACCAGAGATCCCTCGTATGCCACAAAGGATTCAGCTAACTAAGTCCTGGAAGGGCGAAAAATAGAAGGTGTGAGTGGGCAAAAACAAAGGTTTATGAAACACATTTATTTTCCGAACATACTAACCTCTCGCAATAAAACACGTATAGTTTCTACAAAATCATACTACGTATAAGTATGAAATCAAAGATAATTCAACAATAGGGCAAGAAACATACAAATCATAATATCTCAACCTTGGCATAAGAAAATCAAGTGCTCATCAATCTATGCTAACACGCGAGTTGAAATTCTGACATAATATACGCTCTAGTACTACAATTACGTGAAGACTAGCACTAGGTGCATCACATATAAGTCTTAGTTGCCTATTGCAACCTAGGATAGGACTGGCACCTAGAATGGATCCAAAGTGAGCGCGCGGCGCGATGTGAACATACACGTGAAGCCTGGCCCTGGCCCGGGCGAGTACTACACCAGTGCAAGCATGCATGATGAGTAGGTATAGTGTATATAAACATGCCATGACAATTTATAAATCTCAACAATATAATAACACACTTAAAATGAATTAAAAACATGGCATGTTAGGCATAATATTAGTCCAAAAGAATTTGTAGAAACCATAAAACTTTATTATATATATATATATATATATATATATATATATATACGAAAACATTCTACGTGACGTCATGAAGTAGCACGCGCCTTCACGCGGTTCCACGAGCTGCCAACTTGCGGCCACATGCAGGTCACGCGTTAGCAGGTCTTTAGAGAATATTCCGTTAGAACTGACAGAATATTTCTTTAAGTCTAACGGTGTTACCTTAATAGAGTCAGCAACTGCGTGAGAATATTTCGTCAAATTTAATGGAATATTCTCTTTCTTCTCTAATTTTTCGATCACTGTCGCCGTCGTCTTGTTTGTCGGAATCTGGAAAATTTTGCCGGATTATCTTAAAAACTTCATATCTTCTTATTTCTTAACCATTTTCGTTGTACTTCATATGGAAACGAAGCTTGGGAAGAGAAGAACAAGTTTGTACCTTTTGAAAGTCCAAAAAGTTGACAGAAATAGATTGCAAATGGCTCGAAGGTCTCAGCCCTAATTCCAACATCCCAAAGCCACGTGTTTACACGTTGACTTCAATTTAAACTAGGCTAAAGACGTCGGGGGGTTGTGTAGTTGCTCCAAGTTGGGCACTCAAAACTCGTTTGTTTTTGAATCAGCTCGTACTGATGAACTCGTGGGGATGAGAGGAATATGATGGTGGTGGTATAAAGTCCGATCTATGATGTTTGATGATGATCTTTGTTATTGCAGAGAGAAGAGAGGTACGATGAGAGAAAAGAAGAAGAAAAGAGAGATAGAGAGAGGGAGAGTTTCTGATTGGACAAGAGAAAAATGGTTTTTGATTGGGTGATGGAAAAAAGGGAGAAAGGTGGTTGGTTGGTGTGGTAAGTGAGGGACCGGTTTTTAAAATGGGAAATGGTTCAATTTACACAATTTAAAACTAGAAAATATCTAGCTCACCCTATCTAAAACACTGTTCACTAACACTGATTAATTCGCATACACGTTTACAATTTTACCTATTGTTAACGTACTTTAACTAAGCATAACTTCTTCGTTACAAGTTCGATTTGAGTCTAGCTCGCGCTCACGTGTTTATAATAACGAGTACTATTTAATTACGATAATAGGAAAAATAATTTAAAAGCCGAACAATAAAATGTTGGAGCAATATTAAAAAAATATGAAAAATAACAATATAATTCCAATGATAATAATCATAAAGAAATTCACAACATCAATTATATATGAGATTAATATAAACAACTAGAGAGAAAGTTAGGAAAACTAACAAACTTGGAGATTGAGGCTTGCGTAAATTCAATGTCCTAAAGACAGAATTTCACCTCTACTCTTGTGCTTGTAGTTCGGTAAGTGTCAATTTCCTAGGATTCAACAATCTATAATTTGAAGTCGAAGTGCTTCAATCCTTGGACTCTGGTGAACTTTATATATTCCTTACTCTTAAGACATGACTCGGAATTTGATAAACGAAAAATGAAAGAAATAGAGTGGGGAAACACTATTTATCAAGAGTAAAAATTAACTCTAATTTTGTACATTTAATGATAATTGTTTCATGGGTTTATATAGAATCCATTGTGTTATTTGGTGTAAAGATGCAACTTTACTTCTATGTAACCTACACCACTCATCAAACTACACGTCCCAATTTACAAATAATATGATGCAATTCTTTGCATCAGACGCAACACTTAAGAATAAACAAGATTAATTTTTTTCATTTAATATTTTGAAATTAAATACTATAATATCCAATAAATATTATAATATAAATTTCCAACATAAACGTCCACGTCGGATTTCGCTTTGCCAAAAAAGGCATAATTGTTATTTTGCACACTCGGGAAGGATATTACATGAAAAATTAGGGATGGGTCGTCACAAGAAAAGTGATATATAGAAATCAGATGCACAACATCAAGATCTCACTGAGAATATAATGAATATATTTTGGCAAGGTAATTGCTTTTTATATTTCAATGTATATACAACTGTCAACCAAATTTGGGATGTCTTAGGCCTAGAATTTCTTTTTAACGTTATTGCAAAAGATGTAAACATTCCAATTAGAATCTAATAAAGTTTACCCTTTGACAAAAAAAAAAACCCAAATAGGGTTAATAGCTTAAGTATACATCAACCAAATAGGGTTAATAGCTTAAATTGTATATTTATTTGCATGGAATGAAATTGCAAATACTTGTTAATGTTGGGCACTTTTAGGCCCACATAATAGTGCAAGTTGGTAAAGAAGTCACGAAAAGCTTAAGGTAAAGCCAAAGCCCAAGGTCCAAGGGGTTTAAACAAAGATTATACAAACGTTCAACCCATAATTATTATTTTATTAGCATGGCGTGATTGTAAATTTTCATCACGATTTCATACCTTTGCATGTATTTAAGCTTAGCTTGGGGTATTTTTACAACACGGGCTTCGAAACGTGATTGAGCTTTGCATGTGTGATTCTTGAGCCTTAACAACATCACTCTATAGTTATAGTAAATAACCATTTCAACAGTGTTACATATACCGAATTTGGGTACTATATGATGTCGCATATTCTACACTATATAATTTTTTATTACAATTATTAATCAAATTTTAACTTGAAGTAAAGCAAAAAATTAATTGGTGCCACATCAATGCATAAACCTAGTGTGCCTAGCATTATTCTTTGCAAACAATCCAGTCATAAATTTGGAATGTTGAAATATTTGTATGCCTTCTATTTTTTTCTCTCCTGCAACCTCCTTTCTCTCATTTTCTAAAATAGAAGCCCTAGCACTGTAAGTCTTAGCTGTCGTTCCTTGCTTTGGCTTGGGGCTGGCAACTACCTCTCCTCCCTCCTCCTAGCGCCCATTCTCCTCCTAACCGCTCCATCTTCATACCCTCTCTACTCCCCGCCTCCCATCCCCTCTTTTTCCCCTCTCCACCCCCTCACGACCCTCCCTCTCCTTTTCCCTTTCTCCCCAGTTGTTGGTGTTGCGAAGCACCTCTTCTCCACCACCATTTTGTGGGCAACCAATTTTTGTGGCTTTGGTGCACCCACCACAAATTTGAGGTTTATTGCCTCACAATGCTTTTTCCTTGATTTAGGCAAGATCTACGAGTTTGGGAGGGTTATTGGTTGAGGTGGATCTCACTAGAAGCAGTAAAGTTGCAGGTTGAGATAAGCCAATCATTGGAGACGAGCCAGCCAGAGGATTTTGTTTCTCAGATTAGTTAGTGCAGGTCAACATAGGTTTGTTTGTACCGTATATAGCCGGTAATGTCTTGCATAGCCAGTGATGTGGCCCTACATGTGTGCGGTGATTTTGATGTGGCCTCACTTATTTGCGATGGTTTGATGTGGTCTCGATTGTGTGACAGTGATATTACGTGTGTTCCAGTATAAGTATGTTGCGTCAGTTGTTATTGTGGCAGATTTAGACCCAAATGCTTGTGCTAGGGTGTGTGAACTTGGTAGCCAATTAGGGGTTTATCACCATTGCTTGTTTGTTCGAATTACATCGAGATCAAATATTTGATCACTGAAAATTGCACCCACGCCTATCTCTTAAGAACACCTAATATTTATTAGGTATCAAGCTTTTACATGTAAGCGACAAAAAAGTTAATTTCATGTATGTTTATTATCACTTTCATAAAAATCTTTTACTATTTTAAAAGTTCTTGAGATGGTCCTTTTTATTAATAATTAAGGCAATACAAGATGTGGGATGGGCAGCCAAAAGCTTCCTATATACATGTACATTGTGAACTTTGGG
Organism: Crataegus laevigata; assembly: GCA_963580275.1. Lineage (NCBI taxonomy): Eukaryota > Viridiplantae > Streptophyta > Magnoliopsida > Rosales > Rosaceae > Crataegus > Crataegus laevigata. Next base: position 7,355,408 of record OY756946.1, on the reverse strand, counting down.
TTGGCTTTGGTTTTTTCCTTCAAACATTGAAGACAAGTTAAAGTTTGGTTGGCTTTAGTTTTGGTTTTTGCCTTCAAACAAGATAAGTTAAAGTCGGGTTGGCTTTGGTTTTTGCCTTCAAACATTGCAGACAAGTAAGAGTGCACCCATAATACAAAGCAGACAGTAGGCAAAGTGTGTGATGTTTGCGATGGAGTATTGACGTGTGATTTTTTCAGACTATTGACTAGGATTATCTGTTTCAATTAGTGATCTTTAGGGTGAACGCACATAGTTTGAGCTCAAGTGTGTGAAAATTTGTTTATGAAACTAGTTGTAAACACAAAACTTTCTGCAATGAATAAGATAAGAACACATGCACAAAATAATATTTGTATTAATGAGTTTTTAAGTTAACGACACTTCATCTTAAACGGAATATGATTTTCCCATGGTTGTGGCTTGGCTTGATCTTTAGATTAAAATGGTATTGAAATTGGTAACCACATATACGATATAACCAGTCTTCCAATATAAATTATTAATATTTGTACAAGCTCTTTTATTTTTCCAATCATTTCTTACGTTGTCACTCAACAAAGCCGGCCCAAAGGCCATTAAGGCGAGCAAGGCCTGTGCTTCGAGACTCTCACTTTGAAAGATGTCTCATTTTATTGGGTAAATCTCAATTTATTACTCTTAAATTTCATGATTTTTAATATTTAGTACATGAAATTTTTTTTGTTTTAGAGTTATACATAAAGTGCTAATGCTGGGATCATCTCGTACATCCGTTAATCTAGCTGTTAAATCAGCCGTTAACTGATGATGTGGAACCAATGGAAATAATGATTCGAGACCACGTCTTAATATAGGGCCCACATGAATATTAAAAGTTTTAAAAAAATTAAAAATTAAAAAAAAAAAATTCTGGGCGTTCACCCGACATCTTCTGCAGTCCGGAGCTCTCCCACCCTGTAGTCACACTCAACACTCTCGCTATCTCACCCTCACCAAATCACTCCCACACTCCCCATAAGATCCCCACTCTCCCTTCCCACTTTGACATTCTCTCTCACCAACGGAGGAAGACGACCAACAAAAAGCTGCAAATTTGATCAAAGAGCTCGTCATCCGCCTCCGCTCCTAAAACCCCAATTCCAAATCTCACCCACCGACTCCAAACTCCTTGGAATTCCAGAGCTCGCTTCGTTATGCTTTCAGCTTGATCTCCAGCCGATTAACTCCGTTTGTGGCTCCCGACGCCGCCAGCCATAGCCCAGTTCATCAAGTGCCGCCTCGCCACCCAAGGTATGTCCTCGCAAGCCCTCACTTTTGCCGACCTTTATACCATATTCTCGTCGAAAACCGGCCCGGGAAGTGTAAATAAACCCAGATTAAAACCCCAGTAAACAAAGCCAAAACGAAAGCGGAAGCGGTGACAACTCTGACGATGACTCCCAGACCTTCTTTGTAGAGATGTTTATGCAGGAAGAAGACGACTTGCTGTTCTTCTGATTAGTACTGGTAGCACTGCTAAAAGAAAACCCACTTGGCGAAACGGTGGAGATTTGACTGAATTGGTAGTTGGATTCATTAGAGTGGTGGTCGGCGGTGGCGGAGACGCCGACCCAGATGGCGAAACAGGGGAATCGAACGACGAGCTGAAGCTCCACCACTCGACGCTGCGAATCTCCGTACTTTCCTGGGTCGACCTGGAAAACCCAACGTACATAAAATCGCTTACGTACTGGCCCAGATCGAGAGAGAATGATCGAATCGGATCTTCGGGTTTCAGATTTGAGTACAAAACCGAGACGTTGATGACCCTACTTGACCCGTTCACCTAATCGCCACCCTTGAGATCGATGTCAACGGAGCTCTCCCACGTCTCCCTCTGATCCCTAATCCTAACCCTAACCTTGGAAGAAAATAGTAGATTTTTTTTTGAATTTTTAATTTTTTTTAATATTTACGTGGGCCTCATATTAACACGTGGCGCCACGTCATTAGTTAACGTCTGACATAACAGCCAAACTAACGGATGTATGAGACTGTCCCAAAATTAACACTTTAGTATGACTCTGGGACGAAAAAATTTGATGTACCAAATGTTAAAAACCAAGAAATTTGAAGGTAGTAAGCTGAATTTTACCCCCATTTTATGTTATACATTTTTTTACATGTATGTTTAAAATGTCATCTTCATAATATTCGTGACAAAAGAGAAGGGAAAAAACAAAAAATTTCTTATCCTCCTAGTTTCTCTAGTTTATTTAAAGAAATTCTATTAAAGTACTACATTAGGAAGAATCCATTTCATTTTCATCTTAAGCCTCATACTGCATTTGGACGACTCTGAAATATAGGTAAAAAATTATTGAAAATAACCAAGTGGGGGATCACGATTCACGAATGCCTTCGCTAAGATCTCTATCAAATAAGAACATAGTTGCCAGATACGAGTCCAATTTGAGTTCGCCAGATACGGGATTCGGTAGCAACATAAAGTATCATTGGCCAGAGAGTAGGCATAAACAGTACGGTTTTCAGTTTGATTCGTTTTAAATTCATTAAAAAATGTAAATTAGTTTGTATATAAAAATATTGATAATAATACATTTATAATTAGTTTATATTTAAAAATATTGATAATAATACATTTTCTTGGAAGATGAATAGATAGGAATTAAAACTAAAATGACTCGAATACCAAAGACTTATCATTTCCCTTGATTATTTTTTCACGTAATCATCATTTATCTTTTTAATATTTTTTTATTAAATATATATCCATTAAACAAATAATTAATTTATTTGTACACATTTCCTATCCTTGCCCTTTGTTATAACTTATATCTTCTCGATTCTCACTGTTCTCATTTCAATTCTTTGTCCCTCCCTCCTCTCTCTCGCCTTTTTTTTATTTCTCCGACCTCTCCTTTTTCTCCTTCACCAACAAACACAAACCCTAATAGGGTTAGAGACATTGAATTCACAACCAAACAGTCAAAATATCGATACATACATACTGATACAGAGTTCGAACACTCAATGACCGAATCTGGCAACTATGGATAAGAAATATAGGTAAAAAGTTCACCAACAGCAGTTGAAAAGTCATATACGAATCGTAAAAGGCAAAAGTGTATCTTCACATGGCGAACGGTCTCCCCAGTAATGACCCATGCACGCACTTTCATTACTTTCTGCAATATTAAATCCGATTTAAGTGAACTTTTCACTAAAACACTACTTAATTAAGAATTAATTGATAATGCTCTTTCTTAATTAAAATATATAATTGTACATCACATCATTACCTTCACAGTCAAGCAATTAATCCAAAATCAACAGGACCAGGGTGAGTGAGAGTTGGGTTTGCTCAAAACCTTTGTGTGCGTCGCCATGCAAATTATCTAGACCGTCCGTTCTACAATTTGATTAATCTATTGAGAATAGACGGTCCACTACCATCATTCTTTCTCTTCAACCTGATTAGTTCTTTTAAAACAGATAATTCTTAATATAAAATATATCGTTGTACTAAAAAATTATAAATAAATTGTAAAAGTAAAAAATGTATCTTCATAATGCGAATGGTCTTCCCAGTAATAATCCATGTTCGCATTTCATTACTTTCTGCAATATTAAATTCGATTTAAGTGAACTTTACACTAAAAACTACTTAATTAAGAATTAATTGCTATGCTCTTTCTTAATTAAAATATATAATTGTACATCATATCATTACCTTCACACTCAAGCAATTAATCCAAAATCAACAGGACCAGGGTGAGTGAGTGTTAGGTTTGCTCAAAGCCTTTGTGTGAGTCGCCATGCAAATTATCTAGACCGTGCGTTCTACAATTTGGTTAATCTATTGAGAATTAGACAGTCCACTACCATTATGCTTTCTCTTCACCCTGATTAGTAGTGGGGAAGTCAGGATTTGCCGAAGGGAGGGGCCAAATTCAAAAGAGTGCAAGGTTCAATTGAAACGGCTGCTTTCACATTAGAGAGTGCAAAGTTTTGAGTCAGTATTCATAGTAGAAAATAGTATCTCTACCAAAGCTGTTGTAAGCAATAATATCAAAGTCAATATAAGCAGAAAGTATAACAAATTTAGTTTCCAAAAACAAAAAACAAAAAAAAAATGAAAACAAAATAGTTATCAAACAATGTTTTTTTAATATAATAACAACTACGTTTATAATTAGTACGAGTTTCTTTGGTTTTAGGATAAAATAAAATTATCAGGCCACTAGTTTTATATATAATCGACATGTGGGTGGGACAAGTTTGTGGGGTTTTAGAAGTGAAAAAGGAAAACAAACAACCATGCAGCCCTTCCCCAATAGATTATAAAAAAAAAAAAAACAAACAAACGCAGACTTTTATTAAAGCCAAGCCTTTTAAATGACAACATTTTAAGCTTTAAAAGAGAAAAAGAGAAAGCAAAACTCTACTTCTTCTCCGCGAGCTGTAGCCACTCACCGTCGACTATGCATCTAAACCCAGCCAACAAAATCTGCCCAGATAATCGGGAGGTCCTCATCCCTCCAACCTCTCTCCTCCGTCTTCGTCATTCCTCTGCAAATCCAACCAAACTATTGCCCTTCCTCTACAAATTTGACCAAGATAGTGCACCGGCCAAAACCATTTTTTACAGGTACCATGAATTCTGACGAGAGTGGAGGGGCTGAACCAACGCTCCTAGGAGTGTTTTCCGGTGAGGGGAGGGGGCGGTCGCCACTCCTTGCCCTCACATAGATTCGCCTGCTAATTAGTTCTTCTAAAATTAATAGTCCTTAGTTGTAAAATATATTGTTGTAATAAATAAATAAAACTAAAGGCCCTTAATTACAACCCCTAATTTGAGTAAAAATACAATATTCATTAATAAGAGAAGAAAATTACAATGGAAAAAAATAAGCTCCATCGACTAGTATCTGATCAAGATCCCACTATTGTGTTCTTGTGCGAGACTAAAAGTGATTCTCGTTGCATGGAACGTTTACGTTTTAAGTTGAATTTTGATCACTGTTTTTCAGTTGATAGTAGAGGTAATTCAGGGGGCTTTTGTGTTCTTTGGAAGGATGAAATAAAATTATTTTTATGCTCTTATTCTCAAAATCATGTTGATTTTGATGTGGGTGTGCCGGGTGATATAAACTATTGGCATTTCACTAGGTTTTATGGTTATCCAGCTACTAGTGATTGGTTTAAATCTTGGAGGTTGTTGAAATCACTTGCATGTAACGATTCCATACCGTGGTTGTGTATTGGTGATTTTAATGAAATCCTTCAAGCCTATGAGCAGGAAGGTGGTAACATTCGGCAAGATAGACAAATGAAGGGTTTTCGAGATGCAGTGGAGCAGTGTCGGTTGGTGGATCTTGGGTTCGTAGGAAATAAATTCACATGGTTCACAACGTGGGGTGGTGGAATTAAGGTTCGTCTGGATAGGGCTCTGGGTACTCAAGCTTGGATGGAGCTTTTCCCCAATATTAAAGTGAAACATTTGAATAAAACTACATCAGATCATGTGCCGATTTTATTAAACTGGTTGGGGCGATCCCTAATCCGAGGAAAGAAACACTTTCGATATGAGGAAAGTTGGCATTTTAGTGAGGGTTGTACCTAGGTGGTTCAAGATGGATGAGACCTTGAGGTGGACGGTTCTCTAATATTCCAGGTTACTGAGAAAATCAAGAAGAAAAAAAAAAACCCATCTTCATCTTCTCCAACCCTCATTCCTTGCAACACACCCCTTTATTTCCCCTCCAGTCTTCCCCAAACCCACCGCACCCATCCTCCACGTCCTCCTCCGCACTTACCCTCGTACCACCCTCTTCCCTCTTCTACACACTCTACTCCTTAAATCCACACACATGGGGGAAGACGGGATCTGGGTTGGCAGGGAAAGAGAGATGGGTTTTCTTTTTCTTTTTCTTTTTCTTTTCTGGGTTGCAGGTATTGGGTGCGGAGGAGGAGGTGGAAGATGGGTGCACAGTGGGTTTGGGGAAGAAATGAGGGAGAAGAAATGGGTGGGTTGTAGGGAAAGCGGGGTAGGGGAAGACGAAGATGGGGTTTTTTGTTTTTATTTTTGGGTTGTAGGTTGGGCTCAGGTTGGGGTGGGGGAGAGAAGCACATGGAGGATGGGTGGGAGTGGTTTTGGCCCGGGGGGGGGGGAGCGGGTAAGGTGATGGGATCTGGGTTTTTTTTAAGTTTTTTTTTTTTGAATTTTTTTGAATTTTAAAAAAAAGTTGCCACGTGGCACACATTTGGCAGTCACGTCAGTGCTTAACGGATTAATCGATGAAAAATGTAACGGGGTTTTTATTTTGGAATAAAATAGTACGTGACATATAAAAGTGAAATGTTTTAAAGATGTGGTATGTGGTTGTAATAGACTTCAATTTTGAGGGGGTATTATATAATTTATCCTAAATTTAATATACATTAAACAATGATTGATGTTATAGAAAGTCACTCTCATTTTAAACGGAGAAGATTTGGTCTATGTATAGTAGGATTTTGCACATATGTGAAGTTTCGAGTCAATAATACAAATATATGTGTTAATTTTTTTAATATATCCTTGTTATTGATGCTTAACATTACCGTAACAGTGACATGTTATTCGAATTGTTCTTATCGTGTGATAAATACCCACAATTTCATTTTTCAATATTAAAAGACAATAATATTTTTATGCGTACTTATCTATGCAATAGGTACGGACTACAGTTCATATCCCCTATTTTAATCTAGGGAACTTTAACGAAAAGCTCCCGGTACTGTTCACTTTAACGAAAAACCACATTTTTACACTAAAAAGTCAATCCTGGTACTATTCACTTTACTCTTTATTTTGTCCTTATCGTTAAAACTCAAAGTTTTCAAGCACTTTTCATTAGTTTTCCTTTTAATCTAAAGCCATGCGGCGCACTCATGTGCACGTATATGCAAGGATTTTGGGAATCTTTCCTATACTTTGTGGGCTGTCTTTATCCCGTTCAGTTCAGCAATGTTGTGGTTTTTTTTTTTCGGGCCACGAACAATATTGGTTTTTTATGTTCGAATATTGTTGTTTTTGTTATGAGCTGGGAATCAATCTGACCGAATGGCTGATCTGAACTAGTGATGGGTTTGATTTTGTTTTGACCACAGAAAAAGTTAGATAATGATTCAAAAATTGAACTGAACGGTAACAAATTAATTTGATTACAGTTTTAAGCTTTTGTAAATCAACTTAAACTAAATCGAACAAACCATGTACATAAATGATATTTAATTAGTTTATTTCATGTGTAATTTTATTTGGCCTATAACAATGAATGATGTTGAATTTTAATGTGACAACCCATCCCTAATTTTACGATTTTATTAACTTTAAAATCGTAAATTTTACAAAAATGCCCTTAGAGGCAAGGACTTTGACTTCCATTGACCATCGTCTAGAGAAACGTATGACTTATTCTTATAGCTTATCCTCGTAGTACTCGTCGCTACGAACGTATGGACGTGAGTTAGACCCGAATCGGATTTGTAATGAAAAAGTTACGCTCCGTTAAAGTATGTTAGTTACGGTTATTTTTGTACACGTGCGTATAAATTTACAGTGTTGGAAACACTCTCAAATAGGCAGATTTTGTACATTTTAAGTTGTACAAAATCCACCCATCCAATCTAAAAGAGGGATCCAGTCCCCTTTCTTTCACACCAATCAACTTTTGCTTTTCCTTCTTTTCCTCTCCACCACTCACATCCTTTCCCTCATTTTTGGCAACCAATCAGAAACTCTTCCTTTTTTTTTCTCTCTCTCTCTCTCTCTCTCTCTCTCTCTCTCTTTTCTTCCTTTTCTCTCTGTAAACCGAGAGATCTCACTCTCATTCTCTACAAACATACACACATACACATATGTACATTGAACCACCACCACCGTGGTTCATCCTGTGGTAGCCTCAACACCCTCGAGACCCCTCCATCTCAGAACCAAACCTGGCAGAGGTCCATTTTCCCTTCTTCTTCCATGCACCTTGGAACCACCATGGTTCATGAACTGTTCCGATGAGTTCTCGCCGTTCACAACTTAGGTAAGCGACGAGAAAACCCTAAGAACCTTCATTTCATTCCTTTGGGTTGATATTTTGATCTCATGTACATGTTTTGTACGAATGTTTTAGCACAGAACGCTCGAGGGGGAGATTGCTCAGTTTCCAGCCAAGGAACTGTGACCGTTTGGCCACTTTCAGCGGATTTTTCAAGTCAACCTTAACCCCAACTAGACTCCTTGACACACCGGTACCCGAAAGTAGGGCATGCTGGCCGTCACGTGAGTGTGACGTAGCCATGTGCGCTGTGCGGAAGCGAAGATCGATGACGAAGTACGAATGAATTAAAACCGAAGTCTAGCAACCCAGAAATGAATGTGTGCTAGAAGTATTACAATACTTATACATATTCAGAGCGTACTAAGTCGACTGCAGTCAAGCATGAATAAAAGAGTTATTTACACCATCGGTGCCCTACATATGTCAAATCTGTCAGAAAGGCCGAAGGATCCTCGATGTGCCCAACTCGGAAATTCAAGCTATCTAGAACCTGGAGGGGCGAAAAACAAAGGGAGTGGGTCAGCAAAAACAAATCCTTTTTCAAAAATCATTCTTTTCTCAAAATTCTAGCCCCTCTCCGTAAAACCTGTATAAGTCCCAGAAAGTAATACGTACATATATATCTCAATCTTTCTCAGCATAAAACGTTTTCAAAGTATTTCAAATATATGCTGTGCAATGCATTTCAAGGCCATCTGAATCTCATCAACAATGCCATACTATGCATTATCATAATCATATCGCTATTATATATCATCTCAGCCCTCAGTTGTAATATAGCTCATAACATCTCTCTATCTCATCATCATATATATATATATACACTGCACATACATCAATATCATCATCATTAACAACGCTGTATCAATAATAAATGCTCTAGTGCTACAATCACGTGAAGACTGTGCGACTGAACGCGAGTCACCTACATGTCGTACCCACTCAAAAGTGGTCTATACGACAAGACTGTGCACCTAACTTGGATCCAAGGCGAGCATGCGGTGCGGGAGGTGAACGACACGTGAAAGACTGTGCCCCTATCTCTGGGCGTGAGCACTAACAGTATGTGCAGGTCTATGAGCTAACAATTCATGATATCTCATCATTTCACATCATATCTCATCATATTCGTTCTCAACTATGCATGTACCTACCTGGTACTTACCTGGCGTCCTCGGCACCAACATATGCATGAAATGTATAATTAAATACTCATGCATCAAAATCAAGTCTTTATGCAAGTCGAAAAACGTATTTTTCCATTTAAAAAGCGATTCTGGGAAATCATTAAATATATATAGGTTATACGGAAATAATATTGCCCACTCACTGATAAATAGCTGGATCGTAGCCCCCACGTCTAGCTTGGCTACGCTCGTCCTCGGAATATGTCTCACCTATATGAGAAATTACTAAAAATACGTTATTTAAGCACCTATGCGCTAAAACGGAAATAACTTCTCGTACATAGCTCCAAAAATTACATGTAAATATACCAACGCGACCTACACGACGTCACGGACGTCGGGGTATTTTTAGAAAAAATTTCTGACGTGGCACGCGCCCCCACGCGCCTGACGTGGCACGGGCCTACGCGCGCGAGTAAAGGCTACTCGCCCCTGTCCTCTTGTCTCGCCGGACTGGTTTTTCCGGTGACCGGAAAAACTTCCGTGTGCGATATCTCACTCGTTTCTCAACCATTTTGTCCCATTTTTCTTCCTACATGCTCTAAATTAAGAGTACTACAAGTCTATACCTTCAAAAACCTCGAAAATTAACGAGGAATTCGTCGGGAAATCTCCAAGAGTCCGGCCATCTCCGTTCTACGTGATCCCGACGTCCCAACACTTCCAACACGCCACTCCGAGCCTCCTTGGGACCTCACGACGGTCGCTGTGATTTCAGATTTTCCTAAAACGCAACGTAGAAAAAGTTGATGAATAGTGCCATTTACAAAACTTGAATTTTGGACGTGAAATCGTCGTAGTTCTTACTTGAAATTGGTATGGTTGAGTTCGTATGGACATCACAATCAAGAATACGTAATTTGTTTCGTCGATCTACTGAGTTTTTGATATGGGTTGGTGTATGCCGTGGGTTTGGCGAGAGAGAGAGTGAGTCTGAGGGACGTGAGAGAGACAGAGAGAGGGTGGACCAAGACCACCAAACCAAAATTATTTCCTAACTTTTCTTTGGTACCCAACAACTTCAATAATTATGTAATTGGCCCAAAAATTAACAATTCTCGCATAAACGTTCGTCCGAACTCAAGGGCATAATAGTTAATTCATAACGTCGAAATAAAAATTTCGGGACGGGTTGTTACAATCTACCCACCTTATAAAAATTTCGTCCCGAAATTTCATACAACACATAAACTAGTATCCATAAAACAACCTCGGATACATCTCTCTCATCCTGTCCTCAGTCTCCCAGGTAGCTTCCTCAGCTGAGTGGTTCCTCCACAAAACCTTCACTAATCGTACAGTCTTGTTTATGAGTTCTTTATCTTTCCAATCAAGTATCGTCACTGGCTCCTCATCATAAGTCAAATATGGGTTAATCTCCAAAGGTTGTAGAGGAATCACATGTGATGAGTCTGAAACATAATGTCGAAGCATCGAAACATGAAACACATTATGCACTCTGGACAACTCCGAAGGCAACTCAAGCCTGTAGGCCACTTCACCGACTCGCTCGGTGATCCGATAAGGTCCAATATACCTAGGACTCAATTTACCTTTCTTTCCGAACCGAACAACACCCTTCCACGGCGATAACTTAAGAAACACCCAATCATCAACATTATACACTCGATCAGTGGCATGTCTGTCCGCTAAACTCTTTTGGAGATCTTGGGCGGTCTTCAGATTAGCTTTAATAATCTGAACATTCTGAGTAGTCTCCTCTACTATCTCAGTGCCCACTAAAGCTCTTTCGCCAACCTCTGACCAACATAAAGGTGTACGACAAGGTTTCCCGTAAAGTGCCTCGAACGGTGCCATCCCGCAACTAGAATGAAAACTATTAATATAAGCGAACTCCATCAAATCCAAACGCTGATGCCATGAGTCGCCAAACTGCAAAACTGGGGATCTCAGCATATCCTCCAAGGTCTGAATAGTTCTCTCTGATTGACCGTCCGTCTGAGGATGATAAGCCGTGCTGTACAAAAGTCTCGTACCCAACGCCTCCTGGAAAGCAATCCAGAACTTAGAGGTGAATCGAGGATCGCGATCAGAGACAATACTTACTGGAACACCATGATACTTCACGATCTTCGATATGAATAACTCGGCCAACCGATTCAACGAAAACTTTTCCCTGACTGGAATAAAATGCGTTGACTTCGTGAGTCGATCGACAATCACCCAAATTCCATCATATCCATTCCGAGTACGAGGGAGCTTGTACACAAAAATCATGGTAACATTTTCCCATTTTCACTGTGGAACGGAAAGTGGTTACATCAACCCAAATGGTTTCTTCCTTTCGACTTTGACTTGCCGACATACTTTACAATTTCTCTTTTCATACCCGACCAAAAGTAAAACGATCGAATGGTATGATACATCACACTTCCTTACATAAGAATACCATTTGATTTTCAAATTCGTAGGTCTTTCATTTTCTCATCGTTCCGTAATTAAATAAGTTCTTGGGTTTCTTTATCATTAAACTGGGCCTCTAGTATACGATCAATCAAACTGGCCTAACTTGAAAACTAACAAGTAAAGCATTTCCTCGATCATCTACTACCGAATTTCTCAACTCTAGCTATACTCCGTCGATCTCAACTCTGTAAGAAGCGGAATACGGCTCGCATGGAACGCGTTAATTCTGCCCTGGGACTTCCTGCTAAGAGCATCAGTTACCACATTTGCACGACCAGGGTGGTACTCAATCGTGCAATCGTAGTCGCTCAATAATTCAATCCATCGACGCAGGCGAAGATTTAAATCTTGCTGGGTGAAGAGGTACTGGAGACTCATATGATCTGAGAAGATCCTGCATTTCTCATCATAGAGGTAGTGTCTCCAAATCTTCAAAGCAAAGATAATGGCAGCCAATTTCAGGTCGTGTGTAGGGTAATTCTTCTCGTGAAGTTTCCACTGGCGCGAAGCATAAGCAATCACCCTACCGTGTTGCATCAAAACGCAACCCAAGCCATTCAACGACGCATCACTGTAGATCTCGAAATTACCATCGTCGTCAGGAAGCGTCAAAACAGGAGCATGAATGAGACAATACTTCAACTATTGGAACTCCGCTCGCAATCATCATCCCACTCGAACTTGACGTCCTTCTTGGTCAATTTCGTCAACGGCAATGCCATAATCGAAAAGTCTTTAACGAACCGCCGATAGTAACCTGCCAAACCAAGGAAGCTCCGAACCTCGAAGACGGTTCGTGGCTGTTCCCAATTCTCCACAGCCGCAATCTTCTGAGGGTCAGCCTGGATCCCCTGAGCTGAAACATCGTGCCCTACGAAAGTAATCTGATCTAACCAGAACTGGCACTTACTGAACTTAGCATATAATCTGGGTTCCCTCAGCTTCTTCAACACCAAAGAATGACGTCGAACATGATCTTCTTTTGTCTTAGAATACACCAGAATATCATCAATGAAGACAATGGCGAATCTGTCCAAATACTACTGAAATACCTTATTCATCAACCCCACGAAAGCTATTGGTGTATTCGTCAATCCAAATAGTATCACAAGAACTCATAGTGACCATAACCAGTCCTAAAACGGTTTTAGGAACATCTTCACTGTTAATCATCGATTGGTAATAACCATACTTCAAGTCAATCTTGGAATACACACAGGCACCTCTAGGCCGATCAATCGTTCATCAACACATGGCAACGGATAACAGTGCTCAGTCGTTGCCCGATTCGACTTCTTATAATTAATGCATAACCTTACAATCCCGTCTTCCTCTTACAACAAAACCGGCTTTTCCAAGACGATGTACTAGATTAAATGAAACCCTTATCAACCAATTCTTACAACTGAGTCATCAATTCTCTTAATTCAGCCAAAGCTATAAGATAAGGAGTTAAGGAACTAGGATTAGTACTTTGTAACAATCAGGGGTGAACTCAACGTCGCGATCTGGCGGCAATCCAAGTAAATCATTAGTAAAAACGTCAGAAAAAGTCTAATCACCTTAACATTCTCCACGCTAACAGGAGCCTCATCATTCAAAACCACGTGAGTCAAGTACGCATAACAACCTTTCTTTAATAACTTTTTGGTTCTCACTACTGAAATGATTTCATGCCTGACTCCACTACGCTCACCAATCAAAGTAACCTCTGGTAATCCAAAACGATGGAAAGTAACTGATTCCGTAATAATCGATATCGGTACGATCATACTGCGACCAATCTGAGTCTAGAATAACATTGAAGTCTACTATATCTTCTACCAGCACTGGGCACCATGAAAAACACCATACTCTCATAGAATGACTTACCTGTTTACTTGCTTAACGAATCCAACGAATAAGTTATTAATATTACGGTCTGCAGCCCGCAATACTGATAACTTACTGTCGTCTAGGTAAGTAAGCAACAACTCTTGAGGGTGCAATATTACCATTTTGCCCCCCATTGAGAAATACGTATACACACCTCGATCGTGCTCATTCACTACTTTCTTTGGCAACATCATCAATAACATAAAATTTCTACATCACAATCCATTGAAACTCTAGCAAGTGACCAAAATATTTAGCGTACCCATAATCAAGTTCGAATGATCCTGAGCATCATGTAGTGATACGTGGTTAACACGTTCCTGGGCTTGCTGTCTTCTTCTAACTTTGTTGGCGTGAACTCCTCGTCCTTGAGAATTACGCCCCTGACCTGACCATAAGTATAACACCTACCATTACCTCTTCAACGTACTCCAAAACGTCGATCGTTGCACATACAACACAAGGGTGAATTTCCATTATCGGAATTCCCCTGCCTCTGGAATCTGAAACCTTCAAGAAATCTACCAAGTCCTCACTGACCTGTAGAGCTAAAACCTTCGCTGGAAGAACTAGAACTGGTTTCGTATCTCTTAAAATCTTGAGTCTGACGAGGTCTCTGAGACGATTTCCCAATACTTTTATTCTCATGCTTATTCTAATTACTATCTTTTCCTTCTTCTTTCTCACTATTACCAGACACGCTCTCAGAGTTCGCAATCCTTAACAAAATCTCATAGTATTCCTTATAAGTATCATAAAGGTAAATGGTCACCATCGAACGCCATTTCTTCTTAGTACCAAGCTTAAAGCATCTAAGCATCTCAACTGGATTAGCAACAATTTCTAAATCGTAACGAAACAAATAAGTAAACTCCCTTTAATACATGTTAGCAATTAGTTTCCCCTGTTTCAAATCTGTGAACTCCAGTTCTTACGATCTAGATATTCTGGGATATGAATCTCTAATAAAATGACCATTAAAAATTCTATCAGTCTGCAATCTCATCGGGCTTCCACCCGTAAGTTTCCACTAGGACGCCGATTCTGCGTCCAAAAGCCAAGCAGTGGTCTCTATCCACTTATCATCGGGAAAACTCCCATGGCTCCACATTAGCCTAAAAGTATTCTCAATCTGATTGAGCCAACGCTCAAACCCCTCATGGCCTTCATTACCCCTAAAGGTAAGCAACTTTAGATTAAACTCTGACTTCAAAGAGTTCGCTAGGAAGGCGAATTACAGACTGATCAACACTAACGATAGTTTCCCTTCAACTGAGCTATATAGGGAAACTAAGTTCATCTGAACGATATGGCTCTCTATGAGGCGGCATAGTTCTGACAGAAGACATCAAGTCATTAGAAAGTCCACAAAATATGCAAGACTGCAACCTAGGGCTCTGATACCAAGTTGACACACCCGTACCCGAAAGTAGGGCATGCTGGCCGTCACGTGAGTGTGACGTAGCCATGTGCGCTGTGCGGAAGCGAATATCGATGACGAAGTACGAATGAATTAAAACCGAAGTCTAGCAACCCAGAAATGAATGTGTGCTAGAAGTATTACAATACTTATACATATTCAGAGCGTACTAGGTCGACTGCAGTCGAGCATGAATAAAAGAGTTATTTACACCATCGGTGCCCTACATATGTCAAATCTGTCAGAAAGGCCGAAGGATCCTCGATGTGCCCAACTCGGAAATTCAAGCTATTTAGAACCTGGAGGGGCGAAAAACAAAGGGAGTGGGTCAGCAAAAACAAATCCTTTTTCAAAATCATTCTTTTCTCAAAATTCTAGCCCCTCTCCGTAAAACCTGTATAATTCCCAGAAAGTAATACGTACATATATATCTCAATCTTTCTCAGCATAAAACGTTTTCAAAGTATTTCAAATATATGTTGTGCAATGCATTTCAAGGTCATCTGAATCTCATCAACAATGCCATACTATGCATTATCATAATCATATCGCTATTATATATCATCTCAGCCCTCGGCTGTAATATAGCTCATAACATCTCTCTATCTCATCATCATATATATATATATATATATACACTGCACATACATCAATATCATCATCATATCATCATCATTAACAGCGCTGTATCAATAATAAATGCTCTAGTGCTACAATCACGTGAAGACTGTGCGAATGAACGCGAGTCACCTACATGTCGTACCCACTCAAAAGTGGTCTATACGACAAGACTGTGCACCTAACTTGGATCCAAGGCGAGCATGCGGTGCGGGAGGTGAACGACACGTGAAAGACTGTGCCCCTATCTCTGGGCGTGAGCACTAACAGTATGTGCAGGTCTATGAGCTAACAATTCATGATATCTCATCATTTCACATCATATCTCATCATATTCGTTCTCAACTATGCATGTACCTACCTGGTACTTACCTGGCGTCCTCGGCACCAATATATGCATGAAATGTATAATTAAATACTCATGCATCAAAATCAAGTCTTTATGCAAGTCGAAAAACGTAATTTTCCATTTAAAAAGCGATTCTGGGAAATCATTAAATATATATAGGTTATACGGAAATAATACTGCCCACTCACTGATAAATAGCTGGATTGTAGCCCCCACGTCTAGCTTGGCTACGCTCGTCCTCGGAATATGTATCACCTATATGAGAAATTACTAAAAATACGTTATTTAAGCACCTACGCGCTAAAACGGAAATAACTTCTCGTACATAGCTCCAAAAATGACATGTAAATATACCAACGCGACCTACACGACGTCACGGACGTTGGGGTATTTTTAGAAAAAAATTCTGACGTGGCACGCGCCCCCACGCGCCTGACGTGGCACGGGCCTACGCGCGTGAATAAAGTCTACTCGCCCCTGTCCTCTTGTCTCGCCGGACTGGTTTTTCCGGTGACCGGAAAAACTTCCGTGTGCGATATCTCACTCGTTTCTCAACCATTTTGTCCCATTTTTCTTCCTACATGCTCTAAATTAAGAGTACTACAAGTCTATACCTTCAAAAACCTCGAAAACTAACGAGAAATTCGTCGGGAAATCTCCAAGAGTCCGGCCATCTCCGTTCTACGTGATCCCGACGTCCCAACACTTTCAACGCACCACTCCGAGCCTCCTTGGGACCTCACGACGGTCGCTGTGATTTCAGATTTTCCTAAAACGAAACGTAGAAAAAGTTGATGAATAGTGCCATTTGCAAAACTTGAATTTTGGACGTAAAATCGTCGTAGTTCTTACCTGAAATTGGTATGGTTGAGTTCGTATGGACGTCACGATCAAGAATACGTAATGTGTTTCGTCGATCTACTGAGTTTTTGATATGGGTTGGTGTATGCCGTGGGTTTGGCGAGAGAGAAAGAGGGAGTTCGTGAGGTAGAGAGAGAGTGAGTCTGAGGGACGTGAGAGAGACAGAGAAAGGGTGGACCAAGACCACCAAACCAAAATTATTTCCTAACTTTTCTTTGGTACCCAACAACTTCAATAATTATGTAATTGGCCCAAAAATTAACAATTCTCGCATAAACGTTCGCCCGAACTCAAGGGCATAATAGTTAATTCATAACGTCGAAAGAAAAATTCCGGGATGGGTTGTTACACTCCTAATAAGTATAGACTTGTTCTCTACATTGCTAACTTCATAATGGCTTTTGAATCATTGAGTTTAGGTAACTATCGAGTTAGAAATTCACAATGAAAGTTGGGAAGAAATTCACAAATTTCTAGGAAAAGTTGACCATGGCCATTTGGCTACTTTCAGGCCAAATTCTTGAACAACACGGACCACATATGAACTTTTTGTGAATATGGATCGGTTCATCACATTCCTAGCTTTAATTTGATTTTTGTAGAATCGAATTTGGTTGAGAATCGAGCTCGTTAGGAGCTCTGGAAGTTGGACCAAAAACCTGTAAAAAATTTCATATTTTAACAAGGAAGGCGAGTACGGTTGTATTCGCGGCGTGTGGGCTCACATAGGTCATCGACACGTGCAACGTGTGGCTGCCAGTGCAGCTACTTGTGGCGGCTCATCCAGCCTCTAATTGACCTTCTGTCAATTTGTTTAGGTTTGTGACGTCGAGTAGATTGATTTCGTATATTCAAACCCTATGTCTGAGCAATCTACGGAGATTTTATTTAAGTTTCCAATTATGTGTTATTAAACTAAGGTAATTAGTAATTTCACGTATAGGGAAACGTATTATGAGGATGTACGGGGTTAAACCAGGCTAAGAGGCTTCGTTTCGACTGTGTATCTGTGAGTGGGCAGTTTATTTTATACCTATACATATTGTTGTTTCTATAAATGCGTATTTACTTCATTTTACGCCTATACTGCCAAGCATTTGATATTGTGAGATAAATTGTGATAAATGCTGCTATATGGTTGGGATATTACTGTCATGACATTTATACATATCTATACATACTCATCTTGCTGCACTGGTGTTAGTACTCGCCCCAGGGCCAGGGCCAGTCCTTCACGTGTATGTTCACATCGCACTGTTCGTTCATCTTGGATCCAGGTTAGGTGCCAGTCCTGTCGGGTAGATTGCATTAGGCAATCCGACTTATATGTGACGTGCTTCTGCACTAGTCTTCACGTGATCGTAATACTTGAGCATATTGGTTACACTCAATCATGTTCGTGTTAGAGTTTATCTGTTTGAATTTGTGTGCCAATATTAGATTGATGAGGACTCAGCTATACTTGATTATCACATGATTATACTACTGTGGCATTGATATATCATTGGCTTAACATATTTCTGGTTATATTGTTATCGTATTATCGTTTACATACTTACGTAGTATGTTTTAAGAAAACTATACTTGTTTTATGGCGAGGAGTTAGTATATTAAAAAAATAAAGGGTTTTGTATAAGCATTGTTTTGCTGACCCACTCAACTTCGTTTTTCTCCCCTCCAGGTTTAATAGATATGCTTAAATGAATACGAGGATTCTGGCAAATATTAGGAGATGGTTACCTTCAGTGGTATAACGCTCATCCTATTTACTATGCAATCTTATGCTCTGACATCACGTGTGAATAGGGTTCGATCTCACTCACCTGCACACTCTCTTGATTAGCCACTTTTACGTTTAAATTTATTCATATTTTCCACATCATTACACTTTATAGTTTCGTCACCTTCCAAGTGTCGGCCAACACAGCTCGATTCGGAGTCCTAGTGGACATCCTGGGTTGGGGTGTGTCATTTAAGGTTGATGTAACTTTGAGTTGTAACTATATTAATTACTAAACTTTATAGTTTGATGGTATAATGAATTTGAAGATAGTTTAAAGTACTAGAAAAAAAAATGTAGTAAAGTATTGAAGTTTTGTTATTGTAATTGATATAAAAAGTAGAAAATACAAAAGAAAAAAAAATATTTGGTTTTAAGCCTAATCATTCAACATTGATTTGGTTAATCCAGTTTCCTTAAGGATTTTTTTTTATATTAAAAGCCAAAACAAATCAAACCGTTACATTATAATTGGTTTTATTGGGGTTTTAGTACAAATTACAACCTGAATTTGTGCATAAATTGTTTATCTTTTCATCATCTATATATATATAAAGCCAGCACCCAAAATGATGAAGCTTTCAAATATTCTTAAAATGCTTCTTCTTACATTCAATCCTTTGGAGCATTTACTATAGACGTATTTTTCTCTTAAAATGCTTCTTCTTACATTCAATCCTTTGGAGCATTTACTACAGACGTATTTTTCTTTTTCTTTTTCTTATTTTAATTAGACAAATTGTAAATTAATTTTCTTTTCAAATAAAGAAGATACAAGGAGTCAATTGCCAAGAGGCTAGTGGATTTTTATGTCACATCCCGGGCTGAGGTCCACCACATTCCGGCCTCGACTCTACCGTAGCACGATATTGTTCGCTTTGAGCCCCGACCACGCCCTGACGGTTTTGTTTTTGGGAACTCACACGAGAACTTCTCAGGGGGTCACCCATCCTGGGATTGCTCTCGCGCGAACTCGCTTAACTTCGGAGTTCTAATGAACTCTAAAGCCAATGAGCTCCCAAAAAGCCTCGTGCTAGGTCGAGATGAGAATATACATATAAGGCTTATAGGATCCTCTCCTCTAGGCGATGTGGGATTGTCACATCCCGGCCCGGGCTCCACCACTTCCTGGGCTCGACCTCTGCCGTAGCACGATATTGTCTGCTTTGGGCCCCGACCACGCCCTCACGGTTTTGTTTTTAGAAACTCACATGAGAACTTCCTAGTGGGTCACCCATCCTGGGATTGCTCTCGCGCAAACTCGCTTAACTTCAGAGTTCCGACAAACTCTGAAGCCAATGAGCTCCCAAAAGGTCTCGTGCTAGGTAGAGATAGGAATATACATATAAGGATCACTCCCCTGGGCGATGTGGGATCTAACATTTTAAGTGTGAGGTAAACGGGTTTGTTGGTTTTAGTAATCAAGTGCGAGGCCAACGAGTTGGTTAATTTAAGTTTCTAAAACTAATTAAGAGTTAGTTTATTTTGTTTTCGTAACTACAAAAATTTAGTTTTTTAATTAAGTGTATGGCAAACATGGTTGCACTGTTTTTAGTCTAACATTAAGATTTAAGGCCACTTAGTATTACGGTTTAGTGACAATTGTCTTCACTTACAAGTTAAATGTCTTATGTTTGATTTTTGTCAAAGGCAAAGTTGACCCACATCAAGCTAGCCAATTGGGAAGCTAAATCCAACCTCTCCCCCTAGTCTAGATAGTATGTTTGTTAAAAAAAAAAAAAAATTCAGATTTAGCCTACTTGAAATTGATTTTGTTAACCAGAGAATAAAGTTTTCATCTAAGCATATGATTTAGTTCTTTTTTTTTTAATTTCTATCAAGGTCATTTGATGACACACCCCGACCTAAAAGTAGGGCGTGCTGGCCGTCACGTGAGTGTGACGTAACCATGTGCACAGTGCGGAAGCAGAATTCATAATAGGAATACGAAGGAATTAAAAACCAAACGACTAGCAGTTCAAGCTAAGGTAACGTGCTAGTACGAGAATTCATAGTGCTTTTACAAAACCAGAGCATAAATGGCCTACGTGCAGTCAAGCAGAAAGTACTAAATGGAAATAACACCCGCAGGTGATCCTACATGAGTGAATTCTGTCAGAACGTCCGGGAGATCCTCGTATGCCAACGACGAACACTACTTAGAACCTGGAGGGGCGAAAAATAAAGTTGAGTGGGTCAGTAAAACAAAACATTTTCAAAACCATTGTTTCTCAAAGGTTGTAACCCCTCTCCGTAAAACTTGTATGATTTCCCAGAAATAAAATATACTCATATAAATATATATCTCAAAATCATGCTGGAAATATCTGTATGTATGCCATGCCAAAGTATCATAACTAATATCTCAACTGTATGCTCATATCGTAAATCTGTGATGTGAATCAATATCTGATAATCATCTCAGCCCTCGGCTGCATATATAGCTCATAATCATCTCATCATCTTATCATATCAACTCAGCCCTCGGCTGTATATATATATATATATATATATATCGTGCACATAAATCAATACCACCTCTAGTGGTCTGCAACTCATCACTGTATATAAAATAATATGCTCTAGTGCTACAATCACGTGAAGACTGTGCAAATGATTCACGGGTCACCTACGAGTCGAACCCACCTATAGTGGTCTATACGACATGACTGTGCACCTAACTTGGATCCAAGGCGAGCATGCGGTGCGGGAGGTGAACAACACGTGAAAGACTGTGCCCCTAACTCTGGGCGGGAGCACTAATATCATTATGCAGGTTTATGAGCTTTCCTCACATCATTTCATTCATCCATATCACATCACATCATTTCATTCTCATCATAACTAGTATAGAATCTTACCTGATACTTACCTGTGCGTCCACAACACCATCACAATTATATGCAACATAAATGCATAATTAAAGTAAATAGATACTTTGCATGGCATCTCAAATCATTTCATCATTTAAATTCATTTTCTGGAAAATAGCAATATATATAGGTATGTACGGAAAACAAACTGCCCACTCACTGATAAATAGTCGGATCGTAGCCCCCACGCCTAGCCTGGCTACGCTCGTCCTCGGGATAGGCCTCTCCTATATGAGAAGTAACTGAATAAACGTTATTTAACGTACATAAACGGAACTTTAGAAATAACTTCTCATACATTGCTCAATTTTGGCATTTGAATATACCAATGTGACATACTCGACGTCACGAACACATAGGAATTTTTAGAAAAAATTTTGGACCCCGCACGCGCCGCCACGTGCCTGCCATGCGTGGCACATGCCTGGCACGTGTGACGGAAAGGCTAACGGCGTCAGAAATATTCCTCGGAATATTCCGTTAACTTCTAACGGAAACCATCCAAACTAACTGACGGCGTTAGCATATTCCGTCAATTCTGACGGAATATGCCGTCGTCTTCAACCTCCAGCTCTGGTGACCATCGCCGGCACCGGAAACTGGGTAATTTTTCAAAACTTGTTTTCTCACTCGATTTTCACCCATTTTTCACGAAATTGGTACCAAAATGAAGCTAATAAAATGAAGAATCACGTTATATAAGTTTCAAGGCTTAAAAGTCACTAGATTTTCCCCGAGAAAGTTCGATAGTTCGGCTTACCTAGAAATACGTCGATCTCGGCCCTCCGACGTCCAAATTTGTCAAACAAACGTCCCTGAGCTTCGTGGAGACGTCAAGAAGTTTCCTATAAGCTTAGAATTCCCTAAAAATCACGTATGTGAAAATGCATGAACAGTGATAATCTCGGAGGTAAGTGGTTCGACGTGAAAACGACACTATCCTTACCTGCAATTTGTATGGATGAACTCGTATCGACGAGATGCAGACGACGGTGCTATTATTTCCCTTGATCTGTTGAGTATAAGGGTTCTTTGGGTGTGTCTGTACGTGAGGAGAAGAGAGAGAGAGTGAGTTTGAGGGTGAGACAGAGAAAGAGTGACTGAGAGAGAATGAAACACGAGAGTGAGGTGTGGGAAAGTGTGTGGCCTACATCTCAACCATCAATAATACATCCATAAATCTTTAGTTCTCATAGGTCCCTATAACTTAGGGTACCCAATAATTGGCCAAAATATCACCAATGCATAATACACACCTGTCACACAAGGGCATATAAGTCATTTCACAACGTCAATTTGGATTTTCGGGACGGGTTGTCACATTTGAGCTCGGGGATGGGAGAAAAAAAATGGAAACAGGATCAACTAGTCCTCTTAGTTGATCTTATTTTTAGTCTTCAGGTATTTCATGATTATAAATTTTATGATAGAACCCATACATTACTTTTTTTAATTTCATGATGCATGTTATTAAACATAGAAAATGTTAGAAATTCGAATGATTTCAAACCAATTCATCGCATATATCATGGAAAAGCTACGAGTTTGCATTCGTCTAGTCGTACTTATAGACCTAAAAACTACCAAATTATAAACCTACATTATTTACTCTGGAATTCACCAATCTAAACCACTCTTCCAGAACTACGTCGTTCTGCTAGAAATATGGACGTCTTCCCAAATAAAATGAAAGGTGTTATTAGTTAGCAGGTACTAACATGGCCTTGTTCCTCCATTTCATCTTTTATTCCATTAGGTCAGACAAGTGGTTCGTTGTTTGTGTCTTCATAAATACCAAATATTAATTGTGAAGATGTGAAGGTAAAATAGTCTCACATCATATTGATGAATGAAGAAATCATACATAAAATGAAATGTGTTATTAGTTAGCAGGTAATGGCCTTGTTCCTCCATTTCGTCTTGTATTCTATTAGGTCAGACAAGTGGGCCGTTGTCTGTGTCTTCATAAATACCAAATATTAACTGTGATGATGTGAAGGTAAAATAGTCTCACATCACATAGATGAATAAATAAATCGTACAATGACTTATAAGAGGTTGGGTTACTCCCCATGTTGCCAATGAGTTTTATGGTGAAACTTTAACTTTATTCAAAAGAAATACGTTGAATACTTCGTTACTTTATTCATCATCTAGAGTTCAGAATATAGGCACATAAGCCTTATTCTACAAGGAATATAATTACAACGATACGGAAACTAAATACAAGAGATTACAAATCCTATCCTACCTAAAAAGAGACTCCTAGAATATTTACAATTTAAGACTAAACGAACATCTTCATGGTATCAGAGCAGGTTGACATATGTGTGAAGTTCAATGCTCACACGTACTTCATGTCACCTAATTTGTATTGTCCACGTACATTAGTGAAAGAAAAAATCCTATAAAAGCTTATAAAAGAGTGAACTACTTGTAATGTCAATTAATTTTATTGTGAAATCTCAAAACAATCTAACTTTCTTTATGACAAAGCACACTTCCAGAGTGGATCCGATTGATCGCTGCAAGTGATTATCATCCAACAACAATGACTTTATACGCGATTTGACAGATTGATTGAATAATATTCTTTGGAATGTACCTTGAAACAGGTATAATGCTGTCTGCTGATCCATGTGGCTTTTGAATATTATTCACATTTCAAATTAATTAAGCTTGATTATATTTATTTAATCAGTAGATTAATAGACGATATATTGTTATGATCTGTCACACCATATAAACACAAAGACCGTATCAACTAACGAGAAGAATAACTCATTTGAGGAATCTTAGATGTTCGGATTTAAATCGAACTTCATGTGAAACGTTAAGTGATAAGCTATATGCATGCATGTTCTGTTCTATTGGACAGATATATATGCCACAGATCTAACAAAAATTTGGCGAGCCGGGGTGTTTGTTAAAATATATTGAAATTTGATACTACATATTAATAAATAAAATTCTAATTATCTGCAATAAAAATTAAGATTTAACTACAACACTTATATGTATTTAATACAATTATAATTTAAATAGTCGGATGATGATTGTATCAAATAGATATACTCATATAAATTATATTTGATCTTCAAATAGTGATTTTATATTGTAATAATATGTCCCTAAGTATGATCGAGTATTAGTCGAATCAAGCAATTAATGACAAGAATATACCGAGTTTCTTTTTTCCATCACTCTAGATTGTTTCTTTTGAAGCACGAACCAATTTCTCATTGAAACTACCATGTAACTACAACCTATACTTGTGTTAAGCATCAAAAGCCAAGGATCAACCACCTTTTCTTTTTCTTTTTTTGGTTGTGTTTGGTAAACCACTATATTTTAAGTTTGGATTTTTCATGTGGTTGTTATTTATAATTAAGTTGGTTAAACATATATATATATATATATATATATATATATATATGTATATATATATATATGTACACACGTAAATCATTTTAATCATTTTATAAAAAAATATGTATGTATACTCGTTAATTGTTGCATGAACGACTACGTGATCATCTTTTTCAAGGTATTTTCGTCAAATCAATCCTCCACTTAACGAAGATATATATATTGACAGTTTTTCCACAGAAGGACAAGAATGGTTTACAGTGGACAAACTTAGAGACCACTTCTATTAATTTTCGTTACCAATGACAAATGTGAAGAGTTATGTTAATCTCAAAAACTATTTTGACCAAAATGCCACATATAGATATTAAACGGTTTGAGATCTACTTTTCCAGTCAACAAAACGAGCTATTATAGTGCTAGCTCTATCTGTACAAATAATGTCATTTTGACTCATAATTTAAGTTTATAACAATTAGTCCTCTTCAAAAAACAGTTTATAATTAATACTACAAGTGGGAAACGCTTAAGCTGTTGGATTGTTTCACGTATGCAGTTGATATTGTTCATTTGTTTATTTGGAGTTGTAAGATCGTAGGAACTGATCGTTGAATCAATCATCGGCCAGAAAGTATATATTGTCAACCACTACGAGATAATAACATGACTTGTTCCCTCGTGAGAAACTCTAAAATATAGTATTTATTCTCTCCTGGTAGTATAATGGACGACCTTAATCTTAATTAATATCAATTGAAATTTATCTTAATTACACTCTCCTATTATGTAGTTTACCTCATAATTCATCATGTTAATTACATGTGCATGTTATACACCTAAGAATATTCTCAGAGGAATAACATGTAAGATGTATAGTGTGTGTAGCAATCAATATTCTTTGACTGAAGCCTTATTGGTTTTTAATGTTTGATCGAAGTCTCTGAAATTAATGTGATAATTTATTTTTATGTATGTTACTATATATTTTTAATTAAATTTGAAATTTATAGTTGTTTATATTAATGATATTTTAAATTAAAAACCCATAATTTGTGGGATTAAAAATATTAAAACATAAGTTATGCTATTGTGTGTGTGTGTGTGAGTATATATATATATATACAAACATGGGTACATTAATCAAAATTAACAAAAAAAAAAATGTACCAAAACATAGGAGCATTCTTCAAAACCACACAAAAAAAGTAAAAGATATTAGGCTTAATAACATTAGTAAATATCTTCAATTAAACTTGACATGTGACAACTCGTCCCTAACTTTACAATTTTATTAATTTTAAATGGGTGAATTGACGAAAATACCCCTAGAGACGAGATCCTTGAATTTTGTTGACCATTATTTTGGGACGCGTAGGAGCTACTAGTTTACGTATTCTCGTAGGCGTAAGTGGAATCAAAATTGGAGTTACGATGAAGATTTTACAGAACTACGAATGTGAAGGGCATTTTGATAATTTCACAACGTGGGGATATTTTATGTTTTGTTCTTTTGTGACATTGTTTTGTTAGCCAAGTGGGGCCCACACCCACTCATTTCCATCTCTCCCGTGATTCCCTTCCCGTGTCCCCTCCTTTGTCTTCTTTCTTTTTTCATTCTCTTTGTCATCTCTCATCCACCTCTCTCTTCCACATTACTAGGGCCGGCCCAGGCCCAGTGCGGACAGGGCGACCGTCCGGGGCCCAAAAAAATTGGTGGCACCAAAATTATTAGGGGTGATATATTTATATATGTTTTCATAAGAGTATAAATTTATAAAATTTGGTTTAATGATATAGAAATTTAACTAGAAGTGGTGGTTTGGTCATTTGAAAATAATGAGGAGGTCTTGGGTTCAAAACACTACATGTGCTTATTTACTTTCTAATTTTTACAAATTTCTTTTCATAAGAGTATAAATTTATAAAATTTGGTTAAATGATCAAGAAGTTTAATTAGAATCAATAGTTTTTGTTATTTAAAATTAACAAGAGGTCCTAAGTTCAAAACGCTATGTGCATGTTTATTTTTTTCAATTTTACAAATTTTTGTTTGGTTGTTAATTTATTTTTAGTTATTAGCTAGTAGCTATGTGAGTTATTATTTTTCAATATTCGTTTCAATTCAAGTCTAATATTCAACAATAAGTAATACGTAGACCAAATATTTAGAGCAAATTTACAAATTATATGACGTGTTATCAAAATATTTAATTTAATGCCCATTCATTGCTAATACATATCAATTAAAGACTCAAAAATATCATTATTTTTTTAGTCCCATATTAACAAGGTTAGTAAATAAGAAAAAGCACCTTATGATTTATACAAAAACACTTTCAAAGTTCAGATGGAAAACAAAACACATCATCTATCTACTTGTAAGCTCGGAGTTTTTTGGTTTCCTTCTCTCAATACAAAATAAATTAATCTTTCTGTGTTTCTAAATTATTGAGTTTGAAGTGCTTTTCTAAGTATAATTTTATCAATGTCTTACGTGTGAAAATAAATAATTTTCTTATATGAAGTTAGAGCACTTTTTTTGGTGTCGTCCCGGGCCTCAAAAATCTCTGGATCGGCCCTGCTCATTACCCTCTTCTTCTCTGGATGCAGAGAGGCCGGAAAGGCCAAGAAGCCTATCATCCTCCATATGCTCTCTGGCAAACCACTCTACAGGATCACAACTCGACTCCCATTTTCTCTTCCCTTTCTCCTCTACACTTTCTCTTGTCTCTAATCCCTCACAGACTCTCTCCCTCGCTGCTAACATAGTACACCCATAAGGCCGAAATCACCACCATCACCATTGCTACACTTACTATCCCGACGCGATCTGCAAGCTTTCTAGCCTATAAACTAGGGCTTCGAGCTACAAACTCCACCTAGCCATGTAACTTGCATCATACAGTGGTTGTACCACTGCTCATCTCTTTCCGCGACGAGTTTCCGTTATTCATGACAAAGGTAAGCCTTGAGCTTAGTCCAAACCATCATAGATCATGTCTAGGATTATGATTATAAGGTTTTTGAGTGGTTTTGGTGTTGTTGACACATAGAAAACCTTTAGGGAAGTCACTGTGCATTTCTGGAAAACCCAAATCGTGACTGTTTGGCCACTTTGAAGTCATATTTTCGGCCAGCTCTGATCTCTATTGGGTCTTGAAAAGGTATGGTCTCTTCCTTACATTTCTAACTCTACATAGGATCTGGAATCACATATTTTGGTGTAGATTTGAGCTAGAAATTAGCTCTGAAAGTTAGGAAGAAAAACTTGGAAAATCTGGCCTCGTGAGGAAGGCAAGTAGGTCAGTACTCGCAAGCACGTGGGCTGCGTGTGGAGCACATATGCCTCCACCAGAGGTACTGTGCTTTGTTGTCGCCCTCTACGGCGACCACGGTAGCTCCAGATAGTTTTTTGGTGACCCATCTCGGTGTGTGGCCGTCGGAGCCACCATCTTGCTGCGGCGTGTGGCGACACGTGGACGAACCTGGGGTACTTTCTTAAGTTTTTGACATGTCAAATCTGAATCCGTAGTCCGTTTTCTGACATTCGACCGTTTTAAAATAGTTTCTTTATTAGCTGTACTTGGTACGAAAACACGTTTATATGTTAGAACGTTACGTATTTACATAAATGGTTTCATTTTTAGGCGAAACGCATCGCAGTGACTCTTAATGCTACGAGGTGAGTTCGACCCTACGACATGATCTGTGAGTGGGTATTTTCTTTTATAGTGTGTGTATGTGTATATATATGTATACACTTGAGTTTCCATTTATATATTTCATAAAGATTTTTTTGCAATATGCCTAGATTAGCGTGACGTTTATAACACTTACTGCAATACGCCTAGACTAGCATTATTGTATCGTTATGACATGCTTATATTTATGTAGTCTGCTCATCATTGCTACACCAAGGTGTTAGTGCTCGCCCAGGGCCAGGGTCAGTCTTTCACGTGTATGTTCACCTCTGCACCGCACACTCACCTTGGATCCAAGTAGGTGCCAGTTATGTCGTACATGTTGCATTAGGCAACTCCGACTAGTAGGTGACTGGGAATAGCGCCAATCTTCAGGTGATTGTAGCATTATAGCGTATATTATGATTAGTTCTGTCGTATAGGTTGCATTAGGCAACTACAACTCATGTGCTAGCATAAATTCATGAGCATTAGTTCAGTCCTACAAGTCACATTAGGCGACTTCAACTTGTGTGATAGAATAAATTGTTGAGCACTTAATTTTACTTATATTAAAGTTGAGATTTTGTGATGTGACATACTCTGGAATTATTGTTGGTTTGCTTTTGATTTTTCTTATGTCACTATTAAGGTATTGTGATTTATTTCGTTTCTTGAATTATTGTTGAATTACCTTTGATTTTCATACTTATACGTAGTATGATTTTCCAGAAACTATACATGTTTTACAGCGAAGGGTTATAACATTTTCAAAACATTTTTATTAAAACTTTATTTCAGGCACACTCACCCTTGTTTTGCACCCCTCTAGGTTTTAGCAACACAGCTTTTGTTTTGACGAGGATTCTTTGCAAATCTTAGTGTAGACAATTATTCATGATGGTATAATTCTCACCTTATCTTACTGTACTGTACTTATGTTCTGACTTCATGCGTGAAATAGGTTCATTCCTGCTCACCAGTGCACTCTTATATTTACGCACATTTAGGTTTAAATTTATACATATTTTCCACATCACTACACTTTATAGTTTCGTTACCTTCCAGGCGTCGGTCAGTACAGCTCGATTCGGAATCCTAGTGGACATTCCGAGTCGGGGTGTGTCAGTTTAGTATCAAAGCATAAGTTTGAGCATTTTTGCATTCATCACACGCATGATGTAAGCATACTTGGTTTATGAACCTAAATTCCGAATCTTGCCACCTTGTCGAACATGAAAAAATTATTAGTTTTTTCTAGGTTTTGAGTGACCTAGGCAACTTATCAACGTTCTAAAACATCGTTTTGGTGACCGCATCTAGGCTTTAAACAAAGAACATTCCTGCCAAGGAAAATCTCTATTAGGAGACGAGTTTGTGGCCCTGAGGTAGGGATAGGGTATCGGTAGTGGTGTATCACCTGAGTTTTGTCAATCAATCCCATCACTATTCTTCCACCATCATTATCAAACCTTCTCAAATAGGAAACGAGGAATAGTTTTAATTCCTTGGCAATACTGGTTAGTATATCATTTATTAGAATTCATACAAAGTTTGCTTCGTCATGATTCTAGAATTTGTCTTGAGCGACAACCTAGTGCTAAAGTGGTAGCACTTAATGAAAGAACATCTGGGAAACAGCCACTTTTGGTCCCCGATAGCATTAATCTTTTCAAGCACACTAGTTATAACTTTGGATCTTTGGGAGGAAGATTCTATTTTGTTAAATCCCATTTCGAAATAGATTATTAGCAAGTTCTTTTCTGATCGTAGAACACTTCAGCCAACATTAGTTCCCAGATTTGCTTTCGATGTTGTACTTAACAATCCGATAAGTATAGGTATGAGAATACGAATTACTATACATTCGGGTAGTAAAAACCCTAGAAGTAGTAAGTAGTTTCCTTAGAATCAATGAAACCACCTCCTAGGACCAGTTCATTACCAATCATCTGAAACCATCTACCTGAGCAGGCTCTATATGTAATTAGCTTATGGTGGCGTAACTAATTGACAATACTGCCCGATATCCAGAAACTTTTATCCAGTATTCAGGCTGTATTCTGATACCGAACACATGCTAGTATTTGGGAGTGATACCTTTATATCGGAATGTCGGTTCATAGTTTCAGGATAACGAACAAAATCAAAATGTCATAAATACGTTAATTAGTGGCGAGACTGATAAACTGATTAACAGAGACTACCTGGACTGAAAAAATTAAAATTGTGGAAACGTAAGAGTAAGCCTTATAGGAGGACAGTAGACTCACCGTTGTGTTAACCATATCATCCTTCTAGGTAACCAAAACCTCTTCGACCAGTCACTTTTCCAGTCACCTCCACCGACAAACATTAGAATTGTAGCACTAGTCAAATTCTCACTGTTAGAGCGAAACAAGTATTGGGAAAGGTACAAAGACCTAGTAACACATGTCGTATAGAAGGAAGTAGCATGGTATTTTTTAGGACACATAACTCTGGCATCACTTCTCAAAAATTTTCTTGGGATACCACTGATGCGATAAGTTGAATACACCATCGATCCACTTGCTTATACTGCACCAGTTTTCTTGCATCATTTGAAAGACTCTTTCGACTTTGAGGAAACTTAGTTGGAAGAGTTTACTGACTAGAAATTCACCCAACTGTGAAGGTTAATGATGGAGTCATAGGATCGTACCTAGACTTTAGCAACTCAGTTGGGTGACGATTAAAACCGTTAACCTATACTTCAAATTGATGGTTTCTCCAACCAACTTCTAGATCCCGAGTTTTCTTCCATAGCCTGACGAAGTTGTAGTAGTCGTACTGGCGACCTTCTCACTTATTCGATATCGATATCAAATTCTCTAAACACTAGCAGTCAGCTTTATACTAAATTCCTTAAATGTTAGTTGTGGTTTAAATTGGTACTCTTCTTGGACGTGATCTCAGTAGACTATATTCTCTTCATTTATTCCCAAAGGTTGCAATGGAAAAAGTTGAAATCCTTCAAAGTGTTTTGAAATACGAAACATCCTCAATTTTGTCGACTTCTATTGGCGGTTATTAGTGACTTTCAGCTGTAACGTTTTCTTCACTAGTTGGTAGAGGAAGTTAGTTTAGTTTAGAAGTTAAATGTGAATAAAGTTCTTGACAACTAAAGTGTTGTTTAATCCTTACCCTTGTTCGTACACCTTTCGATAAGATTGATGATTTCAAAATCCACTGCGATATTTCTCTGGATATATTGATTGCGTACTGATGTAGCACAATGAAGTGTCGCTTATGTTTCCCAATGATTGAAACTGTATAAAATGAATAATCTTACCCATGACCTAGAGTCAACAGTTATCATCTTCATTTGAAAACCGGATGACACTTCTTTGTGGAGAAATGTGTCCAAAATCTTACTAACATTTGACCCCTCAAATACATCTTCATTTGAAAGGAACTAGATTTCTGGCAATGGCGAGGGAAAAACCAAATCAACGTCTACGATTGCAGTATCATGTATCTGTCACGCCTCAGACCCGGGGTCAGTGGAAAAATAAGATCCCGCGCCCGGCATGCGAGCTAAAGTAAAAATAAAAACAAGAATAACTCCAAAATCCTTACAGGGTGCACAAATATAATAAATTAAACCTTTTAAATCCCTCGTCTAACATAACCTCATCTTGTCTATCACCCGTCTTGCCATCATCTATAAAATAATAGGTGAAGGGTAAGCAGTGAGTAGAATATGTAATATGCCAGTCAAGCTTGCCATTTTAATCACACTATAAAATAGATAATAATATCAAAGTTTTAGCCACATAATTTCATATCACATCACCCCTTTACGTGTCCATTATATCCTTCATAAATCGTAACTCACCACGTGACCCCTAATGGCCATCTGCCCTAATGTCACCGTGTGCAGTTTACATTTATTCATCAAATTAATGCAACACCAAAGTTCTCATGCTCAATGAACATCTCAAAAAATTCACTGATCAGATATATAATAATAATTATGAAAGTACTTCACAAAATCCAACATGCTTGACTTGAAATAGAGAGATATTTAGAAATAGCTCAAAACCCACGATATTTCATGGTTGTCATTTATCAGAAAATAAGAATATTTTAAACACATTACATAAACCACTCACCTCCATAATTCAAACTTTGGCAAGATAGCCCAACTAACATCTCCACAAACCTTAAACTCTAGCTTGCTATCTCTCTATATATAAAAATATAAGAACTAAACCTACACACACACACACACACACACACACACACACACACACACACACACACACACACACACACACACACTACTCTTTACGTAAAGCTCTCACTGCTTGCACTGCATGCTGCCTTCTTTTTATGCTAAAAAAACAATGGAGCAAAGCTTTTATTTATAATGTAAAATAGTTAGCAACCCAAAGGCTCTGATTGGTTGAAACTGAATCTGCTGACCTACGCCTTTTGTTGGTCCAATCAGAAGAAGATAAGCCACCAATATATATCCTAGTCATCGCATCAAAGTGCTTACTCACTTTAATAAATCAAACACTTGGTACTTTTGCATGCAAATAATAAGCCACCTCTTGCTAATATTCATATCTTCATGCCAAGAGTTTGACAACTACTAACCCTATTTGTCAATTGCTCCAAAATATGCCACGTCCAAAAAAAATTGTATTGACACCTCTCACTATTAGGTTTAACTCATGAGTAGCAATGTAAAAGCTTATCTAAGGTTCATTCTAGTTAGAAATAATAATAATGTCCACAAATACAATTGAAAATACGGGACATTATAGTATCACCCCGGTTGTGCAACGTAATTGCGGATTACCGCAGCAAAAGACATATCTATTCTTAAGCATCTTCAGCTAGTCCTATCCATTCTAGTTGGAATTCACGAATGTTGATAGGACGTTACTTACAAATCATCAAGAAATTGTTCAGTAGTTCTAATCACTTTTTGTATCTAAATGGAGATGGGAAATATCATCATAAGCTCCTGATACAAGGTATTTTGTACATGTGGAGATCATGATGATGTTTCAGTGATTATTGACCAACGTGACAAGTCAACTTACTTTTCATTAGTCCAGAGGGACTACATCTAATCATTTAGTAAAATTTCTCATTCTTGAATTCTTCAAAATTTATGATGCTTTGATCAGCGTTTATTCTGACTATGTTTCCATATTCATCTGCTTATGCTGGAAAGCATTGCAGTCAACTGTATGTACGTGTCCACTCCACTGCATTTCGTTTTATTTTTTAGGCAGATAGACTTTTTAAGAGAATTGCTCGGATATTGGAAGTTTTAGTGTGTCCATTAATTCCTCGATCACCTAACAAATACTCTGCAAAGCAAACCTTTACCACTGGTGATTGAATATTTCAAAAGCTACCGTCGTAACGACATGTTATGAATTTAATCCAGATATCTTATAACTCTAGATTTGAGGGACATGTGTTGACCCTCAAATTATTGAGAGTTCTTTTAGCCTTCTCGACTTAGCTTTTTAATAAAATTGAGAAAAAACTCATTATGAATCTATTCACTAAGGCATTGTGGATTACATTGTTTGATTACATGGAGCGCATGTCACTACCATATCTCACTATGATGCACATTTCACTTCCAAGTCTTAGGAAGCCTTCTTAGAAGCCATGGGTACTAAGTTGTTATCCAATATCACATTTCACCTCAGACTAATGGTCAGTTTGAACTAACTATTCAGACCTTAGTGGACGTGTTGCGTTTTTTCGTTCTGCAGACTTAGTATGGTTGTAACAAGCACATATCTCTGCGGAAGTTGCTTTTAACAACGTTTATTATTCTAATTTCGGTATAGTACCGTTTGATGTGTTGTATGGAGATTTTATGCATAGCACATGATTAACAAGTGAATATTGTGAACAGGTATTCGAATAATCGAAATTACTTTATAGCTAATTCGTGTGCTAGGGATGTTATCACCTGATAGGGTAGCGCGTGAGCGCGGTCGAGGCGCTAATCATATGATTTATGTGTATTTTCCAATGAGGGGCAAAATGGCAATATTGCACCCTCGGGAATTCCTTATTTGCTTATCAAGACAACAGTGAGTTGTTGGCATTGTGGGTTGCAGACTATAACATTAATAACTTATTTGTTGGGCTAGTTAAGCAAGTGGGCAACTAGGTCTGTTTACATTTTATTGTTATTTATTTATTGTTTGGGCTTAACTCAAAGATACTACACTTATTCACAGATTACTTGAAGCTACGAGTGCGTAGTTGAAATTTTTTTTCTATGTTCAGTTTCGATTTGAGTACAACTATTTTAACTTCACTTTATTATCTACATAATTCGACGTTATGCTATTACATACATCTATTTTTGACTTTATGTTACTATAAAGGTATTATATTATATAGTTTTGTTTTGAGGGAGAAAGAAAGTTTGAGTTTGGAGGCATGAAAAAGGAATCATTACACTCCGATTGTGACGGAATGGCAATCTCTTTTATGCAGCCGCTCTAACTTGATTTCTTATTTATATATTTTCTTTCCATCTTGAGTATTTTATGGTTAACAAGTGTTTTCAAATTTTGAGGACAAATTTTTTTAAGGTGGGTAGATTGTGACAACTCGTCTCTAACTTTACAATTTTATTAATTTTAAATGGGTGAATTGACGAAAATATCCCTAGAGGCAAAATTGTTGAATTTCGTTGACCATTATTTTGGGACGCATATGAGCTACTATTTTATCATAATCTTGAAGTACTCGACGATACAAATGCGTAGGTGCAAGCAGAATTGAAATTGGAGTTGCAATGAAGATTTTACGGAACTACGAAGGTGAAGGGCATAACATAGGAATATTTTTTTTCTTTTGTGACATTGTTTTGTGGGCCATGTGGGGCCCACACCCACTCCTTTCCGTCTCTCATGTGTTTCCCTCCCTGTGTCTCATCCTCTATCTGCTTTCTTTTTCCACTCTCTCTGTCATATCTCATCCACCTCTCTCTTCCCCATTACCCTTTTTTTCTCTGGATGCAGAGAGACTGGAAAGGCTATGAAACCCACCACCCTCCAGATGCTCTCCGGTGAACCACTCTACGGGACCACACCTTGACTCCAATTTTCTCTTCCCTCTCTCTTCTACACTTTTTCTTCTATCTCTCATCCATCACAAACTCTCTCCCTCGCTGCAAACATAGTACGACCGTGAGGCCGAGATCACCACCATTGTGGATGCAAATTTTCGCCTTCTCCTTCATTGACAAAATTGGACATACAAAATAATCAACACCTTTGGGTCAAGGCCAAGAGCCTCACACGCCCACGATGAATGGGGGGGGGGGGCTTTGGCCGAAGAACCCCGATGCCAAAGTTAGAATTTAGAGAGAAAGAGTGTTTAGAGAATTTTGGGATTTTTGTAAAAGTGTTCCAATGAAAGTTTTGTGAAAATGGGAGCCTCTTTATAGGGTTTGGCCGGTCCACTTTTTAGAGAAAGTGGCCGGCCATTAAGTGGGTTTTGTGGTTGAATTTTTGGTTTAATTAGAAAATTTATTATGATTAATTGGTTAATTAAACATAAAGGGAATAAATGGATGGTTATAGAATCAATTAGCTAGCTTAATTGGGATAGTAAAGTGGGAAAAGATAGGAAAGGTAGAAAGCTAAGGGGATGGCCGGTTTTGACTAATTTTTTGGGTTAATTTTGGGAGTTATGTGACTAATTGGTATTTAATGGATTAATTGGGTAATTAATCCATTAATTAACCAATTAACACAATTTTGGAATGAATATTTTAGAGGTTATGTAATTTATGTGGAAGGTTTTGAAGGTTATGGAATGAGGATGGTTGAGACAAATTTGAACTTGTTACCTATTTTGGGTACTCCTGATTTGGTTGATGGATGATTCTCCACTGCTAGCGTGTAGAAGACCCGATGTGTCTCGAGGGTAAATTTGTCATCTTCACCCAAAAATCCACGTGTCGCCTTGTGATTATTTTTGGCTCCACAACCATCACCATTGCTACACTTACTACCTCGATGCCATCTGCAAGCTTTCTAGCCTAGAAACTAGGCACTTGAGCTACAAACTCCACCCAACCATAGAACCTGCATCGTACACTGGCTCTACTGCTGTTCACCTCATTCCCCGACGAGGCTCTGTCATTCACGACAAAGGTAAACCTCGAGTAGAAAACCTTCGGGGAAGTCACTGTATTTCTACAAAACCTAAATCGTGGTTGTTAGGCCACTTTCAATTCATTTTTCCGGCCAGCTCTGATCTTCATTAGATCTTGAAAGGGTATGGGTCTCTTCCTTACATTTCTAACTTTACATATGATCTAGAATCACTGATTTTGGTTAAGAATTGAGCTAGAAATTAGCCCTGAAAGTTAGGAAGAAAAATTTGGAAAATTTAGCCTCGCAAGGAAAGCAAGTAGGCATGTACTCGCAGGCGAGTGTGCTTCGTCGCCGTCCACGGCGGCGTCGGCGAGTTTTCCAGCGAACATTCTGGTGACCCATCTCGTTGTGTGTGGCGGTGCGTTGCCATCGGAGTAGCCATCTTATGGCGGTGGGTGGAGGATCTCGGGGCTTCTTCTTAGGTTTCTCAAGATGCCGAATACGAATCCATCATCTGTTTTTCGAAAGTCAACCGTTTTAAAATAGTTTCTTTATTAGCCGTACTTGGTACGAAAACACGTTTATATGTTAGTACATTATGTATTTACACAAATAGTTTTGTTTCTAAGTGAAACGCATCGCAAGGACTCTTGATGCTACGAGGCGGGTTCAACCTGACGACATGATCTGTGAGTGGGTCTTTTCATTTATATAGTGTGTATATATATATATACATATATACTTATTAGTTTCCATCTATACATTTCATAAAGAGTTTTCTACAATACGCCTAGATTAGCGTGATATTTATAAGACTTACCGCATTGATAGAAATTATGACGTTATGCTACATCCTACAGGATGCTCAGGAATGCGTATGTTTATTCATGCCATGATTAAATACTATTATAAGAAATGTTGTACTATTGTGAAATGCTAAAATAATCCTAGGGGATGTGCAGGTAAGTTTATTATGTTAACTAGCATTATTGTATCGTTATGGCATGCTTATATTTATGTAGTCTACTCATCATTGCTACAACTTGGTGTTAGTGCTTGCCCAGGGCTAGGCTCAGTCTTTCACGTATATGTTCACATTCGCACCACACGGTTGCTTTGTACCCAAGTAGACGTCAGTCCTGTCGTATAGGTTGCAATAGGCAAGTCCGACTCGTAGGTGACCGCGAATATCGCAGTCTTCATGTGATTGTAGCACTAGAGCATATATTATGGTTACACCCAGTCCTGTCGTACAGGTTGCATTAGGCAACTTCGACTCGTGTTCTAGCATAGATTGATGAGCAGCAGTTTAGTCGTACAAGTTGTATTAGTCGCATCAGGCCTACTCACACTTATTTTACGCCCCTCCAGGTTTTAGCAGCTTAGCTTTCGTTTTGACGAGGATTCTCGGCAGATCTTGGTGTAGACAATTATCCCTGATGGTATAATTCTCACCCTGTCTTACTGTACTGTACTTATGCTCTGACATCACTTGTGAAATGGGTTCATTCCCGCTCACCAGCGTACTCTTATATTTAGGCACTTTTAGGTTTAGATTTACATATTTTTCACATCACTACACTTTATAGCTACATCACTTTCCAGGTGTCAGCTAGCATAGCTCGATTCGGAGTCCTAGTGGGCATTCCAAGTCGGGGTGTCATGACATGGATACATTCTCAAATCAAAAGAATAGAATGTACCCATATAAGTTTAAAATGGATTAGAAAAAAAAATTTGAATAGAATTTATATTTTAAAAAAAAGGTACATTTTACATATAACAAATTCGTATATATTTAAGAATGGGCACATTTTAAGATTAAAAATTTGAAAAAAAAATTACATGAATGGGTGCAAATAAGATTAAAAATTGAAAATATTTTATAAAAAGTTAATGGGTGCAAATAAGATTAAAAATTGAAAAAAAAATTATCATTACATTAATGTTAGGGACTTGCATCAAAATTCTAAAAACTAATAAAGTTTCAATCAATGAACATTAGTAATTAGGGATATATATATATATATGCAGTAATTAACATGCAAGGGTTAGGAGAAAAGGCAAATATATATTTAACATTCTTCCATCCACTAGTTGCATGTTGTGGTTTTTCCTTTAATCGTTATATATTCATCACACAAACTAACTGACATACACCCAATTACCAAATTTGACCAAGGGGGGAAAATGTAGCACTCTTCCCAAATATCATTTTATTAGACTAATTAAATTTGGTAATTTGGTTGCACTCTTCCCAAATTTGACCAAAGGGGGAAAATGTAGCACTCTTCCCAAATTAACTGAAAATATAACTTTAGCCCTTCAAACTCAATTTTCTTCATATAAAACCCTTCATAACTTTTTTACTCAAAGAAAACCCAGTGACTAGGATCCAATTCATTAATTTCATATTACTTCACACATTTTACATTTTTCACATACCAAAAATACCCCTATTACATATTTGATGTAGACAATTAATTGTAAGAAGAGAATAAATGATTTCGCAACAAGAAAAAAAAAGACATTAATGTTAAAATTTTATTGCATATTAATTTTTTAGGAAGGCTTTGAATTTTCATAAAACTATTCGATTCAATTTTTTCACCCTACTCTTGAATACTTTTGAATTTATCCTTTTTTATTAATAAATTAAAACACTGTATTTCATTATCGACATGCACATTAATTTACCTACAACAATTATACCATGGGTGTAATATAGTATCTCTGTTTTACAATGATGCAAAATAATGTTTATACCAACAACAAAATGTGCCTAACAGATGTACTAATACATGGAAAATAATTTACCTATATTAAGAAGATATGTAGTTCGATGCATAGTATTAAAAATACTATGTTACACCCATGTTTATACAACAATAAAACGTGCCTAACATATCTAACAATACATGGAAAATAATTTACCTACAAGTTAGAGAAATGTTATTTGATTGGGTGTAGTATAAATTTTTTTAATAATTGGAAAAATTAAATATAACTAGGTGTAGTGTAATTTTTTTTATATAATTAGAACAAATTAATTTACCTACCATTTCCAATGATGCAATATTATTATTTTATTTAATACGAATTTACCTACAAAATATTATTAATTTACCTACAAAATATATTATTTGCTAATCATAAATTTACATATATGTAAATTAATTACATTATAATAAATTTTTTTAACATATATGACACACCCGCACCCGAGAGTGGGGCGTGCTGGCCGTCACGAGAGTGTGACGTAGCCATGTGCACTGTGCGGAAGCTAGGATCGAAAATTAAGAACGAACTAATTAAAAACAAAACCACTAGCAACCAAGATACGATAGTGTACTAGAGGCATAAAAAGTATTTATACATAATCAGAGCGTTCTAGGTTCAACTGCAGTCAAGCATAAAGAAAAAGGGTTTAATTACACCCTCGGTGACATACATATGAATAAAGCTGTCAGAAAGCCGGGAGTCCTCGAAGTGCCAAACTCGTAACTCTCGCTACCTAGAACCTGGAGGGGCGAAAAACAAAACTGAGTGGGTCAGCAAAACAATTCTCTTTTAAAACCAATCTTTGCTCAAAATATATATATCCCCTCACCGTAAAACCTGTATAATTTCCCAGAATCAAAATATGTACTCAAAGTCCTTAGGTTCTCAAAATCATGCTGAAAGAGTAAGTATGCCATGCCAAAATATTCAAACAGAAACTCAATCATAAACTAATGATGT
Organism: Crataegus laevigata; assembly: GCA_963580275.1. Lineage (NCBI taxonomy): Eukaryota > Viridiplantae > Streptophyta > Magnoliopsida > Rosales > Rosaceae > Crataegus > Crataegus laevigata. Next base: position 7,315,009 of record OY756946.1, on the reverse strand, counting down.
GATTAAATGTCAGGTAATCATCTCAGCCCTCGGCTGCATATAAATCTCATAATCATCTCGGCTCTCGGCCGCATATATGTCTCATAATCGTCTCAGCCCTCGGCTGCCTGTATGTCTCATAATCATCTCGGCTCTCGGCCGCATATATGTCTCATAATCATTTCAGCCCTCGGCTGCCTATATGTCTCATAATCATCTCAGCCCTCGGCTGCATATATCTCTTATCCCTTCTCATCAATCTCATCACTGCTAGTTTATCGATTCTCATTAATGCATGCTCTCACCTGGCACTTACCTGTGCGTCCGCCGCACCAACATGCGAATATGCAATCATTAATGCATAAAAATAATATATGAATACTTTGCATGGCATAAAATTCTCATAAACATTCATTATTTCTTTCTGGGAAAAATAATAATAAAATATATGAAATACGGTAAAAACTGCCCACTCACTGATAGGTCGCCGGGTCGTAGCCCCCGCGTCTAGCCTGGCTACGCTCGTCTTCGGTGTATGTCTCACCTATATGAGAAATTACTATAAATACGTCATTTAAGCACATACACGTAACTACGAAATTAACTTCTCATACATAGCTCAATTTTGGCATACGAATATACCAACGTGACCTACTCGACGTCACGAGCGTCGCTATATTTTTAAAATAATTTTTTGGAGTCTCACGCGCCCCCACGCGCCAGCACAGGCACGGGGCTACGCGCCCCCCACGCGCAGGCGCGTGCGCGCCACGCGTCGTCAACCTCGAGCTCGCCGGAGCTCCGCCGGCGCCGGCCACCGGTCGCCGGAAACCTGCAACCTCGGTTTTCTCGGCCATTTTTGCACCATTTTGTCTCATTTTTCTTCCTACGTGCTCTAAATTAAGTGTAGAACAAGTCTATACCTTCAAAAACTTCGAAAACCAACGAGAATCTCGTCGGGAAATTCTCCAAAACCGGCCACCTCCGTTCTCGACGATCCCGACGTCAACGCTTAGCCAACGAACGTCTCCGAGCTTCCTTGGGACCTTCTAAGACTCGTGGTGAGCTTAGTTTTGCCTAAAACACAACGTATGAAAAGTTCATGAACAGTGCCAAAATCGTACATCGAGAGAACGGCGTGAAAACGAACGAAACCTTACCTGAAATGGGTGTCTACGTACTCGTAGGAGTCTCAGGAGTCGAATGGTGGTGATGGATGGTTCGATCTGTGAAGTTTTGGCCACCTTTGGCCTTGGCCGTACGTTTTCTGGGCGAGGGAGAGAGAGAGAGTCGACGGGGGAGAGAGAGAGAGAGTCTGATGGTGAGAGAGACAGAATAGGGTGTGAAAATAATGTGTGTGGTCCAGTACACCCACACACAAACACACGTGCTAAATTCCCCGAAGGGGTAATTCCGTCATTTCACCAAATATTTAATATACGTCGGGACGGGTCGTCACATATATGTTAGTACTAAGCATATATATATTTGAATGTATAGTAGTACTATATACATATAGGTAAATTAAATATATTGAACTTTTAGTAGTATGATATGATTTTGAACGTACGTGTGTGTGTGTCTGTGTGTAATAATTATTTGTTCATTATATTTAAGGTATGTAATAATATTTATTTATTTGATTTGAATATTGTGGCACAAGTTGTAAATATTTTGTAATAATAGGTCAATTATTTTTCTATTTAACAGTCTTTTTCAAATTTGGGTTTTATTTAGATGTTCAGAATTAGGTGGGTTTTTATCTAGGAAATACGAGTTGTAAGGGTCTATATCTAAAGAACCCAAAAATTAATGGCTATACTTTAAGTTTATACTTTGTTTATATGATTCCCAACTTTTATATAATCAGAAGGTACTAATCGGTGCAAGTGGCTTGTAGTACAATTGAATAAGAGCATTTGCTCATGCACCCGAGGTCTTGTGTTCGAATCTCTTTCTTTGTAGTTTAGATGACTTTGGTGTAGATTATCATACCGGCACATTTTGACTTATCACGCGTCATCTCGCTGCAATTTTTAGTTACTTTTGATTTAGTTCCAATTTTTGCTGCCTAAAATTGTGTACTTACTTTTGATTTAGGTCCAATTTTGGACCCATATCAAAAGAGACTTATAAAATTGGACCCATATCAAAAGACCTCATAAAACTGATTGAAGATTAGAAGTTGGCTACTCCAAACAAATAGATTTGAAAAATCCAAGTTAATTAATTAATTGCATGGACACAGTTTTAGTGGACCAACTTTTATCCGACGTACTTTGTAGTATATGGTATTGCACCAGTCCATGATCCTGACTAATCTTCAGGAACAGTGACATGCATCTTTCAAGTAATCCCCACCTTCATGACCATGCCATTTCCTTTTCTAGTTACCAGACACCAGATGAAAATCCTGAAATGGTCTGGAAATTTCTTACGCACATGCATGGGTTTGATTTGTTCTGCATGGGCTTGATTTGTTCGGTGCCGACGGCATGTTAGGGTTTCCTTTTGTGGTGATACATATCGATCAATCACGCGCTTAACATATTCTAGGTCCGTCAAATAATAAATATATATATGTCAGTTACGTACCTACATGTAATACGTGCATAACAACATTATGTAACCATGTGCAAACATCGTTTCCTATCAATGTAGAACCCACTCCTTTGCTCATTCAATGTTATATTATTTCCTTTTAGTGCTCTAAATTAGTTGTATGCTCTGAACACGTTCCTCAATTGCATTGATTATATTTAAATTTATAAGTCTTATTTAATTCTTGTTCTCATGCTTTCTAATATGGCTTCGTCTCTTTCGGGTGTCGGTCAGCACGTGCCTACCTTGGTGTTCAGGAAATATCGGGATTTGGCGTGTCAATTTGGTATCATTTGGATATCACGACTTCTGGACTTGTCATTCGGCACGGTTGTGCAACCCTCATTCTGCGTGAATAGTCACATCTTATTGAAGAAGAAGAAATTGTGTCAAAATTGTGCCTCATCGGTGACGAAATGGATTGTTGAACGACTTTCAACATCATATCGATATTCTGCAACATGCATTCCTTAAGAATTACGGGTGGAGTCTACATAGGAATGTTGGGAAATGGGAAGAATCTTTGTGGTATGAGTTGGTTAAGACCAACTGGGGATCTGAAGCGGTGTTGTACTTTGCGACATGAGTTCCCAGTAATGGCGGGCAAAGTTATGTCTCAATGGTAATTACTTGAAACATTTGAAGTGCATTTTGCAGAAAGCGAGTTAGCACTAGTTCTGACAACATGTAGTTAGTGGTAGTTGGTGGGATCGAATCACTGTTCTCAGACTCGTTCCTATTGAGGAAATTTGTGTGGATCTTTAGAAAAGTTTTCGAAAATTGTTCTATTGTTAACTTTCTCACTTACTCTAACCACGAGGTCAAGTTCACTAAACCTCGATTGTCAGCTGTACGGCAAATTCTTCGGATGTTGTTTTTTACAGAGTATATTAATGTCTATGACTACACCATCATGAACCGCCCCGATTGTGCAAGCGCAATTGCGGAACACCTCAGTACAAAGACATACACAAAGCTCTAGGGGGATATAAGTAGGATGTTTTGGCTTCCTAACTTTGAGGCACGGTAAATCAGCAGAGTAACACAGTTGTATATTGCGATGATTAACCAAATAATCATAGATAATGACTTCTATTTCTGCATCTTCACCATCATTCGCTTGTTTATTCCTCAATTTAAAACTAGATCATACTGTCGCACTGATGTTTTCTACTACCTTTCACCCAAACCTCATCTTGATCATCCGAACCTAATCGGACAATTTCTAGTAAGACCGTACTGGATTGGAAAAGCTGAAAAGCTGAATCTACTGAAATCATATAAATTTTTCAAGAGGTTCAAAATGTAAAATTATTTCACGAGATGTCGGACAAAATTGTGTGACAAGTGATGTTATTAGGTGTGTGATATCAGATCTTGAACGGTTAATAATCCTTAACGGTCAAGCTAGGTACTTGTATGAGCTCAAGTAGCAAAGTTGCATATTCAAATCCAAATATCTTGTACTTTAGATTTAATGGACTTTTTTTTACCCTCAAATCCTAGAGTGTTCTTATAACCTTCTCGCGAGCCTACTAGACTTATCAAGAAGAATTTCATGTGGCCTTGAGGTTCGAGCCACCTTTTAGTAAGGGATTGATGAAGGTTGTAGTGCAGGTGGTCAGCGGATTGCATCACCAATTGCTATCTTCACGCAGAAATGAATAGTCACCTCTCATTATCTTGCTGCAATTCATAAACATCATATCGTACTCTAGTAGTTCTTTTCCAACGATATGTAATTGCCTCAATACATCTTTCCACTGCTTCACTCCAAGACCCTTTGTTCGTGAATACGTAGATGTCAAAACACTTTTAGCAAATTTGATTGGTGCCCTCTAGAATGGTACGACATCACAGTCGAGGCAAGAGTCGGACGATCTTTGTACACTCTCACGTGCGGGGCAAAATGGTATTTTGGAATCCTTGGGAACTTCTCACTTACATATCGAAACAAAAATGTGTTGTCGATATTATAGGCTACAAACTGTGATATCGATAGCTTACTCGTTGGGTTCGTTAAGCAAGTGGGCAGGTAGACCCTGTTTACGATAGATGTTATTGAGTAGTCATTGTTGGGGCTCGACCCAAAGCTAACTTTTCTCATAGTATGTGGCGTTACGTATGCTTGGGCGAGACCCACTTTCATTTTTAGTTTTGGTATTTAGCACCAGTATTTTAACTTACCTTATTATAGTTTTACCGGTATTTTCAAAGTTATGAATGTTTAGTCGAGTCATTTTCACTTTCATTGTTGAGTTCGAATTTTTGGACCTTTATGTTATTACATATATATTTTGACGTTGTCATATTTTGCATACTTAGTTTTGACCCTACGTCAATATATGTTTTCAACTTTATATCTTTATAACGTATATTTCTACTTTTACACTAATGGGGGAAGAAAGTAGGAGCCTGGAGGCATGAAAGAGGAATCATTGCAACCCGATCGCGACAGTGTGGCACATTCTCTTTTATGCAACCGCTCTGACTTGATTTCTTCTTTACATATATATGTATTTTCTTCTTCCTATTTTTCGAGTATTTAAGTGTAACAAGTTATTTCAAATTTCAAAACGAAATTTTATTTAACGAGGGTAGATTGTGACAATGCGTCCTAATTTATTTTACGGATTTTAGAACAATGGTATTTTGGTAAGTTAATTTGTTCTGGGCTAGATTTTTGTTGTTGTTGCTTTTCGCCTTAATGGGTCTGCCAAATGGCCCACCTTGATTTTTGTCCCTTGGGCCCAAGCATCTCATCTCTTTCTCTTGGTCTCTATCTCGTAGCTCACTCTCTATCTCTCTCTACATAACTGTTAACTTTCCCTTTCCTTTTTGACAAGCAGAGACAACACCACCACCCCTCCACATTTCCCTCCAACGAACGACGACACCACCACCACCGTGATGGGCATCCTCCTTCTCTCTCTCTCCTCCGTTATGAAGCATAGAGACACCTATCTGGAACCCATCACACCCACATCTATGGTAAGGTCTGACGGCTTTGAGCCAATCCCTGGCCACTTCCCAGTCACGGTTGGAACTAAAAATGGTATGATCCTCTTCCCCTTCCTCATAGCTTCATTTCCATAGTTTGATCGTTGAGTTTAGTGTAAAATCGAGGTCGATCAGAGCTCGGGAAGCTCTGGTTTTCTCCCTCGTCAAAACCGGGTCAGACTTGACCTAAAATCCTAAGACTCGAATCAAAACTCAACCCAAACCCAAACCCTTGGGCTGGGCCACCAGGCCCAAACCCTTTAACCTAAAACTCAAAATCAAACCAGCCTAACTTGTGGGCCATGAAACTGGCCCAATGATCCAGCATAAACCCGGAAGCCCATAACCCTAAACCTTTTAAACCTGAGACCAAAATCGTGCCTTTGGATCGTGCAACTCAGGCCTTTGGCCCATTGAAACCCTAGGCCTATTAATTGGCCAGTTGACCCAGCACGTGACCCGACCCTGTTGACTCAAACCCGTTAACCCCGTTAACTTTGACTGGTCAATGGTCAACGTTGATTTTATGTTGACTTTTTCGGGTTTCGATGATGACCCTTCATAGGCTAATTTTGACGTCCTGAATTCGTTTTTGACATTTGTTTCCTGGAATTCAATCGTTTGAGTATAGTTGTATTAATTGGACCCTTTATGTGCTTAGGTGCGATTATTAGTGGCAATTCTGTCATTCTTATTTCGTATGGCTCTTCGACGATAGAGTATTTGTGAGTGGACCCCTTCTAAATGCATATTTTAGTAGTAGAAATGCATACATGAGAATCATGATTTAATGGCTACATTTTATGAAACGTTTTATAAGTAAATTAGATTTACACTTTATGATTATCATCATTTACTAAGAATATTTTGGAATACCATGCTTTATCGATTTCATGTTCTTCGTAGTATATGTGATGGATGACTATATACTATGAAGATGTTTTGCGATATGATGTTTGAGCTACCGAGCTCCGTTGAGATATATGTACTTATGTTGGAAAGAGTATATTCAATGTTTTGTGCCTATCTAGTAGTCACTATTCCATCTACGGGCAAGGGATATGGTTGTTAGCTGCGGGCCGGGAGATATAATCTCTAGTTTTCGACCGAGAGACATGGAGCTTGCATTGGGCTAGGAGAAATAATCTCTAGCTTCGGGCACTTTGACATAGTAGTTGGCATTGGGCCAAGATATATTGTTATTGGATACCACTATTTAGTACACCATATACGAGATATGTTTCATGAAAGGTTTTATGGCATGCTAGGGTTTCAAAAACCTATTACATATTATGCTATTAGTTTTCATATAACTTTGGGGGTTAGTATGTTGATAACTATTCATTATTATATACATACATATATATATATATCAACTTGGTCCACTCATCTTCATTTTGTGCCTCCTTCAACTTAGAATCGAGGCTTACAATCCCGGTGTCAAGGCACTTCCACATCGGCATCTTCGAATCCTCTTGGTGTAGGACCCACTTCTTTGCTCATTCAATGTTATATTATTTCCTTTTAGTGTCCTAGATTAGTTGTATACTCTGAACACGTTCCTCAATTGCATATTAATTATATTTAAATTTATAAGTCTTATTTAATTCTTGTTCTCATGCTTTCTAATATGGCTTTGTCTCCTTCGGGTGTCGGCTAGCACGTGCCTACCCTTGTGTTCGGGGAATATCAGGATCGAACATGTCAAAATATCCACCGAGATTGAACCTCGTCTATCACTTTTTACTTGGTTCTTATTTTTTTCTAAGAGTTGTCAAGAAAATCACTAAACAAAGTTTATAGTTGTAAAGAACATATTTTATTGCCAAAAAGGCAACAAAAATAATTGAATAAGCAAAAAAGTGACATATAGAAATCAGATACCTAACATCAATGATCTCACTGAGAATATAATGAATATATTTTGGCAAGGTAATTGCTTCTTTTTTTTCTTTTTCTTTTTCAATGTATATACAACCATCAACCAAATAGGGTTAATACCTTAAATTGTATATTTTCTTACGCGGAATGAAATTGTAAATAATTGTTAATGTTGGGCATTTTTAGGCTCACATAATGGTGCAAGTTGGAAAAGAAGTCACAAAAAGCATAAGGTAAAGCCAAAGCTCAAGGAAAATCAAGAAGCTCAAGGTCCAAGGGGTTTAAACAAGGATTATACAAATGTTGAACCCATAATTATTATGCAAGCGTGATTGTAAATTTCCATCTCGATTTCGTACCTTTGCATGTATTTAAGCTTGGCTTGGGGTATGTACTGCAAGCTTTGAAACGTGATTGTATTTAAGCTTGGCTTTGCGTGATTGTAAATGTACTTAAGCTTGGCTTGCATGTAAATTTACTTGCATGTATTTAAGTTTGGCTTGGGCTTTGCATGTATTTAAGCTTGGCTTTGCTTGATTGTAAATTTCCATCTCGATTTCGTACCTTTGCTATTTTTACAACAATCAAGCTTTGAAACGTGATTGGGCTTGCATGTGCGATTTTTTAGCCCTAAAACAGCACTTTATAGTTATAGTAAATAACCATTTCAGCAGTGCTACATATACCAAATTTGTACACTATATGATGTCGCACATTCTACATCATATAAACTTTTATTACAATTAATCAAATTCTAACTTGAACTAAAGCACAAATTTAATTAGTGCCACATCAGTGCATAAACCTGGTGTACCTAGCATTATTCTTCAGAAAAATTCAAGTCGGAAATTTGGAATGTTGAAATCTTTATATGCATTCTAATTTTTCCTCTCCCGCAACCTCATTTCTCTCATTTTCTAAAACAGAAACCCCAGCACTGTAAGTCTTAGCTGTCGATCCTTGCTTTGGCTTAGGACCGGCAGCAACCTCTCCCTCTCCTCCTAGCGCCCATTCTCTTCTTAACCTCTCCACCTTCATACCTTTCTACTACCCGTCTCTCATCCTCTCTTTTTCCCTACCACTAACCTATGACCCTTCTTTTCTTTTTCCCTTTCTCCCCAGTTTTTGGTGTTGCAAAGTGTCACAACCTGTCCCTGAAATTTTGTTTTTATTAATTGAGGGAATTGACGAAGATACCCCTAAAGGCAGGGATTTTGACTTCCATCAACCATCGTCTAGAGAAAGGCATGACTTATTCTTTTAGAATATTTGAGTAGTACTCGTTAGTACGAACGTATAGCCGTAAGCCGTTTGCGAGTTCGGGTTCTGACAGTATAGTCACGGACGTTTGAAATTAGTTATTTAAAGTTAGTTATAAATTAATTAAAAATTCCCACTATGTGGAAAGGGTAACCAATTAGATGGGAAAGAAGGAAATAAGGGACCAATGAATTTAAAGAATGTGGGGACCAATCAGAAAAGAGAGGGAAAATGGAATGAAGGTGCTACGAGGGAGAAAGCTCCCATCTGATGGGAGGCAGACGAACCAGAGAAGGAGGAGATGAGTGGACTAATGAGAGGAAGGGAAAGGAAGAAAAGAGAGAGGAGTGACAGGCACGGGATCATGGATTCCCTCCCATTTCCATTGCAACCCAACCTGCAGGTGGGTGATACCCAAAGGGTTTTCGACAGTTCCTCAGGCCAAATTCTGGCGAATTAAGCCGTGCCACCACCTGAGAAACCTCCCACTACCTCCCATCTTCCATTTCCAATCAAATTTCACAAGATTTAACCTTGAATTTGAGTAAAACCGCGACATAGGGGGCGTACGGGTTGGGTCATATTCCGTCACGATTTGAAGCTATCTTTTCTAATTACCACCACCAATAGACTCCCCTCAACCTCAGGAACAAAGCCCAAGTACTTGTGGAGGCGTCGGAGTGGGTATGGGGGTCGAATTGGAGCACACCCAATTCTAGGTTCTGACGAGTTTGGATGAAATTGGAGCCTTTCTAGGCCAAATTGGCCTTGGTCACAGGTAAGAAAGTTGTTCTACTCATTGAGATCTTCAGTTCTGGAAATTTTGAGAATTTTTTGAGAAAGTTGAATTTTCCGGCAAGTCACCGCCACCCACGGCAGCGCGTGGCTTGAGGGCCACCAATGTTGTTATTAGCTTATATAGAATGCTTGAAGTTCATTTTTGAGAATGGGTTGACGTAAATTGATCGTTAGGACCTAAATTCTCTACGTTACGGTAATAGGTCAATGTATGAACCGACGATCCGACCATTGGATCGTCACCAAACTTTAATAGATTGTTATTCATAATAGTTGAGGAATGTAGGAATTTACGGATCAGGAATCCGTCGTACGGATCAGGAATCTGTCGTATGGATCTCCCCAAATTGGATTTGTAAGTTCAAAAAATAAAATGTTAACCGCCACTTGGTTTTGGCAATTGGCGGAGATCCAACCGTTGGATCGTAATGAAACTTTAGGATATTGTTCTAGAAGCATAATGTGGATTTTTGAAAATTACAGATTGGAAATCTGACCTGCGAATCTTCTGGATCGAGTTACGTAGGGTTGTGGACCCTACCGTTAACCTTTGACCGACGATCGACTTTTAGCCAATAGGTCTCAAATCACTCTAGAAGGTCCTTGAGGAGGTATTTTATGTGAGTTACGTGTTCTATTGATAACGATTCTGAGATGTGGTTTGATAATTGTTACAGGCGCTGATTATTCGTAACGCCTCGATGTTATGCTAGGAAGTCGTAGCGTGGACCTCAGGTGAGCGGGTCTTTTCCTTTTTATCATATGTATATAATTGATAGTTTCACAAATGCTTCTAAATTGAATTATGAAACTTATGCCATGTCACATATATACGAGCATATGTTCTAAAGTACTAATAGATGGTTGGGTTTAGATTATGTCATTGTATACCCATATGCATGTTAGCTACAATTAATTATTATGAACTACGAATGGCTTGATCCCTATTTTGGGGTATGTAGGCAGTCTAACGAGAAGTTAGATGTAGCCATACAAGAAGTGAGATTAAATAATTGAGACAGTAGCCTTGCTTAGGGAATTGAGCAATGTGAGGGACATGGATGAAAAATGTGCGCTTTAACTTTATGTTTTGGTGATTAATAGTTAGTACGTCGTATTATATAATTAGAAATACTATGAAAGGTTTAATTTTAGATTGCATCATGGCATATTCATATTTATATAACTTGAACGTAATCATTCTGGATGCCTCGAAGTGCGAAGAGGAATGTAAGACGCACAAGTAAGTTTAAGTAAGTTATAGTGTTAATTAAAATGGTGAGTTATGGTATGATCTTAGTTATGTTTAAAGCAACTCCGATATTGTCGTACTGGTTTCCATAAGTCTTAAATTTCATATGAGATGCAGTTAGAGCTCATAAACCTACACCCCGGTGTTAGTGCTCTCGCCCGTGGCCAGGGCACAGTCCTTCACGTGATGTTCACCTCCCGCACCTTATGCTCACCTTAGATCCAAGGTAGGTGCACAGTCCTGTCGTATAGACCACAATAAATGGGTTCAACTCGTAAGCGACCCGAGATTATTCGCATAGTCTTCACATGATCGTAGCACTAGAGCATATTATATACACCCAGTCCTGTCGTATAGACCACTTTAAGTGGGTTCGACTCTTGTGCAGGCATATGTGATGAGTTATGATTACAGTCATGCAGATCACTAGAGGTGATTCCGACCTATGTGCTAGCAATGATATGATTGATGAGATATGTGCTAGCAACGATATGATTGATGAGATATGCGCTAGCAATGATATGATTGATGAGATATGTGCTAGCAACGATATGATTGATGAGATATGTGCTAGCAACGATATGATTGATGAGATATGCGCTAGCAACGATATGATTGATGAGATATGCGCTAGCAACGATATGATTGATGAGATATGCACTAGCAACGATATGATTGATGAGATATGTGCTAGCAACGATATGATTGATGAGATATGTGCTAGCAACGATATGATTGATGAGATATGTGCTAGCAATGATATGATTGATGAGATATGTGCCTAGCAATGATATGATTGATGAGATATGTGCTAGTAATGATATGATTGACGAGATATGTGCTAGCAATGGTAGATGAGATGATTGACAAGATATGTATGCGTCGGACAAGTCACTATAGGTGACTCCGGCTGATAGTCATTTTATATTGATTTATTTCTTCTTGTTTATATGGTTGTTACTGAGATACTCAGACATAGCATACCTTGGTTTTATCGTCCTTCAGCATGAAATTTTATATGCGTATGTATTGTTATTTTTGGGAAATTATACGGATACCTATGAGGGGTTACTACATTTCTAAAAAGAAAGATGTTTTCAAAGTTTTGTTCTGCTTACTCACATATTGTGTTTTGTACCCCTCCAAGTTTTAGTCACTGAACTTACGTCTAGACGAGGATTTTTGGCAAATCTCAAAATTGGTGGTTACTTCTAAGGATATATTTCTTACCCACTGTACTGTACTTTCCCTATGCTCTGACGTCACGTGTGAGATAGGTTCGCTCCCACTCCCCAGTACACTCTGGTATTTAAGCACTTTAGGTTTAAATTTACTCACATTTTCCACATCACCACACCTCATGGCTTCGTCATTCCAAGTGTCGGCCAGCACAGCCCGATTCGAAGTCCTAGTGGACATTCCAGGTCGGGGTGTGTCACGAAGCACCTCTTATCCACCACCATTTCATGGGCAACCAATTTTAATGGATTTGATGCACCCACCACAAATTTGAGATTTATTGCCTCACAGGGTTTTTCCCTTGATTTAGGCAAGATCTACGAGTTTGGGTTGGTTATTGGTTGTTGGTGTGTCGGGTCTTCCTTTTATGGCTTGTTTTTTAGGGTTTTGTTGCTCCCCTTAATTGATATGCGGCTCCACTGCCTTTCTAACTAGATCTGTGGCGGCTTGGCCTTGCTTGGCTCATGGTTGCAGCGGATCTCACTAGAAGCGGTAAAGTTGCAAGTTGAGATGAGCCAATTGTTGGAGACAAGCCAACCAGAGGATTTTGTTTCTCAGATTAGTTAGTGTAGGTCAACATAGGTTGGTTTGTACTTATCTAGCGGGTAATGTCTCGCCTAACGAGTGATGTCGCCCTCCGTGTGTGTGGTGGTTTTGATGGGGCCTCGCTTGTTTGCGATGGTTTGATGTGGTCTCGCTTGTGTGGTGGTGATATCACGTGTGCTCAAGCATAAGTTTGTTGCGTCTACCGTCATTGTGGCAGATTTAGACCGGAAGCTTGTGCTACTGTATATGCACTTGGTCACGAATTAGGGGTTTATCACCATTGCTTGTTTGTGCAAATTAGCTCCCGATCAAAGATTTGATCACTGGAGATTGTACCCATGTAAAAACCCTTGTAATTGTTAGTGTTTATCATTTGTAATGAAACTCGCAATTGTTTCTTGTAAAAAAATGAAAATTTTAATGGTAGAATAAAAAAACTACAATCCTACTTGCACCTTACGTCTATCTCTTAAGAACACTTAATATTTATTAGGTATCAAGCTTTTACATGTAAGCGACAAAAAAAAGTTAATTTTATGTATCTCTATTGTCACTTTCATAAAATAAAATAAAAAATTACTATTTTAAAAGTTCTTGAGATGGTCCTTTTTATTAATAGTTAAGGCAATAAAAGATGTGGGATGGGCAGGCAAAAGCTTCCTATATTCATGTACATTGTGGACTTTGGGTTGGCTTTGGTGTTTGCCTTCAAACATTGAATACAAGTTAAAGTTTGGTTGGCTTTGGTTTTGGTTTTTGCCTACAAACATTGAAGACAACCAAAAGTCGGGTTGGCTTTGGTTTTTGCCTTTAAACATTGAAGACAAGTAAGAAGTACACCTATAATACGATGCAGACAGTACGCAAAGTGTGTGATGTTTCTGATGGAGTATTGACTTGTGATTTTTTTCATACTATTGACTAGGATTATCTGTTTCAATTAGTGATCTTTTAGGGTGGAGGCACATAGTTTGAGCTCAAGTGTGAAAATTTGTTTATGAAACTAGTTGTAAACACGACAATTTCTATAATGAATAAGACAAGAACACGTGTACAAAATAATATTTGTAGACGGAATATAATTTTCCAATGGTTGTGGCTTGATCTTGAGATTAAAATGGTATTGAAATTGGTAATCACATATATGATATAACCAGTCTTCCAATATGAATTATTTATATTTCTACAAGCTCTTTTATTTTTCCAGTCATTTCTTACATTGTCACTCAACAAAGCCGGCCCAAAGGCGATTAAGGCGAGCAAGGCATGTGCTTCGAGCCTCTCACTTTGAAAGAGGTCTCACTTTATTTTATACATTTTTTTACATGTATCTTTAAAATCTCATTTTCATAATATTCTCGACAAAAGAGAAGGGAAAAAACAAAAAATTTCTTATCCTCCTAGTTTCTCTAGTTTATTTAAAGAAACTCTATTAGGCCTCGTTTGACATACCGAACACCGAATAGTACTATTTAATATTATCTGGTGTTTGGTGTCATTCTGTATTAAATTAGCACCGAATTATTTATGCGGCCTCATCTATTTTATATGGCGCACGCCGGATAAATTATACACTCCAAATCCTCGGTATTATTAGTCGGGTTGTTGGAAACAAAATCACACTGGCTATTTTTCCATCCATGTCTCGCAGATTACTCCAGCGCCATCCTGATCCATCTTCTCAACCAATATTCCATCTTTTCTCTCTCGACGAAGAAGGAACTAGAGTTTGGTGGTGCGGCTGTGTATGGTTGTTGGGGGTGGGGATTGGGTGGTGGAATAAGTTGAAATTGGGGCTAATCAATGAATAAGTTGTCGACCTGTGTTTGCATATACTTGTGGCGAACATCCATGGCAGCATCGTCTTCTTCTGGATCAAATGTGATAGTTTCTAGTGTTTTGTCCATCAAATCAACGGGCTCTAATACCAAATTTAATTTTTAATTGGAAACTCAGTGCCATTAAATATTCTTCAATCTCCTTTTGAGGAAGTAGATGAACATGATAAGCTTTGATTCTTTGAGAAATTGCAACTTGTATTGCAAGAATGAGGAAGAAATGCAGACAAAATCAAGTCCAGGATGAACTGTGTTTTTTTTTTTATAACTAAGACCAAATCTAATCAATACTCTTTAATTTGTTATACTCTTAAAAAATATATATAGACATTATTTTTTATTTATTTATTATAGTTTGGTATTTAATTTGATCTTGCACCAAATGCGTGACTAAATAGTTAGTACTATCCGACAACAAATTATCATATTCGACTGAAATAGTTAGTACAGTTTGAACTACCAAACGAGGCCTTAAAGTACTACAGTAGGAAGAATCCATTTCATTTTCATCTTAAGCCTCATACTGCATTTGGTCGACTCTAAAATATAGGTAAAAAAATTAGGCCAAATTTTTTTCGTGATCCCTGTGGTGACATGACACTTTCAATGTGACCCTCGTGGTGGGTGTTGTTAGTAATTGAGATCCAAATCTAAATTTCCGTTAGTTTTCCGTTAAATAAACTCACGTGACTATCACATGAAGGGTCAAATTCATTCTTTCAATCCAAATTACATCTTATTCAATGGACATCTATTATAATTTAGGGTTTAATTGAAATTAGATTTTACAAAAAAAAAAAAAAAAAAAAAAAAAAAAAGCTTGAATGCAAAGATTGAAACTAAACCTGTAAAACCACGTCAATGGCTAGGAGAAGATGTGAAAGTGAAGTCGCCCTTAATTTCTTAGGTATGATTTAATTTTGTTTGGAAAAATACTTCTAATATACATTGTTTTTTTTTTCAACGCCAACACGTCTTTGATCATGAGTTAGAGTCTTAGTCTTACTTGAATTTGCATTCTTGTATCAATTTGTACCAGTTTGAATGCATAAATGCCTTTCATTTTTGTCTTTAATTGGTACTGTGATTTTATGCAGGCCCTAGTTGGCCAATACACAACCTTTTAATTTTTTTCTTAATCTTCTTTGAATTTTATTTCTTTAACTTTCTTACGCTCTTGAAGTTTATATGTGGAGGGCGGACCTGAAGATTGAATTTTTTGCAATGTCTTTCACCCATTTTCTTTAATTCTACAATGCATTTCACTCGTCTGAATGCATATATACTGCATTTCACCCATTGTCTTTAACTCTTTGAGTTATTCTTGTACATATGTGATTTTTCTGCATTATATAGGTTGAGATACACGTGATATCAAATTGGGGTGATGGTTAGTGACGGTGGAGGAGGTCCACTAGTGGCTATGGCGGTGGTTGGGAGCCTGAGATGAGATACGGGAACTGTTGGGTTTTTTTTTATCTTTACAAGTTTCTTTTATTTGTAATTTTATTTTAATCCAATCATATTTGTATTTTTTTATTTTTCAAAATAAATAAACTTAATTTTGACCAATCCAATAGTCACATGATTTTATTTAACGGATGACTAACAGAAATTTAGATTTAGACCTCAATTACTAACAAGACTCTCCACGGGAGTTTAATTAATAGTTTTTTCACCACAAAGATCACATTAAAAGTGGCGTATCACCACAGAGACCACAAAAAAAATTTAGCCAAAAAATTATTGAAAACAACCAAGTGGGGAATCACGATTCACGAATGCCTTCGCTAAGATCTCTATTAGATAAGAAATATAGGTAAAAAGTTCACCAAGAGCAGTTAAAAAATCATATCGTAAAAGCCAAAAGTGTATCTTCATATGGCGAATGGTCTCCCCAGTAATAACCCATGCCCGCACTTTCATTTCTTTCTGCAATATTAAATCCGATTTAAGTGAACTTTTCACTAAACACTACTTAACTAAGAATTAATTGGTAATGCTCTTTCTTAATTAAAATATATAATTGTACATCACATCATTACCTTCGCACTCAAGCAATTAATCCAAAATCCACAGGACCAGGGTGAGTGAGTTATGTTTGCTCAAAAGCCTTTGTGTCACCATGCAAAATGAGCTTTAATGAAAAAAGTTTGGGCCAACAAATTTTTTACTAAAAATCATCTCAAAATGTTATTTAACCAAATGAGCTCAAAGTTTAATAAAAAAACATCTAAAACTATTGTACACTGGCCAAACTTACAAACCCAACCCGCTACAAATCTATACTTCCGTAAATACCCTTAAATGATTCGATATTGTCATGACTCTTCACCAACCTCAAGCCAACACGAAATTGCCATCAAGGTATAAAATATCCATAATATCCCGATATTTCCATCGAAATTTTCGTGTTTTTGGACTAGCGATATTTCTGATGTCATTGATATTTCCATCGAAATTTTCGTGTTTTTTAAATTTCTATATTTAAAAAAACACCAAGGAGATTCGAACCCCTCCTATTTTACTCCTTCAACACCTTGACCACCATATCACTTATGTTTTTGTGAAAATATGCTAAAATATTTACATATTTTCTACACTCACAATGTTTGCCAGCTCGCTATATAATCAACTAAATTAGTTAAATCCATCATGCAATGCATTTCCTTCCAATTGTTTTGTGATAAACTAATAGATAATTGACTAAATAAACATCTTGCAAAGTTTCAATAAAAATTTCCAAGTTTTTCTTACAATTTCCGTAGTTTTTATTCAATTTTTATCGATATCGATAATATCCCGATATTTCCATCGAAATTTCCGTGTTTTTGGACTACCGATATTTCTGATATCATCGATATTTAATACCTTGATCGCCATAATAATTCCATGTCTTCCTATCAAATCGAATTCCCCCATTTCAAAAACAACCAAATAAAAATTCAAATCAAAGTTGAAAAAGGAAGCATTCATTGAAACGAAGCCGCCACAACAAGTTCAAAGAAATTTAATGGTGGAAACCGGCAAAAAAAAAAACCAAAACATAACACTGTTTCTAAAAAAATAAAAAATAAAAAACAAACAAACAAATAGATACAGTGTTTGTTTTGTCTGTACATAAAAAAACACTATATCTGGAAAAAAAAATCCAAAAACAATGATTTAATTCCAAAAATAGTGACTTAAATTTATACAATAGTGGCTTGGATTCCAGAAACACTCTATATTTTAACTTTTGACTACTTCTTTTCTTTCATGCATCAGTTGATTATATTTAGGAAACAGATTACTTATTTTGCTTTGAATCCAGATACGGTGAATTCCACTATTTCTTTTCTAACTTTCATTTAAGAAACAGTGTGTCTATTTCATTTAAATCCAGAAACAGTGACTTAGATTCTAGAAATAGTAACTTAGATTCCAAAAATAGTGACTTAGATTCCAGAAACAGTGTTATTTAAAATCCAGAAACAGTTTATTTTTACAATCCATAAACAGTGACCCGTCATTATTATTGAATAGCATGCAGATCTCAAATTTATTTTCTAGAAAAACAAATGATGAACTCCATTGATGAAGAAAAATTGAAAAACAGTACCTCAAATACACTATGAATAATAATGACGATCACATTTCAACGAAATAATACAAAATATAAACTAAATAGCATGATGATCTATATTTTTGTTTGAAAGAAAAAGAAGGTGGTCTGCAAAGTAACAATGAACTCCATTAACGACGAAAATCTTGAACTCAACCTAAAAAGGTTAGAGGTAAAATCGACAAATCATAATTTATTATAGTTGGGCCATTTTTAATTGGACTACTTTAATATGGGCCTTGTACTGATCATTAAACAAAACTTATAACATGGTTTTTTTTTATTAAAACTAAAACTTTTCAAGCTCTTTCATTAGTTTTCCTAAAAATAAAAGTTTAATTAAAAAGACTTGAAGGAAGTTCAAGTTTCAATATAAGAACAATTGTCTCTCAATACTATGATATGGTGGTATTCCTCTTCACTTGGAAATGAGAGGTTTTAAGTTCGAATATCGTGGGTGAATTCGATACCAAATTAGGTTGACTATTGTGTGACTTAGTCAAACTCTCCATTCCCTAGTGTAAAAAATATTGATGTACAAATAAAAATAAGAACAATTAATTGATAATTTGGAAAGTAAATCAACTCCTGATAAGCACATGCAAACGTTTTTTTTCTTTTCGAAATATGAAATTCATACCACTCAACAAATTAGGATTGACATATAGAACTTTGAAGTTAGATATTCAAGACAGCATCAATTTTTAAGTTATCTGATGCTTTGTTTGGAAGTGTCTTTAAAATAATAAAAGAAGTTTTGAGTCATAAAAACGATTTTCATAATGTTGGGCGGAAAAAAAAAAAAAAAAAAAAAGAAACTGTTATTTAGAGTTGTCTTACAATACAAATGCTTTTGAACCCTAATCTGACGTCCACAACACCAGAGACCTTACATGGCTGGCAGCAACCCCCACTTCTATTCGCCGTCGGCAAACCCAATTACATCATAAATCCTAACAGCATACTAGACCTAATGTGGGTGGGCAGCCGCTGTGAATGGGGTGGTTGGCGTAGGTGACTGGCTAGTTGCTGGCGCAGGGGTCTTGCCTGGATCGGGGTGGGCTTGGGGAACACGGTGGTGACTACTAGTTTCTTTGGTTTTAGTTTTATTAAAATTAGCGGGGTCAAGGCTGTGTTAAACGAGTAGACACTTGTTGGAAAATAAGAAAGGAGACATGAATGCGGCACCAAATTGGTGACAACAGATTTGTAACTCTCTCGTCTGGATTTGATTCATCCCAACTCTCTTCTTTCTACCTACAACTAACTATTTAACACACTAACCTATTAGCCTATTAAAATAGCTTCAGATAAGTTTGTTTTTGTTATTCCACATATAAATGCAATAAATTTTTATCAAAATCGTACTATACATCACCAACTTGTAGCTCCGCTTTTTAAGCGGACAACATCCACGCGATAAATTTACTTAGATAGTTGAGCAGACCTTCGAAGCATGTCACACATAAGAGTTGTGTTACTAGCCCCAGTTCAAACTCGAGTTAAGTTTTATGTTTACCATGCTTACTATGGTACATGATGAGAATTTTCGATATCCTAAAACACTGTTGTAAACACGAAAATTTTCTGAAACAAAAACACATGTACAAAGTATATTTTGTATTAATAATTTTGGGGTTACAATCTCTTTTAACTTGATCCTCTGACTTGATCTCTGTAAGATATAGATTTGTGGATGTTGTTGATCCAAAGGCCGTCAAGGCTTGATCTTGGACGAACAAGAGAAGTTTTTTCAAGGGCCTTCGAGGCTTGATCTTGAAGGTTGGCAGAAGTTTCTTCAAGGGCCTTCGAGGCTTGATCTTGAAGGTTGGCAGAAAGTTTCTTCATGGGGCCTTCGAGGCTTGATCTTAAAGGTTGATGGATGAACGGATCTTCAAGGGACGTTGGGCTTGATCTTGATGGACGGATGAACGGATCTTCAAGGGCCTTTAGGCTTGATCTTGATGAACGAATGAACGGATCTTCAAGGGGTGTTGGGCTTCATCTTGATGAAAGGATGAACGGATCTTCAAGGGCTTTCGGGGCTTGATCTTGATGAACGGAGGGTCTTTTGGGCTTGATCTTGATGAATAGATGAAGAGATCTTCAAGGGCCTTTGGGGCCTAATCTTGATGAACGGATGAATGGATCTTCAAAGGCCTTTGGGCTTGATCTTGATGAACAATTGTTGTTGATCCAAGGGCCGTCGGGGCTTGATCTTGATGAACGGATGAACGGATCTTCAAAGGCCTTTGGGCTTGATCTTGATGAACAGTTG
The DNA here is from genome assembly GCA_963580275.1 of Crataegus laevigata. NCBI lineage: Eukaryota > Viridiplantae > Streptophyta > Magnoliopsida > Rosales > Rosaceae > Crataegus > Crataegus laevigata. The sequence continues at coordinate 7,294,733 of OY756946.1, read as the reverse complement.
TTGTTGATCCAAGGGTTGTCGGGGCTTGATCTTGATGAACGGATGAACGGATCTTCAAAGGCCTTTGGGCTTGATCTTGATGAACAGTTGTTGTTGATCCAAGGGTTGTCGGGGCTTGATCTTAGATGAATGATTGCCTCAAGGATTTGACGAAGAACTAAGAGAGCTTTCTCGATCCTACGGGTTTCTTGAGAATTTGGATGCTTGAAAGCTTTAAGTTTCAAAGCTTCTAGGACACAATTCAAGGTTTTGTGTGAAGTGAATTGGTTGTGAATTGGTCCTTTGAAATGAATGAAATGACTTCTATTTATATAATTTTCCAAGGCCTAATTTTGAATATAATATTCAGATGCAATAAATCGTTTCTGCCAGGTGTTGACATGTGTCCTTTTTGATGATTTTTTCGACTCTTTTCAAATTTTCGTTGAGTCACATGCTGCATGTAAAATTTATGTGACACATGAGTGTTGAAAATTTTAATTATTGGTCAACATTTATTTTACCTAAATTTCGATGTCTATTTGTCAGGTCGTGTTATAATTTTTTTTTAAAATACAAAATATGTTTTCAATTTTTTATTAATAAGTTTTAAAGTGTGACATAAATCATGTAATAACATTGAAAAAATACACCACATAATAAACACGGGTAACATAGAGTCACAATTCCATCCAAATTATTAAAACATTGTTTTTATATGATACTATCTTCACCCCACCCCTCCCCTTCTCTTTTAAATACCCCTCTCTTGTACCCAGAACACTACTCGAACACCACCACCACAACCAAAAGAGTTCTAAAAGCCCATCCCTCCTCCGCATCCTCCCCGCCACTTCTCACTGAACCTGTAACTGCATGGCAGTGAGCTTCTTAAGGTACGAGGTATCCGACCTCTGTCTAGCCAAGCCGGCCCTGAGGTCCCTCTCTGCCTCCGCCACCGTCGCCGATGCCTTGGAATCCCTGAAGACCTCGCAGTACAACTTCATCAGCGTCTGGGACTGCAACCACTGCAAACCCAAGTCACCAGACGGCGGTGGTGTAGGTGGTGGCTGCCAGCTCTGCCGCTGCATTGGCAAGGTCTGCATGGTTGATATGATCTGCTATCTCAGCAAAGATGACAGCTTGACGTCTCCATCCGCCGCTCTCAAGGCACCTGTCTCTGAGATCTTAACCAAAATTCCTGGCCATGTTATGCACGTGGAACCTTCCTGCAGGTAAAGAAAATCAAAACCCATGTCTTGAAATTTCTTATATTTCTCAAATTTTTTGGTTTGATTTGCGTTTTTGATGAATTTGGCATCTGGGTTTTCTTCTTGTTTCAGTTTTGTTTCATTGATTGTACAAATTGGAGTTTTCTGCTGTCTTTTTCTCAAATTGCAGGCAAATTTTTGTTAAATTTCACTTACTGACAAACCCATCAACACAGTTTTCTAATTATGAAAAAAAAATCCTAATTTTATCATCCAAGTTTTGTTTTGTACTGTAATTAGCAACCAATTTACCCAAGTACTTAATCTTTTTTACTTTACTCTGTAATTTTCAGTTTGCTAGCAGCCATTGATCTCATCCTCAAGGGAGTCCAGAACTTGGTGGTCCCAATCAGAACCAGAAGCAATTCAAGAAGAAAGCAGCACCCCAAACCCATCTCTGCCGCCACCACCACTATCCACAACGGCCAAGAATTCTGCTGGCTGACACAGGAAGATGTGATGAGATTCCTCCTTAGCTCAGTTGGGCTTTTCTCCCCCCTCCCATCCATGTCCATAGACTCCCTCGGTATCATCAGCACCGATATCCTGGCCATCAACTACCACTCATCCGCCAGCTCCGCCCTCCAGCTCATCTCCCACTCCCTCTCCCAGCAGACCTCGGTGGCGGTGGTCGACACCGAGGGGGTCCTGATCGGTGAAATCTCACCCTTCACCCTTGCCTGCTGTGACGAGTCAGTGGCTGCCGCCATCACCACCCTCTCAGCAGGGGACCTCATGTCCTACATTGACTGTGGTGGCCCTCCTGAGCACCTGGTAAAAACTGTGATGCAGAGGTTGAAGGACAGGAAGCTGCAGGGGGTGTTGGAGATTTACACATCGAGCTCATCAAGTAGCTATGCACATGCATGGATGATGACATCATCTTCTTCCGACGATGAGTCACCGGTGTCTCCGAACGCAAGTCTGCGGCGGACTAAGTCCGGGAGGTGCACCCGGTCGAGCAGCTACTCGGCTAGAATGGTGAGGAGGGCAGAGGCCATTGTCTGCCATCCAAAGAGCTCACTGGTGGCGGTGATGATCCAGGCAATTGCTCACAGGGTGAATTATGTGTGGGTTATTGAGGATGATTGTAGCTTGGTGGGAATTGTAACTTTTTCTGGAATGTTGGAAGTTTTCCGGGAACATTTGGAAACGATGGGTTAGAAAAAGTAGGAAGGGCTTGCCTACACCGGCCCTGTGACATTGTATCATTGGTCCGGGACACCGCGGAAGGATCTGAGGGGTGTAAGGGGGTCTTTTTTCTAGAAATCTTGTTATGGAGGAATTTGTGAGTGTACAAGTTTTGGTTTTGATCGGTTTGGAGTGAATAAAAACATGCGGTAAAAATAAATAAAAAAACAAAATTGTGAGATGTGAATAGGAGAGGAATTTTGTGCTCTAAAATTCAAGTTTGGTTCTGTTATATTGTTGGGGACTCGAGAGTTTGTATGATATCTAAAATCAAATGTGATCTTATCTTTTGCAATTTAAACTATAAATTTGAACTTAAATGCAGAGCAAAAACACAAGCACATTCTTTTACATAACTAAAACTTAAATGCAGAGCGAGAACACAAGTACGCTATTTGAGCCAACTAATCTGACTTAAGAAAACACCTCAACTAAAACGCAATTCGTTGAGATGATTAATTTAACTGGTTTTTGAAAGGTTTGTCCCTGGGGAGTGAAGGATTTGTTAAACTAGTTAGAAGACAGCTCATTGCAGTACATATTCTACAACTTCAGGGCCAATTGGCCTCATATATATTAGTTATTTATTTTCTATTGTATATTTTATTTACCATTTACATGAAATAAAAGCAACCTTGAAATGGAATAGAATTCTCTCCGAATTCTCTTGGTGGGAATTTGAAAGATCAATCAATCGAGTCTGTTTATCGTATATTATGCACTTAGAAGTTATTTTGAATTTTTCATTTAAAATTAAATATAAATAGTTGATCTCTAAATGAACGGACACAATTAATTAATCTCTAAATCCTCACAAAAAGAATCCTCGTCTCCATGAAATGGTCAGTTTTTATGTTGTCTAATTTATGGACTAAAGCGAAATACTTTTCGATTTAGGCATAAAGGTGGTTTGGTTCTTGAAACGACACATTAATTTTTGTCGTACAAAATTGAGTAATGTTATTCATACCATATTTTTGTACTAAATTTTCATATCATCTTAGGTGGTATTTGATGTGGATAACCGCATCATTTGAATTAATCAGATTTTTAAATTTAGTTCATTATTTAATAAACTAATCATTAAGAAAAATTAGTTAATTAAATGATGATTGTGGTATACGAGGAGTCTTTCTCCTTTATTTTCTTGGATTTTGCAAATTTTTTCAAATGATGTGGTTGTCTACATCATAAGTTACCTAAGGTGGTATAGAAATATGGTATGAATAACATTACTATATAAAATTTCATTGGGAAAGAAAGAATAAAATTTTAATCTCAAAATACTTAATTGGAGAATCCATCATATAACTTATTGTAAATCATTAAGTCGTTGATATAATCGATATGCACAAAGAGTTATACAACTGAGAATACAAAATATTTTCGATCAAATTAATATTTGCAAATAAGCAATTCGATCATAAGAGGTACTGAAATTTTCTGTACAAAACGTAAGTGAATTATGATGATTATTATACATGTAAAACATTTCAATAATTATGAATCTCTCTCAAACTTCTCTCTTACCAAAATTGGCGGCGGAATTGACATGCTTATCCCAGCAAGGTATTAAATATCGATGATATCAGAAATATCGGTAGTCTAAAAACAAGGGAATTTCGATGGAAATATCGGGATATTATCGATATCGATAAAAATTGAATAAAAACCATGGAAATTGTAAGAAAAACTTAGAAATTTTTATTGAAACTTTACAGGATGTTTATTTAGTCAATTATCTATTAGTTTATGACAAAAAAATTGGAAGGAAATGCATTGCATGATGGATTTAACTGATTTAAGTTGATTATATAGCGAGCTGGCAAACATTGTGAGTGTAGAAAATATGTAAATATTTTAGCATATTTTCACAAAAACATAAGTGATATGGTGGTCAAGGTGTTGAATGAGTAAAATGGGAGGAGTTCGAATCCCCTTGGTATTCTTTTAAATATAGAAATTTAAAAAACACGGAAATTTCGATGGAAATATCGATGACATCGGAAATATCGGTAGTTCAAAAACACGAAAATTTCAATAAAAATATTGAGATATTATAGATATTTAATACCTTGATCCCCAGCCACATAATATATAGCATGATATGCAATGCTGATGCAAATTACAATGTCAATAATATCTACACAAGTACTACTGGTCATGTCTGCTTCTCCACCGTTTTTGCTATGGCTGGTGGAGTTGAATTCACTCCCTTTCTATTTCTATATTCTTTTCTTTTCTTCTTTTACATATTTTTTTTTGTTTTATTATTTTTATAAAATATTAAAATAACTAAATCGTAATCGTTTAAATAAAAGATAAAAAAAAAAAAAGATTACAAGAAGAAATAATCTTCATCGATGACTGGTAGGTGGTTCAGTGGGCAAGCTTTCACCAATCCAGCGAGGACTAGCCAGTCAATTCACATCTTTCCATGCTGTCAAATATCCTGCCATTTATTTACACTTGAACCACGTTTGCAGTTTTACTAAAAGAATAATACTAAGATAAACTAATAAGAAAGAATGACATTAATTAATATTTAATTTAATTATTAATAATTATATTATTTATTTTATATATTTGACTTAAAATTTTGATCTCTTTAATATTATTTTAGTAAAGTATTAATACTCTTGTTAAAAGGGCTGGCCTATGAACAGAAGCGTTTTCTAGAAACAGTTTCAAATAGGTGGTTGTGTGGTTCCAGAAGAATTAAAGAAATGTTAAAAGCAGATGGATATAGATGGATGGAGATTTTTTTTTTAAGTGATATTAGGGGATTAAATTTGTAGATTAAATTTTATAAATTAAATGATCTAAAAATTGATGGTTAAATTATTACTTAATTTTTTATAAATGTGCTAATTTTGTATTGGTAACACCTCATTTGGTTTACTAATTTAGTTTACAAATTTAGTCTTTAAAAAATTAGAGATTAGTTGTGGGTTGCATATTACATTGAATTTTAACAATTCGAACCGTCTATTGCTTAAGTTGCACCTTATAGATCATTCATGCAAAATATTAATCAAATCGAAAATATTTGAGACATCTATTTAGGTTCGAATGAATTGATGGATACTTTATTCTATAAGAAACAATGATTTTTTTTTGTGATAATTAAATAGACAAATGATTTTATTTTGAATTAATTTTTTACAAAAATAATCGATGAATTTAAAATTACAAAATAGACGTTAAGGGTGCGTTTGGTACTCAGACGGGACGGGACGGGACGGGACGGAACAGGACGGGACGGATGTTGTAAATTTTGAAAAAGACAAGGGGCATTGTTGTCCTAAAATGTTAAAAATTTCTGTTCCACAGACGTGGAACAACCCCGTTCCAGGGGGAGGTGGAACCAAAAATCATCCAAAACTTGTCCCGTGGAACGCCTCGTCCCACTCGTTTTAGGCGTACCAAACGCGGGACGGAACGCCTCGTCCCGTCCCGTCCCACGTACCAAACACACCCTAAAGTTCGATATAAAGCACCTTTCTCAACAAACCCCATTTTTAAAAAATGAATGGGGTCCCTTCTTTTAAAATCCATGATGGATGGATAGCAAACTGGCAAATTATTTTTCTGTAAAGTGTAAAGTGCCCTGCAATCAGCATAAAAATAAACAAACAATAAAAAGGCAAAAGAACAAATCAAGAGCTGCAGAATGGGCCATTTGAAAAAAGAGAGCAGAATTTGGGAAACAAAAAGGCATCCCAATTCATTCATAATTAAAAGTTTAAACACACTTCTGTTTTGATTAAGTTAAAATATGTTTAAGAAAGGTAATCTGATCTGATTCTCTTGGAGTCACATAATTAACAGTAATTAAAGAGGGGAAAATGTGATTAGGGATTGGTGATTTGAAATACAGTGTGTCTTCATCAAGAAGAGAATTACTTTTGACCATTATATGTTCTTTACTTTACAGGTCCTCTCTCAAGATCAGGGGTGCACTAGGCAAGAAAAAAATGTGGAAAATGATCCTCGCCGGATCCTTTACTTGGGAATCTTAGGGATTCTATGATCGTGACTGTTCATCGTACATCATGATTTTTGTTAGGTACTATTTATATTTAATTTTAAATTTTGAAATGATTTATGACCACACGACGTACAATGATCATTCACAAACGCGGGATCCCTAAGATCCCCAAGAAAAGGATCCGAAAAATGCGTCAACAAATCGTCACGTGATAGGAAATAGTAATACATGAGCATCACATGAACTGGTAGAGAGACTTAAAATAAAATTGGGGCGTCAAGTTCGAGAAATTTTTCATTGTAATCAGAACACGGATAGTACACCACTTGTTTTTATGTAAGTAGTGAGAAATTTTATTTTTCAAGTTAATAACTTTTTAACACACATCCCACCATTGTATAGTGACACATGGTATACTACTCCGTGTTCTAGTCACACTGAAAAATCTCTCGTCAAGATGGTCGTATTTCAAACTTATCACTTGTAGTTACATATTTCAATTTGTATACATAGCATTGTAAAATTAGTTAGGACAGGACCACTTTGACGCTCTTGTTGCATGCAAGCCCTTCTCATGGGCAGTAGAAACATAGCATAAGTTGCACTTTTGTCGTCGGAATTTAGAAGGAAGGAAACATAGCTTGTTGGCCTCTTTGATAACATTGGAGCATAGTCTTTGAATTTTGGACAAATTTGATCTTTGTACCTAAACTAAAAATCTGTGGTGCTTTAACTTATCACAACGTGGAGCAATGGTTATTTTAGGTAAATTTATTAAAAAAATTATTCAAATTAAAAGGTAACTGTATTACGTTTACGACAAACTCAAAAATCAATTCTTACAATTTTTTCGTTCAAAGATCAAAACTCCAATTAAGCTAAAGTTCAAAACCAAGGCCCCAATTATTTCTTCCTCTTACAAATTTCCAACTACTCCTTAACCTATTTACAACATTATACTGATTTTGTAGCAAGAGTACCAACATCACAGTAAAGGCACGTTCATCATTTGAATGATGGGCTTTCATTTCACTCTGCTTCCAACGTCCAATTTCAGAGGAGGTCAATTGATATTAATACATCAACAAAAATGATCATAAATATTACAAGAGCAATACACATGAAACATGTTCATCGTCACAAGATGTCACATGATGGTGGACTGTTCTTTGTAAGTCCTCTCTAAATATTACACTTCATTAGAGTTTGATGAAAGTTGGCAAGTAGAAGGTAAGTAGTGTCATATAATAAAGGGTGGTGCTATCCACTTGTCATTTTACTTTCTGCACACTTCTGTCAATTTTCAATCGTCAGATCGAATGAATTAAAGATGATTAAATAACAAAAATTAACAAGCTTCATAAAAAGTTTTTTTTAATTTTTAAAAAGTACGTATATAGAACCACTATATAATAAATGTTGACATGAACTGCTAACTAAATTTGCACCCTTTCTATTTTAAAACAAAAATCCAAAAGATGTGACTATGCTTAGAAAGTCCATTCAAACAAATATTGTCACCCCTACAGGTATGATTTGTGTGATTTTACAACATTTTTTGTTAGAATTCATTACATGCTCAGCATAAACAATAAAACATCGAAAGTATCTTTCGTTTGGAGACTAAAAAATCCATTGGAATCAAGTGCCACGGCATGCTCGTCGCCTGCAGGGACTCGAATCACACCTCATTTTCTTCTCTCTGCCGCCGCACCCTCTCTCGCTTTCCTTCAATTAAATTTAGGTCACAACAAGGTAACGACATGAATTATATCACTTTCAAAAGCGGGTGCAGAAATCACTTTCAAACACATATTAACATATCCCGTACATTTGTGTCAACTCCACCAAGGTAGTGGCGGACGGGTCATGGGAAACCATATACAAAAGCAAGATACAATTTTATAGTTTGAAGGCAAACAAATGTGAAGCCTTAACGAATCAGTGATTCTCTTTCTAATTTTCTCTGCAGCTCATGGTGCCAGCCAATTCAAAAGGAAAAGAAAGCATCTAACCGAAAAACAATCAGAAAAGGGCTCTTCAACGGCATTCGGCTTTTAGCTTAGCATCCAAGTAATCCTTCTATAACGAGGGAATAAGCTAGTGTCGACTAAGGATTCCAATCTTGGTCATTCGGCCACTGATTGCACAGTATGTAGCACTGGATCCCTGGCATTTCAAAAAAAAAAATCCAGGGAATAAGCTAATAATAAAATATAGACGCTTATCGTTCATTAACGATAGGTAAATCTTATGATAAAGAAGAGAAAGGTGAAGAAATATACACAAGTATACACTTTAGGCATCGACTAAGGAATTCAGAAATCAGATTCGTAATTCAGTGGTCTTGTAACAAAAAAATCGTAAACTTTACTTACCGAGACTGTTCAGGTGGATCATGAGACTCGAGATTGGTTGCCAGTCTAAATTTTAAAATCCTTTGAAGGCTCGTAACTGGTTTTACTTGCTTGCTTGGAGATTGACTTGGATCCATTATGCATTTGCCTGCAAAAGGGCTTGCTTCTGATGGTCCTGTTTCTTCATGAATTGCAGGGCTAGCATCTGCAATAGGGCTTGCTTTAGTACAAGAAAAGGTGCTATTGATGCAGGCAGATACAGAAAGTAAATAAATGAAACAATACAACTTGATAGGTGGCTTCTTTTTTACAGATTCCGGATTAACGGTTTCCAATGGTATATCTATAGATATCTAAATAGAATCTGGGTCTTGGTGCGAGTTCATCTAGGTCAGGGTTTGCCCCATATTCGTATTCAACCTGACTAAAAGTCATTCTAGGTCAGGGTTTGCCCCATATTCGTATTCAACCTGACTAAAAGTCATAGCGAGGCGCTTCCTGTTAGGATAGTGCTGGAGTAGCGTTGAAGCCCTAACTTCCATCGGCGAAGGGAAGTGGTATAACCTGCACTTTCTTTATTCTGGTCCCTCACAGCTCACAAGACGAAATTCATTGCCTATGATGTGCACCCCTTGATGCCAATGAATTTTAACCAGTATTCTCACATTAAACACAAACTGGTGCCTAGAAATTTGTTGGCCTTCAAATTAAAGTAGATCCTTGTATTGGAACAGAACTTTGAACTCCTCAGCACAATTGGAGAAGAACAGAATTGTAAAAAAGTAGACAAGGAACAAAGAATGAGGAAGCCCTCAACTTACCTGCAGAACGAGAGGACACTAATTTAAAGAGGGATACAAACAATCTTGATTCAAAAATATATGGTCCAGTAAATGTATAAAAGGCAGTTTTCCAGACATGGTTTTTTATGGGTGAATTCTGAGTGTGAAAGAAAAATGTAATGTACCTTCTTTGAATATAAGGCATGTTCCAACTGTTTCTTGATATTCTCCAATCTGCGGGAAAACAAGAATTAGTGAAAAGAAGTCATGTCAGCCCACAATTTCAACCTCCAAGCCTTTCCAGTGACTCAGAATTTGCCCTATAGTGAAAAGAAATCATGCCAGGACAGCACCAAACCCTCGGCAAGATAAATAGTAGAAAGATCGGAGTTAAAACATTCAATGGCCATTAGAGCATTCAATGGCAATGTTTTAGAATGAGGGCGATGCCAAGGCATTTCATATGCTGCATAAACAACATGAACTAATTTCATAGGCTCGATGCTCCAAACAAGTCCGAAAGAGACCAAGATGGATGTGCAAGGCAAACACATTCTAATTTAAGAGTCTCCATGGTGGTTTTTACACGCACACATTAATGTCAGGGCTGGCCCTGAGAATTTGGGGGCCCTAGGCGAGTCTTCGAAGTGGGGCCTTAGAGTTCTCTGACTTTCGACCCTTTGTACATTGATATGTATAAAAAAAAATTCACTAAATACATGAAAAGTCTATTTCTACATCAAATATCATTAAAAATTAATATAAAAAAGAAAGATATACAAACATTACTCAAATATTAGTCATCTCGCATTTTTAGATGCAAATGCACTTATTAAGTTTACATAATCTAATTTTACAACCAATTCAAACCGAAAGAGAAGTCCCTACCCAGTACACCAATCATTTTCTATTGTTACAATGTTACTTATTACATTCAATAAATGAATGAATGGTTGGATTACAGAGACAACATCTTACAGCTAGGGAAAATACTAGAGTAAAGAGGATAGTAATTTTCGTATACGCACCTAGGCGGACGAGACAGATATGAATAATTTATTATATATTATATAAACTAATTAATTTGAACATTAAATAATGTCATTTTTTAAAATAGGTGAGAGTTTTAGCCTTTTAGGTACATAATAAAAATACATGTGGTGTGATCTTAAAATAGGATAATAACATAAAGGTGCAATTAAAATGATGTTGAGAATAGGGTTGGCTTCTTCCTCGCGCGAGGCTGACCCTGCAACAAAAGATTTCCAAATTCCGGCATTTACATATAAGCCTGCATATCTCTCACCCATCCCCGTCCAGACCTGCCTAACTCTACCTAAAAATTGGGGCCCTTCCGAAGTGGGGGCCCTAAGCGGGCGTCTACTCCAGCTACCCTCTGGGCCGGCTCTGATTAATGTCTACAGAAAACTGCTACCTAGATGTCAGCTAAAAGCCCAAAACCACTCTCAGGGAATTAATTTAGTCCAATTCTTCTACAAAACACACAAACCGTTCCAGGATAGCACCAAACCCTCACCACGGTAAACAGTGCAAAGATTGGAGTTAAAACATTTCATTGCCACGGAAGACGTCCAATGTTACATAAACCGGCATAACTTAAGACCAAATTCATATGCTGCATAAAACAACATGAACTAATTTCATAGCCTAAACACTCCAACAAGTGTAAAAGAAAAAGGGAAAATGCGGCATTGACTGCATAGAAACATGATATCGGTTTTACAAACGGATTCAAATTTACGTGGTTTAAAAGTTAAGAATCAGCATAGAATCACAGATTACAGAACCACATGAATCAATTTGATACAGAATTTCGTATTTTCAGGCTGTTAAAAACTTAAAACTCACCAACTTGAGATTGTCGCCTATAGTCAATACTGGATGCTCTGTGTTTAAACCCTGAAAATCAACACATTTCCATTTTAAAAATGGCATCACACAAAAAAGAGTTTTGAATGCTGAAAATTGTGGGGCAAAATGTTATAAAACAACGAGATACTTAGATTAGAAAAAACGTACGGAAAAAGAATAGGGTGCGTTCGGTGGAATTTCAAACTGCGAGGAAACGGAATCGAGATCGAGCAATACATATTCTTCTTCTTCTTTTGACTCCATAGCATACGTCTGTAATATACATATACATATAGACACACACACACAAATACAAAAAAAAAAAAGCAATTAATTCAGGAATCATGATATAAAATTTGAGAAATCGAAGTAAAAATTGCAGAAGAAACCCTCGAGAGAGTGAGAGAGAGAGAGGGAGAGGGAGAGAGGGGACAGTGTTTACCTTGAACCAGTGGGGCAAGAGTTGAAGAAGCTTTGAGAAGTCCTCCAGCTGCCCAGCAGCAGCAGCGAGAGTGGTGAATTAGAAGAAGAAAAAGAAGAAGCGATGCGCAGCGTTTGGAGATGCAATAAATTTGCGAGCCCAACACTGAATGGGTCACTTGAGAAAGGCTACAAGTGGGCTTCTGTATACACCCACCCATAAAATGTGTAAAATTTATGTTAGAAACCAATCGACAGAACAATATTTTATATTAAATTACCAATTAGAGATTTAAATCTGAAAAATTGGGAGTTTACCTCAGAATAGGCGGTGCCCGGCGGTAGCGACTAGTGGATGACGGCGGTGTGGAGGGCGATGGCTCGTGGAGGAGGCGAAGGGACGTGGATGAGCGGCGTTGGTGTGGACTGGTTGCTGGCTGTTACTTGGACGTTTTAATTAACAAAAAGGCTATTGGACGTTGATTAGTATAAAAATTATTCAGTCAAAAATTTTAAAAATATAGATGTTTAGTCTAGAAAATTTAAAACTCAAGCATTTATATCAAAATACCTCTTTTGTTCTAAAAGCGATGACATTAAGTTTCTCTAATTTCTATATACTTGACTGGTAGTAGAAATAAATCATAGTTATTGTTTCCTTGGAAAAAAAAAAACTCGATGTACAACGTGATAGGTTAAGCAATTGCAATTTTTTTCCTTTTGAAAATGTATCTAGCTTTGTAACTACTTGCTCATGGAAGGATAGCTAGATTTGTGTGCTACGCTCACTCTAAACAGTCAAATTCTTACATACGATCATTCTAATCGACGAACAACAAAGGATGTACAGTCGACCTCAACTTTAAAAGAAATCAATTTTTCTATTTATTATATTTTTATTTTTCAAAGTGGGACTGGTCTACTCACCGTCACAATCATGTTTTGGTGTAATGTTGGCACAATAATTGTGGCAAAAACACAAGATTAGGTATGAAGATTTGTTTTCAAGGTTTCAAAATTAGCTTATTACTAAAACAAGACTCGATTTCACGCACTCTGGTACATAGTCACCTCAGTCCCCATGCAGATTGCATGCACCGCGCAATGTGCACAGCACAATAGCGACTACGAATTCAAATATTTACCCAAAAAAAGTAAAAATAAAATAAACTGCAGCAGCCAATTTCACAGAAATTATAGCTAGCTAACGTAGTACTATAATAGTAAATCAGTAAAATAACCATTAAACTTGCTGAACAAGCCAATTATGAGCTCCTGTTTGGAGAAAAACTTGTGTGAGGCTTGTTTTGTCACTGAATTTTGTTGAATTGCACTACAATCTAATCAAAACTCAATGCATAACAAGTCTAAAATATAAAAATCTTTTATCACCTTTTTATATTAAAGCTCTCATAATTATTATTTTTCTACTAATTAATGCACACTATGAGATTAATTTAAAGTTCATAAGAATATGATAAAAAAATTAAGCTATTAAAATATTCTTCCCAAATTTTCACTACCGTCGTCCTTCCAATTGCTGGGAAGAAGGAAAATGGAGATGGAAGTTGTTTCTTTTCCCTTTGCTGTGTAATATTGTTCAAAATCTATTTTTCCTTTATTACTTTTTACCTCCACAATGTATATAAATATAGTTTTCTTCACGTATGTGATTCTACCTCACCTTGTATCAACAGTCGAGTTCGCAATCTTAATCACTTTGTTTTGTGTTTAAAATATCAAAATATATCATTATTATTTATAATATTGTTAAAAATATATAATTGATTTTAAATGAACGAACAACTCTTGTAAACATGAACGAACAGCTTTTGTAAAACATGAAATATGTGTTGGATATTTTTTTTTTTCATTTCAAGATAGTGGGAGAAGATGACTTAATTGTTTTTTCCCCTACGACCTCAAGCATTCTGGGTTTAGGCATTTGGTATCCCGTTGGTCTTTATGACCATTGAGATGGGTAAAGTTATTGGACAAAGCCTTGGTTCTCTGGTGAAGGTGGACCAGAATCGAAATGGAGACTGTTTAGGGGGATTTTTTTTCGTATTAAAGTGGAGATTGATGTGTTCCAGCCATTGCGAAGAGTTCTTAAAGTTTGTCTTCCGACGAGTGATCATGTGGCGGTTGATTTATTATATGAAAGACTTCCAACATATTATTTCTTATGTGGTTGTGTTGACTACAAAAATCATCTAGCATACACGGCGCGCAGGCCGAGCAATTAGTAAGCTAATTATGTCCTTCAAATGTGTGCGGGGCGTGCCAACTCGTCGGCCGAGCTCGACCGATGAGTAAAATGTGCTGATGTTGTGTTGATGCGCGCGGTTGACTCCTGTGTCCTACGACTGCGGTTGAGAAAGGAACACGTCTCAGCTTTAGGGTCCTCAAGCCTGAAGACAAGGCTACCAATTACAAAGTTCACGGCTCGTCGTCATCCGATTCGGCCACAGTAACTATATTTGTGAAGGTGAATTCACGCCGAATCGAAACTAGTGTATAGGGGCACAAATATTCAAAGCGGATGAAGGTTTTGATAATGAACGTGGTTCGGTCGTCTGAGTGCCGAACACTGAAACCCACTTACAAATATGCGATCATAAAACAACTCGGCGTTTGGGCACCGAGCCTAAGTATCAGTGACACTTCACTTCGCTGAGAAGGCTAGTGAGATGACCTCTGTCGATGAGGACCCGAAAATTCTCGTCGGCCGAGACTTGAATAGATAACCAGTCGACCCTGTCGCAGTGCTGTTTATCCAAACTGAATGTGCTTCAAGGACGGCTGATTCTACGGCAACACTGCTGTTTTTCTTCCTTGTTTCCTTTATATATTCTACTACTTGCCTTCTGTTCAATCTGCTGATTTTTTTATATTTTATTTTATTTTTTTGTACTTAGGGAACTCTTCTATCAGTTTTGAGACAATTTGCCCGTTTGAAAAGTGACAAGCAAGCCATTTCTGTGGGATTTGTTGGTTATCCCAATGTTGGAAAGTCATCTGTTATCAACACATTACGAACTAAAAATGTAATATCTTCAATGCCATTGCTGATTTTAGTTTTTTGCTTGCATTTCTAGCTAGTCTGTTACTGAATGGCAGACAATGTGTTCATTGCTCCACAGGTTTGCAAAGTTGCTCCTATCCCAGGGGAGACTAAAGTGTGGCAGTATATAACACTCACAAAGAGGATTTTCTTGATTGATTGCCCTGGAGTTGTCTATCAAAGCCGTGACTCTGAAACAGATATAGTACTTAAGGGCGTGGTATGTTTCTTCTGTTTTTCCTTTTGTAGCTCCTAATCGTAAATATTTTGGCTTGTTCTCATTGATCAAGTATTGAGTGTAAAATATTTTGGGTATTTATATTTTGGGAATATTTATTTGTTATCAGTGTTGTCTATAAATTGCTTCTTGTTTGTGAAGTTTGCCTCTGGTTTATAGATAAGTAGTGATAGGTGTAGTCCCTTTTAACAACAACGGTCATGTGAGCCATACCAGAAGTCATGTGACTGGTAATATTAATGCATGTGGATATTTTTACCAACTGCCTGCTGTTCATAGTATCTCTGATGCCTGTTTATTGACGAAAATTCTCTTATCAAATAATATACAAAATTTGTACAGAGATTTATTATTAACACTTCAAAATATTTATAATGCACTCGCCTTCCTTCTTTAGTGTTTTTCACAAGGGAGTGCAGAGGGACTTTTTTGGAGCGTCAGTAACGTCTCCCTGTATATATAGAGCATTTGTCTCTGATGCCTGACCCCATCAGTAATACCTATATATACATATACATATGAATATACATACAATGCCACTTGCCGCATGCAATGTCATACTGTGTATCTCGCTGCTGTACTTGCTTTATCTTCGTCCAAGTTATGTTTTAGATTGGTTCAATTGTAAAATCTCTCTGCTGCACTTATTTAAGCCCTTTAACATTTTCGCTTTCTTATTCTTTGCAGTCTGGGAGCATGTGCTTTTTGTTTACCTATAAATGTAATATTCTATATGCACATCTGATGGTAAATAATTTGGTCATTTTGCTAGGTGCGTGTCACAAATTTGCGGGATGCAACAGAACACATAGGAGAAGTTTTGAAACGAGTTAAGAAGATCCACCTGAAAAGAGCATACAAGATAGAGAACTGGTATGCTGCTTTTTCGTTGTGTTGGATTTTGATGTTTATGTTCTGGTACTAAGTAGATTTTATAGTGTTCTAAATTTGTTTTAGCTTCTGTTTGCGAGTGGTCTCCCAATTTTCCCAACCATTGTCAATTCTAGGCATGGTCTACATCTTAGCAGGAAAATCAACTATCATTGACAGAAGGCAGGGATCTATTCAGAAAAGAAGTAAAGATCCTAAAGAGCAGGCTTTGTAAATTTCAAAATAACCTGAGTTTTACCCAGTTCAAATAATCTTTCTTTGAAGTTTATGTTTCATACATTCTTCATTCTCTATTCTTGCTTCTTCTCCCCCCTTCATTCTCTTTTCATATCTCCTATTTGTTTTTTTTTTTCCATCTTTAGATTAAAAACTATCCTTGAAAGCAAAACGGCTACAAAACAGGCCCTCAATGATGGTAGTAGCATGCACAAGTCACGACTTCTCTGTTAGCATAACCGGAAATGGTGTATCATGTGGCCTTTTATTCTGTTACTTTCTTTCCCATCTCATTCGGATTGCTATCATTTTTCATTGATCTACATACTTAGTAATTTCTTTTTTGACACAAATCCTGCTAATTGCACATATATTCTCAGAGAGTAACTTGTAACTGTATCTTAATGGTTTTATGTTATTAGGGAAGATGATAATGACTTCCTATGTCAGCTATGCAAATTGTCAGGCAAACTTTTGAAGGTAGCTTGCAACTTAATAATGCTTTCTAACTATCCCACTATTCATAACATTGTTGCCCATAGTTCCTATAAATGCTTGGGAGATTTCCTTACTCAGACTTGGTCAATTGGTATTATCCAAATTATTTACAATTTTACATACATATATGTTCACGCACATGCAAATATACATGCTACTTTTTATATATAGGAAGATATCTCTTGCATCTTATTTAACTTTTGCCTAAATGTGCGGCTCAATTCATAGTCTGCAATACAAATCTGGCAAGAGAACACTATATATAGATGTATATTAAGGATGTACAAGGGGAAGAATAGAAGTGATGTGTTAGCTTTGAAAATACTAAAGTGGTTATTCGCCCTTTACGAAGATGTCTTTTGCCAATGTTGGTCCCTCGGGTGATAGATTTTTGTGCATATGACCCTATGGAACAAAGCCAAATCCTGCAGGGAAATTGAGTTCTTTGAAAAGTTTAGCAAAAGAGTTGACTTGTCTCGACATAATTGGTATTTTGTTATGCATCCTTTTTTTCCTCCCTTAGGCTTGTTGAACATCATTCGCAATTAACCATTATTAGAAAACAAATTATTCCTGTCCATAATCCGATAGGTGTCAACTTCTACCAATGTTAACTATTTCTTGTACTTCCGTTTTTTTTTTTCCAATGATTTTTCATACTTGTAAAAAAAGATCTGGTATCGTGTCTACTAAGTTTTGGCTGGTGTGCTTCTAGGGTGGTGAACCCGACTTGATGACCGCAGCAAAGATGGTCCTCCACGACTGGCAGAGGGGTAAAATACCATTTTTTGTGCCGCCACCAAAAAGAGAATCACCAACGGGGGAGGCTGATATTGATCACAATAAAGATGACAATGTGGAAGATAACAATCAGGCTGCAGGATATCGAGCCATTGGAGATATTATTGCATCTCAGAAGGTGAGCACTATCCCCGTGCAAAGGGATCTTTTCGGTGAAGAAGAGTTAAAGGGCGATGAGGGACCTGAACAGCTTCCAGCCACTGAAGGATCTGAGAGGTCTCCAGAGTCGGACGATGAAGTATCTGAGCACAGTGACTCTGAGGATGACCGGGATGAACAGTCGGGGGATTCTGAAGACATCTGAGCTTCCAACACATTTGTGCAAGGGAAGGGATTCTTTTATTTATTTAATTTTTTTTTTTTTGTGTAGTCCATAAATGTTATGTTAGCATGTGCGTTTTCTTCTTCGACGAATTTCATCTCGAAGCAAGAACGAGTAATATTTTTTTTGTCTTCTTTTTATCTTTTGGTTCTTTTCAATTGGAAAATCGTTTGATAAGTGGTATAAAATTTCATGTTAGTTTTGTTTGCTCACCTCTGAAATCATTATGTTTCTCGACCGTGTAAGTTCAGGGCTTGTTTGGGATTGATTTTTCCAGAAAGCACTCGTGCTCGTAGGCACTTTTAAGCTTTTTAAGTGTTTGGTGGTGGTAATTTTTCATCTGTGTCATGTCTAAAAGAATGGTATTGTGGTCTTTTTAACCCTAAAGCTTGTTTGGTGTCACGAATGAATTTAATTTTTTGTTTTTGAAAACCACGAGTATTAAGTAATTTAGTTACGTAAATTAGTTTCAAATTGAGTACCAAACGACCCTTAATAATTCTAACACAGTTCCAAGTTGAGTACCAAACAACTCTTAATAATCCCGATACAGCAAGGCGAAAGCGATTTTCAATCAATCTATTATTGGTCACTCTCCCATGTAGGGCTCGTGCAAGGCCATATATCTAAGGCTGAAACACATGGTGTGTTGCAACCAAATCCGCCATAATAGTTACTTGTCATTGTAACGGTAGGCTCCCTTTAGGGTTGCAATTGTGAAATTCCGATTCTTATTTATTTTTGGTATCAATGGGGAATGATGGTTTCAATTTAGGACATGTTGTAAAACTTTAGGAAGAGCAGTACGAACTCGACTAATCGGTTGGCGTTGAGAATGCCGGCCATTGGCGGCGGCCGTCGTCTTCAAGGAATAGATGAATCTCTTGCCAAATCTCCATCCCTACCAATGCGGAGGCTGATGGGAAGAAGAAACTTCATGGAAGCCACGAAATTTAAAGTCAGAACATGACTATATGTGGTGTATGTGTTATGTCATGTGAGCGAACGTACTTTTCTTTTTTCTTCGTTTATTTCTGTTGACATACTTATCCATACCATTTAGTTAATCATGCACACGACTAATGTTATGTCTCGGTTGGATATGACACTTGAATGTTGACACTGGATCACGTTATTCGTTAGGTACAGCTCACACAAGCACACAGACTTCATCTAATTATATGCAGTGTGTGAGTTTTCCTAATCAAACAGCCGGAACCGCATATTCTTAGCTAGAGTCTTTATCAATGCTAGTTTGGACATTAAGCCAAGAGAGAAGCCACCTATAATTGCATGAATGTATTGGTGACTTCTCAAATTAATCCCGTTTGAAAATTTCGAAATACGTACTTGATTGAATTAGAATAATGCGACAATGACATTCTAGTTGCAATTGAGCTCTTTTCTTAAGACGGAGTCCTTGTGGACTGTTTTGAGCCTCATAGTCTCAAGATTAACGTCAATATAACACCTTTGTATTTTTCTAGTGTTACCAATTTAATGATGTTTAACCATGTTCTAGCACATATTACTATTGTATGCTTTTATAGGTGGCTTATTATTGGGGGCCATTGTATGCTTTATAGTTTATTAGCAAATAGGTAAGGTAATACGTTGGGCCAAGTGGCAAGGGCTGGTAACAAAGCAAATCAAGTTCATAGCGCATTTACTCTCTCTAGTCCACCCGCCATAACAAACAAACGCGTTTTCCAGAACGGACCAATTTGAAATTCATAATTTTCATTAAGTTGGAACTTTGGAACTGTGGGAATATCAACTTCAGAAAAAATAGCAATAGAACGTGACCTAGTAATCTTTTGAACTTTATGTAACACAAATCACTCAAAACGCTAACGTGATAATATCTCAAATCAATTACATATGCCACATATGATTTATGATACGTTATTATGCAAATTAAGTTGGGATACTCACAAAGTATCACCTCTTCCTGTTGCATATAAGTTCTCTTTTGTTGGTGTATATGTTGGTAAAGTTAACCAAGTCAGAATTTGGTTTGTTTTTTAGTATTTAACTTACTAGGTTTTATAGCACGATAAAGATTATGAAAGCTTTCCTGTTAGAGCAATAAAAATAAAAAATAAAAACTCCAAATTTTTATTAAACTAACAAGTGAACAGTGTCAATAATCTATTTTAGCTACTTGGATTAAATTCCATTTCTAATAATACTCTCTATTTTAACAAAATTTGAATATTTTATTATCATAAATCAAACTCAATCCACTCATTTTCTGAAACAATCTTATCTCTCTCTTTCTTTTTCCCGTAATTCAGCGGTCCACCATTGAGTTTTATTAATTTTTTAACATTTAGCATATGACTAAAGGTAAAGAGCAACTGTTCACTTTACTACTATATAAAGTCCTTTATAGATTCTCTTGGAGAAGAGTGTTTTAGATTTTTATCTTTTAAATAGAATTTAACGGTTTTACAACTTCTCTTGGAGATGCTTCTTAATATGTCTTTATAACTAGACATTATAACTTAGTATAGGAGTGAAGGTTTTGCAAGAACATCTTTTCGTGTTATGTACTCCTCTTGTTAATTTATAATCTTGTTTTATAATTTTTCTATAGAATAAGAATCAAAATTTGTAATCAGCTTTTTCTTCTCCTCTTTTCGTTTGTTAAAACTATGATGCAAAGCAGAGCTTTCTGTATGCCAAAGAAGAGATTTTCTAGGGTATGTACGTACTCTGTAGTGCCCATATTTTGAGGATTTAATCGTTAAATTTTTGTTTAAACACTAAGTAATCCTATAATCTATGGTCAAACAAAAGCAATATTCTATTAGTTTTATACTGTAGAGTACGTCACTGCATCTTCGTGGCCCTCGGAGACTCGGTAGTTTCGTAGTGGGTTGGGTTCCTTTTAAAAGTGTCATGCATATTCTGTGTCAAAGAAAATGTGTGATGACTTGATCACGATGCGTGCATCCATGTAATATGGAAGAAGAGATCATCGACCGATTGTTTCTGTGGGTCAAATCCCAAACACGACTTTGACTCGGTTGTTTGACTGTGGCGCCAATCCCTCCTTGATGATGGGGCGTTGGAAAAGTGAAAGTTCCACTTGATTTCGTCAAAAGGGCCCAGGGGCAGTGCCGCCAGGGGTCCAAAATCAAAACCAACTTTGTTAAGTATCACCAACTATGAACCGTTAATTGATTTTAAAATTACAACTTTAGTCATAAAATGTAATAAGGAGGTTTTATATGTAGGACCTCCCTCGTTCCACAGTCAGCTTAGTAACTTAGTTCCATCGAAGGTTCAAAAATTGTCCATTTACGATTAAATATGGAAAAGTGGTAGGGAGATTATTTTTGGGAGATTATATTCACACACTTCAAATTATTTCTATTTTTTTTATTTTTTAAATATTTTTTTATCAAGTGTTAGTGGTGTGTAGAAAATATTAAAAAATAAAAGGGTGTGAGAAAAGTAATTTGCGGTGTTTGAATATAATCTCTTATTTTTATACTATATTTATGTACTATTTGATGTGACAAGTGATGTCACATCCCGACCCGAGGCGGACCACTTCTCGGGCCCATTCCACCATTGTAGCACAATATTGTCCGCTTTAGGCCCCGACCACGCCCTCACGGTTTTGTTTCTGGGAACTCACGAGCAACTTCCCAGGAGGTCACCCATCTTAGGATTGCTCTAGCCCCCTTCTCGCTTAACTTCGGGGTTCCTACGGAACCCGAAGCCAGTGAGCTCCCAAAAGGCCTCATGCTAGGTAGGGATGGGAATATACATTTAAGGATCACTCCCTGGGCGATGTGGGATGTCACAATCCACCCCCCTTAGGGGCCCGACGTCCTCGTCGGCACACTTCCGGCCAGGGATGGGCTCTGATACCAATTGTCACATCCTGGCCCGGGCGCAGCCACCTCCCGGATGCATCGCATAAGCTGAAATATGCGCCTCATCTAGGATATCCTTCTTTAACTCAGCATTATTCGGCACGTACATCATGTTTCCCTGCATAAACATACCGTCTGATTCTCTGATTCGCAGGTCTTTCTTCTTACCATCATTCCTTAGCTGAATAAGTTCCTGAATCTCGTCGTCGTTCGTCTGAATCTCAAGTATCCTGTCGATTAGGATTGGCCTAACTTGGAAACTAGCAAGTAAAGCTTCCTCCCGATTATCCACCGTCGAATTCTCTATTTCCAACTGCGCTCCAGTCGATCTCAACTCAGTAAGAAGAGGAACCATTGCATTCCTGGAGTCTTCACGAGCACAGTGGTGCCATTTTCAGGTACGAACTCATTTGATTTCACGTCGAAAACCGAAGGTCCAAAAAGGGGCACTATTCATCAACTTTTTCTTGGTTGATTTTTAGGACGAACTAAGCTCACCACTAGCCTTAGAAGGTTCCCAGGAGGCTCGGAGACGTTCGTTTGCTAAGCTTTGACGTCGGGATCGACGAGAACGGGAGTGGCCGGTTTTGGAGTTCGTCCCCGAGGAAATTTAAGACCTTTTTCAAGGTTTTTGAAGGTATATTTATGTTCTACACTTAATTTAGAGCACATAGGAAGAAAAATGGGTCAAAAAGGATGAAAAATGAGCAAGATAGGACACTTTGAAAATTTCCCAGAAATTCCGGCGAAACAGTCGCCGGAGAAGATGACCGGAGTTGGAATATTCCGTCAACTCTGACGGAATATTCTGACGCCGTTAACTGACGCCGTTAAAGTTGACGGAATATTCCTGACGGCGTTAACTGACGCCGTCAGTGTGCACTGCGCGTGGGGCGCGTGGGTCCGTGCAGTTTCTGGCGCGTGGGGGCGCGTGGAACAGTGAAAAAATATTTTAAAAATACGGGGATGTTCGTGACGACGAGTAGGTCACGTTGGTATATTCAAATACCAAAATTGAGCTATGTATGAGAAGTTATTTCCATAGTTACGTGTATGTGCTTAAATGACGTATTTTTAGTAATTTCTCATATAGGTGAAATGTATTCTGAGGACGACCGTAGCCAGGCACGACGCGGGGGCTACAATCCAGGGACCTATTAGTGAGTGGGCAGTATTATTTTTCGTATAACCTATATATATATATAATGATTTCCCAGAATCGCTTTTAAATGGAAAATACGTTTTATCGACTTGCATATTACTTGATTTCGATGCATGAGTATTTAATTATACATTTCATGCATATGTTGGTGCCGAGGACTCCAGGTAAGTACCAGGTAGGTACATGCATAGTTGAGAACAAATATGATGAGACATGATGTGAAATGATGAGATATCATGAATTGTTAGCTCATAGACCTGTACATACTGTTAGTGCTCACGCCCAGAGATAGGGGCACAATCTTTCATGTGTCATTCACCTCCCGCACTGCATGCTCGCCTTGGATCCAAGTAGGTGCACAGTCTTGTCGTATAGACCACTTTTGAGTGGGTACGACATGTAGGTGACTCGCGTTCATACGCACAGTCTTCACGTGATTGTAGCACTAGAGCATTTATTATTGATACAGTGATGATGATGATGATGATATGATGAGATAGTGATGTATGTACAGCGTATATATGATTATGAGATTGAGATGTTATGAGTTATATTTACAGCCGAGGGCTGAGATGACATATAGTAGCGTTATGATTATTGAAATGCATAGCATGGCATTACTTATGAGATTCAGATGGCATTGAAATTCATTGCACGACATACAATAAGATACTTTGAAAACGTTTTATGCTGAGAAAGATTGAGATATATATGTACGTATTATTTTCTGGGAACTATACAGGTTTTACGGAGAGGGGCTAGACTTTTGAGAAAGGATTGATTTTGAAAAGAATTGTTTTTGCTGACCCACTCCCTTTGTTTTTTGCCCCTCCAGGTTCTAGATAGCGTGAATTCCGAGTTTGGCACTGCGAGGATCTTCCGGCCTTTTTTTTTCTGACAGATTTATCATATGTATGGCACAGAGGGTGTAATTAAACATCTTTTATTCATGCTTGACTGCACTGACTTAGTACGCTCTGAATATGTATAAGTATTGTAATATCTCTAGCACACATCCCTATTTAGGTTGCTAGAATTCGATTTGAATTTATTCGTACTTCGTTATCGATCTTCGCTTCCGCACATCGCACATGGCTACATCACACTCACGTGACGGCCAGCATGCCCTACTTTCGGGTACGGGTGTGTCAGTTTGGTATCAGAGCCTATCCCTGGTCGGAAGTGTGCCGACGAGGACGTCGGCCCCTAAGGGGGGTGGATTGTGACATCCCACATCGCTCAGGGGAGTGATCCTTAAATGTATATTCTCATCCCTACCTAGCAAGAGGCCTTTTGGGAGCTCACTTGCTTCGCGTTCCGTAGGAACTCCGAAGTTAAGCGAGAAAGGGGCTAGAGCAATCCCAGGATGGGTGACCTCCTGGGAAGTTGCTCGTGAGTTCCCAGAAACAAAACCGTGAGGGCGTGGTTGGGGCCCAAAGCGGACAATATCGTGCTACGGTGGTGAAGCGGTCCCGGGAGGTGGTTGCGCCTAGGGCGGGATGTGACAAGTGATATATACATACTATGTCAATTAATCAATTTATTTCATCAGATGTTGCTACATGAAATGATATCTCAATGTGGTATAAAAAAGTAGTCCATCTATGGCATTACTCCTAAATGTATGATTTTAGCCAAAATGGTCTCTAAAGCTGTAATAACTTCTCACTTTGGTCTCACAAATTTAATCGATAGAAGTGGTCCATAAGATTGGCCACCATCAATCATTTTAGTCATATGTGATAAATTTCTGTTAAATTAAAGAAATCACCAGCAACAAATTAAAACAAACATAAGAGTGCACGAGAACCAAGGGTCTGAAATTTTTTTCATGTCGTCAACACTTGCAATTAACGGCTTAAAATTGTATACATACCCGTCAAATAATTATGACTAGCTCACAATTTTCTTTTCTTTGCTCCTAAGCACGAACAAATGAACAAAAAAAGGTGTTAAAAGTGATGGTAACTCCCCATTTGCACTCAAAGACGCTATGCATACCAATTTTTTCCTACTAAATTACATTACATTGCCGTGTCCTCTTGGCTAGATCTGTAAATGGGTCGGGTTTATTAGGTTTGGGTCAGGTTGAACCCGACCCGTTAATTTAAAGGGTCACCTGAACCCAACTCGTTAAGCTAACAAATCACTCGAACGCAAACGGGTCACCCGTTTCAACCCGTTTCACCCGTTAACCCTTCTTTTTTTTATATAAATAAAAAAAATTACATTTTGCCTTAATACAGCCCAGAATTAACATCATTTGGATGGACTGTGCATGACGACAGCAGAGACGGTGTCTCCAATGAGGCAGAGGGCAGTGGACGGAAGAAGAAGATGAAACATTTTCTTTTTAATAATTTTCTTGGGTAAGGAAATAGTTAAAATTTTACCCCATCCCCACTTGCTTCGATGAAGAAACTCCTTCGAGTACTTGTCAGCCGATGACGACCGCAAAAAAGAAGCCGAAACCAAAGTAGCAGACTAGTAGTGGAAGTACTGCTCTCCTCTAGCAATTATTCTCATGAGCAAAATCAGCAGCTGCCTACCTGCCCTCAAAATCAACAAATACCCACCCATGCCCTCAAAATCCACAAAAGTTCAACACACTCAAAACACATCAATTCCATCACAGCAAAGTTTCCAACTTTCGCAAACCACTTGCATAAAATTTCTGCAGAAATGAACAGCAAAGCAACAGAGAAACTTGGGGTTTTATTATTGACTATTGAAATTACTCAAAAACCCTCAATAACGAGTCTTAACATGTGGTTAACGGATTTCGCGAGTTCACCCAAAATGACTCGTTATTTAACGGGTTGACCCGTTAACCACTCACCCGAATATTCATTTTAACGGGTTGAGTTTGAAATGCCAGTTCTACTCTTGGCATCTTGTCATAGCTCAAAAGATTCAGAAGAAAACAAATTAAATGATTCCTCTCCTACAATAAAAGCCTACTAATTATAATCTGTGGAACATATCCTTGAACATCTGTCATGATTCATTACACTCTCTTTGATAAACTATTTTATTTTAATTAATCTGTATTGTTTAACATAGGTGGGGAAATAAATATTGCGTTCAGATTCATTGCTGATCTCGATTATGTCTATAATGCATGTGATTTACCTGTTGGAACTTTGGGAAATTAAATATAATACATACGTAAATTCCTTTCATTTTCCTTCTTATATTCTTTATTTTTTTTTTAAATTTTATATTCAACTTGCCAAATTCATTGGCTATGAGCTTAATTTTGGGAAATTAAATCTTTTTAATTAAAGTTGTCCCATATGATATCAAGTTAGGAACCACTTGCTATCTGTAAAGTGCAAAAGCTATCACACAGAACTTGAATAATTGTGGATGTTTAAACATCACTATCTTAATAAACAAGCCCCAGATGGTCTACTACACAATACACCCAAAAAGGCAGATTGACTTTAATTAATGGGACCAATCTCAAATAATTATATGATCAGTTCTTAAGTAATTGCATAATCTATATATATAAAGTGAGAAGACCAGTTTGGTGAAACATTCAATAAACCCAAAATACCCTCATTTCAAAAAAAAAAAAAAAAACTACAAGACTATCCCAATATAATACGGTTAAATGGTAATACACAAATATTAAAAGGGTTAAAATTGTCATACAAAAAATAAATATTGAGAGATGTTTAGATGCGGACAGTATATCTGCACATATAAGAAATGAGAATTTACAACCATCAAACGCAAGGCACCAACACTTTCAAATTAATTGAGACCCTTGGATTACCCATCACATAAATAATGAACTACGTATCCTTCTACCAAAGCGCCTTTCTCCAATGGAATTTCAAAAGGAAAAGCACAACAATATAATCTCCTCCACGTTTTCGGCATTAACAGCACGTACGTTGCAGTTACATGGAGAAGCAACAATACCGTTCAGTTTTAAACTACTATTTTCGATTTCTAATCTCACACGTACTCACATGTATTTCATTCCAATCAGTATCAGAGTTCCAGTTTCAAGCCCTTTCGAAGCGCGAGACCGTGCTATACCATTTGGATTAATTTGGGGAGATTCTTAACTCAAAAAGTTTTTACCAACCATTCATATTTATCTTGGGTAAAATTTCATATCTCAAATTCTATAGTGAAAGCTTCGTGCTTTTTTCAGTTTTTTTTTTTCATTCTCTCTCCTTTTTGTTATAGGTTACAGACGATTCTATGCGTTCAAAGCTTTGACTGATTGTGGGTAAATCTCAACTTTACCTATTCAGTTTTCAAGATTTTTTTTTACTATTTGTATTCAGTATCTCTAAGTAAATTTTAGTTTGTTTTTACTGATCACAGGAATCAAAGAAGAAAGGTTATCATAATCAAGGGTTCATATTATTGTGTTAATTTACAGTACATATTATTTGGAAACGTATGTGCTGTAGCTTTTGTGGTTAAAATCTTTGTGCTTTTTATTTCAATTTTCTTATTCTTTCTCTCTTCTTTTTGTTATAGGGTCAAGACGATTCTATTATGCTCCAAAGTTCAAAGGTTTCAGTAACTTTGGGTAAATCTCAATCTAAATTTACCTTTTCAGTTTTTAGGCTTTTTTTTACAGTTTATCGAATTTGATGCGGTGTACTACAACTTTCAAGATGTATATATGAGTTTGTATTTAGTATTTCTAAGTCAATTTTAGTTTTTTAAACTTCTTCCTTTGAAATTTTCATTGTGCGATTTTTAAATTTTGGTCATATTATGAGTTTCAATTTTGATTATCTTGATGTGCTATACGTGTGCTATGAAAATTTAAAAAAAAATATTTGTTTTCATTCTCATGATATTTACAAGAAAATCCACAAAAAAATGGAGAAGGAACTACCTATTGATAAGATCTCAAACAGACGTGTCTCTATTTTTACACCTGGTTGGGAGATATCTGTCGGAGTAAAAACTACTGATCTAAGCCAACTAATTCTCAAAGAGTGGAAAAAAAAGAAGCATGAGCAGTATGTATTCTAAATTCTTTATTAAATTTGTTACGAAAAATTCTAACATTATATGTACCTTCAATATATAGGTGGCGCATGAAAAAGGCTATAGAAGAATTAAAACCTTCAACAACTCCTCACATCATACGAATTTGGAATAAAGTCCAAAAAATTAGGTACAACACCATTTCTTACCTATTTATTTTTAATGGTGTTTTCTATACCATTCTACAAATTAATTATCTCAAATTATAAAGTTTTTAAAAAAATCTACAAATTAATTATCTCGAATTATAAAAAAAAACAATTTATGGGTGCAGGCAAAAGATTAATAGTGACCAAACAACTTTTCTAAATACGGTAAGCATTCTCTTATTTTCATATGGAATTGAAACAACTTTTCTAAATACGGTAAGTATTCTCTTATTTTCATACAGAAGTATACTGTAAATTGAAATTGCATTCAATTTTCAAATAGAAATAAAATTGTATTTTTTTGTCAGTTTTACAAGCATCACACCCGTCTCAAAGTACAAAGGTTGAAGTACAAGATTAAGGTAACATTTCTTACCATTTAATTTTGTAAGCATGATTACAATTTGTTACCTCAAACTTGACAAATGATTTATCTTTCAGTATTCTAAAAGTAACTGGAGTAAAAGTATTGCTAGGGGAAAATTGTCAAAGTTAAAGGTATTTAGGTTAAATTGCTTACAACCTTTATATTTGGGATTGTGCATTATAGTGCATTATTCTCATCTTAATCAGTTAAACTTCTTATTTATCATCATTGCTTGCAGATTAACCATGAAAATCTAAAGCATCAAGTGCAAGCAAATGGATGGCAAGCATGGCTTTGATTTCACACGTAGACGCTATGTTTACATATGTATATATTGTCCACATTTTTCTTTGCTTCATATATTAGGAGTTCATCCCTAGCTAGCCTATAACTTTGACTGAAAACTTATGAATCTGAAAATATTGATTTAAGGACATAAATGTTGCCAGCAAGTATTTAGAAATAAAATTACATGTCATATTTTCAGATTTTATGAATAGTTTATGTTTCCCCATTTCATCTCTAGGCTAGGAAACAGTGCCAAAAATTGGTACTATCACTTACATTAAACCAATTTGGTCTACACAATTATAGTTCTTCTTCTTTGCTAGCTTGCCATATAATAATGTAATTGGAAAAGTTGCAGACCAATCACAAATTCATATGGCTGCTGAAACTTTTTCTTACCTATTTACCTACCCAATTCACAATTTCCGTTATACGGACTTATGCCACAGCTTTGTGCATTACAATTACAAAATACAAAACTCAATATATGTGAGAGCAAGTTCATTTGAAATCATGAAAAAGGAAATCAATTAAAACATGAACTATGATTTTTCGATTACAGATGAGTCATGAGTCTTCTTGAAGCATAAGTCCAAGTCATGATGCCTTCTTTGACATACGCCCAAACCTTCACACTGAAACTTTTAGTTTATAAACAACAGATAATGCAAAGTATCCAAAAATAAAATAAAATTTAAGAGCATAACTGTGATGTTGTCAAATTGAAGTAACATGTTGCTCAATTGAGCTTCTAGATTCAATCTAATTCAATACAAGTATCCAAAAAATTGTATGAGAGATTACTCACATCTGTGCAGATTAGATGCTAAATTCTTCAACGAACGTGGCAATATGCCAATATTGCATGCATAATGATAACACCATTATCATAGTAAGCGAAAATGATTAATATTTAAATCATTACTTTACGCAAAGAGAAAACTAAAAGTGAATAACATTTAAATCATTACTTTACGTAAAGTGAAAAAGAAAAACATGACAACTTTTTAGGACGTACATGGTAAAGAAAAAGTTCATTTTTGCACAATACATTTAAAATATATCTTGACAATTACAATTATAAAAAAAACTAACACAATACACTTTTAGGGGCGCGTAGCGCCCGTAATGCAAAAATGCCTCTTGCACGCACGTTAGTGCGTGTGGAGAGGCTAGTTTAATCTTTGTATATAAAGCCAACATTAAAGTAAATAGTAATTTTGGGGTCACAAACTTCACAAAGCTTCTTTTTTGCATTCTTCTTATTAAAGAAGCCATAAAGCTTCATTTAGCTAGGTTGTTGGAGATACTCTCTGGTTATACCATTTTAGATCTTTCCCACTTAGTTTCCTTCCACTTATGATCACAACTCCAAACATTATTGTAAAGCGAGTTTGACACTTGGAATATATATTTTCTGGTTTTTAAATTGAATAATTTAGACAAATGAAGAGATCAAAATGAGGTGAGAAGTAAAATAGAAAAATTAAGAGATCAAAATAAGTTGAGAAGTGCAGAAAGAGAAGACGAAAGTGTTAAATTAGTATATTACTACAAATATCATTTTGCCCTTTGCTTATCAAAAGATCAAAATTTTCCTCTCCCCATTCTAGAAGAAATTGAGAGTTCAAAATAGCTAGGAAAAATGAAAAAATAAAGAAAGCTTTATTTACAAAAATAAAGAAAATGCACAATTTTCTTTCACGCTACATATCATTGAAGTGGGTGGTTTGAAAAATTACCAATGAAATCTTGCAAAAAATTAATACAATTAAATTTGACATAAAAGTCATGTTTCTAAACAGTACATAACATTGTAGCTGGACCCATCGCACCCCACTTCAATACAATCGGTGGGGTGGCAAAAGAGCTTCTAGACTCTAGTAGTAGTAGCCGTCAACAAAAGCAAAATCTGCCAACAGTGGTTGGAAAACTACATCGCAGTCAACCTAACCACATGAAATACCATTTCAGTCCTCCTCAATACTTAACATTACAAATAATATGGACACATGTAACATCAGTTAATGACACAATTTCCAGGGACAGATATGACAATGCACAACACTTTTTCCAACTTCAAATGCTTTTGCTCCATAAAACGACAAGAGAAAGAAACACACAAGAGAGTGGGGAGTGAGATCTCTTCTGGTGAAGGTCAGGCATTTTTTGTTTTTGATTCAAACTAGGTGTTGTTGCCCATCAAAGTCTATAAAAACCCAAAAAAGAAGAAAAAGCGGAAAGTTACTTCTTTTCGCCATTTCTGATCCCACATTTTTTGTATCTTTTTTTTAACCAAGAAAAATCATATTTTTCACGAGGAAACCACCGAGAAAGGGATTACATTTTGGGTTTTGCAACTTTCAATCGGCATTGAGTTTTGGGTTTTGTATTATCCCTTGAATCTGCCCTGTTTTGGGCGTTGAATGAGATCCGGGCTGAATGTGGTAAGAAAAAAGTAGTCTTCTTTTGGGCCTTCTGATCCTGAATATTTACCAGGAAGGATAAAGGCCAGAAGGGTTGGAGGAAAGTTGCGTTTTTGGTCGCAACTCACAAGAGTTTACAGAGAGTTAGTAATTTGCAGAAAAAAAGAAGGAAAGATTGTTCCTTTTTTGGTGCATTTTCTGGGTTTTTCTATTTTGGTGGGTGGAAAATGAGATTGCAAGTTGAAGAGTAAAAATAGCAAGAGCTACGTACTTGGAATGGACTGAGAAGCAACCAGTTGGCTATTCTCAGGTTTACTTAATCAGTTCATCTTGTATTGATTATTCAAGTTGGTTCTGGAAAATTGAAAGGGTTTTTTTACCGAACGTTATCGTAGTTTTTACAGTTTATGTTCACATTTGTGATTAGCTGGCAGTGAATTTTGGTGGTTAAATGTTAGAAATGCAGAGAGCCCATGTTTTGTATTTTCCTTGTGAATGTCATTGGTGTGGTTAGAGATCAAAAGCATTGGGAATTTCTGTTCATAGTATGTAGGATGATGTGCTTGGAGTAGTTTTTGGTGTGCTATTGTATGTAATCTTGGTTCGAGATAGTTGCATTTCTGGGTGCATTCGCAATAGATTACATAGTGTTTGATTCGAAGAATAATTCAGAATGGCGGAAGACCAACAAGAAATGCGATCGTTGGCCTTGACTCCAACATGGTCTGTTGCTACTGTGTTGACAATTTTTGTGGCTGTTTCTCTGCTTGTCGAGCGCGGAATCCATAGGTTAAGCTATGTAAGTGATACTCTACCAGTTTTCATGAACTTCGTTTTCTTTATTGTTTCTTAAGCTATTGAATATCCAAGTGGAAATAGGAATTTAGTTGACATAAAATTTTCTATTCTGTCTTAATTTACGAATCAAACTTAAAACGCATGAATGGTTGTACTTGAGAGTTCATATTTTGAACAGCATTTACATATAATTGTTTTGTGTGTGTGTATGTTCTGTTGGTTTCAGTGGTTGCGGAAAACTAATCGTAAGCCCTTGCTTGAAGCTGTGGAGAAAATGAAAGAAGGTATATGACCTAAACACAGCTTTAACCTCCTCAACAATCTGAGAAATTCTTTTTGATGTGTTTCTGGCTAGACATTTAACAAAATAATTTCATATCACACTTCTCATAAACTTTCATGTTTTGTCCTGCTGCCTCCAGAGTTGATGTTACTTGGGTTTATCTCTCTCCTTTTGACGGCTACCTCAAGCATGATAGCCAATATTTGCATTCCATCAAAGTTCTACAATAGCAGTTTTTCTCCATGCTCTAGGTCTGAGATTACTGAAGAAACTGAAAATAAACGTAAGCTGTTGATGTTTACAGTTCTGCCTCACTCATTCAGGAGAGTGTTAAATGAGTTGAATCGTAATTCCTGCAAAGAGGTGCGTTACTTATCTGTGTATAACAATTAAACTAAAGTTCTGTTCTGAACTTCTAATACATTTTTTTTTCTTCTATGAGTTTTTTTTTTTTTTTTTCTGGCGTACTATATTCACCTGGTTCTTGGAAATTGTCGAATATGATTGAAATGCTGAAGGAAATTATTTTGGACTTCTTCCCGTCTTATTTTCCACAAACTATAAGTTATGCCGTACTGGACAATCTTGGTTAAAATGGAAATTTGTTTGTTTGAACAGGGTTATGAGCCATTTGTTTCATATCAAGGCCTTGAGCAGTTGCATCGCTTCATCTTTGTCATGGCAATAACACATATATCCTACAGCTGCTTAACGATGCTGCTGGCAATAGTGAAGGTTAGAATTTTCTTCATTTTTCTACTTCTTCTTGGTCTTTTCCACCCAGACCATATTAGGTACAGTGGAGAAACCTCAAACCTGCCATTATCGTTACACTGTTTTTCTTCTGGATAGTGGATAATGTAGTTACTACTGAAGCTATCTAAAGTAGATTGCATATTTTTTTGGTGACCAATTTATGAAATCAAGTAAACATAGAAGGTGAAAGTGTCTAGTTCCCCTTAGTAAGAACGTTTCTACTGATAAAATCAGCAATAAGAAGTTTGGTGTCAATATGCTTTTAGTTGATGTCACTATTATCAGTTATGACTACTATTACCTTGAGAAAAGGCTCGCATTCTTTTTTCTATGTGGTTAGCTTTTTATTTAACAGCATCGTTAAGCACAAACTTAGCCGTGAATCTAGAATGTCGTATCTCAGGCATTATGTTTATCTATATTATGAACACACATGGACATCTACATCAACCTTTTGCATACCTTCTTGAATATCTATATGGTTTAAGGGGATTTTATTGGTCTTCAGTTGTTACTTCTCTCTGGTGCACTAATGTGTTATATGTATGATTACTTGATGATAGTGAGTATTTCCTGAAACGCAAGATGAGAATATAACATTGAATACTATTTTTGTCATGGGTTACTGTTAATGTGACCAGATTCACAGCTGGAGAGTATGGGAGGAGGAGGCTCACATGGACCGACATGATTCATTGACTGGTAAGCTGTGACATTGCGTTAGTAGAATTTTATACAGATCAGCTTATTGGTCCCCTTGTTGAGAGAGAGTGAGAGAGACAGTGTTTGGGTGCTTGAACTTTTATGAACCGTGGCGTAGAATTTCAAATTCCTTATGAGATGACTGTAGATATACTCTGTAGCAGAGATCACACGGCAGATGACAATGCGAAGACAGTCTAGCTTTGTAAATCCATCAACTCCTGTTGTCAGGAATAACTTTTTTATCTGGGTGGTAGGTGGAACTCTCTTTTCTTACTTAAATACATACGTACCTCCATTTTATTTATTTATTTATTTTATTTTTTTATGTTTTACATTCTTAATTTCTTATTGATGAAACCTTTTAATGTTTGATAAGCATAACACGCCCGCATTTAGTTTCCCTGAAATTGCTATATTTGTGTACCCTCTTTCACAAAACCAAGAGAAGAAAAATGAAAACCGATGGCTGCTTTCTTCCTTTTATATGATTATGATTTAGGTTTCTTTGTGTTTCTTGGTATTAGAAAGCAGCTGCTTTAATTCAAGGTTTATTAATAGTTGAATGTTTTGTTGTACAGAGATGTTTTTTCCGGCAATTTGGGAATTCAGTGGTTCGTGCTGACTATTTAACACTCCGCAAGGGCTTCATCACGGTATCTAGTAATCTCATTTGTCAGAATTGTATAATAAGCCTTCGACATTTTGTTTTTCTTTTATTTATATTTTGTTCGGTATAATATTTGCTGTGAGCCCTTAATGATACGGTTGGTTTTCACTATACGCCTTCAAACTTACTGCTAATTGAACTTGCATTGCTATGCCTAGTAGCTGAGCTTCTGCATGTTTTATAACAATCAACAAACATTGATACGACAAACTCATAACGTCAACTGAGTGAACAACTTTTTCGAAAATGTTCTTTTTTGAGGGATTCAAGAATGTTCTTACAATATAAAGAAAACTGGTGTTCTATGTTTATTTTTGTATCAAATCCATGACATGTGCCTGGACCCATGGTGTCTAAAAGATTCTAACATCAGCAATCTTTTATTTTTTTGGTAGAAATTATTTGTATGTTGTACGTAGAGTACCCTAAAATTGGTTACTATTTGCTGTTGTTTCCTTATTATATGTATGTTTAGGTAATCAAATATCATTAGTACCTTTCTGCATGCCTGTTAATATGTTAGGAATGCCGATTTTAACTACTGTTCAATGAATTTTTACTCTTTCTTTCTCACTCGTGTCAGAACCACAACCTTTCACCAAAGTATGATTTTCACAGCTATATGATTCGGTCTATGGAAGAGGAATTCCAAAGGATTGTTGGTGTGAGGTAAGTTATAAGTTTCCTCTGTTATGAATAATTGTTAGCAATGATTGCAACTACTTATTGTTAGTATTGTTCAAATGTGGTGGTGTCATTTCTCTTGCAAATGGGATAATAATATTTGTTTGCGCAAATATTTGCGGAAATTCCTTATCCAGTGTTTGACATATGCGGTGGTGTCATCTCTCTTGTAGCTTAATGGTATTTCCATATATGCTCCAAGGCTGGTCCAGTGTTTGAACCAGACTATGTGCCTTCATTTTTGAACAGAAAGAAAGAGTATAAGTTTTCCGAAAGTGTTAATTCAAATGGGGGTCGTTGATTTTCTATACCAACTGCTAATTTTAGAAGCCCCAAAACTCCTAAAAATGGTTGGAGCCATATAGTTCCAAGGCTCTGCTTTCATTCTCATTCATCGCAGAGTGTTGAATAAATCAGTTAGAACAACCTTTGACACTTCAGGTTGTGAGAAGAAATGTTAGTTCACAGTATATTTGCAAAAGGGTTCTCCGTTTTGATTGCTACTTCTTTATGGGAAAGACTATAGTTCTGTGTGATCTCAATACTTCCAATACTTTCAAACAATCCGTCAACCTTCATTGGGCAGTTGCATTGTGTTATGAATCTTATTGGGTTTGGAGTTGGATAACTGTGCGCTCAAGTCAAATTTTTACCTAATTTAAATACTGCTGATCACTAACTTCTGTTATTGGATGTTATTACTGACTACGGTTTGGATAGTTGAAATCTACAGAGAACAAACATCTGAATGCTTTTTCTCAAATCTTTTGCAGTGCCACACTCTGGGGATTTGTTGTTGCCTTCATGCTGTTTAATGTAAAAGGTACGCGTTCAATGGAATATGATATGCAGGGAATTGGTAGTTCTAAGCATGAATATGCTACAAAACAGTTTTTTTTTTTTTTTTTTTTTTAAATTTATTTTATTTGGATATTCGCTCTCAAAAGGACTTATCTGTATTCACCTTCAGTAATAATTGTAGCTTGCGTGTTTCGTTTTGTTACTTTGTTACTAACTGCCAGTTGGTGGATCATAAACTCATAGTGATGATCGGTCTTGAAAGCTCTAAAATGTGACTGTTTTCTGTGACCTATGACAGGGTCTAATCTTTATTTCTGGATTGCAATCATTCCAATTACGGTAAGTACAGAGTTAACTCATCTCCATTTCAGTTTTGGGTTGTCACCTATATGCTAAAATTGATGATCTCTAAGAAGCTACCAAAAATTTGAATCGGAAAACAGACGTTTGTAGAAACACACATCACCTCTTCCTTTTAATCAGTTATAAACTATGGGGGAGGGAATTTGAACTTGGGACCTATCAACTGGCCATTGACCACGAAGGAACACATCACACCTTGAGATATTATATCCACATGGTGGGGCTATAACAGTAGTGAATTTCCTGACAATAAACCTGTTTCTCAAATATGTTAGTCGTGTGCTTCTCGTGTAATGTGATTTTTATTGTAAGTCCTAACTTCCTATGCAGCTAGTTCTTCTTGTGGGAATGAAGCTGCAGCATATTATTGCAACCCTAGCATTGGAGAATGCTGGTATAACTGGATCCCTTGGAGGAGCAAAGCTGAGGCCTCGGGATGACCTTTTCTGGTTCAAGAAGCCTGAACTTTTGTTGTCCTTGATCCATTTTTGTTTATTCCAGGTTTACAATGGTTATCGCAATGCCTTGCGTTTCTTTTATTATTGTATCATTACTTTTTTTGGCGACTTGTACTCGCAAATCACAATAATAAAACTAATGGACGCGTTTTTTTTTTCTCTGTTCCGTCTGTTCTCATTTTGCAGAATGCATTTGAATTGGCTTCATTCTTTTGGTTTTGGGTAATTCCTTTTTCATGACTAAATTTGTACTCACTGTGGAGTGTTGCAAGTTGAAAACAACCTTTTTCTGTTGTTTACGGCCACTAAATTTCTTGGTTATCTGATTGCAGTGGCAATTTGGGTATAATTCTTGCTTTATCCGAAGGCATTGGCTCGTGTATATAAGGCTGATTTTAGGGTATGCAACCGATTTGATTGGTTACGTCAACCTACCATATAATATATGCTGTCAATCTATATTAATATAATTATCTTGTAGGTTTGCCGGGCAGTTCCTGTGCAGCTACAGCACCTTGCCACTCTATGCCTTGGTTACTCAGGTACAGCCGGATATACATACATGATGCATATATGTCGTCTACGGAACTCCGACTGATGAAATTGTATTTTACGTTTATCTTCAGATGGGAACGAATTATAAGGCGGCAATAATTCCACAACGGATAAGGGAAACAATTCATGGGTGGGGAAAGGCAGCTAGGAGGAAAAGAAGGCTAGGCATATACACCGATGATTCAACCATACGCACAGAAACGAGCACAGTAGCATCACTTGAGGAAGATGATCATCAAATGATCGATTACCCTGCAGATGATGCTAATACGCATAATGGTATTGAGTTGCAACCGGTTTCTAGTTGTGTGTCCAGTCCTTGCCCAGTTGGTAACCAAACCTCAAGTAGGCCAGGTACACCCCTTCTTCGACCATCGGCTTCTGCTTCTTCTTCATCAGTTACATTGACTATTCAAACAGAAGGTATTCCAAGATCCGCTTCAATGCCAGCTACAAGGGAATGAGCATTGGTCAACAATGATGGTAACGAAAAATCTCATGACTAGGAATTTGGGATCCCATTGAATAACAAAGTATTAGAAAAGGGAATTGTGTACGACACGACACGATATTGCAGTAGTTAGATTTAAGCATTTGATGTAATAGCTACATATATGAAATCAGTATATGTCACTGACTAATGATAATGATGTGAGCTAGTTGTCTAGTTAGGCACTAATATTGTTACAAAAATTAAGGGTGAATGTTCAATTGTAACTTGACAATGAGACATCTTACTGGTGTTATTGAGGTGATGGTCCCTATCCTATGAGTTTTTTTTTTCTCTCTTAAGCTCTGTAGGTATGAAGCTTTGAAGCATTTGCTGTGTTGGTCGACGAATCTGGTGGCATTGGTGCTCCTTGTCCACCCTGGCCTGCTCCGTGGAGGACACCATAACTGTGGTAGATATGGTACCAATCAAGTGAGCTATCTGGGCGGCCACAGCCCGGCACATCCGGGAAACTACGTGCTTCGCAAACTCGGTACGAGTCAATTGAGCGATCCGGGTCTGGTTCACTAGGGTAACTACAACCGCAACCCGGGAGAGGAACGTAAAAGCCCCCACCGCAATCGGTTGTGTCCGTACCCAGGCCTTCCTCTCCATGGGCCATCTCCATGCCCAGTTCCAATACCAGCTCCTCTACCTTCCCCATAACCACTGTCTTCACCGATGCCAAAACCGCAGCCCTCTCCGAATCATTTCCTATCGTCTCCTTCACCAATGCCTTTGCCATAGCCCTCTCGAAACCCTTCGCTATCACTGCCTTCACAAATGCCTTAGCCATAGCCAAAACCACCCTCTCCAAATTCTTTGCAATCACTGACAATGCCTTGGCCCATGGGCTTTTCCATTCGTATTTGCATTCCATGCCCACTTGAGTTCTCGACTTTGAGGACCCTATCCGCGTTGCTCAAGCTGAGAAAGGAGAAAGGTGCCAACAACCCAATGCTGTAGGAAGCCATCTTTTTCATTTTGTTCGCTTTGATTTGCATGGTTATATGGCTATTTATATATAGCGAGCTTAAAGCTCTGCGGGAAAAAGCGCTTATGAAACATGGAAACTGGAAAAGCACCAAAAGCCGTTCTCCGATGTTTGCTAGTTGTTTTACAACTCAGAGTCACGAAGCTTTTGTGAGCAGAGTATTGCCACAACGGAACTTGTTTTCAGCTTCACTGCCGTGCCAGCTCTTTTCTACGTAATTTCATTGATCACATCATCACACGACAGAACTAGAATTGACGAACATGCGTGAGGTGTGTGTTCTATGATTTTGGCGAATTTTTTGCACGAACGACAGTTGGACGAGGATTTAAACAATGATCGGTTCATATCAGGGGTTTTCAGTGGCCAAAACAAATTAATAACTCCATACTAACTTATTAATTGCGTTTCAGGGGCTAGCAACTGATTACGTCGTTATAACTCTACCTCTTGCAGAACTGTGTTCAAACAACATTTCTTGCACTTGCGGTCCATAGTAACATATTAGTTCAAGGATTTGAGTTACACAACCAGATTACTAAATTGCATTACAAGAACATAAATAGTCTCGACAAAGAAACACTACCAACTTAGCATTTAAGGATACTAGGTCATTTACCTACACAGGCGTGGGCTGATCTTGACTCTTGATGCATTTTGAGCCGGCATTCCAGGATCAGCCCTGCGCGCACACGATGGAACATGCAAAGCAAAAATAACAATGAAAATTTGAAATCAACGTGAATTGTTTTGAACAAAGGACTATTTGAGTAGCTTTGGGATGAAACTAATGAGAGGGAACGAAAACGTTGCTAACGTGTTTAAATGCATCGCAAAAGGAATGTCAGAGACTGGATAACTAGTCACCAAAACATCGGTCATTCTCGAACATGGATCCCTGAGCAGAGAACAGTCTCTGCAACCACTTATACATTATCATCCTCCAAAAACCAGAATCGTGAAATTCTGGTCAGCAGACAACATTTTTACATAATCCTCGCAACGGCCAAAATGACAAAGATGCAAACTTTGGAAATCCGGAAAGCTCTAAGCTATTTATTTTCTATAGTTTATCAATAGTCAAACAACCTCACCGCTGCCTGATTCTGCCTCCATGGCTTTTAACTCTTCAGCCAGCGCTCGTTCCCTATTCTTTAGTTGTCTGTCCACAGCAACCATATATAGGCCTAAAAAGAAGTAACAATCATCATCAGAAAAATAAGGAGGTTCCAAGAAACAATTACATGAAACGCGGGGTTACCCATAGTACTAAGTTGGGGCTTTTACCAGTTTGAATCCCTGATCAGTTTAGACAATACTTTACCTAATGTATGATATTATTGAGTTCTATATTTCTCATCCAATCGAATTGAGGTAACAAACACCCCAACATCTTAGTTCACAAAATCACAAACGTTAAGATTTGTCATGCGCGGCATAAATACTATTCGCGTGGCAGATTGTAAACCAAAAGTATTGTAAAAATAAAAGTAGAACAAGCATTTTCCTTACGAATATTGACTTGAAAATCAAGTATGCTATTTGAATCAAGAATCAAAATATGGAAAGGTCAAAAGGGTTCATACTGACAGCACTGCCGATTGCACACGCCCAGAGAATCCTCATGGACCATCGATCCCCGATAACTCCTCTGCCTCCCATAGCTTGCTGCCAAACCCAATTACACTGCTTTAGCATTTACTGGATACCCAAAACCCTCATTGCCTATCAGATAATCTAGTACAAGAACTGGAAATGCAAAATTTCGACGTTGGCATCAAATTTCAACATTATCATACAATTTGAAGCTCAGTAACTCAAGAGGCAACAAGCTTAGCAACTATTCCTTCCAACAATTAATATGCTTGATCAATCGCGAATTCGCGATAGACTTCGAAAGCTGTTATGAACTGGACAGCAGC
Source organism: Crataegus laevigata (assembly GCA_963580275.1). Lineage (NCBI taxonomy): Eukaryota > Viridiplantae > Streptophyta > Magnoliopsida > Rosales > Rosaceae > Crataegus > Crataegus laevigata. The sequence goes on along the minus strand of OY756946.1, from coordinate 7,254,054 downwards.
TGATCCAAGCCTATAACAAGTGTTTGCAGTTCAGCTGATCCCAACCCAATCAGTAAAAACACATAATTCAGCTTATACTTCGATCAAAAACAAAAAAAATTCTCTAAGTTATCTCAGAAGTATGTTGCTCTCTACGTGTTTGTAGAAATGCGTAGCAGAGATGTATAATTCACTAAATACATAGCAGATATCAATAAATTGCAATTGGGAAAGAAACCCATTACGCGCTTGGCATAGCATGCCAGAAACAAGTATAAAATTAGCATCAAAATTCCAAACATAAAATTATAAGCATCGAAATGCAGACCAAATAAAAAAAAAGAAGCATAGAAATGGAATCTTACTAGCTTGACAGAGAGAGAGAGCGAGGGAGAAAGCGAGCGTTTGGTGACGGAGATGGAGGAGGTAGCGGCGGAGGGAAGGAGAGAAATGAGAGAATCTTCACTGGTAGGAACCAAATGCCTGCCTCAACAGAAATGTTGTCGCATGCTCTTTCTGCTTTTTACAATTTTCATTATTTTATTACAGAAAGTTTAAAAAAATAACCAAAATTTAAACTCGTCCTCTTAAGTTTATGACAATTATAATCAAAAGTTGATATGAAAGTACTGATTTACCCTTAAAATGAGTTTTCCTATAATAACCAAAAAATAAAATCCTACAAAAACACTCAAACGTTGATAGTTTTCATTTTTATGATTGAAGGTACGTGTAAGAACGTAAAATCCAGCTGTCCATATATGTGTGTTTTAGATTCCCATAGTTTCTCAGCAACCAAACAGAGTATAACAAGGACCCAAAAGTCATATTAGTTGATATCTCTTCTCTCAATTTTTGTTACGTGAATTTTTAGGGTAAATTATAAAAAACTACCTCAAATATTAGGTCGAAAACAGTTTCATACCTCATATTTAAAAAGTTTCAGTGTCATACCCTTACTTACGAATTTGTTTCAATGTCATACCTCCCGTCAGTTGACTGTCAATTCCTTAGTTAAATGCTGACGTGGCATACTTTTTATTAATTATTAAAAACTTTAAAAAAATATTTAAAATATTAATTAAATATATATATATATATATATATATATTTAAAAAAAAACTGTAGGGCCCCTGCAACCCGAGAAGAAGAAGAAGAAGAAAGAAAAAAAAAGAAGGTTGTAGCAACCCGAGGAGAAGAAGAAAAAAAAAGAGGGTTGCAGCAACCCAAGGAGAAGAAGGAGGAGGAGGAGGAAGAAGAAGAAGAAAGAAAAAAAAAGAGGGTAGCGCCTGCTACCCGAGGAGGAGGAGAAGAAGAAGAAAAAAAAAAGGTAGCGCCTGCAACCCGAGGAGAAGAAGAAGAAAAAAGGGGGGGGGGGGTAGGGCCAAAGAAGAAGAAAAAAATGAATTTTTTTTAAAAAATTAATATTTTAAATACAATTTTTAATAAAAAGTATGCCACGTCACACGCCACGTCAGCATTTAACTGAGGAATTGACAGTCAACTGACGGGAGGTATGACACTGAAACAAATTCGTAAGCAAAGATATGACATTGAACTTTTTAAAAATGAGGTATAAAACTGTTTTCGACCTAATAGTTGAGGTAATTTTTTGTAATTTATCCATTTTTTTATTTGATAGTTTTCCTGCTTTTACTTGTTTGTTCACATGTAAGTCCCTAATGCACTGCGTCGAGGGAGGATAAGCCTTTTTCAAGCTTCTGCAAATGCAGCAATTCTACTTTTCTGGTGCAAATGAGGAGAAAAAAAAAAGCACACATGCATAAAGATATGTATGCAATAGACAGAGACAATAGAGAGATCTGAATGAACATTTCTTGAACTTGAATTTTAATTTTATTTTCCTTTTGGTTTTCTGGGAAAACTCATTTTAAGGGTATGTTAGTAACTTCAGGTAGAATTTTAGATATAATTATCATTAACTTAAAACGGTAACTATAATTCAATATAAGTCCAAAATTTGATTAATTTTGCAAATTTACCATTTTTCTTTAGTAAGCAAGCCGCAAGTAGGGCTTTTGCTTTGATAACAACCCAAGGTGGAGCTTTGTTTTTACAGGAAGCCCATCTGAACTTGCAGCCCAAGAACTAAGAATCTAAAACAACACCAAGTGTGTATTTTTAATATATTTATTTCTTTGTTTATAAGGATGATCTTCAAATAACAAGTAAGAAATTTAATGGTTTATTATGAAATTTGTATGGGTGAAATTGCATACGTATGTATATATGTATGTAGTTCTATATAATTTAGTAAGGAACCCACTTTATGTCCTCCATCCAAATTATTGATCAGAAGATACGATGATGCTTAGAATTATGGTTGAGAATGAGTTTTACAACGATAAAAGAAGGGATCTTGTATGAACTTAAAGAATAAATTGAGCTACTCTTCATATTATCAATTAATTTTATGATGGAATTGCAACTTTTTTTTATTTTATAATATCAGAGATTCACAGCAGAGAATGTTGTCTTCATACGCCCTCCATTTGTGAACAAGTCGTGAACTGTATGAATTAGGAATGCCTTTGCGTGAATGAAATAAACGGCATGCGATGACTGCGGGAGGTCAAAGACAGAGTTCTCAACGTCAAGGCTATCTTGTCATTTGCATCGGAAACGTTTTTTCGCATTTGTTGTAGAGATTCGAACCATGGGATACAAGTACTCCGGTCAGAATTTCACTTTGGTTTTGGCTGCTTTGAAGTTTGAACGTTTCTTCTTTGATTGAATGGTGCTGGTTTTGATCATGCGTATCCTTAAATTGCTTGTATTAAGTTTGAATTCCTTTAATGTTGGAAGTCACTCATCAGAGTGAATAATTATGGTGCCATTGGTTACGTTAAATTAAATGGTCGAATCATTCTGGACTTGTGTGCGTCGATCGACTATCTAGAACATGCACCGCATCGATCGACCATCTTCAATGTCGGGTAATTGTGCTATGATTTACATCAACGTCGTGACTCGTGATCACTTGATTTTCTCAAATGCTTTCAACAAAACGTCACCTCTTATGTCTCTTTTATTTATTGTGTCGTCACAATTTTCTTTAGTCATGCTTTAAGTATTCAAATGGAATACAAACACAATCATCTGGCGGCCGGAAACATGTTTGATTTGTCAAAGATCACAGGCTAAATAAAAATTTGAAGTATATATATACACAACAATTAATTTTCCCTCTCAGTTGCAACCTGAAAACCCTCCTTCCTCTCTGTCTCTCTCTCTAAAACAAATTAATGGAATTATCAGTGGCTGTTGGTGTCGTTTTGGTGGGCATAGTAGTAACTACATGGGCATGGAGGGTGGTGAACTGGTTGTGGCTGAGGCCAAAGAAGCTAGAACGATATCTGAGGCACCAAGGCCTTGCCGGAAACTCATACAGGTTTATGTCCGGAGACATGAAAGAAATCTCCATGACGACAGAACAAGCTTATTCTAAACCCATGAGCCTCTCCCATGACATAACCCCACGAGTCATCCCTTTTCATCACCGATTAGTGAACACTTACGGTATGTTAAGTATATTATTTTTTCACATTTACTTGAATATAATATTTACTTATAAGAAATAAGAATTGAATCATTCTGCTTTTTCACTTTCTTGCGTTAATTAACACATAGAATCCAAAAAAGTGTTATCACTTTGAAATTTTTAACAATACTAGTTCTCATTTTCATTCTTTTTTCCCTCTCATTTCAAGTTAGTAAATACGTCAGTAATTCATACTTTCTTATGTGTTCTACCAAATTATAAATGTCATCAAGGTTTATAATTCAAATTCTCTGACAAAATAAATGTGATAAGACACTGTAAATGACTTATAAATAAGAGTGACACTCAAGTCTTTAGAGTCGTTAAGAAAGTCTCATGCGCCGATGAATAGATGCAAGTTCTAAAAATATATATGTGGTTAAAATTTGATTTGAAATTTACAATGATAGTTCATAAAATTTGAATTAACAATCTACTCCAACAAAATAAAAACCGGCACTGCTAAATCAAACTAATCAAACCTCTATGAGTAGTAAGTGCAATGTTACTAAGCAAGCTGTGCACTTAGACGTATATGCCAACTTAACTCTGGTTATGGTATGATACGTGAAAATAATTTGACTATAACTAAGTTGAACCTTTATTTTCTTTGAAAACCAAAAATGCAGGTAAGAATTCTTTTGTTTGGATGGGCACCACCCCAAGGGTGATCATCACTAATCCAGAAGATTTGAAATACATCTTAACAAAAATGGAGGAGTTTCCGCAGCCAGAACCAAACCCACTTGTCAAGTTACTAGCAACAGGTATTGCACTCTATGAAGGTGAGAAATGGGCAAAACACCGAAGAATTATCAACCCAGTATTCCATTTAGAGAAGCTAAAGGTATTATGCACACTCTTGCCAATATCATTCAAAATTTCTTGTAAAATCTAATTTAATTAGCATGCGTATTATGTTGCCTATATAATTAATGTTGATATAATTTCTGTTTTCTTTCTTATTTTTCCTTGTTTTCTATAGCGTATGTTACCGGCATTTTATGAAAGTTGTAGTGAGATGATTGTGGAATGGGAGAGCTTGGTGTTGAAAGAGAGTTCATGTGAGTTGGATGTTTGGCCTTATTTTCAAAATTTGACAGCCGATGTGATTTCTCGAACAGCATTTGGAAGTAGCTATAAAGAAGGAAGAAAAATATTTCAACTTTTGAAAGAGCAATTACAACTTGTAACAAAAGTTGAGCAAAGTGTTTACATTCCAGGATGGAGGTAAATTATAATCTCTTTCACTCTTCAGGTTGTAAATATATAGCCAGACCATCCTGCCAAATAATAGGCCAGCAACTAGTTAGTCCAGTTATTTATAATTAAATTATGTTCATTAACCACAGCAAAGATCACACTCATTCAACAAACGAAAGCATATAACGAAAAACATTTTTTTGACTATTTTACAAATTTTTGAAGGAAAACCTGAAGAAGAAAACCAAGTGCTTCAAGACAGCCAAAACCATTCTATCAATGCATGCTAAAATTATAATTTTTCGTGTTCAAAGGAAGCTCATCTTTCAATACAAGAACAGTGCGGTTGGAGACGGGTATCAAACTCGTCATTTATGAGAGTTGAACATAAAATTCCTACTTGAAAGTACATAATAATAATATACTACTCAAAAAAATAGACGGGAAGCTCAACTTGATTTTGAAGAAAATGTAGGGTTCGTAAAAGCACGTAATCTTCATATTACAAACATGCAAGGACACACACACACAAAAAAAAAAAAAAAAACACATTAATGCATGAAAACAATCGCACATTGTCTTCTTCATATATCTTCACAGAACCATTGGAATAATTAAGCCTTCGTGCATGCAGGTTTCTACCAACCAAGACGAACAAGAAGATGAAAGGAATTGACAGAGAGATAAGAGCGTTACTGATGGGTATTATAAACAAAAGAGAAGAGGCGATTAAGGCAGGTGAAGCCACAAAAGATGACTTGTTGGGTGTGCTTATGGAGTCCAACTTGAAGGAAATCAAGGAAGATGGCAACAAAAAAAAAGTTGGAATGAGTATGCATGATGTGATCGAGGAGTGCAAGCTGTTTTACTTTGCAGGGCAGGAGACCACTTCAGGGTTGCTAGTTTGGACAATGGTTTTGCTAGGTCAAAATCAGAACTGGCAAGATCATGCAAGAGAAGAGGTTTTAGAGGTCTTTGGAAGCAACAAGCCAGACTTTGATGGGCTAATACACCTAAAAGTGGTAAGTGTTTTCCATTGAGAAAAACATTTGAGAGATTTCTTTTACTAAGTGATTTTGTGTTGAGTGCAAAACAGTTGAGTTAAAAGATGACATGGGTTTAAGAAATGAACTGATGGTCACACATCTTTTAGCTGAATTGTCTTTGACTCACAATCTACATGACAAGAAATAGTCCCCATACAAGTTTGGATTTCTATATATCAATCTATTGTTTGGGTTTTTCTACGGTAACAGTGTATAGAAATGCTAAACACCGGCTAAAACTGGATTGACAAAATCCAGCCATGCAAATCCAACTGTCCAATGCACTAAATTATCCCCTACACTGGTGTATTCTATTGTTTACCCTATGCTATAGATTTAAAACTTAACTTGGTTGTATATCTAATGCATGCTTTCCCAGGTGACCATGATTCTGCATGAAGTTCTTCGATTATACCCAGCACTTGCTCTGATTACTCGAATCACTAGCAAGAAAACACAACTTGCAAACTATTCTTTACCAGCTGGAGTGGAAGTTGCCTTACCCACACTCCTAGTTCACCATGACAAACAATTGTGGGGTGATGATGCACAGGAGTTTAAGCCGGAGAGGTTTTCGGAAGGCATTTTGAAGGCAACAAAGAACAAATTTACGTACTTCCCCTTTGGAGGCGGTCCGCGGATTTGTATCGGGCAAAACTTTGCAATGGTGGAAGCAAAATTGGCCTTATCGTTGATTCTACAACACTATACATTTGAGCTTTCTCCCTCCTATGCTCATGCTCCTTCTTCACATCTAACCATTCGGCCACAGTTTGGTGCTCATATCATTTTACACAAACGTTGATTACTTGTGTGTCAGAAGTTCTCTCTAAATTGTTGAATATATAGTGTGTAGTAGCTAGGAGAAGGATGAAAGATAATTTGATGCAACGTACGTATGATATGTTATCTTTGAGATAAAAGTTGAGCAAAGGGGAACCACATATATATATGCTTGTGGATATAGTGAAGTCCGCACTCAAAGAGGTAGACAAGGATCCTCAGAGTTTTCAACAATCTATACTGCAGAAATTAGTTTTCAGAGTTTGTAATGCTTTTAGAAATAAATGGAGGAAGAAGAAAATGTTATGAATTGGTTATTTCCAGTACAAATCTTCCCCATATATAGAGGGAAAGATGACTTTCCGAATTGGTTAGTCATTCAAATATGCATGTATCTCTTAATTCAAACCTCTACTTCACTCAAATCGACATTGGGAAACAAGTGAAGAGGTAAATTCAGCAGGTTGCACAAAGATTTTATTAAGCATAGCATATACTAGATCTTAATTGATTTCAATCATTTTCTTTCAAATGTATCTAAATCGCATCAACGAATATTCCAATCTTTTATGGAGGCTGTATTTTCCCTCTCGGATTCCTCTAACACTTGAATATATACAGGACGTAGAACAGAAAAACTCAAGGACTAGGTGCACGTACTCGGAGGCTGGATTAGAAATAGCACCTCATAAAGGATTGAAAGCATGATGGTATCAATTGACATGTTCACCACTGTAAAGAAAATAGTGGCCACCAACCGAGACCCCAGCAAACCTGCACGAACATATGGGCAGGTTAACGACGGAATGTATTTGACTATTGTGCTGTGGTTCTTGTATGTCAGTCTGGGAATATATAGAACGAACATATATATATATATATAGCATTTATGTTTGCAACAGAAAAATTGAAAACTCGTTTCGTAATTACCTTTTTATTTTCAATTTTCAGTTTTTGTTTTAAAATTATTTGAACAATTCAATAACTATTTTCAGTTTTTATTTTTTTACTTTAATTTTCTAACTTTTGCCTTTCAGATTTTCGTTTTCTTCCGTTTTTAATTATTTAGCTACCAAACAAATTTTCAAATTTTTAGATTTCAAAAAACTGAAAACAAATGATTATCAAATATTCTTTTAAACCAAGTATAATGGCTTTATGGGTTAGCCGGGCCGAAATATGTTTTACACCTCATAATATTGGATCTTATTCATGGACGATACGTGAAGAAGAAAAGGACGTAGACCTTTTTCTATCTTTCTGTAACCTTATGAAGAGGACGAAGACCTTTGTTTATCTTTCTGGAACCTTAAGCAAAGCAGTATTGTTTCTTGAAAAAACAAATAAGTTCAGCCACTTCATTTTGGATGAAGAAGCTGATAGAGGAGTGGGTGGCATCTAGTAGAAGAGATCAAAGTTTTACGGAATTGTTTTCGAGGTTTTGGTTGTCAATGGCAGCCGAGAGCGGCGAACAAGGTGGCACACTCGTTCAGTTCGCGCTTAGTTGTAACGAGCTCAGGACTTGGATTGAAGAGGCTCCTCCATGGCTAGAGCCAAAGTTGGTGAGACCTATGCGAATTTTGAAATTCAACTCCAAATTGCGGAGAAATTGAATTTCTTGGTGTAAATAAGTGGTATGCCCAGGTGCCAAACAGTACCATTTTCATATGCATAATAGTATGATTGTTGTTTTGTTGTAAAACAATCATCCACTTTATGAAAATTAATCACGGATGTTGTTGGATTGATCATGGGCATTCACTGTAAACCTACGGATGTGGCTCTATAAATAGAGCACTCCGCATGTGATCAATGTACAACACTACAAGAGAAAAATAACTGAAAGCAATAATATCAGTACCACTCACTTCCTCTGAAATATTTTTGTGTTAGTATAATATTTTGCACCCACTTCGTTCCTACCCTTAGCAAAGGTTATTCTTCTAACTTACCTATTTATAACACGTTATCAGCACGACTATCTAACCCTAAACATTTCACATCGGCGAAAAATGTTTCCTCCAAGGATTTTCCTCTTCTTCTTCTTCCTCTGCCTCACCTGCCTGGTGTACCCTCGCAAAGAACTGTTTGCACCATGCCTGCTTCTAGTTCTCAATATAACAATTACTTATATCTTTGATATTTTTATTTGGTGTAGTTCTTGATTACTAACCCAATGTTTATTTATCTTTGCTGCGATCAAAGATGGTGCGGTATCATTGCCCATCTTGGACATATTTAATTTTACTACAGTTTTAGGTGGTGCGGTATAATCGCACACCATGTTCTACATATTTAAATTTCATGCTATATTGTTTTAATGAGAGTGGTGCGGTACAATTGTCCTCTTCATTAATCATATAAATCTCGAGCTTGAAGTTTCGAGTGCTTATCATTTGGCTTGAAGATCAAAATGAAAAATTTGTGAGAACCAGAAGTTCTAACAATATATTACTCCAAAATACACATTATTGCAAGTTGTTAAACACTTCATTTTCTTTTAGAAAAGAAAATGGTGAACTTTGCAAACCTTAATTTTGTTGCCCTGTATCTTACTGTGAAGAATTACCTTACTTGGGTAATGGCTGCCAAGATCCATCTGGAGGCAGGGAATCTTGGAGAAACCATCAAGGAGGATAATAGTGCATCCTCTCAAGATCGGGCTAAGGCCATGATCTTTATCTGTTGTCACCTTAATGAAGGGCTGAAGAGCGAGTACCTCACGATTAAAGATCCATTAACCCTCTGGAAAGTACTGAAAAATAGATACAATCACCAGAAAATGGTGATTCTTCTAAGGGCACGTTATGAGTGGACACATCTAAGGATTCAGGATTTCAAGACGGTGGCTGAATACAATTCTGCAATGTTTAGAATTAGCTCCTAATTGAAGCTCAGTGGAGAAACCATGACTGAGGAAGATATGCTGGAAAAGACCTTCAGCACTTTTCATGCCTCTAACGTATTCCTACAACAGTAGTATAGAGAGCAAGGCTTTACTGAGTATAACCAGCTGATATCTATACTCCTTGTAGCTGAACAAAACAATGAGCTTCTGATTAAGAATCATCAGTCCCGACTTACTAGATCGGCACCATTCCCAGAAATGAATGCTGCTTCCATTGAAAGGAATACCATATCCTTTCATGGCAATAATTACAAATGAGGATATGGCCACCAGCAAGGTCGGTGGAACGGGAAAGGCAAGAACCATGGTGTTCAGTTTCACAACCAACTTCCAAGGCATAATTCAGGTATGTGCTTCAAGAATGCAAATCACCAGAAAGGTAAAGCTCATATGAACACTCCTAGAAATCCTAAAGGAGTTTGCCATAGGGGTGGTGGCAATAGGCACTGGGCATGTTCCTGTCATACCCCAAAGCATCTGGTGGATCTGTATCAAACCTCCCTCAAGGAGAAAGATGTTGAGACTAATTTCCTCTACCAGGTTAAACTGATAGATGTATCTGATCCAGTGCTAGGACAATTGAACACAACCCACTGGATGTTTCATACTTCATTATTGAAAGAGGGAATGAAGTGTATTGGTCTGATAGAATCATTTATGTTTGATGTACTCTTGTTATTTGTACTTTTAGGTTAATGCTTGCATTTTCAATTCAATAAAAGTGATATTCCAGTATGAATAAATGAGATAGGAGTGTTACTCATGGGTATTATAAGCAAAAGAGAGGAGGCGATTAGGACAGGTGAAGCCACAAAAGATGACTTGTTAGGTATCCTTGTGGAGTCCAACTTAAAGGAAATCAAGGAACATTGGAATAACAAAAGAGTTGGAATGAGCATGCATAACGTGATCGAGGAGTGCAAGTTGTTTTACTTTGCAGGGCAGAAGACCACCTCAGTGTTGCTTGTTTGGACAATGGTTTTACTAGGCCCAAACCAGATTTGGCAAGATCGTGCAAGAGAAGAGGTTTTGCAGGTCTTTGGAAGCAACAAGCTAGACTTTGATGGGATAATTCATCTAAAAGTTGTAAGTGTTTGCTATCGATAAATTGAGAATACGTACCTTATAGGAGTTCATTTTTATCGGCATTGCATCGAGAAAAACTTGAGACATTGCTCCTGCTATGTGATAATGTTGAATGTTTAGTGTAAAATAGTTTAGGTAAAAGATGAGACGCGTTTAAGAAGTGAAATTAAGGATCAAGTTAATTTAATCACATGTCATCCTTAACTAGGTTGCTTTCACTGAACAATGCTATAGGTAACAAAAATAGTGCCCATAGAAGTTCAAATTTGATTGTTTGCTTAACCCTAGGTATTAATTAGCCTTTTTAGACCTAAATAATGCTTTTTGTACCACATTTATTAACTATAGTTGTCTACGTACCTCTCTAATAGACGTGGACCCACCTGTGTATGTGGAATCCATCCATAAGATTGCTTAGAGAAGTAGCCAGCAATGTAAGTCGTGACACTCAAAAAGTTTGCTTAGTGTATTTGCTTCTCTACAATTTTGGAGGTGTTTTCATCTCTCTTTTTTGGCATAAATATAGAATTTAAATTGGTTGTGTATGTGCTACATGCTCCCCAGGTGACCATGATTTTGCATGAAGTCCTCCGATTATACCCAGGACCTCTTCTTGTTTGAACCACTAGCAAGAAAATAGAATTCCGAAACTTTTCATTACCAGCTGAAGTCCAAGTTGCCTTACAAATGCTACTGATTCACCATGACAAAGAACTTTGGGGTGATGATGCACAAGAGTTTAAACCGGAGAGGTTTTTGGAAGGCGTTGCAAAGACAACAAAGAACAAATTTACGTACTTCCTTTTCTCAGGCGGTCCGCGGGTTTGCATCGGACAAAACTTTGCTATAGTGGAAGCAAAACTGGCCATATTGTTGATTTTATAGCAGTTTACATTTGAGCTTTCTCCATCCTATGCTAATGCTCCTTCTGCAAAACTAATCATTCACCCACAGTTTGGTGCCCATATCATTTTACACAAACGCTGATAACTTCTGAGCTAGAAGTTGTCACTGAATTGTTGGATATATAACGTGTAGTGGCTAGGAGAAGGGTGAAATATATATAACGTGTAGTGTCTGGGTCATCCATGTCTACGATGATGCGTAGGATCATTACTAACTCTAATGGACATCCATTATTAAGCAGACACATTGTTATCTCAAATGATAACCCTTGTAAGGCTTGTTCTCAATGGAAGTTGGTAACTAGACCATCACAATTAAAGGTTGATGCTGAATCCCCATCATTTTTGCAAAGAATTCAAGGGGATATTTGTGGGCCTATTCAACCACTTTGTGGACCATTTTGATATTTTATGGTTTTGGTTGATGCATCTACCCGATGGTCACATGTTTACCTATTATCTACTCGAAATGTAGCTTTTGCGAGACTTCTTGCTCAGATAATTAAGTTGCAAGCACAGTTCCCAGATCACCCCATTAAGTTAATCTGACTTGATAACGCTAGTGAATTTACATCTCAAACCTTTGATGATTACTGCATGACACTGGGCATTGATGTTGAACACCTTGTTCCTCATGTCTATACTCAAAATGGTTTAGTAAAGGCATTTATCAAGCGGCTTCAATTAATAGCTCGCACTCTACTTATGAAAGCAAAATTGCCAGTTTCTGCATGGGGACATGCCATCTTACATGCTGCATCATTGGTTCGATTAAGACCCATAGCCAACCACCAATACTCATCAATACAATTCGTGTTTGGGCATCAGCCAAATATTTCACATTTACGAGTTTTTTGTTGTGCTGTTTATATGCTTATTGCACTGCCACAACACACTAAAATAGGACCTCAGCGCAGACTGGAAATTTATGTAGGTTTTGATTCACCATCCATCCTTAGATATTTGGAACCCTTAACAGGTGATATGTTTACAGCTCGTTTTGTTGATTGTCACTTTGATGAGACAATCTTCTCGTCGTTAAGGGGAGAAAAGACCATTCCAGAAGAACGACAAGAGCTGACATGGGTTGTTCCAACCTTATCTCATTTTGATCCATGAAGCACTCAATGTGAAAAAGAAGTGAAAATGATCGTTTATCTTCAAAATATTACTAATCAAATGCCAAATACATTTAATGATGCTTCAAAAGTGACAAAGTCACATATACCAACTGCAAATGCACCTGCAAGAATTGATGTCCCTTTTTGGACAAAATAAAGTGGCATCGAATGATTCATCTATTACACACCTGAAACGTGGTAAACCCCCAGGTTCAAAAGTTTCAGCCCCTCGAAGGAGAAAGATGAGGGCTGATCGGATCATATTTATATATATTTTTATATTAAATTCACTCGTCTTTTCTTAGTTAGTTCGTTATATTTTGAGCTATTTACGTTATTTTTGTGTTTATTAGATTTATCTAGTAAAGAAAATAAAAAAAAGCCCAATTGAGATTTTAAGTGACAAATTTGTCAAATCTGCCTTACTCACTTATTTTCTTTGTTTATGTTTTTTTGATTCGGATTGGAATGATGCCCTTTGGTTTAAAAGAAAAATAAAATAAGAAAGAAAATGATGATGAATGATGAAAGGCACGGTGGCTGCCTTTGGCAGCCAAAGAAAGAAACATATAATAAATAAAAAGAAAATGGAAGGCAGCTGGAAATCAAGTGGGTTAAGTAGGGCAGCACGGGAACCAAATCAGAGAACCGGGGGAAGGCTGCCATTAAAAATAGGCAGCGTGAGAGTAAGAGAAGGGGAGCGCCTATAAGCTGCCAAAGCAGCGGGAGCCAATCAGCTTTGGGGAGGAAGCTGCCTTCCTTGGCAGCTGGAGAAGACAGCTCGCAAGTGGGCTTTTCTTGAAATCAGGGAAGGCAGGCGCAAGCCTTTGGCGCGCGAGGGTTGACAGGAGCAGCACCGAAGCTGCGGAAGAACCAGTTGGCCTCGAGAAAACAAAAGAAAAAATAAAAAAACAAATTTGAGAAAAAGCTGCCTTTGCAGCTTAAGGCGCCTCGGAGGGGGAGAGCTGCGAGAAGGCAGGTGGCACGGCAGGAGCATCTGGCTGCCTTTGTTAGTGCACAGTGCACAGAAACAAGCACAGAGAACTAACGGTGCAAGGCAGCCTAAATCCTTACACTCTCCTATTTCGGTTTAATCTCTCCAAACTTATGTTTTATTTCTTGTTTTAATTTATAAATAATGTGTAATTAATTTGTGTTGGCTAGAGGTTAATTCAAAGCCATGATTATATTTGTAATTTGAATTGATACCTTCAGTTGTGATTTATGAGTTGTGATTTAATTTGCTTAACTGCTTGATTAATAACTTATTTATGTTTGTCGATTAAGAATGCATACTTAATTTACATGCATGAATTTGATGCTAGAATATAAGTGAATTTCACCTAATCGTTATGAACTTATATTCATGAGTAGTGGAGGTTGCTAGTCACAATCGCGTTAAGTAAAGTCCTGGCAAACGTATCATGCTGTTCATAGTTACGAATGCCTTGTCAACACTTATGATTTTCATAGAACATAATGATCTTTAATCGTATCTCTATTGTGCTTTTCACGTAGGGAACTTTTGGGGAATAATTTGAGTTGTTGTATGCTGTTCATCCAATTCAATAACATAAGGAAAATCTAAAGGTTAATTTAAGCGTACCTAATTAATCTGGAGTATTGAAATTTACAACTTATTGAAAGAACAACTGAAGGTCAATTTAGATTGCATATGTGTCTTGTGTGAAGAAAAACCCTCTAGCCAATCCGTCACCTATCCATTCACTTTTATTTTATGTTTTTGTCAATTTTGTAATTTATTTAAGTTTAATTTACGTTTCTTCAAAACCAAACCCCCCCATTATTAAATTATATTATTTAGTTAGTTTTTATTATTTTTAATATTTTAATTTAATTTCCGTCCAATTAAGTTCCTAGTGTTTATTTAATTTGTTTTCTTTGTTTTGAGTCATTTTTAGTGTGTTTTGAATTATTAGAGTTTTTAGCCTATTTTTGTGTCCTTGAGTCTTGTTTAATATTTTTAAATCAATTTAGAGTAGATTAGCAATCCCTCCTAATCCCCGGCCTAAAACGATACCCTACTTACATCTTTACTACAACTGTCAAAAAAGGGTTTAAATTTGTGCGGTTTTAAAATCCCGTCAAGGGTACATCTAAATCCAAATGAAATCATTCAGGAAAAGAAAATGAATGACAAGTCCACAATTCATGATTCTGAACTTTCTGAAAAAGAAAATGTCCTTGATGAGACACATGTCCCTGAAGAGATAGAAGTACATGAAAGCAAACAAATCTCCATAAATTGTACACATACTAACGAATTGTGGGATTGAAATGAAATAATCATTGACAACATGTTCACTTTCGCAATAGCCACTGAAATCATATTAAGCTATGATATTGAGCCCCGCTCTATTGATGAATGCAAACAGAGATAAAATTGGCCGAAGTGGAAAAATGCAATCCAGGCAGAATTAAATTCCTTGAAAAGACGAAGTGTTTTTAGAATAGTAGTCCAAACCCCGCCTGGTGTGAACCCCGTAGGTTACAAATGGGTATTCACAAGAAAGCGCAATGAAAAAAATGAGATTGCAAGATATAAAGCACGATTCGTTGCACAAAATTTTTCACAAAAACCTAGAATTGATTATGAAGAGACATACTCTCCTATAATGGATATAATTATGTTCCGTTACTTAATAAGCTTGTTGGTTTCAGAAAAACTTGACATGTGACTTGTGGATGTCATCACTGCGTATCTATATGGAGAATTAGATATTAACATATATATGAAAGTCCCAGAAGGACTTAAGTTGCTTGAAACGACTAACAAACCACGAGGTATGTTCTCAATCAAATTAAGGTTATCATTACATGGGCTGAAGCAATCTAGACGAATGTGGTATAATCGTCTCAGTGAGTATTTGATCAACGAAAGATATGCCAACAATGTCATATGCCCTTGTGTGTTCATTAAGAAATCAAATATTGGATTTGCTATAGTGCCTTTATATGTTGATGATATGAACCTAGTTGGAACCCTTGAAGAGCTCAATAAAACTGCTAAGTATCTGAAAAGAGAATTTCAAATGAAAGACCTTAGGAAAATAAAATATTGTCTCGGCCTGCAGATCGAGCATTGTGCTAATGAAATTTTGGTCAATCAATAAGCTTACATTGAAAAAATACTGAAGCGATTTGGCATAGATAAGGCTTATCCACTTAGCACTCCAATGGTCGTTCGTTTTTTGGATATTAAGAAAGATCCATTCCTTCCAAAATAAGATGATGAAATGGTCCTTGGTCCAGAAGTACCATATTTAAGTGCAATAGGTGTTTTATTGTTGTGAACACGGAAAATTCCCGAAGATAGGGAACAACGCGTCTACCAAATAATATTTCTGTTTGATGAGTTTGGGTTACAATATCTATGTGATTTGATCCTTTGATTCGATCTCCGTAAGAAGTTGATTTATGGATTTGATCCAAGGGCCGTCGAGGCTCGGTCTTGGATGAACAGGAAGAGTTTCTTCAAGGACCGTTGGGCTTGATCTTGAAATTTGGCAGAAGTTTCTTCAAAGGCCTTTTGGGCTTGATCTTGAAGTTGGGCGAGGTTTCTTCAAGGGCCGTTAGTAGCTTGATCTTGAAGGTGGATGAACATTTCTTCAGGGGCCGTTAGGGTTTGATCCTGAAGTTGGATGAACGTTGAATGACGAACGATTTTCAAGGGTTTTTGGGCTTGATCTTGAAGATGGATGAACGACGTACAACTAACAATGAATGATGGATGAACGTTGCTTCAAGGGCTATCAGGGCTTGATCTTGAAGGTTGGATGAACGTTTCTTCAAGGGCCGTCGGGGCTTGATCTTGAATGTGGATGGATGTTTCTTCAAGGGCCGTCAAGGCTTGATCTTGAAGGTGGATGATTTGTTGATCCAAGGGCCGTCCGGGCTTGATCTTGGAAGAACGATAAACCAAGAACGAAGAACGAAGAGAGCCTCTTCGATTCTTCGGAAACCTAGATGCTTGAGAGTTTCGGAACTTCAAAGCTTCAAGGACCAATTATTTGGTGAATGGTATTTGTGAATTGGTTATGAATTGGTGTTGGTTTGTGAATTGGTTATGAATTGGTTATGAATTGAAATGAATGAAATTGGCTTCTATTTATAGAATTTTTCAAGGCCTAATTTTGAATATAATATTCCAGATGAAATAAGTCATCTCTGCCAGGTGTTGACACGTGTCATATTTAATGCATTTTCTGACTCATTTCAATTTTTCGTCGAGTCACATGCTACGTGTAAAATTTATGTAATACATGAGCGTTGAAACTTTGATTTATCGGTCAACATTTATTTACCAAAATTTCAATGTTTACAATTGTATTTAGCACAATGTACTAGGCCAGATATAGTTTTTTCAGTCAACTTGTTAGCAAGGTATAGTTCTGCTCCAACAATTCGTCATTGGAAGGGAGTCAAAGACGTTTTACGATACCTTCGTAGGACAATAGACATGAGTCTCTTATACTCAAACAAGTCTACAAATGACTAGATCCTTGTTGGATATGCAGACGCTGATTTTTTCTCTGATCCACACAAAGCCCGCTCACAAACTGGATATGTGTTCACTAATGGAGACACAACAATTTCATGGCACTCAACAAAGCAAACATTAGTTGCTACATCTTCCAATCACTCATAAATACTTGATTTGTATGAAGCAAGTCGTGAATATTCTTGGTTAAGATCAATGATCCATCAAATTTGAAATTTATGTGATCTACCATAAAAAACAGACACTCCAACTGTCATTCATGAAGATAATGTAGCATGTGTTGCCCAAATGAAGGAAAGATTCATCAAAGGCGATAAGACTAAACATATATCTCCAAAATTTTTAAGTGCACATGAGCTTCAGAAGGCTAAAGTTATTGAAGTCAGACAAATCCGCTCCAATAAAAATCTGGCAGACCTGTTGTCACGCCCCGAACTCGAGGTCGGTGGAATAATAACCCCACGCCCGACGCACGAGCTAAAGTAAAATAAAAATGAAAAACAAATTTCTCTTATAAAAATAACTCCAAAATCCTTACAGGTATACAAAAATAATAAATTTAAATCCTTAAATTTCTCCTCAATCACAACCTCAACTCTTCTAACACATGTCTTGCCAAATAACTCATCTATAAAATAATAGGTGAGGGGTGAGCAACAACCACCATCGCCCAATGAGTAGAATATGTAATATGCCAGTCAAGTTTGCCATTTTAATCACACTATAAAATAGAATAATAATATCAAAACTTTAGACTCATAATTCCATATCACATCATCCCTTTATGTGTCCATTATATCCTTCATAAATTGTAACTCACCATGTGACCCCTAATGACCATATGCCCTAATGTCCCCGTGTGCTGTTTATATTTATCCATCGAATTAATGCAACACTAAAGTTCTCATACTCCATGAACATCTCAAGTAATTTCATATGCAAATACAATATATATGCCATCATAAAACATTTACATAAAATCCAACATGCTTGACTTAAAATAAATAGAGATTTACAAATAGATAAAACCCACAATAGTTCGTGGTTTTCATTTATCGAAAATAAGAACTTTTAAACACATTACATAAACCACTCACTTTGATCGATAGCTCGAACCTCGGCAAGACAAGTACACAAAGAATCTCTACACAACAAACCCTAAACCCTATTTCTTTCTCTCTTTACCCTCACTCTCTTTCTCTACGTTGAACCTTCGATGCATGCTCTGTATGTTTCCTTGATATGCGAAAACAATGGAGCATGGCCTCTTATTTATAGGCTACAAAGCGGCACCACATGGTCCCTTATTGGTTGAAATTGGCGGCAAATCACAGCTGGTAAGCTAGGTGTAGACATTTGGGAGAAGGAAGATAACAATTAGTTTAGGTGAGTACATGTGGTCTTAAGTTATTAGACCGCAAGAAGAGATGGCAATCTCGTCCAAAATATTGTGTTGGCTTCTAAGTGGCCAGGTGCGTCAGTCAAAACAAACTAATTATATATACATACATATAAATACATACGTACATGTAAGTATGTACACTAAATACGAGATCTTACACCTGTTCACCAAGTCTCTACCAAAGTGCACGTTTTCGAAACTAGTGCAGGGAATTGGATTACGTCAACTTACCAATCAACTAAATTTGAAGAATGCGGAATTAGAGGGAGATACAATTCAAGGGAAGCATCCATGATAAATGCCTGTTGTACTCTTTTTCCTTTGACTAGGATTTTTCCTACTGGGTTTTTCCTATTAAGGTTTTAACGAGACAACATAAGCATGCTTAACAATGTATCAACAATCCATGTAAAGTTGCACTCTTTTTCCTTCGCTACAGTTTTTTCCCACTGGGTTTTTCCAAGCAAGGTTTTCAGGAGACAACTAATGTTGATATGTGGGTATCCAAGGAAGAGTGTTATAAATAAGTGGGGTGTATGCCCACATGCCAAACAGTACCACTCACTTCCTCTGCAATATTTTTGTGTTAGTATAATATTGCGCTCCCGCTTCACTCCTGTCCTTAGCAAAAGTTATTTCTCTAACTTTTGCCTATTTATAACATTTCCTACATTTAGGTGGGAATTGAATTACAAGTTGTTAGGAAAATCAGAATGGATTTTTCCTTCTTATTATACCCTCACTTATTTCTAAAATTTCAAGATTGCCCTTCTCATGAACCCGACACCACCAACTGTTGCCCATTTTAATATAAAATTAAACAATAACAATAACAATAATTAACAGAAAATAAAATAATTAAATTTCAGTGTGTTTTATATTTGGTGAATAGAGGTAATTTAACAAGTTTTCTATCAAGTAGTATATACATTTAACCAAAAAATTAGAATATAAAATCATTTATTTCAAATAAGGGCATTTTAATAATTATATTAACTCACATTCCCAGGTGCATTACTAAACTATTTATGTGGAATCTATACTAACTCTACTCTGGTTTTATAAGATTTAATAAATAACTTCATCAAAAATTTAATTTTGATTGATTCATTAATAAACGAGCCATAATGCATCTACCATGGTTCTCGACTGTTTGCTAATGCGTGAATCATGATGCATCTAGAACTTGCACGGCGTCAGCGTCGTAATCTGAGTTGTGTCTGCCATGTGACCATGCTTTCATAAAAAAGCATCACCTCCTTATGTCATACTTTAGCTTTAAGACCCTAAGTCCTAACTTACTCAAATGACAATGAAACTTTCTTAAAAAGCAGAACTTTTTATAAATTTTCTTTCACATAATATTTTGTAATATTAATAAAAAAATAAGGGAGGCGGTGGCAAAAAAATATATGAAGAGTTCACTATGAGAATATCTCTTTAGCATTTTTCTACCTAAAATACATGTAGTTTAATTTGTGTGTTGAATGTGATTTAAATAAGGTCATGATTTAAGGATGGGGTTCTCTTTAGATCATCTTTATGAAGATTATAGGAATCTTAACATCCTATTTAAATAAGGTCATGATTTAAGGATGTGGGTTCTCTTCGGATCATCTTTATGAAGATTATAGGAATCTTAAATCTTAACATCCTATTTAAATAAGGTCATGATTTAAGGATGAGGCTTCATTATGTACTGTTTGTGTTTAATTTTAAATAAAAAAATTTAAAATGATTTATGAGTGCACGATGTACAATGAACAGATAAAATGTTAAGATCTCTAGAATCCTTACAACAACAAAAAATTCGAATAGGATCCAAATCTATAATGTAATTGAAGTCCTCATTACCTGCCCCCACACAAATACAGATATTTGACAGAAGCTGGTTTGATTGATAAGAACAAACAAAATTAAGAACTGCACACATATATTATTAAAGTTATAGAGACCGTAATTATTTGATATTATCTTAATTTAATCACTTGTTGAATTAAATAAGCGTGAGGTTATTTGTAATATGAAAAAAAATAATTCTTCCATTCAATTATTGCACAGATTTGACTTTATGAGGTTAACCATGGAAAAGGAGGCAGATGTCTGCACTTCTTTTACCGTGCTCTTTCTGTCTTTTCTTATTTGTGCGGTCACGGTTAAATCACGTCAATATTTTATATTAATTTTTTTTTTATAAAAATAATAAAATAAAAAATAATAAAAATATAAAATATTGACGTGATTTAACCTTGACCGAATAAATAAAAAATGATGAGAAAGATACGGTAAAAAGAGGGCAGACAATCTGCCACTCATGGAAAATGTATGGATGTACATGATACAAGTTATAAAAAGCAGATATCCTTCTTTCTGTCGAAACCCATCCTCGCATCTTTTTCTCTCCGTAAACACACAAATTAATGGCAGTATCAGTGTCTAGCATTGGTGTTGTTTTGGTGGGCATAATAGTAGCTATATGGGCATGGAGGGTGGTGAACTGGTTATGGCTGAGGCCAAAGAAGCTAGAAAGATATCTGAGGCAGCAAGGCCTTGCCGGAAACTCATACAGGTTTTTGGTAGGAGACTTGAAAGAAAGAACCATGATGCTAAAACAAGCATATTCTAAACCGATGAACCTCTCTCATGACATAGCCCCACGAGTCCTCCCTTTTGAGAACCACTCGGTGAACACTTACGGTATGTTTACTATATTTTTATTTTTATTCTTCGTATATAGTTCGGAAATGAGTGTTATGTGAAAATTTGTCGTCCAGATTCACAATTTACCAACATAAGGGTGGTAAGACAGTGTCAGTGATGTAGTGGTATACAGTTTGGTAACGAAGGTCTCGTGGTAAAAACTCATCGACCCTCGTATGGTTGCAATTTATCAAACTGGTGATGTACAACATGCCAACAAGAGATCACTAATACACTAACCTCCATGAGTACTGAGTAGTGCCTAGTTTGAGAAGTGGAAATAATTTGATTTTAATTTGAAGTTTTTGTTTTTAAAAACAAAACAAAAATGCAGGTAAGAATTCTTTTATTTGGGCGGGACCAGTACCAAGGGTGAACATTGCTAATCCAGAAGATTTGAGAGACATCCTAACAAAAATTGAGGATTTTCCAAAGTTGAAATCAGATCCATATGTCAAGTTGCTAGTAACAGGTACTGCACACTATGAAGGTGAGAAATGGAGAAGACACCGAAGAATTATCAATCCAGCATTCCATTTAGACAAGTTAAAGGTATTTATATATACACTCGATCCTGCCAATATTCATACAAAGGTTGTTGAGATTTTACGCTATCTAATTAGTTTAGTATTTATATGCGTAAGAAATATACATTATCAGTTTATAAAGAGGCGATTAGCTACACAATTAGTAAAAAAAAGTTACACATAGTCAAAAAAAATGTAAACCTTAACGCGTATAATACAAGAAGAAAGTGAAAAATACCAAAAAAAAAAAGGACATAAAAGAAGGAAAAACAAATACAGTGATTAGTTTGTTAGGTAATTAGATGTGTATTACGCGTCTTGGCTGTATAGTAATTAATACTGAGAATTTTTGGTTGTTTTCTATAGGGCATGCTACCGGCATTTTACCTAAGTTGTAGTGAGATGATTAAGGAATGGGAGAGCTTGGTGTTGAAAGAAGGTTCATGTGAGTTGGATGTCTGGCCTTATCTTGGAAATTTGACAGCTGATATGATTTCTCGATCAGCATTTGGAAGTAGCTATAAAGAAGGAAGAAAAGTATTTCAACTTTTGAGAGAGCAAGTACAACTTGTAACAAAAGTTCTACAGAATGTTTACATTCCAGGATGGAGGTAAAATTATAATTTCTTTTAGTCTTCGACTGGTAAATTGCAGGATCATTCAGCCAAAGAGGCTAGAAACTAGCAATCAATTTTATACAATTAAATTTGGTTCATTAACCATATGAAAGATTTGTTGGTATTGGAGGGTTAGGGTTTGCTAACACAATACCAAGTGAATCGGTGATAGGTTTACAAACTTATCACACCTTTGTCTCTCACACTCTCAATCTTCTCGGACAAACAAGTGAAGGGAGGATAGAAAATAACAAGCTTCCACACAACACTCTTTGATTTGATAAAAGAAAGAAATAAGTTTACAAACTCAAGGACAACTGAAACTTACAAGTTTCTAAGAACTTAGAGAATACAAAACAGAAAAAAAATGGGATTTAATTAAACCCTAGTAGCAAGACTTATTTATTCGAAAAACAGAAGATGATAAACAATGCAGCATGGCAGCCATAAAGCACTAGCTGCTATCAACCCTCACACATGCTTTGGATGTGTTTTGTTCCCTTTCACTCATGACTAGTTATGGATATACACACATTGCAGCTTTACATCCATAACTGCTTCATTATCACATGTAGCACACTGCTACTTTGTGTTCTTATATTCGGCTGGCACATACAAGTCTTATTATAAGACTAGTGTAAGAAACACTAGTGAAGAACAGGCTGGCAGCATGTGGGGTGGTTTTATTTGAATATCCAACAAGATTATACTCATTAAGAGCGGTAGCAATAAAAGCATGTTTTGCAAAGCTTTTTGTGTGACTAACTCAAAATTTTCATATTTTGCAACCTCCAAATGTTACATAATCAATCTAATACAATCCAATCTCAAAACTTATGGATTTAGTTACAAATATTTAAATAGTTAGATCTTGCATAAAACTTGTACAACTGAATGAGATATAGCATTGTAGTCAGACCCTTGTTTTCTTCATATCACCATTGGAACTAATAATGATTTTTTTGCAGGTTTCTACCGACCAAGATGAACAACAAGATGAAAGGAATTGACAATGAGGTAGGAGTGTTACTCATGGGTATTATAAGCAAAAGAGAGGAGGCGATTAGGGCAGGTGAAGCCACAAAAGATGACTTGTTGGGTATCCTCATGGAGTCCAACTTGAAGGAAATCAAGGAACATGGGAATAACAAAAGAGTTGGAATGAGCATGCATGACGTGATCGAGGAGTGCAAGTTGTTTTACTTTGCAGGGCAGGAAACCACCTCAGTGTTGCTTGTTTGGACAATGGTTTTACTAGGTCAAAACCAGATTTGGCAAGATCGTGCAAGAGAAGAGGTTTTGCAGGTCTTTGGAAGCAACAAGCCAGACTTTGATGGGATAATTCATCTAAAAGTTGTAAGTGTTTGCTATCGATAAATTGAGAATACGTACCTTATAGGAGTTCATTTGTATCGGCATTGCATCGAGAAAAACTTGAGACATTGCTCCTGCTATGTGATAATGCTGAATGTTGAGTGTAAAATAGTTTAGGTAAAAGATGAGATGTGTTTAAGAAGTGAAATTAAGGATCAAATTAATTTAATCACATGTCATCCTTAACTAGGCTGCTTCCACTGAACAATGCTACATGTAACAAAAATAGTGCCCATAGAAGTTCAAATTTGAATATATCAATGTTGTTTGCTTAACCCTAGGTATTAATTAGCCTTTTTAGAGCTAAATAATGCTATTTGTACCACATTTATTAACTATAGTTGTCTACGTACCTCTCTAATAGACGTGGACCCACCTGTTATGTGGAATCCATCCATAAGATTTCTTAGAGAAGTAGCCAGCAATGTAAGTCGTGACACTCAAAAGTTTGCTTAGTGTATTTGCTCCTCTACAATTTTGGACGTGTTTTCATCTCTTTTTTTTTGGCATAAATATAGAATTTAAATTGGTTGTGTATGTACTGCGTGCTCCCCAGGTGACCATGATTTTGCATGAAGTCCTCCGATTATACCCAGGACCTCTTCTTGTTCGAACCACTAGCAAGAAAACAGAATTCCGAAACTTTTCATTACCAGCTGGAGTCCAAGTTGCCTTACCAATGCTACTAATTCACCATGACAAAGAACTTTGGGGTGATGATGCACAGGAGTTTAAACCGGAGAGGTTTTCGGAAGGCGTTGCAAAGACAACAAAGAACAAATTTACGTACTTCCCTTTCTCAGGTGGTCCGCGGGTTTGCATCGGACAAAACTTTGCTATGGTGGAAGCAAAACTGGCCATATCGTTGATTTTACAGCACTTTACATTTGAGCTTTCTCCATCCTATGCTCATGCTCCTTCTGCAAAACTAACCCTCCACCCACAGTTTGGTGCCCATATCATTTTACACAAACGCTGATTACTTCTGAGCTAGAAGTTGTCACTGAATTGTTGGATATATAACGTGTAGTGGCTTGGAGAAGGGTGAAATATGTATAATATACTTCAAGTACGAATGATATGTGTTATCTTGCAGACAATATTTTCTCCGCTACTGATATGCAAAGAGGAACTGCAAATATGCCTTACGGATTCAACGAAGTTCGAACTTACTCTCAGATTCAACGGAATTCGAACTTACTCTCTGATTCAACAATGTTATGCACAACCAAAGTTGAATCAAGCACTCAGAGAGATTAATTGACAAGGATCTTCAGGGCTTTCTACAACGAATATGTGTACAAATTAGTCGTACTGTTTTGTAATGTTTTTAAATGGAGGGAAAGGTGACTTTCTGAATTGGTTAAGTAATCACCCAAATGTGGATGTATATCTTGGTTCAGACCTCTTCATCGCTCTAATTTCGATAATTTCTTTCAAATGTATCACAAAGCATCCACATACAGAGGCACCCTTTTTGCCCTTTTGGATTCACCTAACACTAGGAACGCATACAGGTAGAACAAAAATTCAAGGATACTGGGAGGCTGGAGTATAGCACCTCTTAAAAGGATTCTCAAATTCCATCATCAAGCAAAGATTTAGGAAATAAAATTATACATCTAAGCTATTTGATTGGGGTCCTTGGGTGACTCTCTGCATCTAGTTTTGGTCATATATAGAGTTTCGATCAGAAGTGGCGGAGCATGCTGTGCTGTCACTTGGTGTTCTTCGGAATCCTGGCAGAATGAAGGAATGATGGTATCGATTGACATCTCCACTGCTGCAAAGAAAAGAGCGGCAACCACATGACCGAGAGTTTCCCACCTTGTCCGAAATCCCCAAGTGAAAAAATTGTCACATTAGCCTAAAGACCACCAATAGTTAGAAGAATTGAAAGATAGAAGCCTCTTAAAAACTCAACTCAGAGAAATAAATTTGAATGAAGCATGCAGAGGTAACCTAAACATGACTGACTAAGAGAACAAATTTTGGTTAACAGTTTGAAAAGAGGCAGTTGTAAGGCCGAAATAGGATACTGATCGAAACAGTTCCAAACATATTTTGATTCAGCTAACATTTTACCTGCTACATTCCAAGTGTCTAAGTCAATAATGGGACTTGAGTACACATGCATATGTTCTATTTACAAGCAGTACCTTGTTCGTTTTCTGCTTCTGTCACTCCTTGCAGCAGCTTTCCCGACGATAATGAATAAAGGTTCAAATAAGAAGAGAGCATGTGCACTGAATGTCTAGGAGGTAAAAGGTATCCAATTCACTGAAATTCTTACTGGTAACACATAAGAGTAGGTCGCGTGAAGAAATCCATCTTCGTCCTTATTTTCCTCGTCAATTGCAGACATCAGGGCATCTGTAACAGCAGTGGATGAGTTAGGCTTATTGTTCCTGAAGTAGACGAGAGAGATAAAAAGTTGAATTGTAGCTCTGCTAACCAGTTGGAGGAGGGAGGGGTAGGCTTGTTAAAATGGACGTAGAATTCATCATCGTGCCCGATCTTGGTTATAACAAATTTGTATTCCCTCTCCCGTTGGAACAAATAATTCCTCTCCTTTTGACATATCATGCGATTGACCTTAATTTCCTCCGATTAAGCATGCATCTCTTGGTTCCAACCTCTATATCATGAACGATAGTGGTTGAATTAACTCTTCCTTATATGCATTTGGACAGTTGACTGGTTACTGCGGTAGCCAACCCGATCATCAGCAGTCTGCAATCTGTTGCTCTATGAGCAAATCGACGGTCACCTATTAGGTTCCGACTGGTCGGTCTGTGTACTTCATTCAACATGAATTATAGCTGTCGTCTGAGGATAAGACACTGCATATACTCTACTTGTTCTCACGGCAACGAAAGCATTCATGTCCGTGAGAATTCAGGCTAGTAATTTACCAGATACAAAAGTTGCATGCTGAGCAGATTTCTTAGAGAAGTTTATAGCATTGCACATACTCTGATTTCAATCATTTCTTTCAAATGTATCGCATTCGCATACACGAATCCAATCTTTTATAGAGGCACCCTCTCGGTTTCGCCTAATACTTGAATATATACAGGTAGAACTCAAAAATTCAAGGACTAGGATAGCGCCTTACAATGGGATTCTCAAATTCCATCATCAAGCAAAGATTGAGAAAGTAAAATTATACATCTAAGCTGTTTGATTGGGGTCCTTGGGTGAGTCTCTGCATCTCGTTTTGGTCGTTTAGAGTTTCGATCAGAAGTGGCGGAGCATATTGGGCAGTCCCTTGGTGCTCTTCAGAATCCTGGCAGAATGAAAGAATGATGGTATCGATTGACATCTCCACCACTGCAAAGAAAAGAGTGGCAACCACATAACCAAGACCCCAGCAAACCTGCACAAACATATAAGAGCAGATTAATGATGGAACATATTCTACCCGACCATTGTGCTCTGGTTCTTGTCAATGGAAAATATACTATGGGCAATATAAGGAAAACTTCATTGATGAAAGAGGTTTGTTCATCCACTTTCCTGCCCTAGCTGTATTTCATTTCAATCTTTCATCAGATAATGGAAAATCGTCTCAAAAACACACTATCTTAGATCATAAACATACCAACACAGGAAACAGTGGAGAAGAGATCTTGTTGTGGGCAGATTTGTATTTGTGGGTATCCAACATAAGGAAAGCAAAAAGGGCTGTTGAGAGGCTGACGCATAATTTTCCAAGGAATAGGATAACATCTCCAATTACATTCACCCTCCCTATCCGAAGAATGTTACTAAGGATCAAATCTGTTGCGATTGCAGAAGCGTTACAGAAGCTTTTACCCGTTATGGCAATCTGCAAAGTACAAGCACAATTTAATAAACCAGTCGGGTGCACAAACTATACAGAACAAAAGGTATAAAAAATTCAGCTACTGGGTATGAGACCCAGAATAAATAGTGAAAGAAGCACATAAAATGAGGAAGAAAACAACTACAATGTCGTGTTTGGCACTCATGGAGCAATGTGGCCTGTAGGTTACAACAAAAGTGAGTAGACTCGGTAGTTTTTATGTGCTTTTTCCCACTTTAATCTTTCAAGCTTCTGAGAGTTTTCGTTTCATATTTTTACCCACTCTGACTACGTGTACAACGCACGAGTTTCAAAAAGGCATATAACTCACACTAAATTTTGACATTGCATATAGAAAACATGTTTAAGAATTGAGAATACTATTCGAGATGCATTATTTAATCTTGAAAAATATTATTTCCAAAATTACTGGTTGAGGTATTTGCAATCTTGTCAAGCCAATAAATAAGCTCCTCTTATGCATTTTCCATACAAGGATGAATGCATATGAACAAAAACATGAACAACTCTATGAAAATGTGATGGATTCTAGTTATGTCAAATTACCATAATGTAGGCATTGCGATTGACTGATTTGATTGTCCATTCAATACACCTCAGGCAAAATCTAGAAGTATGGTACACCGCCTTTCCAAACCAGTTATTGGGTGTGGTTCCACCAACTTTTAGTCTGCGACGAATTGACTCAAGCATAAAGCGGATTGATTCCACAAATGACACAATCAGGGAGCCAAGAGCAACAGACCCAAGGTTATAGCGCGCAAGCCTTCTCATGGAGGCAAAGACTGGAAGAAATGGAATTTCCGGCTGCATTGAAGAAAATGTTGAGAAATTGAAGAAAAAAACTGACGCACAACGAAATAAAATTTAACTGGTCCTCATAAAGAAAATCTCAGGTAACTCGATTTGGAGTTACTAAAGACAAGATCCATAATATTCAGACTCCCGAACATAAATTCAAAGTATAGACACATGCAGACATAGGCACGCTTTTCGACCAAGGAACTTTATGTTTTAAGAAGTATGAATATTACTCAACTATTTGATGCTATAATATCAACCTACCATTCAGCACCAAGTATCATGTTTATATACCTATATTGTTCATTCTTGCAATCCAAATAACAAAGATGAAATCCAGACTTATAAAAGAGACCTACAAGCAAACTTTGTGGTAAACATCTATGCATACAGCTTGGTAACTTACTGAAGTTTCACCACGAGCCCAATAATAAGAGGCAACAGAACCCGCAATAACTGTGGAAGAGCATGCTATAAAAAACTGGGTAGCCCAATATCCCCCAAATAGGTGGAAAAGGATGGAAACTCCAATATGAGGAGTGTAATGAATGCTATAACCGCAACAATGATCACAGTTGACTCGTTTTGACATAAGATCATAAGCACAGCAGTTCAAATTGCAGTCATTCTGGACAACCTGCCCAGAACTTAACAGATGGAAAGCAGCTGAAAACCAGAACATGTAGAAAATTGCAAGGATGGTATATGGAATGACTGGAAATATTATGAGCGCCTGAGCTTCTCCTATGACCTTTGCAGCAACCTGCATACAGTTTAACGTATAGAGCCATTAATGTTAAAGTAAAAACTTCTGATGAAGAACACTATTCGGTATTATGTTAAATCAAGCTATGAGTGCTGGTATTTCCAGATGTGGAAGGTGTACATGTTGGATGTGCTCCTGGAAACAACAACAAAGCCTTATCCCACTAAGTGGGGTCGGCTGTATCAATCCTAGAACATGGCTCAACAGAACCTCTGATGCATAAATAATACATAATTACTTCACTGTCTTAAATTAATCAAAATTCTTCCAGAAATAAAAAAAGTCTACTTTTGTAATAGCGGGTAACATGGCTCAACAGAACCTCTAATGCATATTAGCTACACTCAGTCCTGCTCTATACAAGTTCCTGACCATCGTAAATTTTCTTTATTTGACAACTTGAATCAGTAAGACATCAAACTATAAATATGGATTTGTGGAACAATCCATAAGATCTTTCTTTGGACTTCCAGTTTTAGTATCTTTCATGCAACTCCAAATGTAGACTTGTGGCACAATCCAAAAGAAAAATCTTATGCCTAACCAAACTCTTAATACATAGAGGTCGCTTGTCCATTATTCATTGTATACTCTCTCTCATTCTGTATGTTTCTTCTTAACCAACAATTCAGAGGGGAACAGTATCCTAGCCTAAATCAAAGGCTAATACCTAAAACCTACATCAACATTTTAGTTTGCATAAATTACCTACAACTTCTTGGAGCAGCTCCACCTAATTGGAGTATTTAGTTCTCAAAGCAGAGAAACCGTAACAATTTGAAATCAAACGGTCCCGACAACTTTTAAGTATCATCAACTTTTACCATTTATTGTTCTTACAATTTCAAATGATTAAATTGGACATGACTTGCCTTAAGAACAGATGTTGCCATAAGGATGCGGCGAACTATGGCAATTGATGTAAGAACAGAAACAACCATAATAAAGGTCATAATAACAGCAACAACACGGAGATGATGCAACTCCTGAAATTTGAAACCATTGAGTTAGTTGAAGATACATACAGACGGCTTCCAAGTTTAGGGTGCTCAGTTAAAGAAGGTACACACCCTTCCAGTTATGCGAATGTATGGATCGTGCTCACCAATGATTGGGGAGATGCCATCATTTCCCATCCATCCAGCTAAAACCAAACAAGAAAAATAAGTTCAGCACTGCATTCTGTTGCAAATTATCCACTCTACAAGCATAAAACTCAAGTAAAGAAATAGAAAACTAGAATATGTAAAACAATATGCTTGAGTCTAAAATAAGTATTGGTGTTCACAACGAAACAAAAGTATCCAACAAGAATGCTAAAACAAAAAGATGCATTTGTATGAGATCCCGGGAAATCTCAGAAATGACTTTTTAGATACTACATTTGGAGAACAAAGTTATTAACATAGACAAAACACAGTCCTAGACATTCTTTCCCATGTTCACTTCAAAATCTGCTTGATGACCATAGCTATACTAATTTTTCCTTCCCCTCTTCCACTCTCCCTTTCTCGTATATAAGAACTGTCAAAATTTGTAACAAGCTAACAGCAAGAAATTGATAGCTAATGATGAATAAGATCCAACTGGAAGAAGCGGTGAGGAAGGCAGGACTAAAGGTCATTGCAGCTTTAAAACCTATAGCATGGTTTACCAAATAAGAGGATAACACACAGTAAGAGATAGCTCTCAACCTTTCAAGTAATAGAACATTGTGACTGCTATCACGAGAATGTTAAAGAGGCCGACTGTAATCCAAGGCATTGCAGCAACGAAATGACGAATCAGAAGCAGCCAAATCACGGACAGAAAAAGTGGCAATATTCCTCCACAAACAATCAGCACTGGCCATGCCTTTCCAATATCAGCCATGTATCTCTGTAAACAATGAACTTTTAGAGCTGTAGAATATGAAAACAGTATATGTACTACTAACAAAAGGATGCCTAGGTACAGTTAATGAGGATAGCTTTTTCGAGATAAATATCAACAATAGCATTAATAGCCAAATTTACTAAATGAACTATGCAAATGAAAACGCAACATTGGTGAATCAAAAACTATTTTTATGCCAATTGCAAACAAAGTCAAATGCAGAAAACTTTATACATTTTCACAGAATTTAGGAACTATCATCATTATAAAAAAGTAAAAGTAGTAAACAAACGCTGCTCGACCTTAAAGACAGATGCCCGAGAATTGATGGCTTTGTGAATAGATTTATCTATAATAATGTCCTCATTGATATTCACTCCACCCATTTGCTGCCAATGCCTCAAAGATACGTTGGAGGGACGAGCAATAAATTGGCAGGTCCAATAAACTGTGAAAGAAGTTTGCAGTAATGTTACAACGAAAGAAGAAAAAATACATGCATCGAATAGGGACTACAGTTCTTCACTGTATGTCAAAAGTTTTCTCCCACTGATAAACACATGTACACAACAAACATGATCTACGCAACAGAAAATATTTGTGCAGGAACACAATTAATAAATATAATACATGATACAGTTTACTGGTCCCTAACGAAAGTGAGTTCATTTACCATTTACACTGGGAAATATGACAGGATAGCAAGGACCCTGAAGTTGAAGAGAGGTGTTTCTCAATTCTGGGGTAAGGAACTCATAATAATCATAATTCCTGTCGATCCAATCACCCATTTTGAGACGGATATCACCATCAGGATAATCACACACCCAACTTAATGAATCTTCAGATGGGGTAGGGCAATCCATTAAGCATATACTCCGAGCATTAGCCAATTTGAATTGATTATCTTTTAAACCACTTAGGTAAACCTGGTTAGGATTTAACCAATATTTGAGTTCCAGTTCATGAAGACCAGGTTTTGCATGCTTGTCACCACAAACATTTCCTTTGTAGTCCAGTCCATAAGTGAGCCTGATCAACCACAACACTATTAATGAAAATGACAAAACAAAGTAAAGAGAATTCAACTATGTGGAAGAACTGTAACCGCAGAGTAGCAAAATGGAGCAAGCATACAGAAATTATACAATGTAGCGAAATGTAAACGAAACTAGTGCACAAAACAGGAATGCAGACCAACCCAAGTAAAATGCAGTAATGGTTATCTAAACATAAAGAAGGAAACCTGCCAGAAGAAAATGTACCAAAACTAAAATAGCATTTCGACTTTCGAAAAAAGGAATGACAACAAGTTTCTCTACTAACAAATCACATATACACAAACTCAGTATTTCATTTTTAGCTTCTTACCAACATTTATCCAGCAACAAAACTTCACCAGAAAAGGGAAAACAGAGGGAAATTGAAAACTCAACAACGATACTGTCGCAAAAAAACAAACCCAATTGAGAAGAATACCAATGTTGCAAAAAACTCAGAACCATCAAACATCATCATATGTTTAAGGTAGTTCCTTGGTGCATTAAAAATAGACAATTGGGGACCAAACCCAAATAATAAAGCAATTTCTGGTCTCATTTTATTCCAACGGAGCAGTAATAGTGTGTATATGGAGAAAACCCCAAAAAATAAATACCCATTTTGCAATACCTCGTATTTCTGAGCTAAAAAAAGAACCCATTTGAGAGCCGATGATTCTTAGTTTCTTACCTTAAAAATCACAAAAAGAAACAAAAGAATTTGCCAAAAAAAAAAATGAAAAGGGTATGGCTAAGTTTCTTACCTTAAAGGGTTTCCTTGGTTGAACCCAAAGCTGGAGTTAACAATCATGGCAACCCAGAAGGCTATGAAGATTACGAGGAAGACAAGGTCCCTGCATTTCCTGTTGTGCCTAATGATTGAACCCATTTGGGCACTCCCATCACTTGGCGGGTACCTCCCTATCACTGCCCCCATAGGACCCCTCATTTCTCTCAGTGAACACCACACTCGCAGACACAGAGATTGTTTCTCTCTCTGTCAATCTTCTTCGACAATGAGAGAGAGAGAGATGAAAAGACAGCAGGAGGAGTAGGTTGGACTAGGAGTGTGTGAAAGGTCCTGAGGGTTTTCAAGATGTGGAATACTTGTTTAATGAAGTCCTTTCTCTTTCCGACCTTAAGACAAAGATATCAGTAAACCGGGTTGGTCATTCGTTACCTATGTTCTTGTCAAGTGGCTCGGCTTACAGCCTTATACTATGGCTCATTGGCTACTAAATTACTATTGTCTTTTTCTTTGTTTTTCTTTTCTTCTATTTATACATATCAATTGAGAGACAATGGAATTTACAATTTCGATTCAGAGATGAATGCTATAATTTACTTAAGTTTGTTGTGTGTGATAATAATAAGTTTTATTTTATTGTGTATGGTTGCGTAGTGGTGAGATATAATTTCAAAAAATAATTTTTCACACACTTCTTTTCTTTTTCTACACACTTATATTTATTTATTTTCGTTGATTCCCTTCTGATTAATTTAATCTAATAACTAGAAATAAATTAGGATGTGTAGAGGAAAAAAAAAAGTGTGTAAAATTTTCGTCCAAAATAAAAGGTTTTTAAAAAGCGAATAAGAGTCTAAAGTTGTAACGAGTAATCCATAAGAATCATTGCTCCACATTTTGATAAGTTCAATGATCAATACTAATGAAATTTTAGTTCAAAGATCAAAACTCCAATTAGACCATATATCAAGAGTCAACGATCTAATTTCTTTACTTTTATTTATATTTAAGTTGGTTGGAAATTAATTAATGGAAAGCCATAGAATTGTTTCATTTATTACTTAAATATTTTTATTTCCACGTTGATTAATGTAAATTTATGTAGACAAAAAAGTTTGATCATCATTTTAAGGTATATTTTTTGCTAGCCCATTTAATGAAAAAATCCTAACTCCGCCCTTGCCGTGCATAATTTTGAACGTTGATGTGAAAATTGAAAATTGTTTTCTATATAGTGAAAACTTCATTGATCCAGAAAACAAAAAAGCAGAATAAGAAAAAGCCGCATAAAAATTAGAATCCAAATGAGCCGTTAAAAGTAAAGCAGCTCCTGGTCCTAGCCGCTGCACAAAACAAGCCAGTAATAAGGGTGGCTAAGTTAATATATTATTAATCATGTATTAATATGGAATCTAGTTAGAATTTTGATTATATTTAAATCCAGCAAGTCCGCCGCTTAGCGGATAATAAAGACACACTCTGTGACAGAGACATCGACAAGGACATGTTAGCGTGCGATTGCAGTGCTCAGCTGTGTTCTTGTTCTCACTCCGCCAGCCGTTGGATTTGGTCCCTCTCTCTTATCCAGATCCAAATGAGCACGTAGCCTTTACTTACTTTAACCCTATCTTCTCTTTCAAGCTTTCAACATTCCCCAATTAATTAAATACTTTTATTTGAAATGAAATACTTTTATGTTGGTGAGTCTGTATTTATCAATAAGATACTGATCAGAGCTTTCTTTTAAATAGGCCGAATTTATTTCCAAGGGCACGCCGCCCGCAAGCCTCTGGTTTTCTTTTCTCCATCTGTTTTGTAGAGTTTCGGTGCGGCGGCGTCCAGCGTTCTGTAAGGAGTACTGATCGGTTTCAAGCCTTGGGGGATTCTCCGGAGATTCTGGCATCAAGAACCGTAGAAGATAAGCTATCAGCTTGCTTCGAATTTCTGTTGACTTTCGAGTTTTAGTTGGATTCGTTCCCCGGTATCCTCAAACATCCAATTCTCGACAAACCCTAAACCTATTTTCCATGATTCGTCGGAGAACAACCCCAAGAACTCAAATTTCTGGCCCACTGAAAAAGAAAGCGAGACAAGAAGAAAAAGAAGAAGAAGACATGATCACCAGATTACATTCTTGCCAATTACACATGCCGTGGCTACTAGCGTGCTCTGCAAGAAGTGGAAAAACCTATGGACATCTGCTTCCTTCACAACCCTAGAGCTTGATGACCAGCTACTGCTTCGCCGCGAAGGCTCCAAAACCATGTCCGACTACGCTTCCCTATTTGCCACCTTCGTTATCAACGTGCTCCGCCTCATCAATTTGCCATGCATACGAAAAGTCGCATTCTTTTGCTCCGACCCTAACAATCTGAATTGCATAAATTCTTGGTTGCTTCGTGCATGCACATCCAATACAGTTGAAATCGAGATCAGGATCTCTTACACGGAAAACCCGACTGAATTGCCTCAAATTTTGTATGTCAGCACTTCACTTCTCGTACTAAAACTAAATGGGAACGTACGGCTGGATTTTCCTCCTGATTGCGTGTGTTTTCCGAGCCTCAAGGTTCTCTGGGTAAAGGTTTATAGCGAAGATGGCATTAGTTTTATTACGGAGAAGCTTCTCCACGTCTGCCGTGTGCTTGAAGATTTGTTCATAGAGGGTGACATACTGAACAAGAAAAGGGAAGTGGTTTTAAAGGTGAAATCGAATACCCTCAAGAGGTTGAAGATTGAATGTTTGGTGCTTAATTTCAATGGTGATATCGACTATAGCTTTGTTGTTGATTGCCCGAAACTCGAGAACCTTGATCTCTGCGATGACTTCTTGGCCAAGTATAGAATCACTGTGGGTTTGAAGGTTCTCGATTATGCAAAGATTTGTATCGGAGACCCTTCAGCAGATTACGGTAAACTTGAGCTTTATTTCGAGGTAAACCACTCAAATCGTGCATTCGAGCTTCTTGAAGCACTCTCCAATGTCAAGTCCTTATCGTTGTTCGGAAGTACTACAGGGGTATGTTTCTGTGCTTTCCGTTAACTTTATGTTATTCACATTCAAGTTGTTGGACTATGAATAAAGACGATAGATTAGTCGAAGGGGCGTTGTACGAGTTGACAGTGGGAGTTCCTTTTAGCTCATGCCGAAGTTTTGCGAATAATGAGAATCCATGTCCAAGAAGTAACACCAGATGCAGAGATGAGGTTCAGAGATCAAGTGTTGGAACTTCCGAGAGCTTCAGAAGCATGTCAAGTGGAGATAATCTTAACTAAAAACATGGAAAATTGAAAGGTTAATTATCTTTCAAATTCATGCTCATCGGTCGACTCTGCAATTTCCGAGTATGTTTCTTCTCATTTTAGTCTTTTACATATAGGGCTGTAAATCGGTTCAAAACAGCTCGAGCTTGCACCGACTTTGGCTCGAGTCATTTACAGCCCTAGCTAAATACAGAGAAGATACCTAAATTGTAATTTTATTATTCATTAAAGATGTAATAACAAGTCAATCATGTTGCTGATGCAACTATCTTCCTGAGTAAAGTTCTGTTATATTCACAAGATATTCTACAGAGCATAATATTTGGGGCATCTGAATTTAACATTTGTTCCTTTGCGAAAGAGTCGTGATTAATTATTCAGTAATGCTACCTAGACACACAAAACCACCTCTCCAATTCAAATGGATCCCGCATACATGGTCTTCTTTACAGAAAGTGGAAGAGGTTCGATTGTCTCTATCAAGATCGGATAACAAAAGGTGGAATCTAGAAGCATCAGGTTTGTTCACATGCAAATTCTATCATTCATTCCTGAGGAACAATGGGAGTATGCAATATTTCCCACCCTATTCTCAGATCTGGAAATCAAAAGCCCCTCCGAAGGTTTAAATTCTTGTTTGGCTTGTGGCCAACGAGAATCTCAACACTTGCGACATAATTCAAAGGAGAAACCCTTTCATGTGCTTATCTCCACATTGGTGCAATTTATGCAAAGCTAAGGAGGAGAGTGTAAATCACATTTTCCTCCATTGTTCTTACTCGATCCAACTATGGTGGAAACTGCTTCAGGAGGTTAAGGAAAGTTGGGTAATTCCTAAAGGCTGTTTCGAGCTACTAAGCACCAATTTTAAGGCACTCAGAAAAGGGAGGAAACCCAAAGTTTTGTGGGGTTGCCTGGTCTCGGCAATTTTTTTGAACATATGGCTGGAGCGCAACAAAAGAATTTTTGAAGACTACACTGGAGTGGGGGTAGAAGTACTTTGGGGGAGAGTAAAATATTGGGCAGCTCTTTGGGATTCGGTCACAAAAGAGTTTAATAACTACTCTCTTTCACAATTACTATGGGATTTGTTAGCAGCAGTTAAGTGAGTTAGGTCTAGAATTGGCTGCTGTAGCCAAATCCCATTGGGATTTTTTCTTACTCATGTAAATGGTGGATTTCTTATCCACTTCTGTGTACTTCTCTTTTTTTTTAATAGAATTGTTTCTTCTAAAAAAAAAAAAAAAAAAAAAATATATATATATATATATATATATATATATATATATATATATATATAGGTGTTTCTCAAACACATGAAGGAGATGGATCATGATCAATGTGCTAAGAAATCAGTAAACAAAACACATCATTTCCTATGCATCTTCAAAAATGGCTAAACGGCTGAGGAGAACGACACTCGTAAAAAAATTATGACAACCAGGTTAAAGCGGACAACAGATACAGAGGGTACCCCTAATAGTTCAGTCTAGCTATGAATCTGTATGCACATAAGTTTCTTTTTTATAGTAGAAACCTGACGGAATCAAACGCTTGAAATTACAGTGAAACTTTTTCACACAGCAGCATCAGGGTCCAACCTTCTCTGAATAGCAGCGGCAGCCTGAAAATAAGAGGTAGAACCATAAACAAAAAGCGAGAAATCACTTTAAGAATTACACCAAGACCGCTCAGTTACTTATCCTCACCTCCATGTTTCCAATCTTGTACTGGTACGCCATCTCTTCCCTGAGTTGAGCTTGCTCTTTCAT
Source organism: Crataegus laevigata (assembly GCA_963580275.1). Classification (NCBI taxonomy): domain Eukaryota; kingdom Viridiplantae; phylum Streptophyta; class Magnoliopsida; order Rosales; family Rosaceae; genus Crataegus; species Crataegus laevigata. Next base: position 7,216,203 of record OY756946.1, on the reverse strand, counting down.
TGCTTGTGCCTGAAAATTGAAATACTTGAAGGGTGACAAAGTGTATCTTCGACTTGGGATGGATTTTAGGTACAATAAACAAGTTGAATGTTATAAGAGTGATGAAACAGAAACATACCAGTCCACTCTGCATTGAGCGCTTCAGAGCCTCTACTTCTTCTTCCTTTTGCTTTTCACGCACTCGCATCATTTCTTGCCTGAATAGCAATGTATAATATAATATCATTAACCAAACCCCCAAGAACGTAAATTTGGTTCAACAGATCCAAAACGGTATTATGTTTCTCCTATCTTGTATCGATAAACAGTTGCCTGAAAAAAAAAATTCTTTGCATGCAAATCCCAAAATAAACTTTCTAACACAAATTTACTCAAGTATCTTTTGCTATCCCTTTACATTGTCTATAATAAAGGTTGTAAAAGTTCCTTTTGTTTTTCCTTTTTATTGCCAAAATATTATTATGGCGGTGCTATTCACACACCTCTTTTTACCTTCCACACACCCCCTATTACTAGACAAAATGTGAAAGCCACAGTATAAGTGAGGATTGAAACATTTGCTATTCCAATGAAAACCATATGAATGTATTGAAATTGAAAGTTGCTAAAACTAGTCTTACAATGAAATAGCAATAAAACATACCGTTTCTGTTCTTCGTCATTGAATACAATACGTTCTGTTGGCATAGCCTTCTTAAAACCTCTTTTAATTTCCTTCTCCATTTTATGCCTGTAGTAATTATCAAGGCTGTAGTACCTGCAACCACAAAGGTTAAAGTAATTACTTTTCATCCTGTGGTATTACATTGTACACAATTTTGGCATGCACTTTCACAGGATTTCTAGTGAAGATAACTAACAAGTAAAGGAAAAAGAAAGGTGAGAACATACATCCAATCTCCTCCTTACAAAACCATTCCCACCACCACCACCACAACAACAATGCCTTACCCCACTAAGTTAGACGTGTAAAATTAAAAGCACACAACCCCTTTTAATTCAAATCTTATCTCCCCATTTTTTTCATCTCGATTTAACTGAAGTCTGGCATGTTCTATTGTCAAATTGTGAACCAAAATCATACATTGAGACACGAGGTCAACTAATCACCGATTCCAATCTGGCAACACAACATGTTAGGTTGCTTGGTTTGGTTGTTGACAATTGAAAGAATTAAGCGAATCAAGAAGCATATTTCACTAAATAGACCAAACACAGATTTCATTCACGTCTAAATCCTCAATACCTAAAGGAAAAGTGTGAACACCACAAACTCAGGTTCAAAAATAAATCAAGACCGATTGACATAAAGTAGCGTCTCATTTTATTAGGCCCAGCCTAATTTAGGTGCTTATGCATATTAAGATACAAAATCTACAAAAAGAAAAATGCAAATCTAAATTTCCCCCATAAAGGTGAGAACCGCAACCTCTTACATTACAACGGCAAGGACAAAGCTTTATAATTCTTTCTTTTCGGACAAGTAAATTGAAGTGCACCAAGATAATAGAGTAGAAGCTTACTTTTTCGAAGGGAAGGTAGCTGTATTGTGATCTTCCATGAACCTATTAAAAGAAAACAAATTTCTACTGAGATTGTACAATTCGAAAATTAAAAGAAAAACGCTAACAAGTTCTTGTGATCTTCATCATAAAGATGGTGTCAGTGAAAATAAACCAAGCGAGACGCCAAAATAAGATAGAAAATAAATGCAAACCCGCAAACACACACTTACTGTTTGAACATCTGCTTCTCTTCCCAATTTGCCAGATGTTCCAGGTTCACCTAATGAAAAATATAACAATTACCATTAAAACAATACTATCAACGACTGCAACTCGGAAACGGACCAACACATGGCTTCGAAACACATACAAATCAAAAGGTAAACTCTACAATCTTCGAAACTTTACGGATGAAATAAAACACTCTGCAAATGAATGGTTTCATGGGGTGGTAAAATAGTTGGAAACAATGAATTACCTGTTTTACTTCCTGTAACCATGCTGTGAACTCTGGTCGTTTGTTCCTATACACAACAGTAATCAGTAATCATCAAATTCGAATGGGAAAAGTAAAAAAAAAATTCCTACGTTTTCTCAGCAGCCAAACAGAAGGTTGAAGCCCTATAACCGTAGAATATTTAGCAAACATACCACATATCAGTTTCTCTGATGATCCCATACTTTCCCCACGAATTCGTCACCGCTCCTACCTTTCCTTTCTCCTTCTTCTCCTTCCTCTTCTTCTTTCTCTTCTCCTTCTTCTTCTTCCTCTCTTCCTCCCTCTCTCTCCTCCTCCTCTTCCTTTCCTTCTCTCTCTTCCTCCTCTTCCTTTCTCTGTCCTCGTCTTTCTCTCTCCTACTCCTCCTTTTCCTCCTCCCGTCACTCTCGCTCTCACTCTCCGACTCTGAATCGGACCCGCTCTCCTCCGTTTCCGACTCGGACTCCGAATCCGTATCCTCCTCGCTACTGTACCGCCTCCGGGATCTCCTCCGCCGTCTATCCCTTTTCACGTGCTTTTCATCGCCGGAATCGGAGATTTCCCGCTCTTTTATCCTGGATTTTCTGCGTTTCCTGTCTTCTTCTTCGGACTCGGAATCCGAAATTTCGCTCGCTTTCTCGGATTTTCTCTCGTTTTCTTCCTCTTTCTCGGAACTTCTGCTTCGTCTATCCTCTTTTTCCGAGCTTCTGCTGCGTCTCTCTGAAACGTTGCCGTTTCGATCTTTACCCATTTTTCTGTTCGGGGGAGAGAGAGCGGGGGAGGGAAAGACAGAAACGAATTTACAGACGACGGAGGCGGAGGGCAAAATTAACAGAGTAGTTTTGTTTCTGTGTTTTCTTCCGATTAGTGATGAGATTGATATGGGCTAACAGGCCCAATATTGATACGGATCAGCAGCCCACTCTAAGTTAAAATCCAATGGGTAAGTTGAAATGGGCTAAAACAGAGGCCCTATATGGCAGAAAAGAAAAAAGAGAGAACGAACGAACAAAAGTTGATGCTGACCAAACTGAATTCTTATTAAGAAAGGGGGTATGATGTGGGGGTGTGATTGAATCTGAATTTGATTGCTTACATATTTCAAGAAGGAGAATCAAATAACTAGTGTAGTTCTAATAAAAGATGAGACAATGCGTTTTACATCAAGGTTCATCTTTGACAAATGTGCCACTTAGACTTTGGAGATATTTCTCCTAGTTTACGCATAGAAAATGATGTTGAGATTAATTGTGGTTGGATCCGTGACGGATGACCTATATATCTTCTCATTGTCAAGGACGAATCAAGCCACTTTTAGTTCGTTAGAGGGCCTTCCATGATATCGGTCTTGAGGATGTTCCACCTCATAGTGATTGGAGTTTCCTTCCTATGTGCAGGACTGCAAGCCCTTTTGTCTTCATTCCTCTTGTCCTCCATAGATGCAATTTATGCTAAGGATAGGCTTCTTTGCCGGTCGTTGATCTTCCTCCTCATCGGTGAGCTCGTACTAGCAGACTTACCTTGATTCTTCTTCTCAACGGGCTCTTCTTTCCTGACTTTGCTCTTGACAAACTCCCAAAAAATGCCTCTAATTGAATAGATCCTCAATATGATCCTTAAGCGTAGTTTTGAGTGGTGTGACTAATGCACTAATGGACAGTGCTTGTTTGGCTTTTTCTTGGCTAGATGGTCAGGAAGAGTTTTGGGCCTTTTGAGGAAAGGTTTGTCCTTGATGCTATGGAGGACATTTTGATTGTATTGTTCAAGGTCATATACTGATTCGACCTAGGCGAAACTAGCTTATATTTACGTCTTCTCATGTCATTTTGACAAGGAGAAAGAAGCGAGGTGCCATGTCGAAGCTCTTCTTCCGAGTTCTATCATCCCAGTCGAGAATCTCATCAACGATATCAAAAAACTCCACTAAAGTGGAGTAGTTGTACTTCTTTTCATTCAATTTATGAGTGAGTGGAAATAGACATAGATGTTGGAACTTTTGATTTTGAGTTGAACTTTCTTTGTCCCACATTGGCCATTCCCAAGTAATCTCTTCACTCTATAAGGCTTTGTCCCTTATAGAAAGTGATTGGAGGTTAGGCATTGGAGAATAAAATTGGGCTCACCCTTGGGGTTGGGCTTTGGGGTGTGATAATTAATTGCTAATTAATATATATAATTAATATATATTTAATTACCAAAAGATGGGTCTTGGGGCTCAGGCTCTAATATTTAATTAATTATTTTTGGATTTAATTAATTATTATTTTTTAATTAATTTAATTCGAATTTAATTTTTAAACTCAACAGGCTTATCTTTTTAGATGAAGTCTGCAAGCGTATCTGAAAGATGGAGCAGCACAACCCTTGCATTGAACAGTCGCCTCCCTAACAACATGTCTGTTGCGAACAGACATATGCACATTATAAATATATGCATTTGCATGTCATTAAAAAATAAAACTGAAAATCATCAATCCTTCTATATCAAGCATACTGAGAGAACCACAAATAAATTCGCCAGAAGTCTAGTTTTCCGGTGCTGAAATTCTAAACTTAGATTGTTGAATCCTGGTGGAGCAGACGTCCGTAGAACTACAAGCACAGAGTAGGGACGAAATTTCTATTTCAAGGACATTGCGGTACGCAAACCTCGATCTTCACGTTGTCTGTTTTTATAGTTCTGTATTCGTGTTCATACTCTGTTGAATCCTTATTCGCATTTATTTATTAGCATATATAAATTATCCTTGATTGTTGATATATCTCCAACAATAGAGTCCTTGTTTGAATGCCATTGTGGTGAGTTTGTCATCTAGCTATTCGATCTCCGTCAATTTTACACGGAATCTCTACAAGTAGGCTCTAATACTCTCATTCTTAGTTTGAACGGTAATGCTAAAAATAACTTCGCAACGTTTGCGAACATCCGAAATATAGTAGGCGCTGTAAAAATGTCGATAAAGCTTTCGAAATTGTTAATGGAATGGGCTGGCAATTCAAAGAACTATCTCATAACGAGTCCTTCCAAGGTAGAGGATAACATCTTGCACATTCACGCGTCATTGCTGCTATATAAGGCCATTACATTCTGATAATGCATGATGTGATAATTTGGATCAAAATATATGCGGAAGTACTTAAACTTGGGTTTAGAGAACTTCTTTAGAGGCGGTGGATTATCGAGGAAAGAGGACCCATGACTCTAACAACAACCTTGTTGGAGAGGCAGTTCAGTGGTGTGTGTCATTCTTAATCCTCAGACGATTTTGGAACATTGAAGTCCAGATGTTGGGGTCCCATGCGGAAGGCTCGTGCAGTGTCCAAGGGATCAGAGTCTGACTTAGAGTCTGCAGAGGCATGATTGACAATATGGCCTTCATGTTGCCATGTGCACGTGTTCGGATTAGCAACCTCAACTGAAGTCGAAAAAGACGTCGATGTGATTGGATGTCCTTCTGGAATTATTGTATTTAAGTTCCCATAACTGAAGACGGGAACTTGGGTTTGCGGGGTAGCCCTGCTAGAGTTCTCCGAGGCCTTCATTCGACTGTAACGATATTCAGAAATTATGTGTTGTGGGAAGCCTTGTAGTCCTTCTGCAGTTTACCAACAGTAGCGTCAATATTCTGTAAGGTCTTTCATATCTGATCCATGGTGTGAAGGGTTCCAATCCCGGCCGCATCATTGTTCCCTAGGAAGGTTGAAGCGTCAAAGGCCTGATTGCTTGCGCCTGGGATAGGTTAGGCGTTAAGAAGTGGATTGTTTCCCGTTGAGGCATTAACTGAACATTCTTTGATAAATATGATTATCGTAGAGTGACTTGGTGGGGGAATATGAATTGTCTCTTAATAAAGGCAACAATTGTTGAAACCAAATTCACGCAACACTATGGGTGCGTTTGGTACGCGGATGGGACGGGACGGGACAGGACGGGACGTAACGGGACGGGACGGAACAGGACGGGACGGATGTTGTAAATTTTGAAAAAGACAAAGGGCATTGCTGTCCTAAAATGTTAAAAATTTCTGTCCCACAGACGTGGAACAACCCCGTTCCAGGGGGGAGGTAGAACCAAAAATCATCCAAAACTTGTCCTGTGGAACGCCTCGTCCCACTCGTTTTAGGCGTACCAAACGCGGGACGGAACGCCTCGTCCCGTCCCGTCCCGCGTACCAAACGCACCCTATATGTGTGAAGGAGATGCACATACTCGACTACCTGTAAAATAGCAAACAATCATAAGATCACATTGGCACCGGTGGGATACTGGTCAAAAGTTCTCCGACAATCAAGTTAGAAAGTAATTTTACACTCAAGCAGTAGGCAAGAGATGAAGTATGCGATAGTTGCATTACTCGAGATGAACCTAGAATGGTGTATTTATACTAGTTGAGAGAGTCCTTTTAGGATATAGAATCTATATTAAACTGGAAGAATCCAATAGGGTATCTATGAATAAATATTGCATCCTCTTATAAATATGATTACTTGCCACACACGACAATCCCTAGATTGTAGAAATCTCCAAGAATATAGGAAACTTATCTGATTCTTAATCGAATCAGGTTTTCATATCTTGCAGAATAAGAATGGTCAATCCAAGGCATATGTCATAGATCATGAGGCAACAAACTACATCCCTTGCTTTTTGTTGCTGTTTATGATGTTTTCCTGTTGCTTGTCTTTTTTCTTGGATGAGATAAGTTCCCTGGTGTAGGTTTACTTCTTCTCTTACAACCAAAAAAATATTCATGCAACATGTGTTTGTTAACGGAAGACTAACTAAGTTTAACTTTAGACCTCAATTACTAACTGGGCTTACCACAAAAGTTTAATTAATAACCTTTTTATCATCAGGGTCACATTGAAAATACGGTATCACCGCAAAGACCAAAAAAAATCTAGGCTATTTTTAATTCCCAATCACATACCTGGGTTAGTTTTAGTTGTAATGCCAACCCTTCTGCCTTTCTTGGTGTGTCCTTCAAGCCATGACGTGGCTCAACGTGGGCTCAAATGGATGAGTTTCTCACCATAACTTACATATTAATTTGGACTTCTACTAAATTTTGATACTTCGATGCCACATGTATTATAAAATAATTATAAAAAAAATAATAATAAAGGGGTTGTCTTGGCTAACGCTGCTTAAACAAAAAGGTAATGCCAAGGAGATTAAATTTGTAAATCAAAAGATGTGGTGATTGATGATTGAATTTACTTTAGTGTTAATTAACGTGTTTATTTCTTATTGATGGTGGTGAACTAATTTGGTACTTCTTTTCCAAGCCTTAATTGCAGACAACTCCACTGCGTTATCCCTACAGCAATAAATTGTAAATGCAAAGGAAATTTGATATTCAATAATATAGGGTTTTTCTCTTACCTTATATGCATCAAAGAGTTTAAAAACGTGCTTGCCCTAATCAGCATATTTGGCAATATATACCAAAAATGAATTTATTTCTTCTTTCCATAAAAAAGAAGGTGAAATTCTCGTACATGCATTTGGGCTGTGCCACCCAAAGCTATTTCCTTTGGGATAAAAATTACCTTAAGCCATTAAGATGTATCAGTTTCCTTTCATGCTTTTTGCTCTCAGACTATATAAGTCTCACAGAGCATATGGAATTTCCCACAACACTCTCATACTCACATAGAGCTAGTGGCTAGTACTCTTCACCTTGTTTTCTATACTCTTTAGTCCACTCTCTAAACCAAATTCCTCAGAGACTCATGGCTTTCCCTAGGAACAACAATGGTAGCTGCAACATAACTACTAGTTCCCAAAACCCTAATCGCATCCCCACTCTGCAGAGGTCAAACGTTTATACCAATCTCCAATTGCCTATTTCCAACCGATACTCATATGTCAATAGCCCTCTCGCTCATACTCAGAGGGCTCAATACCAACCACCGCTACCTGGTGTGGCTAACTGGCCTGGAGTGAGACCAGTCCAGCAAAACATGCAGGTATTGCGAACCTCATCATCAATTAATGCAAATGCATATCGGGGTGTATCAGTGCTCTCCACGGTAACATATCAACCACATCAATTGACTCATTTTTCAGGCAATATTATTGTGAATAACACTTTCATTTTGCCTGGAATATTCAATGGTCGGGGGCTGCCTCAACACTTGGCAAGGGGAAGTCAAGTTCCATCAAATCCATTTCATCAAGTACCATCAACCCGCCCATCGCTAATAACCAATCATCCTCTGAATATTAGTCCTAACCCCATCATGTCTAGGGCTAGTACTGGACCTAGACTTCCATCATTCTCGGCCAATATTAATATTGGAAGACCAACCTTTATGAGCAACCAAGCTCAAGTCCAACCCACTACTACTCGGGCTACAAGCCCTACAACACCTAATTTTGTCCCAACCCCAGTCTTTCCAAGGATTGCCCCCAATTCACAGGCGCGATCTGTCTCAAGCAACAATTCTGGCCCTAGTCATGTTGTTAGGGAGGAGAATACTACTACTGTTGCTACTACTGCTGCAGCTGCAACAACAACGACGACGACGACAGCATCTCAGCCTCAGCCCCAGGCCCAGGCCCAGCCCCAGAGGGAGCATAAGTGCTCTCAGTGCGACAAAGCTTTTTCAACCGGCAGTGCCTTGGGAGGGCATATGAGCTTCCACTCAAGAAAAAGGAAACTGGAAGAAGAAACAAGAAGTAATGGGAAAAGATTCCAGCCTTTAGGCTACATATCTTTCTTTCCCTCGTTTAATGGTCTAGCCTTTGAGAGTGGCTCATCTTCTTGCTCTAGGGCCAATCCCCCCACCGTGAGTGCTAGTTGTCCAAGCAATCCAAGTACCTCACGCCCGGGTGAGAATGTTGGCGCCGAAGAAACTGAAGCACCTTCAATAAAACGAGAAGAGGAGTAAGATGAAAAGGGGCATAGCTAGTGGAGATCATCGTCGTAGAAGCCTAGAAGACATTCGTTCTGAAGGAATTTGATATTTGTATCACCTTTGTTTCTTATCTCTCAATATGTATTTTTCCCGTTTAATGAATTAATTAGTCTGAAATTTCAAGTTCTCAATATACATGTTTCATCAGATTTTTTTTAATGATTGAGAATGAAAAGCAAAACTAATAGGCCAATATGTGTGTGTGTTAGATAAATTCTGAAGGGAACTGTTTAATCTTCTTCATAACATCATATTACATTTTTATTTGTAGAAATGTTAATTTTAGTCATTAGGTTTTTTTTTTTTTTTTTTTTTGGAGGATCGGGTAAAACATAGAAGTGTAATATTGGTAAATATGGAAGACTAATTTATTGTCACCTTTCAAGAATTCGGTAAGACGTGATGTATATAATATTTAATGCGGTCCAGTGCACTTTCTCTTGGAAGGCTATGCAATTTTTCCAGCATAGATTGTTAACAATTTTTTTGATAGATTATTTGAAACAAATGATGGTCAACTTGCTAATCCATATTTAACAGTCTGAAACAGTTTTAAGATAGATTATAAATCCAAAGCACTTAAAGTAGCACTTAATCGCCTAAATGACGTTGCATGTTTCTTATAATCACAAGACCAACACCAAAAAGATTATATTGTCACCTGCTTGTTGGAATCATAAATGTTTCCCTTGTTTCTTTTATATTTTTTCTCACAAAGAAAATGGTTTTTTTTATTTTTAAGAATTTAAATTAGCAACATGTGCATGCGCAAACTATACGTATACTTTATATTCATAATCCATGCAGCAGTACTATAAAAAAATAAAAATAATAATCCATGCAGTATGGCGCTAGTAGCGCCTTTTTTTAAGACTTTCTGTTGCGCGCCTATCTCTAAAGGGCTGGGGTGGCGGCCTAGATTTGGTGCCCTCCAAGATCCTCCTGGTAAACTCGGGCTCTAACGCGAGTAGCCTTAGTCTTAATTCATCTTTAGGAAGTGAAGTGAATTAGGGTGATATCATAAGTTGTGAAATAATCGGTTTAAAGCGTATCTGTTGTTTTAGTTATATTCGCAGCGTTTGATCTTTCTTCTTATATGCTTTGAATATCCTGGTACCGCCGATTGCTTTTATTACTCAATTTTTTTCGGATGGATCAAGAATAGATGGTTGTCTCATCAATAGATAAAAATAGGAGAATTTCCCTTATTATTGATGGAGTGTGTGTGGGCCTCGGGAGGGTTGGGATGCTAAGGCAGAAAAACATTTAAAATGCTTCCTGGAAGCAGGACATATTAAATTTAATTTTTGTTAATAACAATTCTGCATATGCGCATGGGCTTTTTAGTAAAAATGGTTCTTGAGATTGACATAACTCCTCACTTTGGCCATTAAGATTGAAAATCGATCAAAGTGGTCCCTTAGTTTGTTCACCGTCAATCATTTTGGTCATTCCATAAAAAAATATCCATTAAATTGAGGGTATGCTTGTCCAATCAACCCTTTCAATTGCTTTTCTATTTAACGGAGATTTTCCACAAATGGACCAAAGTGAGGAGTTAGGCCAATCTCATGGATCATTTTGGCTAAAAATCCTATACACATGACTGATTTTTTTTTTTTTTTGAAAAATTAGAAAAACATGGTCAAATTATAGTAGGTCAAGTTTCTATCACTATTCTAAAAATTCTCGTTTGCCGCCGCCTAGGTACTAGGTGGCTGGCCACTGCTTCGATTAATTCTTAAGTGTTTGAAATTTATGAAATGGTGCCTAGATCTGCTTAGCATCTGCCTAGCCCACCTAGGTTGTAAATCTCACTTCGACAGAAAATCAATAACTTGAATAAATTCTGAAGGAAACTGTTTAATCTTCTCCATAACATCATATTACATTTTTATTTGTAGAAATGTTAATTTTGTCATTTTTTTAAGGATCGGGTAAAATATAGAAGTGTAATATTGGTAAATATGGAAGACTAATTTATTGTTACTTTTCAAGAATTCGGTGAGACGCGATCAATGTATTAAAAGGTGAAAGCGTAGGCGAGGCGTTCTACGGATAGCCCCGCTTAGGCGTAAGCCTTGAGGCGTTAGGCAAAGCCTCACGAGACTTAAGATTTTTAATATAAATTATATATAATTACATATATCATCTAATATTTTGCTGAAATACTTAAGAGTCTTAACAGAAAACAAGAAGAAAATTTTAAGAAGAAAAAAAATATAACATTTCACAAAAATAAAAACAAATAAATACTTATTTTTCTTGCTGGCCACTTATTAAGGAATGTAAAATTATAATTTATTTTTATAGAAATGAGTCTCTAAAAATCTATAAAATAATATTAAATTTTATAGATATGTTGGGAGAATATGCTTTTGGGATGCTGGACAGCTGGAAGTCACTTTAATGAGAAAACGAATCAGCCAAAAAAATATTAAAAAACAAAAAGTAAGCAAATGAAAGCATAGCAAACGACGTCGTGCTATTCATCTTCTTCAAGTAGCATTGCTGCGTCTGCAACTTCCATATCCAACCGAAAATTTTCCAGATTCCAGCAGCTCTTACACAAAAATGATGCTCAATGGACCGCCTTATGTGCACCTCAACCGCCTAGGCACGCCTCAACCAAGTCTAGGCGAGTTTTTGCCTACTCTCACTGGACATAAGCGATTTCACCAACGCCCTGTCTCAGAAGCCGCCTAGGCGCGCCTAGAGGCGCATTTTTTAAAACACTGGATGTGATGTATATAATTAATGCCATCTAGTACACTTTCTCTTGGAAGGCTATGCAATTTATCCAGCGTAGATTGTCAATAATTTTTTGCTTAAATGTCAAAATGTCCTTGTGTTATAACCACATGGCCAATTTAGTCCCCGTATTTTTTATTTTGCTAATTTAATCCTCGTTTTTGTCTCTGCTAGCCAATTAAGGACATTTCATTCAATATTTTTTTTTTAAATTCATAAGAAAAGTTATATGAGATATAATTACCTTTCTCTTTACAGAAAAATACAAAAAAAATGAGAAATAACCACTACAAAAAAATGAGCAATGCACACAATAAATTATATGTGCCCTTTGAGGCCAAAAAGCACCAACATTTGTGCTCATAGACCAATAGCAACAGTGAAGCAACAAAGTTTGTATATGTGCCCTCTATGGGCATCACCATTGCTTATAGCACACAATATGATGTTTTGTGCCCAAAGGCTAAGTACAAATACAACTCTTATTGTGTCTCACCTTTAATAAAGGCTACTGAATGCACGGTGTAAGATGGGCACAATTGATATTTTAAAGGCTTAGATTGATGTATAAATGTTAAAGCAAGGGCACAACTTTAAAATTGTGCCACTATTATATTTTAATATGTACAATAAAACTCCAGCACAATTGGATATTTTTATTTAAATATAGAAATCATCAGGTTGCTCACAAGACCTAATTTCCACCAACTTTTAGAAACTTACAAATCATCCATTACAAACTAAACATAAATCAACATTAGCACTAAAATAGTGAAGTTAATATATTACATAACCCATGTTCTTGGCTAAGATTGATTCATGCAACCTAACAATACAACCCATCCAAATGTTAAACCAAAAAATTCATGTTATCCTATGCTGGACATACCTGGGATTCTCTATATACAACAAAATATAACATATCCAAGATCAGGTGAAAATGTATAAATTACCGTCATTCTGGCAGATTCATCATCAACTGGGAGTTGCTTAGGTCTTCTTGTGTGTGTCATTTTGAAAAAAGTCACATGATCAGGTTCACTTCCATCATGTTTTTTAGCTTAAAACACAAAAAAAGATCCCAAAAACAACCACAATCATTAAACAATCACAGTTACAATGACTAAAAATATAGTGCACTGTATATAAACACAAACATCAATGAGGGTAATAAACTGCCGTGCCTGAAAAATTGGAAGAAAAAAAATACTTTAGTTTATGTCAAATGTATACTCATTTGAACTAAAATTAAATGTGAGATATAGTTTTTGAGACATTTGGATGTTTGTATTGATCTCGTACATTAAATATGCACGCATGTCAATCTAGGTATCATTGACAGGATTAGGACATGATGACTACTTAATGCTTTCATTTTCTGTTTCTTTTTTTCAAGCATTAACCTAAATAACTGCAGTCTTCTTTTTAACAACGTCTTCTTTTTGCTCAACGTCTTCTTTTTGACAAGATTACTTGGACATTATTACTTTTTGGATAATGCTTTATCAATTTGAGGTAGGTCCAAGCACAATTAAGAAAGATCCTATTACCATACCAAAACTAACCCGTGATACAAAATGAGGAACAAATCACAGAAACTAAGTCAAGTTTTAACCATGTACTTATAACAGGAATGAAAACAAGACTAAGGTTGTGAGTTAATCATGAGATATGTTCACTATCTGAAGCATTATTCCTATAACTTTATGTTCATCTTTAACAAATCATAAGATATAGTGATTATCTTCAGTACTATGTAAAACAAGTATTCATAGCAACATTAAATTATAGTAGTATAAGAATCCACTCACATAATCATTCCGTATTTGAGCAAAAGTTGTTGTCCCAGTTGTGTGACTCGTCTTTAACATCTTTCAATTCTTGGCATTCGTTGCACATCTCCGCTAGATCACAACAAATAAAGAACACCACAAAGGAAAATACTCATTTTTTCGAACCTTATATTTTGTTTCAACTACAGTTTAATGAAGTATAGTAACTATAGTATTGAAAAGTTTTACAAACCTTATTTCCAATTTTATCCCAATAAGCTACCAAGGCTTGCCATTGTGTCTGGATTACCCTAGAATCATTGCAATGCTTCCTCTGCTTGGAGTTCTCAAAGGGAACATAATACAACTTACGGAGTTTTGCCCTCCATGTCCTGAAACGATCATGCAATAATGAAGTTGTAACACAAGATTGTAAGCATCCAACAAGTCAAATTTTACAAATTAGCATCAATAGCTGGACCAACGACCACACTCGATCAAGTTTCGAAGATTCTATTTGGTGCCAATCAGGTGAATCAATTGGGATCATTCCACCATCACGAGCCAACATGGTTATGTAGCGGCCAAATCTGGCCACATTGTCATGAGGAGAAATAGCTTGATCGAATCTGTTAAAGTTAAGTTTTTTGCACCTCTCCCTGCCCCACTGTATTTTGTTAACTCCCTTATTCCTCTTTCGAGTTGTGGGTGACAAAGAAGTTAAGCCACTTGATTGTGTATGTCGACTACATGTCTCATGGGGTTGGTTGGTTGCAAATGATTCATTTTCGGTGACTACACCAAATTGGGAGTGTGGTTGAGTTCCCATAGATGCTAAAAAATGCATCATCATCAAGCATCATATTAGCCATCTACATTGCAAATGAAGTGTAATCAACAAGAACTATTCATTTACACCAACAAGAACTATTTCTTTACACCAATGAATATACAGGTAACATCAACAAGTTCTGTAACGATTCAAATTATCTACATTTTATCATCATGCATAAATTATCCTTAAATAAAAGGGACAAAATCTTTTCATTAAGACATTCAATTATTGATAGAAGAAAAAAGATGAACACGCTATATGATGCCACCATTTAATGTAACCATCATGTGACTTTTGAGTTGAGTGATCTTTGTCGAGGTGATCATCAAAGAAAGACCTAAGATTGACAGCTAGATCACAATGTGTAGTGTCTTACAAGAGTTATAGTTTATATTGTGCATTCATTCAATGAACCACAACATCAAATACTGAAAGAGCCATGAATGTGAGTATCATGGAATCTGAACACAAAATAGTCATGTAGAGCAGATCCGGTTTTATCGTAGTGGTGTACAGCAATCATATTTATGCACCATGGTGGAGGTTTGATGCCATTGATTTCTCTCTCCCTTAGTAATTAGTTATTTAAGACGTTATCGATGGTAAAATAATAAAAATAATATAAAAAAAGAACGAAAAAGGGTCACGTAATAATATGAGCATGATCAATCGAGGGATGATTAGGAGTATGATCGATCGAGGGATGATGGATGTACTCGCACACTTTATTCTATATGTTCCCTAGGAGGAATACTTATCTGAAAGACAACTATGATGGTACTGGTAGGGAAATCCCTCAATTTCAATGAGACCTGCAATCCCAAAAACCTGTACCCATCCTAGATTCCTAATCTCAAACCCATTGTCCTCTGAAACCCACTGCCCTCAAACCATAAACCATATTCGACAAAATAAACATCCAATTTGACCTTAAACCCTAAAGAACAGAAACCCATTGAAAAATTGAAATTTAGAAACCTTACCTGTATCTTGGGCCTTTTGTGTCTCGGTGTGTGTCGCCAGAGGACAGATGAGCGCCTTTGAACTGGACAGATGAACAACCTTGAGGTGGACGGACTCCACAGAGGAGTGGGTTCGAACTGGACAGAGGAGCGGGGAGGAGTGCCGTTAGAATTTTTGGAGAGTGAGGGTGAGACGGACTGAAAAAAGGTGGAATGGAAGCTTTCCAGTTTCTAACGCTTTAATATAGCTATTATTTTTTAATTAATATTTTAAGAGTGAGCGGGCACAATTTTGTAATGAGGTGTGTTTAAATCAGATTATGGCAAACCAAGTTTTTGAATTTGGTGGTGGGAACTTAATATAATAAAGGGAGAAGTCCAATTTTAAAAAATAGAGGGAGAATCCAATTTGGAGAAGGGGAAACTTAATATAAGTTCAATTTTATAAGTCAATATTAGTTATAGTCCAATTTAATTTGTTTTATTTTTCGAATGAGGTCCAGCGATTAATTATCCACACAAGCTTATTTGTATTAGCTTGCCAAATTCACCCTTAAATTGATTAATTAAGTAATTGTTGTTTATTTTTTCATTTGTGATTAATGTTAATCTTATCCTTAATTATAGGATTAGGGATTTAAATCTCTGTTTTTCTTCTCATTACCCAAATTGTTCATTTCTCTTTTCTTGTTTTAGTTCTCTTATCTTGTTTCTCCCTCACAATATCTTTATCTTCCTGTGTTATTTTGCATTACTCAATCTTGTGTTTTGGGTTCTTCCTCTCTGTTTTTTTTTTTTTTGGTTTCTTTCTCCTTTCCATTATTATTATTTTTTATTTTTGAAGTTGTATCGAAGATTAATTGTGTTTATCTACCTATACCATATCATCAAATATCCAAAACAAAACTGTAGGAAGATAACAATCTATAAAGTGGTTGAAAAAGATAAGAATCTAACAAACATCTCCAATTCTAACTTAGCAACATTGCCTGTCAATGATGTAGAACTTGATCAAATTTAAAGAAACACAAGTGTATGAAGCAACCTTCTATTTTCCATACACAAATTAGTATAGGAGTGTGGACGTTTTATATTAGAATACAGGCACAAATCCATAATTGTGCCAACATATTATTTTGTTATATAGTGATTTATTATTTATCAATATTTACTAGACACAATTTCTAACATCAGTGTCAGAAAAATAATTTTATAACTATTAAAATATATTGTCTATCTGAAGACTGAATGGGAAGTTGTTAGATCCCACATCGCCCAGGGGAGTGATCTTTATATGTATATTCCTATATCTACCTAGCATGAGGCCTTTTGGGAACTCACTGGCTTTGGAGTTCATCGAAACTCTGAAGTTAAGCGAGTAGCGCGCGAGTAGTGCGCGAGAGCACTCCCATGATGGGTGACCCACTGGGAAGTTTCGTGTGAGTTCCCAGAAACAAAACCATGAGGGTGTGGTCGGGGCCCAAAATGGATAATATCGTGCTACGGCGGAGGTCGGGTCTGGGATGTGGTGGAACTTGGGCCGGGATATGACAAAAGTAGGCCGATTCATTATTTATTAATATTTAATTGAAACAATCTCTAACATTTGTGTCATATAAAGGAATTTATAATTATTAACTCATTTGTCCACTAACTTTTGCACGTACCCTAAGGGCACAATTGTTGGTTATGTGTCACTGCATGAAGGACTTTTAATATAGTAAAAATAAATAAACACTTACTATGATACCAAAAACCATATCACAAGTATAAAAAAAACCTGAAGAAAGATAACAATCTAAAAAGAAGTTTAAAAATATACGAATCTAACACATTCATTGCAGCTGGAAATGATTCATTGTAAATCTAAAACACGCCAATTAGTATTACGGTGTAGTGGTATTATTCTTTACTTGAAAGTGAGAGATCTGAGGTTTGGCTCTCTCGAAAAACAAATTTGAACAACATTATTGCTAACTCATTTTAAGGTTAAAATATTACACAGTAATAAACAGCTCCATACCATTATTTACCACAATTTTATAAATTTTAATTCTTGGTGTGCTAGAGGAGGTAAAGACAAAGGAAAAAACACATACAATGCTTCTGACAAATAATTTTTATAGACACAAAATGTTTTTTGTGCCTATGTTCAGTAAAAAAAGATGTCATATGACCCTACTCGGCACGATATCCGTGCCCATTACTGTTTTGTGTCATCTTTTTTTAACATTGGGCACCATAGATGGTGCCCTCTATGGAATGGGAACTGTTTAAGCTTTTTGGTGGTCAAACATACACAAAATTCTCAATTGTGCCCTTTGTTTTGTACCCAAAGCTCATTTCTTGTAGTGAACATATATAAGAGATAGAACTTCCAATCTAAAAAATAATTAAGGTTGTGACGTAGAAAAGAGAGGGGGTACTTTTAGGGAGGAGGTTGGAGAGTTGGGAGGAGAATAAATTTTCTTTTAATTTTTAATTAAATAAATATTTTATAAATTAGTTTATAATAATTTATAATTTTTTACAGAAATTAGATGGAAACATTTTTAATTGGCTAACAGAGATAAACACAAGAATCAAATTGGCCAAATTAAAGACACATGGACTAAATTGATCCAATGACTAAAACACATGGACCATTTTAATAATTAAGCCATAATTTTTTGATATATTATTTGAAACAAATAATGATCAACTTGCAAATACATATTAAACAGTCTAATATATTTTTTAAGATAGACTATATATCCAAAGCACTTATGTAGCCCTTAATCCCCTAAATGATCAACACCAAAAAGACTATATTGCTCCTGCTTGTTTTTTTTTTGTTTTTTTTTCTCTCTCCAAAAGATAGAATTTATTATAATCGAATCTAAATGTTTACATCTTGTGCCAAATTATTAAATAAGAACTTAGGACCAATACAATCCCATACAAAGGAACGACTCTCTTTAAACACAAACTTAGCTACCGAGTGAGCAGCACGGTTACTCTCACTAAACACAAAGTCGAACGTCACCGACCTCAAACTTCGCGCTTGAGTCTCATTGTCACCAAGGATACATTCAAGGCTTTAATCATTGCTCCTGCTTGTTGGAATCATAAAGCAAATCTTTCCTAGCTTGTTTCTTTAATGTTTTTTCTCACAAAGAAAATGGTTATAAAAAAAAATTAAAATAAAAAAAACTTAAATTAGCAACACGTGCATGCGCAAACTATACTATATATAATATCCATGCAGTATAGTGCTAATCAAATAGACGGTTAATTGGTTTACTTCTTTGAGTAATAACTTAATTCAATTCTTGTACTAACAATTTTGCATATACGCATGGTCTTTTTAGTCAAAATGGTTTCATATATTAGTATAACTCCTCATTTTGGTTATTGAGATTGAAAATCAATAGAAGTGGTCCCTAAGTTTCATTTTCGTTCGTCCATGAAAGATCTCCTTTGAATTGAAGGTATTTTTCTCCAATTAACCCGTTCACTTGCTTTTCCATTTAACGGAGATTTTTCGCAGAATGATCAAAGTGAGGAGTTATGTCAATCTCTGTGAATACATCTATCGATTTTCAACGTCAAGTGCTAAAGTGAGGAGTTATGTCAATCTCATTAACCATTTTGGCTAAAAAAGCTATATGCATGAGTGAATTTTTTGAAAATTTACAAAAACATGGCCAAACGATACTATGTAGGTCGAGTTTGTACCTGTGTTTTGTGAAAATATGATCTAATACATGGCATCCCTAGCATGTTCTTTGTATATATGTATATACACCAAAGAATAATGCTTGGGAGATCAAATTTGTAGACAAAATTTTTAGATTAAATGATGTGTCACTAATAGGAAATAAGCATGTTAATCAACACTTAAATAATAATCAAATTATCAATTTCCATGTCATTTAGTTTACCAAATTTAGTCTATACATTTATTCCCTAGCATTACCCTATACAAAATATGTATTTATCGGAGTAATCAACGTAAAGGTGCTGCTAAAATTATTGAGGCTGCTCACCGCCTTGCTAGGCTTGCTCTTACATATTCCCTAGACTGCTTGTGATTTGAGGAACCACCGGATATCATTATATATGGATACTTTTTTTTTTATTTTTTTTTTTATCAGATTGTAATGCTTGATGGGGCTGGGATTCTCCTAGCTGCCTTCCGTCATATTTCCTTTTGTCTCCAATCAGTGAACTACTGCCGTTGCTTTTTTTTTTTTTTTTCCAAAAAAAAACTGATTCTACAGAAATTTTTTTTGGAAGAAACTTTGACCATTATATTTCATACTAAAGATTAACGGATAATCTAAATAAGTAACTGGATCTTGCGTTCTATAGTTTATGTGTGTTGAATGATTTTTGAGTGATGTCGAGCTAAGGAATAATGCTTACAGATTATTGGCAGATAACAATTATACATGCAGGTGTTAAATTGTTCATTTCCTTGTTCCCTTCATAAATTTGGGTGGGCAAGGAGCTGGACTATGAAAAATAAGTATACACATTACTGCTGCAACTTTATTCATAAACTAAGAAATAAAATTCAAAAGAAGAAATGTACGTAATTGTATAATATCTTTATTAATTTCTATATATAGTTGAATAAACATACAAACACAATAATGGTTCCCAACTTGTTTTGCTGACTTAGTTAAGAATATATCGTACGGAAGATCAGAACTGGTTGCGGGATGAAAATGTTTGCCCAAATCCCCAAGTGGAAGGAACAACATTAGAAAATACAAGTGCTCTTCCATCAACTAATGTGAGCTTAAAAGAGAGTCTCTGGTTTCGAAGGTCGATGCTGCTTTGCCAATTTGCACCCCAGTTCCTGTGCATGGGCAGCCACGTTCCTCTTCTCATCCTCGACCCTCTAATCCATGCAGCCTTCACGTCACCGCTTCCGCCGATGTTGGAGATCATCACCATGTTGAAACTTGACTGTCCCTTCAAGGTGAATCGGACTCCGCCTCTTCGTTTACACGATACCCTTTAGTTCATACCCACATTGCAAAGAGGATGCTCAAGGTTACTAATTAATTATAATATTCGACAATATGAAGTTGTTATTAACAGTCCAAAAATGTTATCATGCATTAATTCATATATATTTCTTATGAATGAGAAATACAAGATGACATTTTTGAAGTGCTAATAACATTTTTTATAATATATCAAATCATCATAATGATCAATAATGTATATTTGAATTATAATCTAACAATCAATATGAGGTTCTGACTACACTCAAGTTCGAATCTCCTCCTCCTTAGTTTATATTAGTTTAGTCTAGCATATTATATATATAATATTTAATGTTATTCATTAGACCTCAAGCATATATATATTCGTGAAATATAGTGCATGCATGTTGGCATTTTAATTTGGAATTTTGAATGGACAGGCTATAAAGTCGTGAATTATTATGTTGTGTAATAAATACATATTGGCCATATTGTTGCTACCTTCTGTAAACGACAGGAACTATGCCTTCATTGCCTTGTCGTGCAATACGAAGAAAAGCAGGCATGGACATGTCAAAGTGTTGGTGGGGAAAATTGCACCACCCTCCGTTGTTGTTTGGGGGGCAGAAATTGGTGGCGGAAACCGTCACAGAACGACCTTGAAGGCACCATTTTGGATCTGTGTTGTAGTTGCACATTACTTGGTAACAAGCCCCACACGCCTCGCCTCCTCTGAAAAGTGTGCTACTCAAGGCCGCTGTGTTCACTCCAAACCCCGCATGGATGGTATTGTCATAACCACAAGCACCACCTGCGTACACATATGATGTAAATCAACAATATTGCTATTAAGATTTTGTTTCTTTGAAACCAAGAACTATTGCATACGAATATTTCACAAACTCATATATCAACTAATTCGAGCATGTCACTTCGCAAAAGTTAATTGAAAAGTATAACTAAAACAAATTTGAAAATCTGAATAATGCGATTGTTATTGACACTCCTAAAACATATTTGGTACAAAAAATGTGAGGTGACAAGGGGCATTTTTTAAAAACATAATTAAAAAAAATTAATAAAAAACATATTATCAGCACTCTAGAAAATAACTCTAAAAAAACAAGAAATTAGCTAGTAAAGTTACACAAAGAGTAAGCTAGGTACACCAACTTATTAGACTAAATTTGCAAATTATGTGATATGTCACCAATAAAAAAATAAGCACGTGAATCAACACTTAAGTAGTAATATAATTAGGGGTGTGCTATCTACACACCCCTTTTTACTTCTCACACACCCCTATTACTTTTTATCTGTTAGATCTTTTTCAATTCATTCGATCCGACGGCCGAAATCCAAAAAGGTGTGAGAGAAGTAAAAATGGGTGTGTGGATATCACATCCCTATAATTATCAACAACCACGTCATATGGTTTACAAAATTTAGTCTAAATAGCTAATCTCCCAGAATTAAAGTGACTTACCAAGTGTAGCAGGGTCCTGGCTGGTCCCATAGAAAGTTGCATGACCACTAAACCATCCATTGGCTTCAACATTGGTGATAACCAACAAGAAAACATGCCAGAAAAGAGCACAAGAAACTGCAAGACTACGCCCCATTTTGATTTTCTCTCTAAAACACACAAATGTAATTTGCCAAATTTGTTCCCAGACAAACTCTCAAGTACCTTAAAATATATCTTGGAGAAGCAGCTTCCATTTAGTATTTATAGACTGATGAAAAAAGGATTGTCGGTGACTAAAATAAAAATAAAATGCAAATTAGCAATAATGCATGCATGATCTCGTATTTTACAAAAATCAGTATTTGCAAAGGATACGCGTTTTCCCACGTCCTATGAAGTACGGAAAGACATGTACGGTAGAGGAACTGACAGTTTTGAGACATGGAAGAGCAAGTGCATGTGACGGCAGCTAAGTAATGTGCGATCTGCTGTTTTTTCAGAGTAACGTGTCGGTGATTTTGTTGGGCATTGGAAGATCAATGAATTGATACGATGATCAAATTCAAGTGCTATATGAACATGCACGAAGCTAGCAAATCTGAGTTTCCATTTACTTAATACGAACTCAAATAAACGACACGATCAATATGCTACTAAACCGAACAATGAACATATTTTGGTGGCGACTTCAAATCAGTTGGATTAATTTAATAGAAAATTAGATTATAATCTGTAAATAAGATCTATTTTTCATTAAAGTTGGGTGTAAGATTAAATACTGATTTTGGTACTCTGAACATGTTTTGTTTTGTTTTATTTTATTTTTAGTATTATAGATAGAAGATTTTTACTTAATGTGTATTCAATATGGGTTCAAAAATTGCTTAAGTGGTAACAATACATATATGTTTATATGCACGTATATATATATATATATATATATATATATATATATATATATATATATATATATATGCATACATAATTTGTGTACGTATGCATGTGTGCATAAATGACACACCCCGATCCAGAAACCGAGGCGTGCCGGCCGTCACGTGTGAGTGACGTAGCCGTGTGCGTCAGCGGAAGCGAATTTGGTATGAAGTGCAGTAGTGAAAATTAAGTTTATAATATACATATGATACAGAGCCAATCCTAGGTGCAGTCAAGTTAAAACAAACGTTACAACTGTGAAAGAAATCCTACATAAGTGGTGGTAGTCTGTCAGAACTGCCTTAGCGCCTCGCTAAACATCCACGACGTCGCTACCTAGTACCTGGAGGGGCGCAAAACATAAAAGGTGAGTGGGCAAAAACAAAGTTTTCCAAAACCATTTCATAATTCCATAAATAACCCCTCGCTGTAAATCAGTATAATTTTCCCATAAAATAGTACGTACATAAACGTATATATGAAAACATCGTTTGCATATCACAACTCATCATCAAGCTCAAGATTAGGCCATATCAAACATACTCAATCCCTATCAATCATTATCATTATCATCATCCTGCACACGAGTCGGAACCACCTATTGTGGTCTGTACGACAGGCTAGGTGTATAATATTACGCTCTGTGCTACGATCACGTGAAGGCTGTGCGACGAATCGCGGGTCACCAACGAGTCGGAACCACCTATTGTGGTCTGTACGACAGGCTAGGCACCTATCTTGGATCCAAGTTGAGCGTACGGTGCGTGAGGTGAACGATCACGTGAAGGCTAGGCCCTACTCTGGCGGAGCACAACACCCGAGGTGCAGGTGATTAACTAATCACAATATAACATTATTTCAAGCACTACCACAGTACTTACCTGGCCGTCCTCGGCGTCAGTGCATACTGAATGCAATCGTAATCATATTCATATACTATAGTAGACATACGACATGGCAATCTAATTATCACATCCAAACAATTCGTAATTCAATCAGTTTACATTTCTGGGAAAAACGTCATATATATATATACTGAAAACAAAAGCCCACTCACTGGTATGTCGACGGGTCGTATCCCCCGAGCCTAGTGTGACTGCGCTCGTCCGTCGGATACGTCTCACCTATACGTGAATTAATCGCAAAACCGTCAATAACAACACATACACGACCTACGTAAATAACTTTTCATACGAAGGTCAATTTTGGCATTTGAATATACCAACGCGACCTACACGACGTCACGATCGTCGTGATATTTTTAAAATAATTTTTGGACTGCTCACGCGCCAGGAATAGCACGGACAGACGCGCCCCCACGCGCTGTCACGTGCTGTGCACGCGCCAGGGAATATTCCCTAACAGTAAAGGAATATTCCGTTGGAATATTCCGTTAACTTCTAACGGCGTCAGTTAACGGCGTTAGTTAACGGCGTTGGAATATTCCGTCAACTTTGACGGAATATTCCGTCACCCCCTACCTCAGGTCGCCGGCCGGACTGGTTTTTCCGGCGACCGTCGCCGGCGCCGGCGACCGATTCCGGCCAAACTTCAAATCCTCCTATCTTCTTCGTTTTTCATCCTTTTTCACTCGTTTTTCTTCCTACATGCTCTAAATTCAATATAGAACATGTTTAGAAACTCAAATACCTTGAAAAATGGCTGGAAATTCCTCGGGGAATCCTTCCAATTTCGGCCAACTTCGAAACCACCACCTCCGACGTCCAAACTTTGCAAACTGGGTACTCCGAGGTTCGTGGGAATGTTTTAGGACTTGTGGTGATCTTTGTTTCACCTAAAACGATCCAAAACAAAAGTATATGAATAGTACCCTAAATTCAAATCACGGGTTCGAGTTGTTTTCGTGGATTTCAAGGTTTAAGATCAATATGTACGAGTTCACCAAGGTCTAAGGAACTTGAATAAGCTTACCTGAAGCTTGAATCGAGTCGAGATCGTTTGTGTGTGTGTGTGTCCGTAGGGAGGAGTCGAGAGAAGTGAGAGAGAGTTTGAGAACGAGAGAGATAAGGAAGAACAGAAAAAGAAATAGGATTAGGTTTGGCACGTGTGTGCGTGCATGTATAGGGACAGGTGTCCCACTTAGGTTTAAGGATTTAGGACACCCCAAAAACCCAATTCCGTGTCCAAACGTACCCGTTCACGTAATTGAGGGCACAATCGTAATTTCACATCGAACGTATAAAAATTCGGGACGGGATGTCACAACCTACCCTCCTTAATAAAATTTCGTCCTCGAAATTTACATAACACAAGTAAACACTAATAAACATAAAATAAGCGTGGATACATAACTCTTATTCGCTCCTCTAACTCCCAAGTAGCCTCCTCAACCGAGTGATTTCGCCACAACACTTTTACTAACCGAACCGTCTTGTTCCGTAGAACCTTATCCTTCCAGTCTAGGATAGTCACCGGCTCCTCCTCGTACGTCAGATCAGGACTAACTTCTAACTGCTGCGGAGGTAGCACGTGAGACGGATCAGCAACGTAATGACGTAGCATCGAAACGTGAAACACGTTATGAACTCTGGATAGCTCTGAAGGCAACTCGAGTCTATACGCCACTTCACCTATCCGCTCGGTGATTAGATAGGGTCCGATATACCTGGGACTCAGCTTCCCCTTCTTACCGAACCGTACAACTCCTTTCCACGGCGACAACTTCAGGAACACCCAATCGCCTACCACGTAAACCCGATCAGTGGCGTGTCTATCGGCTAAGCTCTTCTGGCGATCCTGGGCCACTTTTAGATTAGACTTGATTACCTGGATGTTCTGAGTCGTCTCGTCAACTATCTCTGGACCTTCAAGTACTCTCTCGCCGACTTCCGACCAACATAGGGGCGTACGACAAGTTCGTCCGTACAACGCTTCGAATGGTGACATTCCGATGCTCGAATGGTAACTGTTGTTGTACGCGAACTCCATCAGATCCAAGTGTAGATGCCATGCATCACCAAACTGTAGTACGGAAGATCGTAACATATCCTCGAGCGTCTGGATGGTCCTCTCAGATTGTCCGTCCGTCTGTGGATGATAAGCCGTACTATACAATAGCCTCGTGCCGAGGGCTTCCTGGAATGCTGTCCAGAACTTGGATGTGAATCTCGGATCTCGATCTGAGATAATGCTGACTGGCACGCCATGATACTTGACGATCTTCGATACGAAAAGCTCAGCTAATCGTGGTAGAGAAAACTTCTCTCGAACCAGAATGAAATGCGCAGATTTCGTAAGCCGATCAACTATTACCTAAACACCGTCGTAACCATTCAGTGTACGGGGTAACTTATAGACGAAATCCATGGTGATGTTCTCCCATTTCCACTGAGGAACGGGAAGCGGTTGCATTCGTCCGAACGGTTTCTTCCTTTCGGCTTTAACCTGCTGGCAAATAAGACATCTGCTCACATACTCGGCAATCTCCCTCTTCATACCAGGCCAATAGTAGAATGGTCGAATAGTATGATACATCTTGGTACTGCCCGGATGCATCGCATAAGCTGAGACGTGTGCCTCATCGAGAATCGCCTTCTTTAACTCTGCGTCGTTTGGTACGTACATTCTATTTCCTTGCATGAGCATACCGTCGGTTTCTCGAATCCGCAGATCGATCTTTTTACCTTCACCCCTCAGTCGAATCAACTCTTGAGTCTCCGCGTCATTCAACTGAGTCTCGAGAATACGATCAATCAGAATCGGTCTGACCTGGAAGTGAGCAAGTAATGCTTTCCCTCGATTCTTTGCCTCCGAACAATCAATCTCTAATCCGACTCCGGTCGACCTCAGCTCGGCCAACAACGGAGCACGGCTCGCGTATATAGCATCCACTCGACCCTGAGACTTCCGGCTAAGTGCGTCAGCTACTACGTTTGCACGACCCGGATGATACTCAATCGTGCAATCATAATCACTCAGCAACTCCATCCACCTTCGCTGGCGGAGGTTCAGGTCTCTCTGGGTGAACAAGTATTGGAGGCTCTTGTGGTCTGTAAAGATCTTACACTTCTCACCGTAGAGGTAATGTCTCCAGATCTTTAACGCAAATATAATCGCCGCCAACTCAAGATCATGAGTAGGGTAGTTCATCTCGTGCAATTTCAGCTGCCTCGATGCGTAGGCGATCACCCTACCATGTTGCATCAACACGCAACCCAGGCCATTCAATGATGCGTCACTATAGACCTCGAAGTTACCACTATCGTCTGGAAGTGCTAGCACCGGAGCATGAGTAAGACAATGTTTTAGCTGCTGAAAGCTCCGTTCGCAGCTATCATCCCACTCAAATCGAACATCCTTCCTGGTTAACTTCGTAAGAGGTAACGCAATTACTGAGAAGTCTTGCACGAACCGTCGATAGTAGCCTGCTAATCCGAGGAAACTCCGTACCTCAGAAACAGTTCGTGGCTGTTCCCAATTCTCCACCGCTGCTATCTTCTGGGAATCCACCTGAATACCCTGTGCTGAGATAACGTGTCCCAAAAATGCCACTTGATCTAACCAGAATTGGCATTTACTGAACTTAGCGTATAATCGATGCTCCCTCAGCTTCTTCAGCACTAATGAAAGATGTCGCATGTGATCTGACTTCGATTTAGAGTACACCAGAATGTCATCGATGAATACAATGACGAACCGATCCAAATACGGCTGAAATACTCGGTTCATCAAATCCATAAAGGCAGCTGGAGCGTTAGTCAAACCGAATGGCATGACTAAGAACTCGTAGTGCCCATATCTGGTTCGGAACGCCGTCTTCGGAACATCCTCGCCCTTAATCTTCAGCTGGTGGTAGCCAGATCGTAGATCAATCTTCGAAAATACACAAGTTCCTCGCAGCTGATCGAACAAATCGTCAATACGAGGTAATGGATAACGGTTTTTAATCGTTACCCGATTCAGCTGTCGATAGTCGATACACAACCGTAAAGTACCATCCTTCTTACGCACGAACAATACTGGAGCTCCCCAAGGTGAAATACTCGGCTGTATAAAACCCTGGTCTAACAGCTCCTGTAACTGAATCTTTAACTCTCGCAACTCAGCGGGAGCCATTCGATAGGGAGTCAGAGATATAGGGTCTGTACCTGGCAATAAGTCGATAGAGAACTCCACATCTCGATCCGGTGGCAAGCCTGGCAAATCGTCAGGAAATACGTCGGAAAAGTGCCTGACCACCTTCACATCCTCCAAACTGACAGGAGCACTATCGTTCAATACCACGTGAGCCAGATACCCCTGACAACCCTTCTGCAACAATTTCGTAGCTCGCACGGCTGAAATAATGCCGTGCCTAACATTACTACGTTCGCCAGTGAATGTGACCACAGGTAACCCCGGCCGATGAAACGTAACTCTCTTCTCGTAACAATCTATGTTGGCTCGATGAAAATGTAGCCAATCTGTGCCCAATATCACATCAAACTCAACAATATCCAACGGAATAAGATCAGCGGGCATCATCACATCCTCAATCAACACGGGGCACCCTGGGTACATCCGACTGACCAGACATGTCTCTCCCCTAGGCATCGACACTTCTAACTCAAATACGAGGGGTGCAGACTCAGGTTGAGTCAATTGGGCAAATGAGTAAGAAATGACCGAATGAGTAGCACCGCAATCTATCAACACTCTAGCGAAATGACCAAGTACATTTAACTTACCCGTTATCAGATCCGGGTTATTCTGGACGTCATGCGCTGTGAGGTTATGAATACGGCCCTGCGGCTGCTGTCGACCACCGCGACCTCTGTTCGGCTGACCAGGTCGTCCAGGCACACCACGACTAGATCCCGCAGGATTAGGCTGTCTAGATGATCCTGCACTGCTAGAAGTAGCCTCCCCCTGCTGTGGCTGCACTCCCGAATACCACTGCTGTCCGCCGGCAGGATAAGAAGGATATGAAGTATACCCTCCAGGATACGGAGCGTAGCTACTCTGAGAACCGCCTGAATAGTACGGATCCTGATGATATGGGTACGGTGCGGGAGTATAAGGAGCAACGTCACCCTGATAATGATAAGTACCACCACGACTCGGCTGACCATATCCACCAGGAGGTGGGACCTGCTGGATAGGAACCGGTGGTGGTAACGCAAATAGTGGAGGTCTCGGCTGACTCTGCGGGCAATTCGCTGCGCGATGACCCTGCTGTCCACATGTAAAACATCCACGAGCGCCCTGCCTGCACTCGCCATAATGCCGACTGTTGCACCTCCGACAGAACGGCACATAAGGACCACTAGCATCTCGCTGCCTCTGGAAACGCTGACCTCCGGCGAATCCACCCCATCTCCTCTGACCCGGGGAACTCACACCCCCACTCGAGGAAGAACTCGAGCTAATACCACTTCTCTTGAAACTCTGGGTCCTCCGAGGCCCCTGTGATGCCACTCCTTTACCCTTGTCGTCTCTCCTCGGTTCTTCTTTCCCTTCCTCGTTGTCGCTATCACTCGGCAGATTCTCTGAATCCTCTATCTGCACCAAGACCGCGTAGAAGTCGTGATAGGTCTCGCAGTGCCTCGTAGTCGCCATCGTGCGCCATTTCTTCTGAGTGCCCAGCTTGAATCTCCGAAGCATCTCGGCCTGATTCCTAGCAACCTCAGGGTGGTAGCGAGAAAGATCAGTGAACCTCCTGTAGTACTCGTTCGCTGACATCTTCTTCTGCTTCAGGCTCGTAAATTCTTGTTTCTTGCGGTCAAGATAGGCGTCTGGAATAAATCGCTCATAGAATTGCTGTCTGAACACCTCCCAGTCCTTGGCCTCTTCTGGTGGCATCCTGTCAGCCAGCTGTTCCCACCAAGTGGCAGGTTCCTTTCCCATAAACCAAGTCGCAGTCTCGACCCAAGTTCCTGCAGCTAGATTACCCTGACTATGTAATATTCGGAAAGTCCGCTCTATCTGCAGAAACCAACGCTCGGCACCTTCGTGTCCCTCGTCACCCTCATATCTCGGTAACCTCAAATTATGCGCACTCTCAAGAGGGGTCCTATGGGAAGGACGAAGGGTAGACTGAATAGCATGAGCAATAACATCTCCCAACTGAGAAAGGTCGGGAAAACTAGGATCAACAGGTGGACGTGGCTCTCGTCGAGGCGGCATCGTTCTGACAGAAACACCAAAAGATTTAGAATCTTTACAACTGCACAGAACTACAAAAACTAGGCTCTGATACCAAGTTGACACACCCCGATCCAGAAACCGAGGCGTGCCGGCCGTCACGTGTGAGTGACGTAGCCGTGTGCGTCAGCGGAAGCGAATTTGGTATGAAGTGCAGTAGTGAAAATTAAGTTTATAATATACATATGATACAGAGCCAATCCTAGGTGCAGTCAAGTTAAAACAAACGTTACAACTGTGAAAGAAATCCTACATAAGTGGTGGTAGTCTGTCAGAACTGCCTTAGCGCCTCGCTAAACATCCACGACGTCGCTACCTAGTACCTGGAGGGGCGCAAAACATAAAAGGTGAGTGGGCAAAAACAAAGTTTTCCAAAACCATTTCATAATTCCATAAATAACCCCTCGCTGTAAATCAGTATAATTTTCCCAGAAAATAGTACGTACATAAACGTATATATGAAAACATCGTTTGCATATCACAACTCATCATCAAGCTCAAGATTAGGCCATATCAAACATACTCAATCCCTATCAATCATTATCATTATCATCATCCTGCACACGAGTCGGAACCACCTATTGTGGTCTGTACGACAGGCTAGGTGTATAATATTACGCTCTGTGCTACGATCACGTGAAGGCTGTGCGACGAATCGCGGGTCACCAACGAGTCGGAACCACCTATTGTGGTCTGTACGACAGGCTAGGCACCTATCTTGGATCCAAGTTGAGCGTACGGTGCGTGAGGTGAACGATCACGTGAAGGCTAGGCCCTACTCTGGCGGAGCACAACACCCGAGGTGCAGGTGATTAACTAATCACAATATAACATTATTTCAAGCACTACCACAGTACTTACCTGGCCGTCCTCGGCGTCAGTGCATACTGAATGCAATCGTAATCATATTCATATACTATAGTAGACATACGACATGGCAATCTAATTATCACATCCAAACAATTCGTAATTCAATCAGTTTACATTTCTGGGAAAAACGTCATATATATATATACTGAAAACAAAAGCCCACTCACTGGTATGTCGACGGGTCGTATCCCCCGAGCCTAGTGTGACTGCGCTCGTCCGTCGGATACGTCTCACCTATACGTGAATTAATCGCAAAACCGTCAATAACAACACATACACGACCTACGTAAATAACTTTTCATACGAAGGTCAATTTTGGCATTTGAATATACCAACGCGACCTACACGACGTCACGATCGTCGTGATATTTTTAAAATAATTTTTGGACTGCTCACGCGCCAGGAATAGCACGGACAGACGCGCCCCCACGCGCTGTCACGTGCTGTGCACGCGCCAGGGAATATTCCCTAACAGTAAAGGAATATTCCGTTGGAATATTCCGTTAACTTCTAACGGCGTCAGTTAACGGCGTTAGTTAACGGCGTTGGAATATTCCGTCAACTTTGACGGAATATTCCGTCACCCCCTACCTCAGGTCGCCGGCCGGACTGGTTTTTCCGGCGACCGTCGCCGGCGCCGGCGACCGATTCCGGCCAAACTTCAAATCCTCCTATCTTCTTCGTTTTTCATCCTTTTTCACTCGTTTTTCTTCCTACATGCTCTAAATTCAATATAGAACATGTTTAGAAACTCAAATACCTTGAAAAATGGCTGGAAATTCCTCGGGGAATCCTTCCAATTTCGGCCAACTTCGAAACCACCACCTCCGACGTCCAAACTTTGCAAACTGGGTACTCCGAGGTTCGTGGGAATGTTTTAGGACTTGTGGTGATCTTTGTTTCACCTAAAACGATCCAAAACAAAAGTATATGAATAGTACCCTAAATTCAAATCACGGGTTCGAGTTGTTTTCGTGGATTTCAAGGTTTAAGATCAATATGTACGAGTTCACCAAGGTCTAAGGAACTTGAATAAGCTTACCTGAAGCTTGAATCGAGTCGAGATCGTTTGTGTGTGTGTGTGTCCGTAGGGAGGAGTCGAGAGAAGTGAGAGAGAGTTTGAGAACGAGAGAGATAAGGAAGAACAGAAAAAGAAATAGGATTAGGGTTGGCACGTGTGTGCGTGCATGTATAGGGACAGGTGTCCCACTTAGGTTTAAGGATTTAGGACACCCCAAAAACCCAATTCCGTGTCCAAACGTACCCGTTCACGTAATTGAGGGCACAATCGTAATTTCACATCGAACGTATAAAAATTCGGGACGGGATGTCACAATAAATATATATTTATGTACCGATATATATGTACCTATATATACATTTGTGTACCTATACATATGAACCTATGTATATATGTGTACCTATATATATGCACCTATACATACATTTGTGTACCTATACATATGAACCTATGTATATATGTGTACCTATATATATGCACCTATGTATATATTCATATACCTTTATAATATATATTGTTTATTGTGTCTGCATATTAATTTATTTGTTTGGTTTTGTGATTGTCTGTATAAATTTTTATATAGTTTAATTCTCATTAGCAAAATAACTTAAAAAGTCTTCCATTTTAAATTATTAAATTTGATATGTAGAAATAAAAATTCCTATTTTAAGGCCTTATATATTGATGATTAAATTAGGAATTTTAGGAAAAAAATTTGAAAATAATAAAAGTGGGCATGGGTATTTAATATGATTGATTATGACTTTTAAAATTAGGGACTTAAACTAGAATTATAAAAAGCATCCCAGTTATAATGAAAAAATAATCTTCTTTAGGTTCTTAAGTCTAAATGCCCTTTAATTTAAATGTGTTTATACTTTGATATGTAATTGTTGAGACACTCTTTTTAACCATGTGGCAGAGTTATGAATTCTTTCAAAGATGATCAATTTTACCTATGAGATGAAAGCATGACTAATAAGAAAAACTCATAAAAATACAAATATATAGTGTTTCATAAAGCAATATAATATCGTTACAATTATTTTCAATAAGTTTTCATAATTTGAAATCTTCTCGTAATTACATCATTATCAAATAATCAACTATATCTTTCACTATTCAAAAAAGAATTTCAAAGATGGGAGTCTTGATGTCATGGAGGTACCGACGGCATTTGCGAAATGGGGGCCGGAATAGTCTGAATAGGAGAGGGCTTAAAAGTTAATTTAGTAATGAATAGTTTAGCTGTTAGGTTACTAAATATTGTAATAGTTTTAAGGGATTTCATTATCAATAGTCCTTTATGTTTTGACAACTCATTAATTTGAACTTTTATGTTTCAAACTCATTAAATTTGTCCCTAATTTGTTGCTTTAGTCATCAAGTTGTCCTTGCCCTCTCACTCCATTAAAAAATCCGTTCGTGTGTTGATGTAGCACCCATTTGAGTCCCACAAAGCCAATCAAGTGATCCACATGTATATACGTGTGAGAGCAATATTTGATAGATATTATTCAATACCAATATGTCAATATAAAGTTGATATTAAGTACCAATACCATACTTGGAGTTATTGTGAGTACTCTCATAGGTCGTTTTCAACCCACTTGTAACACAACACAAACCTTAATCATACAATAAAAATGGACAACTCTTAAAACAACCTGCACTCAAGTTTCTTATTGTCAACCACTTAGGCCTCGTTTGGCAGCTCGCACTGTACTGACTATTCTAATTAGATAAGATAATATGTGCATTGGACAGTACTGACAAAATCAGTTAGGTGTTTGGTGCAATTGTTACAAAGTCAAAATACAAGAGAGTGAGAGAGGAAAAAATGGGGAATTGCAGAAAATGTAAGAGATTGAAGATGAACCAGGCGTGGCCCAGATGCAATTGGGTGTGTCAGTCGGCGGGAATAAGGGGTATGGGCTGGATTTGGGTTAGAGAGAGATAAAGGAGGGAGAAAGAGCAGTTGCTTGGAAGAAGATGAAAATCAGAAAACGCGCAAGCCTCTCCCTGTTTCTAATTCAGGGCGTTGAAGACCCGACTAATTATCCTTAGCTTTTGGACGGTATTATCTAGCGGGTGTGAGTTGTATTAAACTGGTAGAACCGGGTTACTTAAGCAGGTGACTATTTAATACATAGTGTACCGGCACTATGTCCTGTATGATTAATTCTATCCAGTGCTATATACGGTTTGCCAAATGAAGCTTAAATATAGAAGCTTAACCGACTGATCACGTGCTTTTGGTTTCTTGGCCCAGTTTGTTTTAGCTAAAAAGTTTGTTTGAAAAGTGTTTTTAAAATGACACACTTTTAATTAACTTTGACAAAAATAGTTAAAGTGCCTATAGATTAAAAAATAACACTTATAGCACTTTATAGAAGACGTCCTATAAGCTTCAAATTGAAACACACTGGGCCAGTTTGGGATTGCTGTGTTTTTTTAATAAATTATTTATACAGTGCTTTAAGAATAATCAGCTGTAAAATAAAATAGTTGAACGTTTGATAAACTGTATTTTTAAAAGTGGTGTGAGTATAAAAAACAATGTAAAAGTAGTGTCTAGAAGGATAAATAATGTCATTGTTTAAAATTAATGAGCTTATTACATAAATTAAAAATATTTTAAAGGCTAAACTCTACTTTTATTAAAGCTGCTTTTAAAAGTAAGCAACATATTTTAATTTTACCAAATACTTTTTTACATTGCTTTTAAAATTTAAAAAAAAAAATACAATACCAAACTAAGCCTTATAGAAAGTGCTTTCTGTTATAAAGTAATTAAAATGGATGGCCACCTATCCCACTACCAATCCACCATTTATCCCACTACTTGTTTTTAATGCTTATGCTTTGCTATAAATCAAAGAAGAGTTTCATAATTGAAAGGGTTGATGGGTTGGGATAGAAGTCATACGGGAGAGAGGGAAGAAAGGAAGAGGAAGAGAGAGAGGAAGAAGAGAGAAAAGAAAGGAAAGAGAAAGGAGAGAATAAGAGAGGGTTATCTTTGTACTCCTATTATTCCATATTATAAATGAAAGCACTGCTGCTGCCCCGAGGATGTACTCCAGTCACACTGACTGTAGAGGAACCTCGTAAATTTTATGTCTTGTTTATTTATTCCACTGCACACATCGTCGATTTTACAACACGTTATCAGCACGAGAAGCTCTCGTGTCAGTGGAAAGCACAACGCCACAAATCTTGTTCACCTATGTCGCCTGGAATCTCACAGATAAGAAATTTTTTTCATTTCATCTTAAAATATTTGTACTACTGATTTTCTTGAAGCAAATATGTATATGTTGTTGTATAACTGTATATCATCATTTGCATAAGCAAAATGGTACGGACTCAAAATCCGTAGAAAATCTAATAGCCATGGAAACAGCCTCGGAACTCCAACTTGCAGACCTCGGATTGAAAAAATTTCTTCTTGAAAGTTGTCCGTCCGCTCAGTACCTACAACATATCAAAATTTCAGAATTTTTCAACGGTTCGATCGTCGCAGATGTCTGAAATACCAAACCAGTTTCCAATTTCCGCAGAAAACTGGACAGCCATCTTATGAGTACCAAAACGCCATTTTCAGTTGCTCAGATTGAAACCGTTTCTTCACAAAAGTTGTTTGGTATCCTCTTATCCATATCATACTAAAATTTGAGCTAAATCTAACGGTTTGATCTTCTTATAAGTGGCAGACAAAGAAAAGGTTTTGGAATGGTGAGTTGCACCATTTGAAAAGAAAAGAAAATTGATGGAAACTTAATCATCACCCTTTTCTATTATTGCTTTATTTATGTGAATGATGTTGGTTTAAAATCCATTCACAAGTTTTATTTACTTTAAAGCAATTTATTTATCATGGACGGTTTTACCGCCTACTGCTTTAAGTTTTGATTTATGTGAATGGTGTTAGTTTAAAATTCATTCACAAGTTTTATTTACTTTAAAGCAATTTCTTCTTGAAAGTTGTCCGTCCGCTCAGTGCCACAACTTAATTGTAATAAAAGCCATGAGAGTACCAATTCTTAGGCAATTAAATAAGGACTAGAAATTCCTTGATGTATGTAAATGATAATATAATGCATATTTGCTGGAGAGCTTTCATCTCGAAGTTTTGATGATTATTGCATGACATTGGGCATTGATGTTGAACACCATGTTCCTCATGTCCGTACTCAAAATGGTTTAGCAGAAGCATTTATTAAACGGATGCAATTGATTACCCGTACTCTGCTCATGAAAATGAAATTGCCAAGTTTTCTACATGGAGACATGCCATGTTACATGATACATTATTAGCTTGGTTGAGACATGTTGCCAACCACTAATACTTCTCAGTATAACTCGTGTTTGGGCACTAATTAAAGATTACACGTTTACGAGTTTTTGGTTATGTTATCTATGTGCCTATTGCAATGCCACAAACGTATTAAAATGAGGCATCATTGCAAATTAAGAATTTATGTTGGATTTGATTTATCATCCATCATTCAATATTTTGAACCCTTAACTGGGGATATATTTACCGCATGATTTGCGGACTATAATTTTAATAATACAGTTTTCCCATCATTAGGGGGAGAAAATAACATCGTTGTAGAAGAATGATGAGAAAATACCGTTCCAGAAGAACGAAGAGAATTTGTCTTATTTTGATTCACGAAGAAATCAATGAGAAAATGAAGTAAGAATAATTGAATGATGTAACAAAAGGGATGAAATCACATATACTTGCTGCAAATGTGCCTACAAGAATTGATGTCCCTATTGGACAAAATAATGTGGCAGCAAATGATTTATCTGTTGCACGCCTGAAGCGTGGCAAACCCTTAGACTCAAAAGGTTCAGTCTTTCGAAAGAAGAAGAATATGGCACTACTGAACTATTGCATTCCCGAAACATAACTGTTGCATGCCGGAAGCATGACAGTTGTCGCATGGATACACGTCCCAGAAAGGACAATCCGCGGACATGGAAATTTTGATGTCTCATGCATGAAGCATGATAGACGTATAGACTTCAATAACTCAACTCCCGGAAGTGGAGATTAAAATCCAAGCTCTATAACGCTCAAGAAGAGGTTATGATCCGCATTCTCTAAATTATGGCTATCCTGGAAGAGATAGTGTAATGCCCTTGAATAGGCAATGGATATCCAAAGAAATGAAAAGTTTTTTTATGCATGCGCATGCACATGAGAATATGGGATCACGAATTGATGATAACCAATGGTAAATTTGGTTTTTATAAGTAGCTACTAAATTTCATCAATAAGCTGTGTTGATAATGAGTCACGTTCTTTTGTTCGTCGACGAAAGGAAAAATTATTGGCAAAAATGGAGAAAGGCAATTCCATTACAATCTTGTAAGAACGTGGAAAAATGGATCTATATATATTTGAATATAATACAAATAGCCAAAAGATGTTGAACCAAAGAGGTTACATATGAGCATTTGTAATACAGTGAATTACACTCACATGATATGACACAAGGTTACTAATTGAAACCTGAACAGCTAGCTCGTCCGACCGCTTGGATCATCCTATTGTCCCTTGGAGTGAGCAGATTTCTGGCTATCACCGTAGCGGTGATTTCATTCCTCATCATTGTGTCCCCGACTGTAAGAGGACCATTGGGGGATATGAAGGACGGATTCCAAATATTGTTTGGAGAAGACGAGTCATCATCTTCTCCGACATTCAAGTTAAGGCGACGGTCGG
Source organism: Crataegus laevigata (assembly GCA_963580275.1). Taxonomy (NCBI): domain Eukaryota; kingdom Viridiplantae; phylum Streptophyta; class Magnoliopsida; order Rosales; family Rosaceae; genus Crataegus; species Crataegus laevigata. Next base: position 7,178,822 of record OY756946.1, on the reverse strand, counting down.
AAGGGCAAGACATTTTTTTTTAAGAAGGTGTTGAGGAGGAAGAGTTCAGAAAGATTAAGATTGCAGAAATGCAAGAATGGAGTGTTTACAGAAGGGAGTTCAAGTGTGAGGTGAAACAAAATTCGTGCCTCTATAAAAAGAAGCAAATCAAAGAGGCGCTCCTCAGAGATCGAAGAGAAGCTCCTCGCAGATCGAAGAGACAGCCGGACACCTTTCTCAAAAGCTGGATGCTCTTTTCTCAAAGGCCGGATCCCTGTCTCAAAAGAGCCATTCCTCTATCAAAAGTCGGAATTGCTCAGCATCACGAGGCGATTAGCTTTCCCAGTTTATCGTCACTCGTCACATGCACTGTCAGCTTTGCGGAAATTACGGGCAGCTTTGTCAGAAAGCGCGTAACTGGTACTGTTCATCCATCCACCGGCTGCCGACAAATAGTGCGAGAATAGTTCCGGTTGTGAAGAAAAAAAATTTCTATAAGTTCTACCTTCGCCTTCCACAGCAAAGACACACCTTCTCCACCTTTCTTCCTTTCTTCATCTCCGAGAATGTATTCTCAAAGAAAGCTTTCGAGTTACTCAGTGTTCTTCATTCCTTGGAACACCCCAGAAAACAAATCTTCGAAAGCAAAAGTATTTCATATCATGAAGGTTAAAAGCAAAAGTATCTCATATCACGCTTTCTCCTCACCTTCATCTGAAGAACATGGAGAAAGTGAGATCCTGATTGCTTACCTAGTCTTGCTCTCGAGTACTCATCTCAAACCCCTCCCAGCCCACTTCAAAAATAAACCTGTGTAGAGGTACTTCTTAAAAAACAAAAGTATCTCACAGACGAAGCAGGAGGAGTCTGAGTTGCATCCAGATGAAAGCAGAGTCCGAGATCAAACTTCCGATCTGGAACTGATTGTCTCGTAACCTTTGCTTGTTTGTTTCTCTAGCATTGCTCTCGAGTACTCATCTTCAACTGTCTTCAAGGTCATGAATTCCACGGACTACTTGAAGCATGTGGAGACAACGTGCTAATTCATCCTCAACTAAGCTGAGGAGCACTTGCAAGAAGAAGGCCCTCCAGCCCAGTTCAAGAATAAGCCTGTGGAAAGTTAACTACTAGTAAAGCAACTCTGTTGGCAACTCTTCTCGCTAAGAGATCGAAACAGAATGATCAACGATCAGCCTAAATGATTTGAAATCAGGGGGAGATACTCATCAGGGGGAGCATCAAAAAACAAATCAAGATTTTAACGAGTCAATCAAAGACTTGTGGCCATCCAAGGGGGAGTGTTATAAAGTAATTAAAATGGATGGCCACCTATCCCACTACCAATCCACCATTTATCCCACTACTTGTTTTTAATGCTTATGCTTTGCTATAAATCAAAGAAGAGTTTCATAATTGAAAGGGTTGATGGGTTGGGATAGAAGTCATACGGGAGAGAGGGAAGAAAGGAAGAGGAAGAGAGAGAGGAAGAAGAGAGAAAAGAAAGGAAAGAGAAAGGAGAGAATAAGAGAGGGTTATCTTTGTACTCCTATTATTCCAGATTATAAATGAAAGCACTGCTGCTGCCCCGAGGATGTACTCCAGTCACACTGACTGTAGAGGAACCTCGTAAATTTTATGTCTTGTTTATTTATTCCACTGCACACATCGTCGATTTTACAACACTTTCGAGCATGCTTCTGCCTTTTTTGGGCTGGCCCCTAAATGCGCCCAAAAAAAAGAAGTAACATCCTGTATAATACTAGTAAAACACCAGTTTAACATAGAGAAAAAATATATATACACATAAATATAAATGTCACAATAGTTGTTTCTGCAAAATCTCTACCAGCATATTGTGAATATATTCTGTATGATGGTCATTTCTTACATCTGTACAGAGTGAGGCTATATAAAGAATGTGTTCAGAACAAGAGAAGGCACAACATAAAACAGCAGAAAAGAAAGAATGTGACTCTATTGAGAGATTTGTCAAGCTCTACCTCCTGCCTTCTCATCCTAGGACTGCTTGGGGTGTACGAATTCAGATACGGGTAAGTAAACAAACTGGTGTTTGAGCTCCCAAACATCCTTGCAAACACAAACTCTCCAACCATTCCAATCGTTGGATTGGATAAATTTGTCATCGTTGTACCCCCGAGATAAGCTAATTCTGAGTTTGTGGCATAACCTCCATCAGCAGGGTAGTACTGATCGTGAACGGACTGTGAATGCCCTTGCAAAAAATCTGGATGAAGTTGCTGTCTTGGCGTTGATGTGGCAGTAGTAGCAGTTATCGAAGTGTTGGACATAGGTGGGGGTCTACGTGGTACAACCATATCCAACTGAGGTTTCTTTCCATCAGAATCTGAAGAGGAAATGCCACGGCCGTAGAGGGGAACAACTGAAGAAGGGGAGATGTTAGCCTTACAGACAGGACAAGTTTGCGGCAGGTTGGATTGTTCATCAGAGGTGGATGGAACCCGAATCCACTTGTAAATGCACGGCCAGCAGTACAGGTGACCACAGAGAGTCACCACAGGTTCATGTGCTGAATCTAAGCATATATTGCAGTCAAAGGAACCAGTGTCATTGTCCGAGACTGTAGTTGGGGATGAGATTGAATTCCACTTCTTGACCGAAACATCTCCAACTGAAACAAAGCGTGTCTCAGGCTCATAGAAGTTCTGTTCCATAGCGAGGCGTTCTGTTACAAAGAAAGGTCGTATTCATTAGTAAGCATAAATTCACATTATAAACAAGAAAGACGAAACAATTCAAGTGCGTGTGATTGTGTTTTTGCGCACGTCTGACAAAGAAGAAGAGATTTCATTAACTAATACTACAAGAAAGGAATTTCAATACTGCAAAAGAAGCTGTCCCTAAATATTATGACCTCTACAATAAGCTTTCATAATCAACCTCAACAACACCACTGATGACCAGCTCAACCAGAGTTCTATCTCTAAACAGACACTAAGCATCTAGAAAAACCACAAATGAATAAAACAAAAAATAGTGTATGGTTAACTTTAAAGTGACGAGGACAAAAGGATACTAAAATATCAATTAGCACTGGCTTCGTATTTTTTTTATTGAGGATGAAAAGGAAAAGGTTTTGAAACCCACTAATCATGTAAGAATATAAATGGCCTCTACCTACCTTAATCCTAAACAATTGAAAATATGAAAATATGAATATCAATATAAATATGAAAATGAATATGAATATGAACTTGTTTACTAGTCTAAAAGATAAATAAAACAACTCTCAACAATTCAGTAATCCAGTCTCCCAACAATTCGGTATATAAATAAAACAACTCTCAAGACGGATCTCAATATACCAGAGGATATCAAGATCTCAGTAATCCAGGTATCAAAACCTATGGATCCTGATTGAAGACTTCAAATCAAGCCACAAGTATCCACGAAAAATGTTTTGGAAGAAGAAACAAGGTTGCATGAGAGGATTATACAATTGTGAGTGATCTACGATCACAAAAGTGATAAAACAAGCTTCATATCCAAGATCAAACCAAAACTGCAAAACCCTTTTTTTATTACAAACGATATTGGTGAATGATCGTAACCAACTAAGTTACAATCCCTTGCAAGGATTGCAAAAGTCATAAGCTTACTCTCCAAAAAAAAAAAAAAAAAAAAAAAAAGGTTTACAGATATTCAAAGGGAGTTCTGGAGGAAATCCTAAGTTCAAGTGAACTACTTGGTACCACGAAGATGATCATGAAGGATGATTAATGCCTTTGACATAAACTATAGCTTAAGATGCTCAATTTTTCAGAATCTGAGTAGCTAAAGTAAGCCTAACAAAACATTTGCTTATTCCTCAAGGAAAATTTCCAGTTCATTGATATATATGAGTCAAACAACCTGCTGGCAGCTAAAATTTAGTAGTTGAGACAGGTTAATTCAAAGAATGTATATAACAGTTGAAACTGAAAAATCACAATTGGGAGAAGTATAAAAAAAGGGTTTTGTTAGATGTACAGAAACAATGGCAGAAATTATCAACATAAGAATTCCACTATGAAAAATCTAGAGACCAAAATCCATGTTAACAGAAATCACATTAAAAGATACACACTTTCCGTTCCAAACACAAATTTTCCCAAGCCAATTAAACGCAGAAGAAGGATCAAGGAAATACAGGAAACGGTTCTATTTTTATAGGAATCAGAAATTGCAGATAAATAAGATAAAATTAAAACATGGCAATTGAAAACCCAACAAAAAAAAGAAAAGAAAAAGGAAACCAACCCATCATTGTTCTAAACGTGAAATCAAAATTCAAGAGAAACCCATCACACAAAACCAATAAATTCGAGAACTGTCACACACAAATTCCAGAAATAAATTACACGAAAAAGGAAATTAAGAGAGAGAGGGAGGAATAATGCATACCAAATTACACGAAAAAGGAAATTAAGAGAGAGAGGGAGGAATAATGCATACCAAGGAAGATAAAATGCTGGAACGGATCGAGGTGGCAATCAAAAGCGAGCTGCGAATCCTACAGATTACGAGGGAGAGAGAGAGAGAGAGAGAGAGAGAGAGAGAGAGAGAGAGAGAGAGAGAGAGAGAGAGAGAGAGAGAGAGAGAGAGAGGTGGTGGGTTTGATTGTTGGCGACAGAGAGGAGAGGTGGAATGGTTGAGAGCGAAAGGAGGATGAAGGTGTTATAAATACAAAAAGAAGAAAAAGATCTTATCTTTCGAGATCGAGTTTTGTGTTTTTGGTATTCTTGTTTTGTGTCTCGAATGAACAATACTATTCATATTGTATTTTTATACAATTTTAAATGACATCTGATGTGAACATTATATTTTTTGAATCTCTCTCTTTTTTTTATTATTGAATTTTACAAAATTTTCAAATAATATGACTGTTCACATTAGATATCATCTAAAATGATATAAAAATATAATACAAAAATATGATACAAATAATATAACTCTAAAAATTATACCGATCCACAGCCAAAGGTTTAGGTATTGGGCATGAAAACGGTGTCCGGAAAGCAATCCACGTGCATGGGAATAGTTCATGAACAGTTAACATGCGCCGGAACAAGCAGTTAGCTTATCAATTCAATACACACTGGTCTGCTACAAATAGACTGCCAGGGCAACAACTCATTTCTTGCTTCTCAAGATAATCAGGCTGCTGATTATAATTAATTAGCAGCTAAATCCACTTGGTAGGTATAGAACTAAGACTAATTAGGTTTTTTTTAATTATTAAAATCACTAATTAGCGATAAATACGGTTTGTATATAATGGCCTAGTCAGCATGTGCTCCAACATCCAACCCTACATTTTTTTATTATTAAAATATAATTAATTAGCTAGTCACATTCTTCTGGATGGTCAATGTTTTGCGAAAGTAAAATCTCCATCTACTAGCTAATTTGGAATTGCTATGCTCTTTTAATAAATTGCTTCTATTGGACTTTAAAAATAATCAATTGCAAAATAAAGTAATTAAACGTCTGATAAACTGTATTTTTAAAAGTATCGTGAGTATAAAAAACAGTGTAAAAGTAGTGTCTAGAAGAATAAATAATATCATTGTTTAGAATTAATGAGCTTACACAGACTGCTTTTAAAAGCTGTTGTCGGGAAGTTCTTACTTTTTAAAAAACAGTATATTTTCATTTTATAAAATATTTTTCTATTACTTAACTTTAACGTGAAGCAGTTTTCGGTGGAAAAAAAAAACCAAACTGGTCCTTAATCTTCATTAACTTCATTTTTTTTACTTGCTTAATTAAGTTACAAGTTTCCGCACTTTAAAATTTTAAACCAATGAAAACCCTAATCAGCTTTGCTTACTTACCAGCCAAATATTTTTCTTCATTTGACAAATATATATATATATATATATATATATATATATATATATATATATATATATATATATTTCTTCACACCTTGGTGAAGAGAATGAGATGCCATTTTTACTGATTTAGTCGTAGTTTCTAGTTGCTTCTTCTCTTCTAATTCATGGTGGGTAGGAAGATTCCTCTGTTGTTGCCGGCCTTTTGCCAAACACCAAATAGCGAGGCTGCACAGATTTGTGACCCAAACGGTGACGTTTTGGTGCACCGTGCATGTGATGTAAGGATTTGGATCATATTTTGCTCTAATCAAAGAGGCACTCTTTTCTTTTCTTCTTAGAGTAGTAAAATATTGTCTTGTTAGTGTCGAAGGAGGATTTTTCAACCTTAAAATTAATTTTAGAGATTTATATAGACTATATTCAAGACAAATCATATCATCCACAACAAAAAGACCATTAAGTACGTTACCTTAATCAAATACACAAAAATTAGAGGCCACAAGACCAATTAAAACTGAGCTAATATATCTACCAAACAATAAAATTGAGATAAGAAACTAATTTTATAAGGCTTACCAAAATATAAGTAGTTTTCTGTTTACACAAATAAATTTTCCGTATAAGCGGAACATAAAGTGACACATCACATGCATAAGATAAGTGGATGAACAATAAAGAATATAAGTGCATTTTTGTTCATCATTCTCAAGTGGTGGCAATACTCACCACCCTATTAGATGAGTTTAAATTTTGAGATTTAAATCTATCTCAAAATGTAAACTCATTTAATGATGATAATAAGATGATAAAGCAAAAATATTCCCAAAGAATATACTCTAAAAATAAAAATAAATCATCTCAATCGTATAATCCATTTATATTAAAACACGTGGCGGTACACATAAAAAGATTTCGAAGCAAATCAAGATTTTTTTTTCTTCTGAACAAACGATATTATCTGCAATAAAAGTGGGAGAGTAAGCTAAGTCTCACAATGAGCTAGCAATAATATGGTTCAAATTCACATTTGACGAGAATCAAACCTAAAACCTCTCACTTACAAGAGGAGAGGAATGTCACTAGACCATAGTACTAAGTGGCGAAGCAAACAAAGAAATTTAAAGAGGGAAACGGAACAATCACTTAGTATTACGGTCTAGTGGTATTTCTCTATTCTTGTAAGTGAGATGTTTTAGGTTTGATTCTCGCCAAAGATGAATTCAAATCACATTATTACTAGTCTATTGTGAGACTTGGTTTACTCTTCTACTCTTTTAATGTAGATAATATTATTTGTTAAAAACAAAAAAACAAAACAAAGGGTGTCCAAGACGTTGAATTGTTGGAGTAATGTTATTCATACCATGTTTTTGGACCACATTATACCACTGTAGAAGGCATTTAATGAGGACAGCTACATTATTTGAATTAATTAAATAGTATAATAGTATAAAAATCTTCATTTAAAGTTTTGAGACAAAAAACCAATCCAAGTTTCAAACCTTTGCTTAACGGTGCGATTAGGTTAATGGTATTTTTTTTTTTTTTTTGGTCTCTTTTTTTGGTCTCAACGTGTTCTTCAGTCTAACATAAATATTTTATATGTTGTCGAAGTATTTGATTATTCAACGACGTTCTGGTATTTACTTACTTGTTTGTGACAAGACAACCGCCATCTTTTTTTAATATACGCCCGTACAGTAGTAAAATTCAGATCCAATATATAATATAAGAAAGATAGCATCACGCACTATCCCACATGCAAATGTAGTGGGACACTGATTGAATGTAGAGTTGAAAATTACAGATCAACTAAATGAACAAGGATCTCGCGGCATCTATTCCCTAGGAATCTCACAATCGTGTTCGTTCATCATATATTGTACGGTTAAAAATCTTTTTAAAATTCAAATATAAATAATACCTAACGAAAACTGACCGCACGATATAAAATGAATGAATAGAATTGTGGGACCCCTAAGGAGTGGATCCAGCGAGGATCCTGGAGGGCAACTAAATAAAGTATGACAAGTAAAATAATTGATATATAATAAGGCTTATTATATTAACACTCTACAAATTGTTGAATAAATCTCACATGCTTAATACACCTCATATTTGTTTTTTCACTTAAAAAATATTTTAATACACCCCATGTACTTTCCCATAATACCCCCACACCCTACATTCTTAATATACACCTAATATTTTGTATATAGACCCCACATCTTCTATACACCCCAAATTTCTCAATATACTCCTTGTATTCCTCCACAATAAATTGATGCAAAAAGGTTGTACCGAACACTCAGAGTCACCCTTTTTCATTTTCTTACAGTCAAATATGGAGCGAGTGTATGGAGTGGGTTTGCTCATTGTGTTGCGTGAGGGGTTAATCTCATGTACATGATAACCACGTTACTATCTTGTTCAAGTTTAATGGGACTGGATTGTATGCTAATGTTTCATAATATATTCATTTATGCGCATTTTATTTTCTCAATTTATGGTTTTTGTTATTGTTGCATAGATTATTTTGTGGCCGTTATTAATTCAATCTCTTTCTCACATCTTTTAAGTAAGCATCACGAAAGGTATCAGAAAGAATAAATTATGAACTTATTATCGATGTCGTCGAAATCACTAAAACAATAAAAAATATGAAGTATTACCTCATGTGAAGCTTCTGAAACATCAATTTCGTGTTCCATTCGTCAAAATCAATTTTTCTCAATCAACATGTTTGTAGTTTCATTGGTTAGAGTTTTGTTCAACAATGGAGGGTGAGGATTTTGATAGTTGAGAATATAAATAATAAGCTAAAAGGGATTTGGGGTGTATTTAGAGATTTTTATTTTTTTATTTTTTAAACCTAATAAGGTCAAAATTGTCATTGCATAGTGTGGTAAATAAGTCATTTAATATTAAATTTTGAGTGATGTTATTCCCACCCCAATGTCTTATCTTCCCACCCACCTTTTAATGAATTTTTTAATTACAAATTTGTCTATTTACAAAGGGACTGATAAGGACATTAATTATCTTATTTTGCTTAATTATAAAAATTTAAAAAAAAAAAAAAAAAACAGGTTGGGCATGGGAGACAATTTGTCTACCTTAAACCCTAACTCATATTTTCATCCAGAGAAAGTAAAAAAAAAAAAAATAGCAATGGGCTTAGAAAATGACTTTTTCATTGAACAGGTAGAAGATGACGCTTCTACAGAAAAGGTAGAAGATTATGTTTCCATTCAAAAGGTAGAAGAATAATTTGTATGTAGGTTATTTGATTTTTTCCATCGTATTTTTAAATTTGTCGTTGTCGAATTCTTTTGAATTTGGATACCTTTGTTGTTTCCATTTGAATTTGCAGACCTTACTAGTTTTTATTTACATATTATTTGTTATATTTTTTAAGAGAGAATTTTATAATTTCATATATACGTATATATTAAAGGTTATTTTGGAAATAATAGTGGGTGAGAAAATAGCATTTTAATTTTTTAACTTTTTAAGGTGGGTGAGATTATAATGTGGGTGGGAAAATAAGACAATGGGGTGGGTCTAGTAGCTCTCTAAATTTTAATGTAGGGTGCTAATAAAAAAAGCCTATAATAATCAGTATGCAAGTTCAAGCGTAAATCATGTGATATCGGTCTTGCCTGGAGTTCTGCCAGAAATTTGGGATATATTTTGTCATGCCCATATGATGTGGAGCTATCGCACTTATTGATGACAGGTTAATCTTCTATTTCATGTAGTTTTGATACTAAATGAGACGGCATCCGGATCAAATGGTACGCTAGAGCTAGTAACTCCAAAGAATGCATCATGACAGTTCAAATTTGGATTAAAAGTTCGAAACCTTTACTCGTTTTTCACTAAACCAACCATTGGGAGGAGCTCAAATATTGATCCAGCATTTCAATGAAGATGCTACTTTATCCCGTTAGGTCACTTGCGAATTCATGCATATCTAAACTCATATGGCGCTTTCATGCACGTAACTGTGAGCATTCGTATTATGCCAAATCCGAAATAATTAAGGACTCTTCCCATATAATCGATGTGACAGATCTTTTTCTTTGCAATCTTCTTGACTTTCTGAGATGGATTTAATCAAACCCAAATCAGTCGCATTTGGAAGTTTCTAATCACGCCGACTAGACTCATTCCGTATGTTGTAAGAAATTATAAGAGATATTTAATAAAATACCTCCGGTACTGTTTATTTTTAACGAAAACCGCTTGTTTACCTTTAACTGTCACTATTCACTATACCTTTAAAAATGGTTTTTCGTTAAAATGAAAATTTTCAAACCCTTTTCGTTAGTTTTCTTAAATTATAAATCAGGCAACAGACGGGGTTGATTACGTATCTTATAACTTTTATTTGATTATGCAATAAAATATTAAATATCCTCATTTACTTTTCAGCAAGAGTTCTATTCGCAATATGTTGATACAATACAATATTGACAAAGTAACAATAATACAGACAATATGAAAAACACGTTAATTGTTGTAAAATCGACGATGTGTGCAGTGGAATAAATAAGCAAGACACAACATTTACGAGGTTCCTCTACAGTCAGTGTGACTGGAGTACATCCTCGGGACAGCAGTAGTGCTTTCATTTAGTAATCTGGAATAATAGGAGTACAAAGATAACTCTATCATCTCTCCTCTCTCTTTCCTTTCTTTTCTCTCTTCTTCCTCTCTCTCTTCCTCTTCCTCTCTTCCCTCTCTCCCGTATGACTTCTATCAATTATGAAAAAACTCTATCTCTTGTTCCATGAGACTTGCCTTTATATTTGTAAAATCACAAGCAACATAGTGAAAGGCAAAGTGGAGTCACCTAACATTCCATCCAACTAATTAAAATGGATTAGTGACCAATTAGGCCATCCACATTTTATAACACTCCCCCTTGGATGGCCACAAGTCTTCGATTGACTTGTTAAAATCTTGATCTGTTTTTTGGATGCTCCCCCTGATGAGTATCTCCCCCTGATTTCGAATCATTTAGGCTGATCATTGATCGCTCAGTTTCAGCCTCTTAGCGAGAAGAGTTGTCAACAGATGTGCTTTACTGGTAGTTAACTTTCCACAGGCTTATTCTTGAACTGGGCTGGATGGCCTTTTTACTTACAAGCGATCCTCAGCTTAGTTGAGGATGAATCAGCACGATGTCTCCACATGTTTCAAGTAATCGGATCTTCATGCAGGTCTGGCATCTTCTTTTGCAGTATTTTTCCTCTAATGCAAAAATTCCCATGAAAGCAATTGGAGATGCCGCTCCAAAACATTCAATGTGGAGATTAGCTATGCTGCAAAAATTCCCATGAAAGCATCAGAACATCACTTCTCAGCGACTCATCATGCTTGGCAGCTTCCAACATCAATTGAAGATGACTACTCGAGAGCAATGCTAGGTAAGCAATCAGGAAAGGGTTCCAGATAATCAGTCCCAAATCGGAAGCTTGATTCCATGTGGCGACTGATTGCTCTCTTTCTTCTTGCCCTGCAGGTGAGAACAAGGACAAAGAAAAGGATAGGGAGAAAGCATGATATGAGATACTCTTGCTTTCGACCCTGATGATATGAGATACTCTTGCTCTGGTGTGGCTTGTTTTGAAGAGGTATTCTCAGAGAGAAAGAAAACTGAGTAACTCGAGAGTTTTCTTTGGGAATACATTTTCGGAAATGAAGAAGTGCTGAGGGAGTTTGCCTTTGCTAATGGAAGGCGAAGGTAGACGTTTATAGGAATAATTCTTCACAACCGGAACTATTCCCTTACCCCTGTCGGCAGCCGGTGGATGGATGAACAATACAAGTTACGCGCTTTCTGACAAAGCTGTCCGTAATCTCCACAAAGCTGACAGTGCATGTGACGAGTGACAACAATTCTGGAAAAGCTGATCGCTTCGTGATTTCTGAGCAGACCCGGCTTTTGAGAGAGGCGTCCGACTTTTGAGAACGGAGTCCGGCTTTTTAGAAAAGAACCCGGCTCTTCGATTTGTGAGATTTGCCTCTTCGATTGCTGAGTGATGCCTCATCGATTTCTTTTTTTTTATTTTTATAGAGGCACTCAATTGGTTCCACAGCACCCTGAATTGCCAAAACACTCTCTTCTTGCACTTGTGAAATCTTCATCTCTCCGATCTCTTCTTTCTCAACACCTTCGAAAAATGTCTTGCCCTTCTGACCGTTGCCTTAACTTGAATGTCAGAGAAGATGATGACTTGTCTTCTCCGAACAACATTTGGAATCCATCCTTCATATCCCCTAATGGTCCTCTCACAGTTGGGGACTCAATGATGAGGAACGATATAACCGCAACTGTGGTTGCTAGAAATCTTCTGACTCTAAGAGACAATAGGATGCTGTCCAGGCGGTCAGACGAGCTGGCTGTTCAGGATTCTCTGGCTCTCAGTGTCCAGTGTGTAGGCTCAGTTTCAAACATGGGCCAACGTCTTCTTGCTCGATCTCGTCAGGTCGAGTCTTTGATGGCTGAAGTGGCTAGTTTTCGGCAAGAGGTCAGAGGACTCAGGCTCGAGAATAAGGAGATGCACATGCTCGCAACTAGTTACTCCACCAGCATGAAAAAGAAGCTGGACCAGCTGCAGGAGTCTGAAGGTCGGATCCAGAGTGATCATCAAAGGTTTATGGCGTTACTCCCGATGTTTATGTTACCTTCGTCATCTGGAGTTGCACCAAGTGTTGAGGCTCCGGAGAATCCAACTCTGACTCTTCGTCTTTCAGGAGCTCCATCGACTGTTGAGGCTCCACATGAGCAATGAAGGCTCCCTCATGTTTATCTGCACTTTGTATATATATATTTTTTTTTCATAATTGTAGCTCATGTGTATGCACATATCTGTAATTTCTTTGAAATATCAATAGATAAGCTTTATTTCATTCAGTGTATTGTGCCAAATACAATAAAGCATATTCTTCACTAAAATGTGGTACTTCTAGACCAAATATCAATTTATCTTTACCCTCTCGAAGATAAATGATCATCCTTAGTGTCTAAATCATTTGAGTATTTAACTCATAATCTTCAATCCATATGCTTCTTTAATATCATAAATATCATGGATAAGATTCGTGTTGGCATATTGTTCGATTCTGCAGTTTAAGACAATATTTCTCTCAACACTTTATAATCTTTCTTAACTCTTCAGGAGTCCCAATTTAATATCATCAACTCTTCAGGAGTTCCAATTTAGTATCATCAACTCTTCAGGAGTTCTAATTTAATGTCATCGACTCTTGCAAGAGATTTTAGTATGTTGCAACAATATCATTATGATAGTACTTACTCAAGCAATTTATACCATCCATTGGTACTGAGTACATAATTTATGCTTTATCCTTTTTAGGACTTACTTCAAGCAATCTGAATCCTCTAGGGATTTTCTACACTTCATGACACATTTTCATTTGGAATTTATACAGAGCAATTTGCTCCCATGTATACTTGAGGGATTTACTTATGGAGATATGATGTGGGCGACTCACAACCCTTCGTATATAATTCTCCCTTCATATGAACTCGTTTACAAGAGTATAATTTCAGGTTTCAATTAGTAACCTTGTGTCATATTATGTGAGTGTAATTCACTATATTACAAATGCCCATATGTAACCTCTTTGGTTCAACATCTTTTGGCTATTTGTATTATATTCAAATATATAGATCCATTTTTCCAAGTTCTTACAAGATTGTAATGGAATTGCCTTTCTCCATTTTTGGCCAATAATTTTTCCTTTCGTCAACGAACAAAAGAACGTGACTCATTATCAACACAGCTTATTGATGAAATTTAGTAGCTACTTATAAAAACCAAATTTACCATTGGTTATCATCAATTCGTGATCCCATATTCTCATGTGCATGCGCATGCATAATTTTTTTTTTCATTTCTTTGGATATCCATTGCCTATTCAAGGGCATTACACTATCTTTTCCAGGATAGCCATAATTTAGAGAATGCGGATCATAACCTCTTCTTGAGCGTTATAGAGCTTGGATTTTAATCTCCACTTCCGGGAGTTGAGTAATTGGAACCTATACGTTTATCATGCTTCATGCATGAGACACCAACATTCCCATGTCCACGGATTGTCCTTCTGGAACATTTATCCATGCGGTGACTGTCATGCTTCCAGCATGTAACAGTTATGCTCCGGGAATGCAATAATTCTTTAGTGCCATATTCTTTTTCTTTCAAAGGACTGAACCTTTTGAGTCTGAGGGTCTGCCACGCTTCAGGCGTGTAACAGATAAATCATTTGCTGCCACATTATTTTGTCCAATAGGGACATCAATTCTTGTAGGCACATTTGTAGCAAATATATGTGATTTCATCACTTTCGTTACATCATTCAATTATTCTTACTTCATTTTCTCATTGATTACTTCGTGAATCAAAATAAGACAAATTCTCTTCGTTCTTCTGGAACGGTATTTTCTCATCATTCTTCTACAACGATGTTATTGACATCAATTCTTGTAGGCACATTTGTAGCAAATATATGTGATTTCATCACTTTCGTTACATCATTCAATTATTCTTACTTCATTTTCTCATTGATTACTTCGTGAATCAAAATAAGACAAATTCTCTTCGTTCTTCTGGAACGGTATTTTCTCATCATTCTTCTACAACGATGTTATTTTCTCCCCCTAATGATGGGAAAACTGTATTATTAAAATTATAGTCCGCAAATCATGCGGTAAATATATCCCCAGTTAAGGGTTCAAAATATTGAATGATGGATGATAAATCAAATCCAACATAAATTCTTAATTTGCAATGATGCCTCATTTTAATACGTTTGTGGCATTGCAATAGGCACATAGATAACATAACCAAAAACTCGTAAACGTGTAATGTTTAATTAGTGCCCAAACACGAGTTATACTGAGAAGTATTAGTGGTTGGCAACATGTCTCAACCAAGCTAATAATGTATCATGTAACATGGCATGTCTCCATGTAGAAAACTTGGCAATTTCATTTTCATGAGCAGAGTACGGGTAATCAATTGCATCCGTTTATTAAATGCTTCTGCTAAACCATTTTGAGTACGGACATGAGGAACATGGTGTTCAACATCAATGCCCAATGTCATGCAATAATCATCAAAACTTCGAGATGTAAGCTCTCCAGCAAACATGTATTATATTATCATTTACATACATCAAAGAACTTCTAGTCCTTATTTAATTGCCTATGGAATGGTACTCTCATGGCTCTTATTACAATTAAGTTGTGGCACTTTGGCTCTTCAAACTTAAAGTACTCATCAAGGAACTTCATGTCTGATCTCTGAGGATCAAGGGTCTTCATGCCCAATCTTTTTGCATGATGGAACTTCTGGTCCAATCATTTTTATATGATGAGGATCAAGAAACTACAGGTTCTAATCTGATCAAGGAACTTCGGGTCCTTGTTATACTCATCGTAACAAAAGAAGTACAATAAGTAAATTAAAGTAATAGGCAATAATTCCAACCATGGTAAATAAATTGCTTTTAAGTAAATAAAGCTTGTGACAAGGGCTTTGATTCAGCACCATTCACATAAATCAAAACTTAAAGCAGTAGGCGGTAAAACCGTCCATGGTAAATAAATTGCTTTAAAATAAATAAAACTTGTGAATGGATTTTAAACCAACACCATTCACATAAATAAAGCAATAATAGAAAAAGGGTGATGATTAAGTTTCCATCAATTTTCTTTTCTTTTCTTTTCAAATGGTGCAACTCACCATTCCAAAACCTTTTCTTTGTCTGCCACTTATAAGAAGATCAAACCGTTAGATTTAGCTCAAAGTTTAGTATGATATGGATAAGAGGATACCAAACAACTTTCGTGAAGAAACAGTTTCAATCTGAGCTATTGAAAATGGCGTTTTGGTACTCATAAGATGGCTGTCCAGTTTTCTGCGGAAATTGGAAACTGGTTTGGTATTTCAGACATCTGCGACGATCGAACCGTTGAAAAATTCTGAAATTTTGATATGTTGTAGGTACTGAGCGGACGGACAACTTTCAAGAAGAAATTTTTTCAATCCGAGGTCTGCAAGTTGGAGTTCCGAGGCTGTTTCCATGGCTATTAGATTTTCTACGGATTTTGAGTCCGTACCATTTTGCTTCTGCAAATGATGATATGCAGTTATACAACAACATATACATATTTGCTTCAAGAAAATCAGTAGTACAAATATTTTAAGATGAAATGAAAAGATTTTCTTATCTGTGAGATTCCAGGCGACATAGGTGAACAAGATTTGTGGCGTTGTGCTTTCCACTGACACGAGAGCTTCTCGTGCTGATAACGTGTTGTAAAATCGACGATGTGTGCAGTGGAATAAATAAGCAAGACACAACATTTACGAGGTTCCTCTACAGTCAGTGTGACTGGAGTACATCCTCGGGACAGCAGTAGTGCTTTCATTTAGTAATCTGGAATAATAGGAGTACAAAGATAACTCTATCATCTCTCCTCTCTCTTTCCTTTCTTTTCTCTCTTCTTTCTCTCTCTCTTCCTCTTCCTCTCTTCCCTCTCTCCCGTATGACTTCTATCAATTATGAAAAAACTCTATCTCTTGTTCCATGAGACTTGCCTTTATATTTGTAAAATCACAAGCAACATAGTGAAAGGCAAAGTGGAGTCACCTAACATTCCATCCAACTAATTAAAATGGATTAGTGGCCAATTAGGCCATCCACATTTTATAACATTAATGATGTAGTCAGAGATGTCTGGTCCTTCTGACCTCTGTAAAGATAGTCACGTAGACTTCCACTTTTTTAAAAAAAAAAGAGAAAAGGATTAGCGTGTGCCAATAATCGAAATCAAAACGATCGTTTGAAATAAAAATCTAAAATTCGTCTCTAATTTTTGAGTCACCTCATAGTTGTTACTCATGTACGCTTCAATGAAAATATAATAAACCAAAGGAATCTTACAGAGCCACGTATTACTTTCATCACAATCAACAGTAATGTGACACTTGGCAACATCATAGGAGGCCTATGGTCGGTCGGATGTTTGTCAAGGAATTGTTTGTGCTTCACTGCTTCTAGAAATCGAGTTAATCGGGAGCTAATTTAAATAGACAAAATCTTGATTTGGAAGAAATTTCTAAGGTTGAATATGAATAGTCTAATAAGACTTCCCTTACCCTATTGACTCCTTTTCCCTGTATTATCTTCCCATTGAAAAGGGTGCAGAGTGTCAATTGCAATTTGCAACTATTATAATGCGTATCAAATTAGTTTATTTTTAAGGAAAACTAATGAAAATGGCTTGAAAACTTTGAGTTTTAACGATAAGGACAAAATAAAGGGTAAGGTGAATAGTACCATGATTGACTTTTTAGTGTAAAAATGTGGTTTTTCGTTAAAGTAAACAGTACCGGGAACTTTTCGTTAAAGTTCCCTTTTTTTTATGCACAAGCTTAATATCTTGCAAACCAATAAAGAAGTTAAGAATGTAACTTAAACTCAGAATCTCTTACAAAGGAATATTTGATTTCATTTTTTTGAGGACCACTAAACATAAAAGCTTAACCTATTGATGAGTTGACAATGTATGTTAAACTTACGATTATACATCATCGTAACGTGTCAGGAGATATGCCGTTGGATCAAACTAAGAAACAAGATGCTGATTTATTCGTATACATATTGTGCAATATGAATCCAACGATATCTCTGTGACATACAAGTCATTCTCGAAGTTTAAGGCAATGACAATAAAGACAACAAGGTGAGACAAAACTAAAAAGGATAAGGTTCAACACATACATATGAGGATCATCATCCAAATCTGAGTCCATTTTGAATTTTGGAATTTCAGGATGTGAGAGTTTGGGTGGACTGCTGGTTACCCTCCCTTCCCTCGAGGCATCTTTCTCTGCTTGGCGAGATTGAGGTGACTAGAAATCTTTGGGTTAGCACACTTATTTGTCCAGATTCTTGCGAATGGGATATTAATTTTCTACTTCCATTCATGTCTGTCGCTGATCAATAGGCAATTAGAGTGATGCCTATTGGGGATATAAGTAGAAGGGATCGATTGATTTAGGTAGCAACAAAGAATGGAAGGTACTCGGTTAAATCTGGGTATCGATGGGTTCAATCTAGGTCTTTGAGTTTGAGAGATCATCACCTTCCTCATGTTCGATCAGTTCCAAAAGAGTTATGGAAATGTATCTGGAAGGTAGAGGTGCCATCAAAGATTCGCCACTTTTTATGGAGTTCTCTGCATAATGTCCTTGCAACTAAAGCTAATCTTTATAAGCAACGGTCTTCCACTTCCCCCACCTGCCCTATTTGTCTATGTGATGATGAAACCACTGAACATATTTTCCTCCTCTGTCCATGGGTACAATCTGTTTGGTTTGGAGGGGTTTTGAGTTATAAATTTAATAGGTCTGCTATTAACTCGTGGATACGTTAGCTGCAGGCTATTTTTATATCTAATACTGGTACTTCTGCTGATTGGTTATGGGTTCAAACGACTGTGGCTTTTACATGTTGGTTCATTTGGAAAGCACGGTGTGATTTTGTGTTTAACCAGGTGCATATCAACCCTACAAATGTTGTTTTGGCCATCTCCAATGCAGTGGGATCTTTCTTGGCAACAATCAGAAATTATGAGGACAATGGGGTGCGGGAGAGTGTTGGCCAGGCACCAAATCTGGTACCTCGTTGGATTCCTCATTCGTCCCCTTTTACGAAAATTAATGTCGACGCCAGCTGTTCAAGTTGTCGATGTCGGGGTTCGTGGGTGTGGTTTTGAGAGACGCTGAGGCTCGTTTCATTACAGCAGCAAGGTACCCAATTAGGGCTCCCAATGTTGCTGCTGCCTAAGCTTTGGCATTGCTTCACGGGTGCGAATTGGGTGCTTCGTTGGGCTTTTCTGAGGTAATTCTGGAATCAGACTTTTTCGAGGTTGTCTCTCGCTTCATTGATTCTCTTGATAATGGCAATTGAGAGGCTTTTCCTACTTTAGCAAGGGTGAAACAACTGAGGGAAGCCTTCCAAAACTGTCGCTAGTCTTGGGTTCCAAGGTCTACCAATATGACGGCGAATGTTCTTACGTCGCGAGATTGTGCGGAGCTGCGTGATGTTGTTTGGGTTGATAGGATCCCATCTTCGCTGGTTTTTGTTTTGAACAATGATAGCCTTCCATGTCCTCATTAGTTGTGGCTGGCAATGTCAGGAGTGACACTTCCACTTAGTTGAAGTGTCTCTGTTTGTAACTCCTTTCACTGCCTTCCTTGCTTTTTCCATCTTCTTGTTTGCCTCTTCGTAGGCTTTCCTGTTTCCTCTGTGGCCTCTATGCCCTGGAATGTAATTCCATGTTCTCCAAAAAAATAAAAATAAAGGCTCCCCATCTCTGTCAGAGCCTCAAAGTCAGCTCTTGCGGCATTATACATGTTCACATAGGTTAGGACTTGAACAAAGACTTTTGTTTTGTTCGATAAGGACGCCTTTTGCGTTTAATCCCCACCCTCTTCCCTTTGGGGCACTTTAGAACGCTCACTTGACTCGTCCTGATCTTTCATTTGCAGTTAACTTCGTGTGCTAGTTTATGCATTCTCATAGAGAATCACACTTGCAGGCAGTTAAACGTATCTTTTGATATCTCAAAGGCACTCTTGGACATGGCTTATGGTTTCCTAAAACTGCTTCACCTCACGTACTAAAAGCCTTCATAGTATCAGAACAGGTTGTCTCAAGTGTAAAGCCAAACGACCACATAGGCTCCATCTCACTCCGGTGTGTTGTCCACGTGAAGAAATTTTTAGTTGTGACGAAAACACGGATGGTATACCATGTGTTTTTATACAAGTGGTAGAAAATTTTAATTTTTAAGTTATTAACCTTTTAACACACAACCCACCATTTTCATAGGGACACGTGGTGTACCACCTCGTGTAATGGTCACACTGAAAAATCTCCCGTCCACGTGTTGAACATTGTTACGCACTACAAATTGAACCAAACACACGAAAAGATGAACGTCTATATAAACTAAAGCTGCATAAATCATCTCTACTCTCTGAATTGGTATTCAAACCATTCAAAGCAATAAGCATCTTCAGTTGATTAAGGCTTAAAAACATTTTTCCTAGCACTCGAGGTACCGAGATCAAATCCTCCATTCCACAATATCAAAATCTAGCTAGACAAAATGAACTCAAAATTATTAGTCCATGAACTGTGAGCCAATTTTCCTACTTAATGCAGCCTCAAACGGCCCCCTGGCCATTTAAAAGAAGAATGCACACATCTAAATAGCCCTAACACAACTAGAGGTGATTCTTACTACCCACTTTCACTCAGGCATCTCAGATCGACAAGGAGTTCGGCATTAGAAAACTTTTAAACCTAAGGACAACCCCACAAAGTAATTTGAAAGAAAATTACCTAAAATGCAAAGGTGAACCCAAGGAGTTGACATGAATTTCAGGACTGTTTCTTTCCAAAAGAATGCTTTTATCCATTGCACCAGCTCTGAAAGAACCTCCTAACGTATATTTTCTAGGCAATTCTACATGCATAGGTTCCTGCATCACTAACTGCAATCTTCAATCACAAGATAAGAAAACATAATTGTAGTATGTAACAATGAAAAGTATGTTAAAGATAATCTACACGTACGATTAACATTATAAAATAGGCACTAAGTTAATAATTAACTAAGTAACTAACATTCTTGTAAAGGAAAGAAATAGTCACAGCATCATCCAGATAACTAACTATACAGCAGCAGACATGAGTTTATTTTGGGAGAGAAGTATCTCAACCCCGAGACATAAGAATCTTGAAAGTGAAGAAACAGATACAAGGTCCAGCTTAGATCCAGCAGGGCAACTATTACTTACCACCTCTACAAGAACTTCTCTATGCTGGTGGTTAATGTGGATTTGGGAACAGCACCAATAACGGCATCCTTTTTCTCGCCACCTTTGAATATGATGACAGTTGGGATACTTCGAATCCCATACTGGGTTGCAATTGAAGCGCTCTCATCAGTGTTAACTTTGTAGCATTTGAGCTTCCCAACATATTGCTTTGCCAGTTCATCAATTATAGGGTGGATCATACGGCAAGGCCCGCACCACGGAGCCCAGAATTCAACCAAAACAGGGGTTTCAGAATCAAGGACAAGTGACTGCCATGTTGCATCACTAACAGCCGGCACTGCAATTTTTCACAAAACATACTGTCAAAAATAAAACTTCTTAGCAACCAAAAGTAATAGACAAATATATGTGAAAGCAGAACTGCAACAATCAGTCCAATGCTTTGGACATTGATTGTAAACCAAGCAACAATCAGTCCTAAAACACCGCCTTGTACATCAAAACTCAATTTCTCCCATAAAAAAAATTGATATTTTCAGTAACAAAAATTTCAACCGCTTTTATACTTCATCTATTGCATAATAAACAGGTTTCTTCTTTGTGTACTCTCACAAGGTAGAACGCTGAAAATTAAGCATGTATGCATACATAAATTTGCTCCATATCTACACGTAGTTTTAGTTCCAAATCTGAATTACTAAGATTCATGCCCGAGTCCCTAGATTGATTATTCACTTCTGTGTTTATGATCAGTCACCATGCATTCCATCAACATTCCACCTGAAATCGAACATTTAATTTTGCAATATTTTGGTCAGTCACCATGAACTATGTCCCTTGACAGTCTCACCCGTGGCTTGCCTTTCGCTACCGGGTGGTCATTTCAGCTCAACCAGCCTAACCAAACAATTACAAGTACCTACAACTTGAAATCACCAGATTAAGCTTGCCTACGAATCTAAACTTCATCTTCAGAACCATTTGATTACGCTTCTAAGGCGGGCTCATCCTCGGTTCCTACTAGCTTCCTTTTACGAGTCCATCCCAAGTTTTCAAATGTTTCAAAAACCAATACATTCTTCAGTATCATATCATCCATTTCCCATTTCTTTGCGATCGGTAACTTTCATTTTTTAACTTTCTCAAAACAATACCACTAATCGTATCAACTTACGCGATACTCGGAAATTGAATATGAAACTTAAACCCTATCTTCTCAGCTAATGAAATTAGAGCGTAAAGGTCATTTCTTGGCTGCAAGTTCTAAAATTCTACCTTTACCAAATAAACAATCTCAGTCTATCACCTTTCAACAATATCTACACAAAAATTAAATCGACTATGAAACTTAAATCATCTGCTGATTACTAAGAAACTGAAGGAGAATTAAACAGAAAATTTTCCAGACAACCAAACACAAAGTATGAAACTTGAAATTAAAAAAAAAAAAAAATTGAAATAAACAAAAGATAATTGAAATCATGACTGAAGATTGCGAAATTACAAGACTAACCTCCGACGGCGGTGTCCTGAGCCTCACAGACGACGAGTCCACCACGGCGGCTCGCTCGTCCGGAAGCGGGACCGTAACTCAGCAATCCGACGGAGCGAGCCTTGAGGCCTCTGTAGCGAGGCAACCGAGCGCCGGCGGACAAGGACGAGGGCGAGGAGGGAGCCGCGATCGGAGAGAGCGCGGCTGAAGAAGGGAGAGCGGCGGATCGGGGAGCGACGATGGAGTCGAAGACTGTAGCCATCGGAGCTCTAGAGAGAGAGAGAGAGAGAGAGAGAGAGAGAGAGAGAGAGAGAGAGAGAGAGAGAGAGATGATGGAGACGGAGCAGTTGATGGGGACGGAGAAAGCAGCAGCGAGTGGACTGGGGAGAGGAGGAGAGTGGGTAGCAAAGGTTAACGGATGAGAGTCTGAGACGATAACCGAGGACGAGTGCGTTTGCATTGTGGTAAAGTCACCAATCATACGATGACACCTCAGTACTAACTACATTTTTAATTTTTATAATCTGCAATATGGTTATTTATTTTTTACATATGCCACTAACAATATGTTAGGAAAATTAAATTTATAAACTAAATTTATAAGTGTTATTATTATTAATTTAATCATTTCCAATCACATTATTTGATTTGCAAATTTAATTTAAATTTTAATTTTCCTAGCATCACTCGTAAAACTGTATTAATTTACGAGGGAGAAAGATTTGAATCATGCAGTGAATTGAAGATGAATTGCCTAATCATCAAGGTTATCCATGCGTTTACCTGAAACTATAACACTTGGTGAGCAGCGCGTCACATGAACAAGAAATATAATTTTTTTGTGAAACAACAATTAATTTAATAATTTGACAAAAAGAATAGAAGTGTAACAATTTAAAATTTTACATGTTATTTTTCCTAAATCTAAAAAGGAAAAAAAAAAAGAACATGAACCAACATACTCCCACCCAAAAGTTAGAAAGGTGCAAAATGTGAAATAAACAAATGCAAGGCATTTTGGCAAAATGGTCTTAAGATTGACATAACTCTTCATTTTGATCATTGAGATTTGAAATTAATAGAACTGGTCATTAAGTTTGTCCACCGTCAATTATATTAGTCATTCTTGAAAAATTTCTATTAAATAAAGATCAAAATGATAAAAATACCCTCAAGGACGGAAAGTTTTTATTCTTATTTGATGGAAATTTTTCATGGAATAACCAAAGTAATTAACAGTGGACAAACTCAGTGACAATGTGACAACTCGTCCCGACGCATTTTAATTTAAGAGGTGATTTGACGAGACTACCCCTTCGGTGTCGTGTACGTATGCATGTGTCTTGTGTGAGGACCAATTATTGGTAGCCCTCAATTATGGGAACCAATAAAATGTTTTATAACCTTTTATGTGGTAATGTTTGGTCCACACAACCTTGTCCTCCCTCATCACTCCCGTCACACTCTCTCAGACTCCCTCTCTCTCTCTCTTCACTCGAATCTCTCTCTCTCACCCTCTCACGTACGGCACACCCACAAACCCACCAAAACCTCGTAGATCGAAGAAACAAAATACATATTCATGCTCGTGAGGTCTATACGAACTCAACTATACCTTTTTCAGGTAAGAACTGCAACGATTTCACATCCAAAACTCAAGGTTCATAATTGGCACTATTCATCAACTTTTTATACGTTGCGTTTTAGGAAAATCTGAGAACACAGAAGTGTTTGTTGGGTCTTCTAGAGGCTCGAAGACGTTCGTTTGCTAAGCTTTGACGTCGGATTGTCGAGAACGAAGGTGGCCAGTTTTTGGAGATTTCCCGAAGAGATTTCCGTTGGTTTTCGAAATTTTTGAAGGTATAGACTCGTTCTACTCTTAATTTAGAGCATGTAGGAAGAAAAATGGGACAAAATGGTCAAAAACGAGAGAGAAACTTGGAGTTGCAGGTTTCCGGCACCGGTGGCCGGCGCTGGCGTCGAGAGGAAGAAGACGCGCGCGTGGGGGCGCGTGCACCCATGCCACGTCAGGAGCGTGGCCCACCCAAAAAATTTTCTAAAAATATCACGACGTCCGTGACGTTGTATAGGTCGCGTTGGTATATTCGTATGCAAAAATTGAGCTACGTATGAGAAGTTATTTCCGTAATTGCGCGTATGTGCTTAAATAATGTATTTTTAGTAATTTCTCATATAGGTGAAACGTATTCTGAGGACGAGCGTAGCTAGGCTAGACGTGGGGGCTACAACCCAGCGACCTATCAGTGAGTGGGCAGCTTTTTCGTAAAACCTATATATATATACTATAATTTTCCCATAATCAGCTTTTAAATGAAATGTACGTTTATATCGTCATGCATATGACTTAAAGTTGATGCACGCATGTTCATACATTCATTTCATGCATATGTTGGTGCCGATGACGCAAAGGTAAGTGCCAGGTAAGGGCATGCATTGATGAGAATCGATAAACGTATATTGATGGGATTTTATGTGAAATGATGAGATATTATAAATTATTAGGAGTAAGGGCACAGTCTTTCACGTGTCGTTCACCTCCCGCACCGCATGCTCGCCTTGGATCCAAGTTAGGTGCACAGTCATGTCGTATAGGCCACCATAGGTGGATGCGACTCGTAGGTGACCCGCGTTAATTCGCACAGTCTTCACGTGATTGTAGCACTATAGAGCATAATTATATTGATTTAGAGATGTGATACAGCCTACAGATGATATTGATTTATGTGCAGAGCATATATTGATGAGATTGAGTTGATTATGAGCTATATAAGCAGGGCTGAGATGAGATATGATTGACGTTATGCATGATATTGAGACGATATTGAGATGATTTGCATTGATATTGAGATGTGATAGAGATTTCGGATTGATATAAAGATGCATTACATGACATATTTGAATAACGTTTGATAATGAATAACGTTTGATAATGAATGCGTTTGTTAATGAATCCGTGGATTGGAAGAGAGACGAAAAAGGTATAAAAAAAAGATGAGATAGAAAGAAGAAGAGATAGAGAGATAGATTTGGAGTGAGAGTACCAAACAAACTATATTTTTGAGTTAGTTTTGAGAATAGACTATATTTTTGAGTTAGTCTTGAGTTCAGTTTTTGAAAATATTCCTACTAAACAAGTTTTTATGTTTAAAAAAGTTGTATTCAAGTAGAGTACCAAACATGCCCTTGTAATGATAACTATCTTTTGCAGCTTTGTTTTTGTTGTAAGAGGATCCAGTCTGGATCTCTCCCATCAAAGGCCTATGATCAAGTGATCCGGCCCGTTAAAATTTGATTTAAAAGGCTACAAACAGGGGGCCCCTTTAACAGTTATAATAATTGTAGTCGTTGGATCAAATTTCAATTACTCGAATCACTTAATCTTGGGCCTTTGTTAGGAGAGATTCGGACCGGATCCTCTTTCGTTTTCCTAGGGATCCAGCAATCGTTTTCGTTCATTGTACATCGTGTGGTTAGTTTTCGTTAAGTACTATTTATATTTGAATTTTAATAAATAATTTCTGACCGCACGATATATAATGAACGAACACGATTACATGATTCCTAGAATACCTAAGAAAAAGATCCTCCGGATCCTTTTCCTATTTGTGGAAAACAGACTTGGATCCTCTCCGGATCCCCTCCATGGGGATCCTAGGGATCAAGCCACATAGGTCGTTCATAAAAAATCGTGCGGTTACAATTAAATGCTTTTTACGCAAAACGAAACTGCTTTATTTTTAAAAATATAAAAATCATTTAATTTTAGCCGCACGATTTTTTATGAACGGCCAATGTGGCTTGATCCCTAAAATTCCCATCGATGGGAATTCGGAGAGGATCTAAGTCAGTGGAAAGCAGGCTAAGGAAAGTGTGGCAGCAATTTATTAATTGAAAGACGTCGGAAATTGCTCCTCGTCTCTGCTCTATGCCTTTCACATCATTCTTGTGTTCTTACCTTCAAACATATTTATTGTTAATTCTCATATTTCAAAAACTTAGGTTTCTTAAGAAAATGTGTCATTTCCAATGTTTATTAATTTTTCTTGGTGTTCTATATACAACGGCATGTCTTTTTCTTGACCTATGTCATCTACTGTTGCACATTTAAGATTTATGAGGTATACAATTAGGGGAAAATAGTTTATATGAAACAGATTTATTGTAACATCCCACATCATCTAAGGGAGATGATCTTGTAAGTCTTATATGTATATTCTCATCTCTACCTAGCACCAGTGGCGAAGCCACGTGAGGGCGAGGAGTGGCGGCCGCCACTCCCCTTGCCGGAAAACAGGATTGGATTTCTGGGTCCGCCCCTCCCCTCGCCGGAAAACCCACTGGTTCAGTTAAGGTCAGATCTATTAAGGGACCTGGGTGGTCCCGGGACCACCCGAAAGTCCAGATAATATGCTATAAAGACCTCCGAGAACCACCCAAGTCTGGGCACAAGGTGGAGGATAAGAGGAGCGGGGCTGCAGAGTTGTGGTGTTCTGCAAATTATAAGAAGAAAGAAGAAGACTATTTATCATTTAAGTAAAACAGTGTGTTTTACATAGGGCTTGGGTTTGAAAACACCCTTTAGTAAAACGGTGCGTTACAAACAAAAACTAGTAGAAGTTACGGCTAACTTGGCTAAACTTACTTTCAATCCTTCTCTGTCCTGTAGTTGAGGTATTTCTACAAAATGTCATCTACAGTTGGATGGAGAGGAGACTAGTGTTGTGCTGGTGGGTGGCCTTCGGTGGGGTGGGGTGGGGATAAGGAATGGTTCTCTGTTTCAAATTTGAACCGTTTGTTTTTTGTTTTTTCAAAATAAAAAAAATGTGAAAACTATATATTAAAGAAGTGCTGAATTGAATATTTATTCATTGAATAATTGGTATGGTATTGCTTAATTGAATTGTTAGTTGAATTAATTATTATGCATATTAGTATAGTCTTTAGTTGAATTAATTATTATGCATATTAGTATAGTCTACTCTAGGATTAACATTGTAATAATTTTTTTTCCTCTCCATTTTACAGTTACGTAAAGGAACAATACTATAAGAAACAATGTTTAAATCATCCTTCAAACATTTCGGGTAGTCATTCTCCTTCAAATATTCCAAGTGGTCCTCCTCCTCCTTCAAATATTCCAAGAAGTCCTCCTTCAAGTATTTCGAGTAGTTCACAACAAAATGAGGCCACTAAGTTAGATGAAATATTGGCTAATCTTCCTGCAGACCCTGGACATAGACGTCGAATGTTTGATTATCCACCTAATTATTGTGAAGCAATTCGTAGACACTACCTGACTTCGCCCCTCCCCCCGTCAATTCCTGGCTTCGCCACTGCCTAGCACGAGGCATTTTGGGAGATCGTTGACTTCAAAGTTCATTAAGCGAGTAGCGCGCGAGAGCACTCCCATGATGGGTGACCCATTGGAAAGTTCTCGTGTGAGTTTTCAGAAACAAAACCGTGAGGGCGTGGTTGGGACCCAAAGTGGACAATATCGTGCTACGACAGAGTCGAGCTTAAGTTGTGGTGGGGGCCCGGGTCGGGATGTGACAATTTGGTATCAGAGCCACTCCATGGCGGGAAGTGTGCCGACAAGGACGTCGGGCCCCTAAGGGGGGTGGATTGTAACATCCCACATCGCCTAGGGGAGAGAATCATGTAAGCCTTATACGTATATTTCCATATCTACCTAGCACGAGACATTTTGAGAGCTCACTGGCTTCGAAGTTCATATTAAGCGAGTAGCACGCGAGAGCACTCTCTTGATGGGTGACCCACTGAGAAGTTCTCGTGTGAGTTCTCAGAAACAAATAATGAGGGCGTGGTTGGGATAAAAAACGAACAATATCGTGCTACGCCATAATCGAGTCCGAGTTGTGATGAGAGCCCGAGTCGGAATGTGACATTTATTGCATGTAACTTTTAAATCATCATATACATTGCTATATAGAATAAAAGTTAAAAATTATAATAAATTATTAAATTAAAACACTACGTGACGGTGAACTCTTTTTCCCCTCCTAATCTCCGTCTCATCGGATCATGCATCACGAAGTTTGTAAAAGACTGCTAAAAGTAATGGTAACTCCCGGTTTGCATTCGAACATATCACGAAGATGGGAAATAGTAGTGCTGTCCTTCTTGACCTAATAAAAGTAGTGCTGCCCTTTTTTAATGGAAAACTAACGAAAAGTCCCTGAATAGTGACAGTTTTAATGAAAAGTCCTTTTTGAAGGTATAATGAATAGTGACAGTTAAAGGTAAAAAAGTGGTTTTTCGTTAAAAGTAAACAGTGCCAGAGGTGTTTTATTAAAGCTCTCTTTTTTAATGATGGTTATTCTTGCATTTATAAACAAAAGTTTTATTATTATTAATTTATAATATTGGGAAAACCTTTTAACTTCAATTTCCATGAAAAAAAAGAAGAGAAGAATGGATTATAGAAGAGGGCAATCGGGTCAACAAGAAAACGCAGACCCTTCTAAATTATTTCCATGCTCTCATCGTGTTATATTTTGCACACGGACTCTCAGATTGCAGACAGATACACCATGACCAATAGTCCATGACTAGTCAAAATAAACACAATTAATAATTTAACCAATTAAAAAAGTTCAAATTGCTCGTGCATTTGTGCGTGTGACATCGATGTGAAATGCTTCGCGAAATAGCAATGGAGTTTTTCCAAATATTTCTAACTAGTGGTTTAATTAGACAATAGTTTGCTTCGAATATAAGAGTTACTAAGAGTAAAATTCGATGAAAAAAAAGTCGATTGTATGAAAAATATTTCTAGAAGGCATATTTGTCAATCTTATTTGTTAATTCAACGGTCCCCATTAACTCATTTTCATAGTCCACCACACAAAACCAACGGCTCTGATTTCTTTTACACACCAATCAACGGCCCAAATAATTTGATCTCTAGGTTCTGGACACTAAAGTTCGGAGCGTATCCAATTTCGCCAATCTAAACCCTGGCACTGTTGTTTAATTTAACCCTACATATATAGTTTTTCCTTTTCATTTATTTTAGTTCGTACCTCATGGTACTTAAAATCTCATTTGTACCCAATAATAATATTGTCAGTCAAAATTCAAACCCCCCACCAACTCCCCTTCTCTCTCTCTTTTTCTGAGTCCTACCCTTTCCCTTTTTTGTCCTATTTTCTTCTTCCATTTTGGTTTAGAGTCCATTACTTTGATCACAAGACATGGAAAAAGCTCTGAAACTCAAAGAGAAGCAAAGCCAGGGCCAAGCCATGCAAATATCGAAGCAACAACGACGAGAACCAGAAGACCAGATCAAGCTTGCTGTCACTGCCATCACCCTCAATGCAAGGTTGAGATCATCCGACATGCCTGCCCACATGCAAAACCACGCTCTCCGCCACACCCGATCACTCCTCCACTCACCACCAAACCCCAAAACTCGTCTCAACCCAACACACCTCGCTCGAGCTCTCAAAAAGGTACATGATACTTTCAATCTCTTTGTTTCTGGAGAACAGAAACTGTTCATCATCACACGTGGAGTTCTGGTCCAATAATGTAACGTTATGTGAGAAAAACTTACACATAGTATTATATTATTTGAGCGGAAAGCCACAAGAGCGATGAGCATGTTCCAAGTAAGTCTTCTCTGTAGCTAGATTGGTCTGTTTTTGTTTAATTAATCTGGGTTAACTAAATTTGATGAAAACGTAGGAGTTTGACTCGGTGTATGGTCCGGCGTGGCACTGCGTGGTGGGGACGAGTTTTGGATCGTTCGTGACTCACTCAGCCGGCGGGTTCGTGTATTTCTCTGTCGACGAATCGCTGTCGGTGCTTCTCTTCAAAACGGAGGTCCAGTTGGTGACGGAACCACGACCACCACAACCAGCTAAGCCTTCAACTTTGAGTCCTTGTTGAGAATTTTGTGTTGACGCGTGACAGACGTGTTAGTTGTGATTACCCTCCTTCTTTGACTAGCATTCACCATAAGATTTTCCTTTTTTTTTTCTTCTCTTTTTCTTTAAAACAAACATCATGTATGTGGTGATGACCTTTGAGCTTTATATACAATTACAAACAAAGAAGGGTGGTTAATTGTTGGTTATCCTTTTTTTTTTTTTCAAACTCATTTTGGAGATTTTTTTTAGGATATAAAGTTTTGATTTTTCGGCGAGGGCTTGTAACTCAGTTGTTTCGATTTTGAATTCGTCATCCCCCAATATCATAATAAACAAAAAAAAAGTTTTGATTTTGGGCCATGTTGTTCGGAGAGAGAATACACTAGGCAAATATCATTTTCTGCAAATTTAAATATGTAGTTTACTTGTGCTTTCATTTTAAGCACGATGACTTAGTTTTGTCTATTTTTCGACAGAATTAGCACATGAATGACATACATTCGTCAAAAAAATTTGTTGAAATTGGGTCGTGGTTGAAAACAATGAGTAATCTGTAAGCCAAAAATAGCAAAAAATTGAAACCACCGAGACTCAAATGAAATTGCAGTAGTGATGAATGCTGTGAAAAACTTGGCCTCTCCCTACTTTTGGATGCTTGGCCGTGAAAAATGTAGTGAAATGATGACTTCCGGCAAGGTTGGTAAACAATGTAAGATGAGAGAGAGAGAGAGAGAGAGAGAGAGAGAGAGAGAGAGAGAGAGAGAGATTTGGTGTTCATTGAGAAGCCAAATCAAGGTCTTTTCCATTACATTATGTAAATAAAGATTAATGAGTGACAATTTCGGTCTGTAAATTCCAAAACTAGACGCAAACACGAAAATGAAACCTCATAAATCCATCCCAGCGGTCTCTCTCTCTCTCTCTCTCTCTCTCTCTCTCTCCTGTGTGTCGTGTTCATCTTCCCAAAATTGATATCTCTATTCTTCTGGCTTTTTGTATATATAAGAAAGGTATTTTATCTTAATATTTTAATTAATATTTAATTGTTATTTTGGTCAATTTCTTCTGTTTGTTTGACTAGTCCTCAACTGTCTTGTACTATTGTCCACTCCCCTATATCATCTTGGAAGTTTGTGTCTTGGGTTACTTCCCTTGGATCCTCTCCCCTACGTACCAGTTTACCATCCCTGTTTTTCTATCTTCTTGTTTTCTCCCAAACTTTTATACGAGACTCAGACTGAGACTGATTTCCGCAACATTCAACACCTTTTCACTGATTCTTTTTTTATTTATTCAATTCAGTGACCAGAAAAAAAGGTCAAGAGAGAGCAAAAGGTGTGTGGAGAGAGAGAGAGAGAGAGAGAGAGAGAGAGAGAGAGAGAGAGTTAGAATCCAACCTATAAACAACAGAGAATCCTAAACTTTCGGATATGCATACCAAATTATCAGTGTAAGAGAAAAACAGATCTACAAGGAGTGCCTGGACTGGAAATAAATCACTCTCAATATACAAATAAATTTGCAAAAACTCGGCAGCATGCCACAGCAAACCCCTTAGAAAACTTAACTTTACAATAATTACGAGTCTACAGAAGACATACTCTATTTTCCATGGTCTGATATACTGCTGCAAACTAGCAACTCCTAAGACAGGTTCCTTTCGCGCATTAGAGATTCAATCTTTTCGACATCTTCTGGGGTGTCAACACCATGAGCCTCATGGTTGACCTTAATCACCTGCAAACGTAGAACCATGTCAACTTTTGGACATCTACATTTAAGCAAAAGAAACCATCCACGTAATCACATCCTGGTACGTTGGATTTTTCACGTCATATTTGAGGAGATCCACTACCTCAGGCAAAAAATTTGAAATTCAATTCTTTTTCCTATTGGACTAAGGGTAGTAGTGTTTGAGAGTGATAGTAACTGATAGCATTTTGACGAACTAACTTATTTAATCATGGTACGGTAATGAATATTCATGCCACCGAGATTAAGGACTTCATACCCATGAAGCATAGTTATATCTATTATATCAATTTTTATGACTGCACTGTCTAATATGACTTGAATAAACTTAGAATTAACATACCACAAAACAAGAAGAAGAAAAGACGGGTAAGATCAACAAAATAGAACAAGAAAGCAATGCAATGTCTTGCAAGTAAGGAAGAAGAACGGATCTTTTTATACCTTCATCTTATACCCATTTTCAAGGACCTTAAGTTGCTCCAGATCCTCTTCTAGTTGCAAAGGAGTAGGTTGAAGTTCTGGATATATCTTTAGAAACTTTGTATCATAGCTCTGAAAATACAGGAGCGGAGAATAATAAGCTCACAAGTTAAAAACCAGAACAAATGGTATAAAATAATATACAATCATGAACAATGCAGCCATGCACAATTTATCACAAAGTAAAATGTCAATCTAATACCTGAATTCCAAGATGAAGCAAATAGGGAAACTGTGGATTGGCCTTTCCTGACCTGTATCAGAGGACAATTAGTCAAGTCTAGCTAAGAACCCGCAAAACATGTTCTCATATTTTTTTTCATTAGCCATAATATAAATAATTTCATGACAAAGGAAAATCTCTTACCCGAATCACTATGATAAAAGATAGAACACAAGAAACAGAAATAGATAAGCATAAGCATAAGCTTACTTGTTAAATGGAATCAACCCCCTTGAAAAGTAGATGGCATAACCATTATTATTCACCACACATTTCACTCGATTTGGATCCATTGCATCTTCAAGTTTTAATGACGTGACGGCAGTGCTAAACACTGCATCTGGAGCTGCCTGACAAGATATTAAAAAAAAAAAAACCCATTAAATAACAAAGTATGTCATCACATTCGAAATCAAGAAAGGAGAAATAACTTACCTGCAAAGCTTTAACAATTCCATCTATTATCTCAGGTTCAATAAGAGGCTCATCCCCCTGAATATTGACAACTATATCATACTTCTTCTCGAGCTTCTCAATTGCTTCAGAACAACGCTCGGTACCTTTAAGTTCAGAAAACAGAATATAAACTAACCGAAAATGTAATTATATATTTTATCTGAAAACAAAAACCAAGGTGCATACCGTTCTGGCAGGATTCCGAGGTCATTATGACATCAGCTCCAAAACTGCGACAACATTCTCGAATCTTGTCATCATCTGTTGCCACAACTACACAAGGGAAGGTAATAATAAAGTTTCGCACATATACATATAGAGAGTTCACTTCACAAAATTTCATGAAGCCTTTTTATCGCTCTCGCAGGCATTAAGCAAAACTTAATGCCATCATGAGTATGCAAGCGTTAAGGCCTAGAACGGAGGGTCACTTAGGTATTAAGAGAATTGAAGATTGGACAAAAGCCTATATCACATCAGGTCTATTTAAACCAACCCAAGTCCTTAGGGTTGCTTCGGTTATCGAAGATCTCCACAAAGGTGAGTGTTGTTCAGAGTTTAAAAATGCCTCAGCTGGAACAAGCTCTTGAAGCTACGAAAAAAACCAGACGAATGGTTTCTGACTCTGGTCTTACTCTTTCAACCAAAATCAAGGATGTTACTTGTACTGGATACGGGAATTGGACAAGTACCACATAGAATCAGCTGGCAGAAGTTCAGATAGGGTGCTTAAAATTCAAAAGACGACACGGGGTTTTGGATGCCTCGAAAAACTTGCTAGATCTAATGAAATGCCTCAACAAAGTAGCTACTGTCTAACAATGAAATCCGAGAATAAATACGAAACTAAATAGCGTGGAAATCAAATGAGTAGACATACCAACATGATCCAATGTAGTTGCTAGTTTTGCCCTTTCCCATATTCTCTGTAAATACCAACAAAAATTTATATGTCAAATGTTTACCGATCACAATACCACACCGCTTTGGATCCAAGCAGCTTAAGAATCCCAATTTTTCATTAAAATTGACAACAAAATTAAATTTAGACAATGCCCATTTCAAATATAAAAAATTTCTTACAGAAGAAAGATTTTCAAGAAACAAAAAATCATTAAATTACATGTTTTAAAGGTAAAATGAGGTACCTGAATCATGGGTTTGCCGAGGATCTGAACGAGGGGCTTGCCCTCGAAACGAGAAGAAGCGAAGCGGGCGGGTATAATGCCGACTACCCGGCTCCGGAACTTCCTAGTCGGACCCAAGTAGGCCCGGGCCCCAATTGCCGCCGCAACCGCAACTCCGGCGACGATTCCGTGAACGATCCATGCCTTGGTGCTGTTCCAAGATCCAGACGACGACGACGACATTGGGATGATGGTGATCTCACTGAACGTAGTAGTGAACGCAGCCGTCGTTTAGTTTGATAAGATTTCTGGTTTTCTTGGGGTGTTTATACTTTGCACCTGCTTGAAACGGGTCGTTTTGGGTAATTGGAAGTTGGATCAACCGACTTGCACTTGATTCTAAATGCTCAAGTATAACCATTCTCTAGGGAGTTTGATCTTATGATTGCAGCTCCTCTTGTGACTTGTCTATCGAGAAACGAATTTGACTGCTAAAGCTTTGGCTTGCTTGAGTTTATCTTGCAATTTCACTTTACTACTGTTTTTGACCAAGTGGGGTTGGTACCCAAGATGAGATCATGTTTGGCAAGACAAGTAACGACGTTAAATTTATCTTTTCATAGAGTAAGATGTGACTAAATTAATTAACAACATAATATTAAGTTTTGTTACATTTCCGAGCCAAAAGAAAAGGCAACTAAAAGGGTTACATGTTACACTCGGATCACTGCACCATGTCGAAAAATGAATAAATAGTCTCCCCTGCACAACATATTTCAATGTTCTGCATTGAGGGTATGGTAGGTAACTCATCGGAAGCTCAACCCGCGCCGCTTATGCATGTAAATGCTGTAAACGAGCGGTCAATGTCAGCATAACTTAGTACTGCATTTTCCATTCTGAGTGAACGGCAGCACGTTGTGTAGCATCTTTGGTCAATGAATGGCAAAGCTCATCGGACCTCCACGAGCAGTGGAAAAGAAAATCAGACACCTCAATAACATAACATGGCAACTTACTGGCACGAGAAGGATTCTACCGAGTCCATGCACCACCATAAGGACCAAAACTATTGGCACCATCTTGGGAATGTCTCCATCTCCTCGTCTTCTTTTTTCCCTTGTCTTTCCTTGATCCATTTTCCTCATGCCTGCTCCTCTCTCTCCTTGAGCCATTTTCTTCATATCTGATCTTCTTCCCCACCTCCTCATATTCTTTGCCCTTCTTACAGGACTTTTCTTTAAAAGAAGCTTTTCTCTTCTTTCCTGATGATTGCCCACTGTCACCTGCAGCAGAATCATGTCCCCGTGGCAGGGGATCATCTTCATCATTGAATTGCCAATTGCCCAGTAACTCCTGTGGATCATGTTCTAGCTGAACTGGCTCTCCTGCTCCAGGAAGCAAGCTATTGAAAGTTACCATTCCAGGCCCTCCTTTGCGTTCCACCAACTCCGAATCAGGCCTAATTATAGTACCGAGAATGCTCCTGTTTGGTCCTAGGCCCATAATGACCTTAGGGTTTGTCAATGTAGTGTAAGCCATTGAAAAAGCTGATCTAATCTGCAACATATATAAGAAATGACGTGAGGGAGGAAATGGTGGCAGGTGGAGTAAGTAAAAGATAGATCAGTAAATTATAAGATTTGGATTCGCAAGTGTTGCAAGCTAACTGTCTAACTGCTTGAAGCCAATGAAAATGCACTAGTGCAAGTGTGCGACCATAAACATATGGCACTCAGGCACCTCAGACATATGTATTAACTATTAACTGACATGTCTGCTCCAGAACCTTATGGGAAACAAAGAGCAATGTTTGCGAACTTTTGTGTAGCTGCATGCGCACATGCACACACAAAAAATCTGTTCAACAAGTAGTACTGAACAACAATCGCTTAACCCGCAGCTGGTCATCAATCAAATCGACACTTTAAATCATTAAACTTTATAAAATGTATATTAAGGTACCCAGCGGAAAACTGGAGGGTGAGAGATCATAAATCATTCAACCAACCTGAAAATAGTTGAAGGAGTTCTTCCCGACGTCATTCTCTGGTGCCTATATAACAAAACATAAAAAATGGTCAATTATACCTGAAGAAAGAAGCAAGGATCATCACACCTATTGATTTAAGTTCTTTCTGATCCCTGACACTGTTCTGCAACAGGGCCCAGAGATGTGAAAGACTGTAATTTACCAAAACAGCAGGTTCACATAAAATTCATTATTTTTGACCATGTCAATCAACTTCCTAGCAAGCAAATAGTTAACTAGGGTAGGGATTAATCCAATTATTTGGAGGCCTCCCTGGGAATGTCAAACTAGCATTTACTTATATATATACTAACTGGAAACAGAAAAAACCAAGCAGCACTTCAAAGAAAGAAGATAGCATAATTAATTAAGTGCTTTTGTTTTTTCCAGTCTCTTACAAAATAACCATTCAGAATGAAATCATGAACAGACCTGGGGGTCCTCAATGGCTAGAAGAAAAGGTCGTCCATTGGATAAGAACCTGAGAGAGGACCAATCAATTGCATCAGTCAGCTATAACTTTGATCAAAAGAAATAATCAAATTTTACATTAAAAAAAAGAGCGAGAGAGAGAGAGAGAGAGAGAGAGAGAGAGAGAGAGAGAAGAATCCGAGAGAAAAATATTATCACTTTCTCAAGAAGGTTGTTTATTTTATACCCCTTTACACTCTTTTTGAAAAAGGTGCCTGCCCCATTGCACGATACACCAACATCTGAAGTGTTCAATTTGCGTCCATAAAAATCAAAGAAGTTTACCTATTTCAGAAACAAACAGATAAACGAAAACATAAGCAACAAACTCACTGACTTTTCATATCCCTTAGACAAATCCTTTCCTCTGATATGAGGTTAAGAACTAGAACAATGAAGTGAATTCTATGGTCCACCAAATTCTGGTTACAGTTTACTACAAACCCTGGTTGCTGGGATAAAGTCCAAGTTATTTGACTTGTGATTTTAAGCAATAATAAAGGTCCAAAGCTTTCTTTCTACTTGATCTAGAAAAACTTACCAAAAGAACTCCCAAGTTTTGTTCCGGAGGTCGACATTCCCTGAGGCTCTGTAGCATAAATTAATATATAAATCAAGGATAAAAAAATTTACTAACCATGAGGAAGTTGATCTATTTATCTGAATTTCACAATTACAGAAGTTGTTGGTTGCTTATCTATCATCCAAACAAAAGATCATATTTTGTGTGGCACTATTTCATTCAAATTTCAGAAATTTCTCTTTGGATCTCATTTGCAATCTTAGGTTGATCCATTGTCTTCCACTGTAATACTCAATGAAGCAGCATGTTTACAGATCCATACAAGAGCCATGCGTTACAAATATATACATGGCAAGAAAGAATCGCATCAAATCTTAAAATGCATATTTAAGAATCACTCACATGCAACATTGCCATGATCATTGTAAGGAGAGCGTAGGAACCTAATCCACCAGAGTATACCTGCATGTGTTATCAGAATCTTGAATTAGCTCACTGGACAAAGAACAAAGAAAAGAAAGACGACTTAATCTGTTAGACTGGAAAGTCATACCTCATTTAGCTCTCTCTGTTGCAAAAATACTTTCAAAATCAAACATAAAGGCCGCAAAGGAGGCCACTTAGATACTGCATCCTGAAAAGGGACCACAGGATAGTGTCAAAGGAGACTGGAGATAGTTAAGGTCTCTTGCTTTATATGTAACCTATATACTATAACTGATTCCTCACATAGCTTTTCTGTTTTTCTTTTACTAGGTGAAAGATATTGTTTGATATTCTGTGACCTTGCAGTGTTTAACTTAGCAAATTAATAAAAAATTTAATTGCACAGCTTACCAAGTTATCATTTACTACTGCTTGTTACTCTTCTGTAATCTTCTTTCACTACAAACATTCTTATATACCTATTGTTCAAAATACCATAACTACATATGAAACCATATTAAACAGTGATCAAAGCACAAAGTTTCAAACGACAATGTTAACATTATTCAAAGGCTCATAGCCAGGCTTTGATCTATATTAAAGAAACTACAATATTCTTTCAAATACACAGTAGATGACAGAATATGCAACAAACCTGAATAAATTCAGCAGCTTTTGGTCCACCTTCTATGTCAAAACTGTGAAGGAAGATATAAAATTATCAATTTACTTATTTGAACATCACAATTGAGATGAACCTATCACAGGCACTGCTTATCAATACATTGTAGTATTATTAACCCAAACTATATTGCCAAAGATAGAAGAGTAAACCTTATGTCGAATGCAATGCCACTTGTTTTCTCTACAAACTTAATAATGGGTACACGTGCCTTTCCAATCACCTGTGGAATCCACATAGAACAAATATAGAAGCTGAAGTTTGTCCGCAATAATATTTCAAATAAAACTTGAGGCATACCTGTATCCTTTTTGCCAATCCCATCTGTGACAATGCCCTAGAAAGGGCCCTCAATCCTTCCTGCGGTGTTTTGACGCCTGACCCCATAATGACAGCCTACGAGCAATACCAATCAACCAAATGTGTCACTTAAATGGACACTTGAGCATGCATTATAGACAAGAATAACAAAATTCAAATGTAAATTCAAAATTCAGTTCCTAACTTATACTAGCATAAAGATCAACATACTTACATCAATATCACTAGCGGGAAGATATAGCCCCGTCTTGAAGGACCCAAAAACTTCAACCTATAAAGCAACATTCATTGAACTTTTTCGTGCTTAAAATCACACACACCCGCACTTCTGCACCCAAACAAGAAAAAGAAAGTACCTTGGACCGAGGAAATATATATTTGATAAGGTCCGAGACCCGTTTTACTGCTGCACTGCGTGCCTCTTGTTCTTCTGGAGTTGGAGACAGAAAATCACAGAAATCCACAATCTCTGCAATACCCAAAACAGATACACAAATCTGAAGTTACATATACACACCAGATCACCAGATTACAATTACACAATTTTCTCCTTAGAAATACATTGAATTTCTATACAAGTAAAAGAACCAAACAAAAAATATGAGCTTTCTTCTCCGTGTATAAGTATATATATATGTATGTATGATGTACGTATATATGTATCCATGCAGTTAAAATTGCAGAAAGTACCTTTATGAAGCTGAAGCATAGGGCTCCTGAATTTACAATGGCCGCGAAACCACCCGCTTTCGAGCTTCGGCTCTTGAGGAGCCGGCGTTGTGGGCTCGGATTGGTGAAGCGGCGGCCATGGCTCGGCTAGGCGGACAGAAGACAAGGAGGCACGAATTGGGTCGGGTTCATCGGCGAAGACGTCGAGGGAGAAGAAATCGGGGGCGGCGGTGTCGACCGGGGCGCATTGGGGAGTGGAGAGAGTAATTTCGTTACGGAAAACGGAGTAGGGTTCGAGGTCCTCGGGCGGCGGCGGAGATTGGTTGGGGGTGGGAAGAGAGAGGGCGGGTAGGGTTTCGTAGAGAAAGCTTTGTGTCGGCGGCTCCTCCATGTCACAGTGGTGGATACGGCGGTACGGGAATTGGGGTTTGCGAATCTTGTGACTTGTGAGGGTTTATACTTTGTAAGCTGTAACCTGTTTCTTCTAACAGCACAAAGAAACTTGAATGTTGGTTGAATAATGATTCTGTTACGTACGGGAAGTATGAAAAATTGGCGACAAAATAACCAACACGATCATTTTTATGCGAATTGGATCTGTTCTAGAACTTAGTGTCCGGATTTCAAAGATCAATTTATTTGGACTGCACAAATTGAATCTAACGTTTCTTATTAATTCATTTTTTTGGCCCACCACACAAAATTAATGATTCTGATTTCTTTTACACACCAATCAGACGTTTAGAAGATTTGATCCTTAGGCTCTAGACACTAAGGTCCAGAGCGGATCCAATTCCATTTTTATGGTGAGGATATTGGAGATTCGTAAATCGTGTCCATTTATCGTAAATTGTGCGATTAGTTTTTGTCAAGTACTGTTTATATTTAATTTTAAATAAAAATATTTAAATCATTTCTGACTGCACAATATATGATGAACGAATATGGTTCACGAATTCTTAAGATCCTCACAAAGAGAATCTGACTAGAATCCGAATTTACAAAAGAAATACCATTTTATCTTTTACGTCTGAATTTTTTTATTTTTTGTTTGGAAAACCTCGGCAGTACAAATTTTTTTTTATTGATAGGGTTTTTATCACAAATGGTCCCTGAAATTGACCATTACCATCAAGATGGTCTCTAAAATTGAAAATCAATCAATGTAGTCATTCCATCACAATTCTGTTAAAAATTCCATTAAGTGCTGATGTGGCACATAAATAGGCCCCACAAGATTTACGGGTTTTTATCACAAATGGTCCCTGAAATTAACTCACACTATCAAGACGGTCCCTGAAATTGACCCAAACCATCAAGATGGTCCCTAAAATTGAAAATCGATGACTGTAGTCCTTGAAAATAGGTGTTGCAAATCAATGTGATCTTTCTGCCACAATTCTGTTAAAAAAATTTGTTATGTGATGATGTGAGTTTAATAATTAATTTAAAATTTATCTAAATACCTTTTTGCAGAATGAATTT
The DNA here is from genome assembly GCA_963580275.1 of Crataegus laevigata. Taxonomy (NCBI): domain Eukaryota; kingdom Viridiplantae; phylum Streptophyta; class Magnoliopsida; order Rosales; family Rosaceae; genus Crataegus; species Crataegus laevigata. The sequence continues at coordinate 7,138,033 of OY756946.1, read as the reverse complement.
TTTTTCTTATAGTAGGATCTACTCCGAAGAGAAATCCCTTCCATAAATTCTCAAAGGCCCAAGGCTTAACCATAGCCTAAGAGAGGGTTTGGCAATAGTTTTCAACCAACAATAGACGCACCTCAGTTATAATCTCATTATCTTAAGATAGACCTCGTCATTCCTTAAGTCACCAGACCACTAGGAAAGCGTCGAAAAAAACTCTCCAAGATTAAGGTTGTGATGATGTTGATCGCCTAAATGTTAACGGTGATGTCCTAGAAGTCGTTGCCAATCAAACAAGCCGTCACCAAAGGTGATTTCGATTCAAGTTTAATTCGGTGAAGGGTGTCAAAGTGTGTAAAGATTGATGTATTTAGTTTTTTTTTTAGATAATAAACAGCGAAGGAGGTTGAGGAATGTGAACTGGGATCAGATGTCATTGTAGGACTGGGTTTTTAGGTTCACAACTTTTTATTAACTATTAAATTATTAAACCTATTTGTAATTTTTTAAATTTAATTAGAGTTGTATGATTCATTTATGTGTCACATCAACACATAACAGAATTTTTGACATAATTGTGATGGAAAGACTACATTGATTTGGGACACATACTATTGGACTACATTGATCGAATTTCAATTTTAGAGACCATTTTGATGTCACAAGTCATTTTCAGGGACCATTTTGATGTCGCAGGTCAATTTCAAGGACCATTTGTGAGGAAAAAAAAAGACTTGTGCGACCCATTTATGTGCCACATCAATACTTAACAGAATTTTTAACAGGATTGTGATGAAAGGACCGCATTATTTTGCGACACCTATTTTTAGGGACTACATTGATTGATTTTCAATTTCATGGACCATATTGATGGTGATGGTCAATTTCAAAGACCATTTGTGAAAAAACCCTATATTGATATATGAATGAATTTTTTTTGTCTATTAGACTAAAATTTTCTTTTGTCTAGTTCTCTTTGCTTCATACCCTTTAAAATATACTTAAGTTCATCCCTTTACTTCTCGAGAAAAAGGGTACCAAGTAAAATACACAGAAGATAAACGAGATGGCTCATCAACTACTCTATATGGGCGGCTTCAGTTGTTGTCGAAGAAGAGATATTCTTACTAAACTCCTCCCCGTCGGCCTGATTTTTAGTCCTACTAAACTCCACTCTCTCTAGTCCCACCCTCCTCTTTCTTTGTCGTAATCCGAGTTCCGGGCATAAAAATGTCTCCTCCATGTAGCCTGAATTTACTTTTATTTCCAATCCAAAAAAAAAAAAAAAAAATGACTTGTATATGAAGTTAAATATGAAAATGGATTCTTAATTTATTTTTGATGTTCTTGTTTAATTTTCAAATCAATGTTATAATAAAAGACAAGTAAAAATAAGAAATTCATTGTTACTTCATCTTGAGGTCAAATTAAACACATCATAAGTTTTTGGTTTTTGGATTAGTAGGGCATAGCACACAACCATTCCTCACATGTCAAAAATAAGGATCATTAAAAAAAACAAATTATTTTTGTCAATCAACATGTGTCAAATAATAATATCAAGCAATACCTGTATATTAAAAAGGATATTAATGATAGATTTACTTAGCAATGATGGTATAATCTTTCTAGTTTTTGGTTTTTACAAATTGTTCACAAGAGGAATTTTCGGCAGCAAAACTTGAACCTAGACTTTGATTTTGCAAGGAGAATGATCATTTTCGACTCAGCCAACCCTCATTGGCGGTATAATCTTTATATTGCTTCAACCATTGTGGCAATTAGACAGGGAATTATAAACTTATCAATCAGGTAAAATTACCTGACTTGTTCTTCAAGTACGATTAATTACCTAATTTAACTACATCACCAAAATTCTTGCTCACAACGTCTCTAACTTCTACTGTTTGTTGTTTTTGTTTTCTTTTCATAAAGCGACTTTCAAGTAGTTGCCTAACTTCAATTCTTCTAAAAATTACCAAGTTTTTGTTACCAAAATAATTATTTACGGTGCCAGCCTTTGCCAGGTTACTCCTAGGAAACGAGGACTATTTTACATAGGCAAGTTATTTTCTAAAATTAGAATCCAAAACAAATGTAGGTGCAACTCCTCTTGCTGCACCATGTATATACTTTGCTGCTACAGATTAAAAAAAAAAAAAGTGTTAAACCATAACATTAATCAAGTCGTGTGGCGACGGATTATACTGTAGCTTCAGTGACGGAAAGTATTTACCCTAAAATCTGAAGCCTGAATTTGAACTTCTATGACGTCCTCTCCACTTGACCTCCCAATGGACACCCAAAGTTTGTTCACACAACCAATAGTCCTCGTGTACAACATATTTTATGAAGCCTTCGTTTCGGAACCCGGTCCTCCCTTATTTTCGGAGCTTCCAGCTAAGATCATTGCATGCATCTCAATAGTCGTTTTGTTATTCTTGATTTTTAATCACATTCTCAATGCGTCCCTTGCTTGGCTCCTAGAAATGATCCCAGAACATGATCTTGAGGGAGGAGACATCGTTTACAGGCCTCGACTAAACACCATCGGTTCAAGTCCCTTTCGGATAGCTATAGTGCAAAATATGCAGCGGCTGGGAGTGATAAAGAGACTTATGCCGGATTTCGATGAAGGAAGAGGGCCGAGGCTTAGGGCTTTGAAGAAACTGCCACCATTAGTGAATTATGGAAGCTGTGAAATAAGATCATCAAGTTCATCAAGGTGTACTTCTTGTGCAATTTGTTTGGAGGATTTTGCAGAAGGTTATTCATGTCAAATTTTTTCAATTTGTAACCACATTTTCCATTCAAATTGCATTGATAATTGGTTGATGAACAAGCCAACTTGCCCAGTTTGTCGAAACTGTATCATCGATGCATGACAATTTTTATTGAATTTTTTGAATTTTTAATTTTTGAGAATTGTATGTTATGAATCTGTCAAACAACAGTAAATACCAACATTCTAAGGCATGTTAACAGTTTGCAACCACTTTAGCAAACACTTTAAGCCAAGCAATTACCCTAATTTTGGGTTTTAAATGTAACTTTGTTCATATATTCGATTCTTGGTTTGCAATCATATAATGAATTTAAATTAAGAAAATTGTTATTGACACTCCAAAAATTTCATTTTGTACGCCAAACTTTCTATAATTAGAAAGAAAAATACATTTGTGAGAAGTGAGATTTTTGGAGTACTAATTCCCTAAATTAATTAGATTATTAATCAAGGCATCTAATAAGAAAATGCGACGACTCTTTTTTGAACCATAACTTTCACAACAAACTATAAACCTTTGTAAAAAAAAAACATGTTATTTATACAAAATATGAGATGCAGAAAATCTCAAGATAGTGTTGAAAAATAAGAAAAATAAAGAGTTTATATTATGAAAGAGGTATATCCTTTAGGAGGAAATAGTATACAAGTTTTCTTGTACCCGTGTATTTATTTCCCTAGTGTATAAAAGGAAAATTTTAAATAATTTTTTAGTAATACTTGGCTACTCAATTAATAATGAGTAGGAGCTCATATTCAAAACTGTTCATTGTTGATTTATAAAACTTTGTGTTTATGATTATAACCGTTCATATTATAAATCACTCTATAAAGATGGCATCTACCAAAAAATAATTAAAACTAAGGTCATTTAGTTATCGAACTGTTTAAAGACAAATCAACGAAATTGATAAAAAGCATTCAAAACCGTTTATGTATTTGCTACAATAGATTAACTAAATGATCTTATTTCTAAGATTTTTTTTGTAGGAATCAGTGGCGAAGCCAGGATTTATCGAGGGGAGGGGCGAAATTTAAAAGTGTGCAATGTTCAATCAAAGTTGTTGCTTTCACATTAGAGAGTGCAAAGTTTTGAATCAATATTCATAACAAAAAACAGGTTTTCTATCAAAGCTGTTGTAAGCGATAATATCAAAGTTATGTAAGAAACTAAAATTGGTTAGAATTAGATTCTAAAAAATGTTATGCGCTAGTCAAGCAGCAGACTACGCGCCTAAGCGAGATTTAGGCAGGAGCCTAGATGAATTTAAATGAATTTCTTTTATCTGTAAAATAAGCATTAAACAATATTTATATTACTTTTTAAAAAATTAATATAATATTTATAAATAATATGAGAATTTAAGATAAATACACGAGATCTTAAAAAGAGGAGAAATTTTTAGTTGTGACGGAAACACGGATGATATACCATGTGTTTTTATGTAAGTGGTGGAAAATTTAAAATTTTAAGTTATTAACCTTTTAACAGACATATCCCACCATTTATATAAGCACACGTGGTGTACCACTTCATGTGACGGTCACACTGAAAAATCTCTCTAAAAAGAGGGAAAAAAAATACATAAAAAGAATAATAAACAAAAAAAAGAGCTACTAGTACTACGGTCTAGTGGTATTTCTCTTCACTGATTAGTGAGAGGTCTTAGGTTCAACTCTTGCCAAAGAAGAATTTTGAACCAATTTATGCTAGCTCATTGTAAGGCTAAACTCACCCCCTCCCCTTAGACCATCTCCAACTCTGACCTAAAACCTAAATAATAATTTGAACCTGGACCGTTGGATTAACCAACAGCCCATTTAAACACAACCGTTGGAAAGTGGGTGGAAGTTAGAAAGTGGGCAACACAGTCCTTGTTTCACTCTCGGTTGGTGGGGCCCCTTTTGCTTTGTGGCCTAAAATGGGGGGGGGGGGGGAAATGGTAAATTTTATGTTTTAGGTCAGGGTTGAAGTTAGTCTTAGTAGATAATATCGATTGTTCAAAAAAATTAACTAAAAAAAGAGAAACGGGTAACAAACGACCTAAAAAGGTGGGGTTAGAAGAGGTTAAAAAGGGTGGGATGATTGTTTGGGGGGGGGGGGTGGGTGGGTTTGGTAATGGGTAAGCAAAGTGGGGCAGAAAGGTTAAGAAAAGTGGTGTCAGTACATTCAATTTTAAGAGAGAAAAAGTAAACAAAGTCAGCATTGCCAAACGACACCGTTTGGTATAGGGAATATCAAACCTTCATCTTCTTCGCAAGCTCCGTCGGTCTGCAGCTACTGGTTTTTTTTTTCTTTTCAGATTTCGTTCTCCAAAATCTAAAAAAAAAAGAAAGAAAACAAATCCATCTTTGCTACGAAGCAGCATAAACCGAATCACCGGAGCGGGAATTCTCATTTTCGACGAGAGCGGGGGGGCTGAACTAGCGCTCCTAGGCATGTTTTCCGGCGAAGGGAGGGGTGGCCGCCACTCCTCGCCCTCACCTAGCTTCGCCACTGGTAGGAATGATCTTTACAGAGTTATTCATAATATGAATAGTTCTAAACACAAGCACAAAGTTTTGTGATTCGACATGAAATTTTTTGAGTAGGAGTTCCTACGTACTCATCTTTAAGTAGCCAAACATTGTTCATAATTTTTTTAGCACATAACTAGAGGTCAAGGGTCATGGATTAGAGCTCATTACAGGAAAATTCAAACAACCCAATCTATTATCATAGCAAGATTTTAGAGAAATGGGTAAGTGAGTGACTACTGACCACACTGATGCTATTTTCCGACTTGCATTGTACCACATGAACAATAAAGCGTGTGTGAGATTTTTATAACAAAAAAATCCCGATGGTAGAACCAGTCAATATAAGACATATTTAATGTTTTCTTTAGGATTATTGTATTCCTTCAGATAATACATGTATATGCATGGTGTGTCGGTTTCTAACACAAGTAAATTGAATTTTGACATAATAAACCAGTTTAATTAGTATTATATGAAGAAAAAATAAAATTAAAGAGTAATTAAATGTGTGAGTGTGTTAGACAGTTCTATTTAATCCACAAGTGGATTATAGCTTAGTTGGTTAAGAGTATTAATTTGTTCTTGCACCCGTGATCCCATGTTCGAATTCCCCTTATCGTAGTTTAAATGAATTTAATGTGGATTATCCTATCATTTGACCCAAAAAAAAAAATGCAAACTAGGTGAATGTGACACGCCCCGACCCGGAAAGGTCGACGCATGCTGGCCGTCACCGTGAAGTGACGTAACCATAGGAGTAAGTGATGTAAAAAGTGTATAAATTTAAATCGAACATAGAATTAATTAAAATTTGAAATAGTGACAGAGTGCACAAACGTGGGTGTGGCCCACTATAGTTATTCAGAGCTTAAAGATAGGACGACTACTGAAGAGTAGTCAAGCATCTAAAGTATACTTATTACACACGGTGATAAGTTCATACATCAGAAGCTGAAGCTTAATGTCAGAAACGTTTCAAAGTTCCTCGAATGCCACGCAGAACAGCTATCTAAGTCCTAGAGGGGCGAAAAACAAAGTTGAGTGGGTCAGCAAAACAACTTATGTGAAAACGTTTGGTTTTGAACATACTAACCCCTCGCCGTAAAACAATTATAGTTTCCTTTAATAAATAGCACATTATGATTAAGTATGTACGTATATATATATATATATATATCCACAATACTAAAGCCAAGTATAAATGACAATATGCAAGTCAAATCATGATAAGATCGATGCTGCAGAAATATAACCATGTGATAATGATATAATGCAATTCTCATCTATCTAATGCTTGCACACAAGTTCGAACAGACGGAATCTGACACGAACAGGACTGGGTGTAATCAATACGCTCAAGTACTACGATCACGTGAAGACTGGTGCAAAAGCACATCACATACAAGTCGGATTGCCTAATGCAATCTACCCGACAAGACTGGCACCTAACCTGGATCTAGACGAGCGAACGGTGCGATGTGAACATACACGTCAAGGACTGGCCCTGGCCCTAGGGCGAGTACTAACACCGGTGCAGCAGATGAGTATGCATATGAACATGTATGAATATCATGACAAGTATATCTCAACCATATAGCAGCATTTATCACAATTATATCGTACTTAACGTTTATTTGGCAATATATACGTAAAGTGAATCATTCATGCATTTTGGAAACTATAAATACGTATAAGTACAAAAACAAACTGCCCACTCACAAATACGCAGTCCGAAAGAAGTCTCCTAGCTTGGCTTAACCACGTACGTCCTCAAAATACGTTTCCCTATACGTGAAATTTCTAATTAACTTAGTTTAATACACATAAACGGAAACGTAAATAAAATCTTCGTAGATTGTCCAAATATATGAAATCGATCTACTCGACGTCACGAACGTCGCTATATTTTTAAAATAATTTTTTCACTGTTCACGCGCCCCCACGCGCCAGCACAGTGCACGGCACACGCGCCCCCCACGCGCAGTGCACACTGACGGCGTCAGTTGACGCCGTCAGGAATATTCCTGGAATATTCCGTCAACTTTAACGGCGTCAGTAACGGCGTCAGTTAACGGCGTCAGAATATTCCGTCAGAGTTGACGGAATATTCCCCTGCCGGTTGTCTTCTCTGGCGACTCGCTGCCGCCGGCGACTGTTTTGCCGGAATTTCTGGGAAACTTCAAATTGCTATAACTTTGTCATTTTTCATCTATTTTTCACGTTCTTTATACCAAAATGAAGCCCTTAACATGTAGAATAAGTTTATACCTCTTTGGAGCTTTGAATCCTTTGAAATCTTGTCGGAATAAAATCACGAAGTTCGGCCAACGTTGAAACCTGCGATTCCGACGTCCAATTTCTTCCAACGAACTACTCCGGGGTTCCTGGGGGGATTTTAAGAATGGTGGTGATCTTGGTTTCTTTTAAAACGCAACCAAAAAAAAGACGATGAATAGTGCCATAATTGGAATTCGATATTTCAACGTAAAAACGTTTGATTCCTTACCTGAAAATGATGTAGATGGACTCGTAAGGTCTTAAGGAATCCAGTGGTGATTTTGGATCTTCGATTCTTCGAGGTTTGAGTGACTTCGAGTTTGCTCCGTGGGGAAATGGTAGAGAGAGAGAGCTTTGAAGTCTGAAAGTTGATGAGAGAGAGAGTGTATTCGTAGTATGAGGGAGATGGAGTCTGAGACAATGGGATGTATGATTAGTTTCAATAAGGTATGATTGAATAATAGAACGGAATGGATTTGTGAGTTGTAAGGGACGGGGGTGGGTTTTCAGATAATAGAAAAAAAAAGAATGTGGATTGCATGAGTGGAATGGGTTTGGTAAGGGTAGTGGTTTAGGTTGGTGAGGGTTTAATTTTACACATAAATTCTACTAATTCAAGTTTACTTTACTAAAGTTAAAACGAGTAAGCGTAATATGACGTTTTCATAATATTCAACGATAAGGGTATTATCGTCATTTTACACGCACGGGGAGAATTTACATAAAAAGTTTGGGATGGGTCGCCACAGAATGGGAATGATAAATATCACTAGCTAGAGAGGCCCTAATCCTATCAATTTGGGGTCAATGAAATTGCTAAGTTTCTAAACTCAAGTTTGCATCATCCTTCCTATAATTTAGAATACCATTCTTTAATAAAATAAAATAAGCTCCCAAAATGTGGGTTTTGTTTTTGTTTTTTTCTCTCTTATTTAACATAGATATTAACCGTACCAGAACAACAAATTTAACGATCTCCAACGTCTATACCTGTAACAAAGAGAAAACAACTAACCACTCCAGAAAAAAGGGTAGAAACAGAGTTTCATGTTTATTATGTCATTAAAACAACATGCTACTTTCTCTACTTCTTGAAAATGTTTGTTTAAACTGCAAAATCTCGAATATAGGTCTAGCAGTTTTGCCGTTCAACAACTTCATAGACAAATACCAAGCAAAGCAAAGCATCCATGTCAGATTCCCAATCCTTCGTTGATCATAGATTGAGCAAACACAAGCAATCTCATTCTTCATCACCATGAACATGTTTGAAGCCATGAAGGTCGTCACCCCACCTCCTGTTTTTTCTCTTCTTTCTTTCATCAGCACGATAATTTTTGTATATGTCTGCATCATAGCATTCTCCATCATGCTTTTGTTGATCGTCATTGCCCTCCTTTACATCATTTGCGAGTTTGTTTGGACACCTTTTTACGAGAGGAGAAGTAATACCGATCTCGAAGCCGAGGATCAACAACAATTATCTCGCCCAAACAACGGTGCAGAATGGAATGACCAAGCTACATTTTATCAAGAAGCCGTCCTTCATAATTTGAGGGTTTTGGAAATTTTGGACTCGATTGTTGAGGTTTTGGAGGAAAGAAGAGACGAAAGGCAGCAGCGAGTAATGGAACAAGTTTTGGAGAGCAAAATGCCACCACCTATAGCTTATGGAAGCCAAGAAACTGAAATTAATTGCAAGGATTGTGTTATTTGCATGGAGGATTTTGAGAACGACCAATTGTGTCAAGTTTTTCCCTCATGCAATCATACGTTCCATTCCAATTGTATGAACACTTGGATGAAGAAGAGCCTAACTTGTCCAATTTGTCGTAATTCCGTATTGGATTTATGAGGCATGCATAAATCTAGGTCAATTTTTTTTGTAGATGTACAAGAAGTTTAATCATTTATTGGTTCGCTTGTCGTCTTCAGCAAGATCCTACCATGGTGCCGGGGCGTTTCTTCCCGATGTCGATAACTTTGAGGTGATGGAGTTGTGAAAGTAAAATGTGATGAAGGTTTTGGTTCTCCGGCGAGGTAAAGTGGATAGGCTTGAGGGTTGTTTGAAACAAAATTGGTTGTTTGGGGAAAGTTTTCAATGCCACTTAAGTACGAAGGTAGGGTTCGAATAAGAATTTTCAAGGGATTGTGTCTCAAAATGATGCATTTGGCAGCATCTCATGACTTACATAAAATGGAGAGAATGGCACCCTAGCATCGCAAATCAATCATGGGTCGACAAGCGGAAAATTAAAACATATGGCGATGTATAATTGGTTTGCACCACTAAAGTGGCAGTGCCCCCTTTTATTTATGCAAGTCTGTATCCTAGAAGTGAGCCGCTACGTGTGATTGAGTTTTGATTTTGCTAGATTTTTCTTTTATGCCATGATCATGCTTGCTTAGTATCCCACTTTTGAAAATGGATGTAAACATTTTCTCTTCAATCCCATATTGTTTGAAGAAAAAAGAAATTTTAAATGCAACACCCTTTGTTATTTGTTAATTTACTTGATACTTATGAGAATTCATCCAACTGGCGTGTAGGTTTTTGACACACCCCGACCCAGGGTCGAAGCGTGCTGGCCGTCACGTGCGAGTGACGTAGCCAAAAACGTCAGCGGAAGGTGATTGTGCGTGAAATGCAGCATTGAATGTCAAGTGAATAATATACATATGATAAAAGTGATATCGAAAGAAAGTGTGATAATGAAAGGTCACAGAGCCAACCCTAGGTGCAGTCGATTAAAACAAACGACAGAATTACTAAAGAAATCCTACATCAGTGGTGGTCTGTCAGAACTACCTTGATGCCTCGATAGCCGTCCACGTTGTCGCTACTTAGAACCTGGAGGGGCGCAAAACAGAAAATGTGAGTGGGCAAAAACAAATGTTTTTCAAAACCATTTTATAAATCCATAAATAACCCCTCTCCGTAAATCAATATAATTTTCCCAGAAAATAATACGTATATAATTTATATACGAAACTCGTCTCAGAATCAAATCCATTATTAAAACACAATGATAGGCCATGTCGATATACCAACTCGGAAAATCATCATCATCAGTCAGGTAATATAAATCAGAAATACCCCTAGTGCACTGTCAGCCGGAGTCACCTCTAGTGATCTGTACGGCTGAACCTATAGCTCATCCGTCATACTCAATCGCTATCAATCACTATCCTGCACACGAGTCGGAACCACCTATAGTGGTCTGTACGACAGGCTAGGTGTATAATATTACGCTCAGTGCTACGATCACGTGAAGGCTGTGCGACGAATCGCGGGTCACCTACGAGTCGGAACCACCTATAGTGGTCTGTACGACAGGCTAGGCACCTGCCTTGGATCCAAGGTGAGCGTACGGTGCGTGAGGTGAACGATCACGTGAAGGCTAGGCCCTACTCTGGCGGAGCACTAACACCCGAGGTGCAGGTGATGAGCTAATTCACTATCTATCATCATCTCAATCACTATTATCATACTTACCTGACTTACCTGGCCGTCCTCGGCGTCGGAGCAAAGCATATGCAATCATAATCATATTTATAAAATATAATTGGTATACGACATGGCAATATAATTATAAAACCATTTTCGTTCAGAAATCATGCAAATTGCGTTTCTGGGAAAAACGCCAGTAATATATATATATACTGGAAACAAAAGCCCACTCACTGGTATGTCGATGGGTCGTATCCCCCGAGCCTAGAATGAATGCGCTCGTCCTCTGGGTGCGCCTCACCTATATGTGAAACAACTGCAAAACCGTCATTTACAGCACATAACCGAACTACGTAATTAACTTTTCATACAAAGGTCAATTTTGGTATTTGAATATACCAACGCGACCTACACGACGTCACGAGCGTCGTGATATTTTTAAAATAATTTTTGGACACTGCACGCGCCCCCACGCGCCTGCACAGTGCACGGCACACGCGCCCCCATGCGCAGTGCACACTGACGGCGTCAGTTGACGCCGCCAGGAATATTCCTGGAATATTCCGTTAACTTTAACGGCGTCAGTAACGGCGTCAGTTAACGGCGTCAGAATATTCCGTCAACTTTGACGGAATATTCCGTCACCCCCAACCTCCAGCTCCGGCGACCGTCGCCGGCGCCGGCGCCGGACTGATTTTTCCGGCGAAACTTCAAAACTCCATAACTCACTCATTTTTCATCCTTTTTCCACGATTTTTCTTCCTATATGCTTAAAATTCAACGTAGAATATTCCTATAACCTTAGATACCTTGAAAAACGACGAGAAATTCGTCGAAGAATTTCTCCAAAACCGGCCAGTCACAAACCCGGCGATCCCGACGTCCAAACCTTGTCACCGAGGTACTCCGAGCTTCGTGGGAGTCCCTAGAACATCGCTGTGATCTTGGTTTTGTCTAAAACGTCCTGAATTCAAAGTGCATGAACAGTACCATAATAATTAAGTTCGGGTTTCGACTTAAACCTAGGGTTTCCTAACCTAAAACTAGTATAGAAATACTCAGCAGGTCTCAGGGGTTAGAACTAGGCTTACCTGAGGCTCGATCCGAGTCGAAGGGATGGTCTCTGTGTGTGTCCGTACAAGGGAATCGAGAGAGAGAGAGAGTGTGTGTGAGATGGTTCGAGAGAAAGAAAGGAAACAGAAGCACTGCACATGTGTGCATGCTGCGTACGTGTGTGTGTGTTATAAATTATCAGCCCAATTTTGGGCCTAAGTGATTAGGGCACCCAAGCCCAAAACTAAACCCAAAACCACAATCGTTCCCGCGTATTCGAGGGCAATATTGTCATTTCACGTCGCCAAAATTATAAAATTGGAAAGGGATATCACAGTTTTTGTGTTCAATTCCCAAAACAAAAATTAACACAGAGCATCCGTGTTTACCGAGATCAATTATTTGATTACTCCTTACTCATAGTGGATCATGATTTCTTTAAGGAAAATATTTTTTTTTCACTATGCACATCCATGCATGTTTTTGACATTTGAATAAAATAAATAAATAATGAGACAAAATTAAAAACGAAACTTTAACGAAAAACTTCTGCTACTGTTTACTTTAACGAAAACTACATTTTTACACTAAAAAGTCAATCATGGTACTATTCACTTTACCCTTTATTTTGTCCTTATCATTAAAACTCAAAGTTTTCTAGCCATTTTCATTAATTTTCTTAATTAAAAAAGGTGTGAAAAAAAGAACTATAGTGTATTATTTCACTTCCCTTTAACCTACCACATCAACTTAAGTAATTCCAAATCACTCTCTTCCCCAAGTGCCCTCTAGGAGGGGCAATCTACCACAAGATTGAGTTGGAGCCTGGAGCCAAAACCTTTTTTACTTATATGACATGGATACACTGCTGTAGTGGCGTTTCATGTCAATGAAATAAAGACATGTGGAAGTTTGTCGATATGTCTTTGTTTTATTAGGATGGAAGATCACGTGATGGTGTATACCATGATATGTAAATTCTCTTCCTTTTTTTATTTTTTATTTTTTATTTTTTTATAGTCACAATCATAAATTTGTTAATGCGAGACGAAGAGAAATGTCAAACTTTTCTTTCGCATATATGTCATAAAAGTTTATTTTGATGACGTTATTTTTATTAGTATTTTCATAATACAATCTTTCAAGACTTCTATATATTAACAAAGTAGAACCTAATCACTAAAGACTCAAATATCACACACGTTGATTGGAAAAACTTATTTTTGACGAATGAAACATATGAAATCGATTGTTTGGAGATCCACATGTGATATAACTTTATACTTTTTTCATTTGTATCGATTTTATGATGTTCATAATGCTAGTTGCACGCTATTACCACAAGATAGTTTTGGTAGATGACAATCGAAAACATGAAAATATTTCGGTGAAACTCTATCAAAATATTTCATTTTTTGACATGTATCTACGGAAATGATGTTTTAAGCAAGCCAGTACCGTAATTGTTTTGAAAACTTAGTAGCTACTAATCGAAAATGCGCAAGTTTTCAGCAATTATCTACCAAAATTGTTTGTGACGAAGATGAATTTGTGTTTGTTTTTCTTCTAAACAATATAAAAGTTTTCGTTTTTAGGGTGGAGATCGAATCTTATGCAGAGAAGGTGGTGTGTGTTAACTACATTGTCAAAGATGAAGAATTGGTACAGAGGAAGAAGAAGATGATATAGAGAAACATGAGAGAATGTATTGATTGTTTAGAGAAAATGTATACAACTGAACTTAAGAAAATGATAGCTATACAATCCCTTATATAGTTATATAACCCAATTACAATAATACCCTTCTAACTATATTTTTGTTATATCAGTTATTGCTCCCTCCTCAAACTAAACTTGGAGTATCCAAGTGAAGTTTGAACTAGCCAGGTATTTGAGACTGATTTGGAACTACAAGACTAGGATGTCTGCAATACTTCAAGAACATTGGACTGTGCAATCATTTTCTAAATACATCTGCAATGAAGCTGAACACTGTAGAAAACCCCAAACCCTTGTCTATTGCAGTTTGGAATAGTGTATGATAGGCTGAAGTTATTGACATTAAAGCACCATGATTGGACCCTTTTGGAACCTCTGGTTTGCTGCAAACCGGTGAATTGCTTCTTGAATTCCCTCGAATGCAACCAAGAACTCTGCTGCATCAGTGTGATTCAATACCTTCTTCAACACCAACTCAAGTGCCTTGAACCTAAGTTGTTGAGCTTTTGTTGTTAAGTTTTCAGTAATTGGGATATACAACGAAGCTATTAGAGACCTTCTACAAATAATACTCCACTTACTTTAGCCGTTGGTGAAGCCATGATGAAAGACACAAGTACAATCGAGAAATAAAAAACAAATGAATTCTTCTAGGTAGCAAGATAATGACACTTTTGACACAAATGCTAAGGCAACAACAGAATGACACTCTTGACAAATTCTAAAACAACAAGAGAATGATACTCTTGACAAATTCTAAGACAATAAGAGAATGATACTCTTAGCAAATTCTATGGAACCACAGAAAGAATGATACTTTCTTAACCATCAAGAAAGAATGACACTTTCTTGAAATCTCTTAATCCAACCAAATCACTAAATGAAACAGTAGTTTATTTCATATATCTTCAACATAAACCCATATATCTTCAAGAAACCAACTATAAATTCTGAAATCACAAAAATACAACAAAACAGCTGGAAAACGACACCAAGAATGTAGAGCAGATATCACCTGAGAAGATCCCATATCACAAGGTAGACACAACAGAAAATCAAGAAATTGACAAGATCCCAAATCTGCAAGATCTCTGCACACCAGAGAAGGGAACACGAAGCAGTGGCAAATATAGAACTCAGAGAGCTGATTTGCAAACGCCACTAAGAAGAAAGAAATAGACCAATAATCTTGCACAATCTTACACCAAGAAACCAACAAAATCACTCTTTGACATTTCGTCAAACAGATAATGTGAAAGAATGCACTTGCCAATTGAGGATGACATTTGAAGAAGTTCTTGATGCTGAATTTGATGCAGAGTTTATCATCATAAATTGGTGACCCAAATGTGATGAGGACATTGTTGGGTGATCGTAAATTGGACACCAGAGGGCATTTAGTGTTTAAAGTCAGGAAGTTGATGATTGGAAACGGGACGAGTAACAGCAGACACGGTTAAAGCACCCACTATAACAACACTCCAAAGAAAAAACCAGTGCAAATATCTTCCATGACTACAATTTGTGATTCGACATCTCAGTTCACAGCCCAGAAAAACCTTATCGGAATATATTGTTCACAACCTAGAAGTTCGGAACGATTGCGGAAACACTAAGGAAATTGACGAAAGAAAAAAAAATGAAACTAATGAGAAGTGGAACCACCAGAATCTATGGCATGAGTCTGGTGGCTCTAATACCATGCTAATTACATTGCCAAAGATGAAGAATTGGTACAGAGGAAGACTAAGATGATATAGAGAAACATGAGAGAATGTATTGATTGTTTAGAGAAAATATACAACTGAACTTAAGAAAATGATAGCTATACAATCCCTTATATAGCTATATAACCCAATTATAATAATACCCTTCTAAATATATTTATGTTATATTAATGTTGACCCTAAAAGCTACCAAGCCTACGTGGCGCGCAGGCCAAGTAACTAATAAGCTAACTACGTCATTCAGTTGTGTGCAGGGCATGCTAACTTGTTGGCTGAGCTCGACCGAGGAGTAAAATATGTTGTCTGGCGTTGGGTGCGCTGTTGACTTCTCAATCTTGCGACTGTAGCTGAGGAAGGAACACATCTTGGCCTTTTGGGTTCTAGAGCCTGAAGACAAGGCTGCTAGTTTTACGAAGTTCGCAAATCGTTGACTCCGGGTTCGGTCACAGTGATTATATTCCTGAAAGTATAAGCACGTTAAACCAGCTCCAAATTATAGTGACACAAATACTCGAAAGAAATAAGACCGTGAATGTGGTTCGGCTTTCAGAATGTCGAACTCTAAAACTTACTTGCAAGTATCCAATCATAAATCAAACTCGGCTTTCAATGTGCCGAGCCCAGTAATCTGTAACACCTCACTTCGCCGAGAAGGCTAATGAGATGACCTCTGCCAATAAAGACTCGAAAATCCTTCTTGACCGAGACTTGGATAGATAACCAGTCGGCCTCAACGCAGTGTTGTTTATCCAAACTGAAGGTGCTCTGCAGTCGGCTGATTCTATGACAACAGTGTTATTTATCCAAACTGAAGATATCACCGGTTGCCTTCACAATATTGTTTATCCAAATTAAAGATGTGTTGGCGGAGAAAAGAAAATAAAAAATCTCAAGGTTGTTGAGAGGTTTCGCGTAGAGTAAGAGTTTGTGCAGGGTAGTTTGTGTGTTGAATTTGAGGGAGTTTTCCCTTTGCCACTGCCTTTATATTTATAGGTTTCAGTTCTTGCTTGGTCCGGCTTAGTAACTTTGTAGAGTTCAATCGGGATTCTACCACCTTCTCCACATAATATGCGACATCCAAAATCCCAAATCCCTTATGTAGACCATGTGCATTTGTGATAATTGCCCCAGGGAACAATTTTGATATTTGATGGAATCTTACTGTGCATATCCTTCCCTCAATGCCACGTACTCCTTCCGTATCTTTTGCATGGCACCAACCTAAACCAAAGATTGGTTTTGATGTTTGAATGCCTTGCAGGCCGTGAATCTCTATCATCCAAATTCCCATGCACCAATGACATTCCAATTTGTATGACTTCATCATTATCCCAAACCACGCATCCTGACTTTTCAAACCTCATCTACCATGCTTCTTTAATCTGATAACATGAATCCCAAGTATACTTGAACTGTACTTGTTCGAAGATATAATGCCAAGATAATTCAAATTAAAAGATAATTATTATGATAAAAACCATAATATTATCCTTTAACAATAACATAATTATCTTCATTTTTCATCTAACGGTTAGGAGTTATACTCATTCAACGACCTTGATTGCATGGGCCGATGATGTAAATTTGGGTCCAAACAATTAGTTATTAGTGTGAAAGTAGTTTGGGTAAGTTAGATGGGTATATTAAGATAATTAATAAAGGCAAGAGAAACACAAACTAGAATACTAAAGAAGTTAGGGTTCGAGTTTCACCATAAAACCAATGGCAATGTGGGGAGTGGCTTAATTTGTTATATGTTTCTCCTATCACTGTGCGTTTGGTACGCAGACGGGACGGAACAGGATGGGACGGATGTTGTAAATTTTGAAAAAGACAAGGGGCATTGTTGTCCTAAAATGTTAAAAATTTATGTCCCACAGACGTGGAACAACCCCGTTCCATGGGGGGGAGGTGGAACCAAAAATCATCCAAAACTTGTCCCGTGGAACGCCTCGTCCCACCCGTTTTAGGCGTACCAAACGCGGGACGGAACGCCTCGTCCCGTCCCGTCCCGCGTACCAAACGCACCCTGATGTAACCAACCTGCTCTCATATCATGAAGAAGCTGGAGTTTTACCATAAAACCAATTAACAATATGAGGAGTAGCCCAACCTCTTATAAACCCTTGTAAAGTGTATCATTTCACCGATGTAGGACTCCTTTACCTTCACATCCTCACAAATTAAATGCCAAGTATCGAAGAATATATTTTTCAGTGTATGCTTAACTTATGTTTATGACAAGTAAATACCAACTTGTTTGTCGAATACATGGAAAAATCTATCGTTCGTAACATGTTCTTTCCTTATTGGAGATGACTAGATTTCAGTTCTCCATTATCTTCCTTAGTTGAGGTTATAAGTTCGTGTCTCAACCTTGACTAATTATTGTACCTACCAATACCATGATTCTTAATTTCGTATTAGGTGAATTTCTAGTTAGTAAATTCGTACACGTACTTATATAATTTTTCTTAACACTTTTTGTACACATTTTAATGATTTGTTATATTATACGTTTATTAAAACTTTAATGTATATATTGCGCGCGCACACACACATATATGTGTACTTTTCACATTTATAATACACGATATTTTGACACATTTTTCAATAATACATATAAAATTCAAATAAATATTAAAATTATAAAAAAAAACCGAAATTTTTCATAGCATTTTTTCAGCAAAGTTGTCGAATAATGCATTTGCACATACTGGTTGAGGTCATTTAATTTTCTGCCTCAATTTCTACTTATTATCGCTTTCGCCAATTAGATATGGAATTCGAAGTAACCAATTAAATTTACGATAAAACTAATAAATTGACATACGGATAAACCTCAACAAGAAACTGAATAGTAAAGTGTTGGTTATAACATAACTTCTTCTCACAACATGCAGGTAGGCACCCGCGGTCACCCAACTGCAAAGCCATTGCTGGCAGTAATAAAATAAATTTCACCTCCGCCGTTACCTGGTTGGTTAAAAAAAAAAAACAGATAAAAAAAGAAATGCACCTCCATTTTTGGAATGCATCCAGAACAAAGTAGAGTTGGGTCTGGAGTGTCCTGCTCTACCTTGACGTTAATTAGTTGCATAACAAAACCAATAATTCCCAGAAGGGTTCGACAGCTCTGGCACAACTTCATGGAAGAACTAAAACCAAACAAGAAACCAAAAATTCTGCAGGGCTATGAGGCCCCCATTTTTTCAAAAAAAGTACTTGTTCGTCATCATGAACACTATGATTTCTAATCCCAATATTCTTCATCAACCTTCTCACAATCATCTCAGTTTTTTGTTGTGCATTTTTGCGCTCGGAATAGTAGGTTTCTTGTTTCTTCTAGGCCAAGCAAGATTCACGAATCTCAGCCGCATTGTAGTTTGGATCGGCAACTTAGTGCTCTGCACTGCGGCTTTGTTTCTCATTACCTTGATGCATCCCATTATTGGAATCATATTTTCATGGCTACCAAATAGAAGCCATGGCGATCGCGAATTTGAAGGAGCAGACAACCTGTCTCACCACCATCATGATCAAGACACATTACCACAAGCACCTGCGCAAGATATTGCAACGTTGTTCCACATGGTGTTAATGGAAGTGCTCGATAGAGTTTGGGAGGACTTGGTGATGGAGGAGGGGCCAGAACAAATGCCTCAAGCTCTCCAAGTTCAAGCCCTAGAGGCCCTCCCACCGCCTTTGACGTACTGCAAAGGCAGCCGGGACATAACATCGAGTTGCTGCAGTGACCGGTGTACCATTTGCTTGGAGGATTATATGGACGGCGAGTCCTGTCGAGTCTTCGCGTGCAAACACATGTTTCATTCCAATTGTATTGATCATTGGTTAAAGAATCATCTAACTTGCCCAGTTTGTCGAAACTCTGTTGTAGATATCTGACATTGTAATTCACTTTCATCTTGTATGAATTACTCAGAATTTCAAGCGTAGTTGCTTTATGAACAAGTTTCCAACTATTTTCTTTTATGCCATCAAATAATAGCATGCCTGCGTTTGGTTTTTGAGATTGGATAGTTATATTCAAGGTAGGGTGAAGGAAGAAATACAAAGAAATTTTGAAGAGTTAAAGGTAGAAGACAAATTACTAGTAAATGAAACTTATCTCTTGCAATTCTTATTAAATAATGGTAGGATTAGAAGAGGTAAGTACAAGATATTGTTGAGAGAAGAGACGTAAAGGTAGACTACATACCCTCTGAAGAGATGGTGGCCAATCCAATGACCAAGGGATTGTCTCTGGAAAAATTCAGAGAGCATGTGACTACAATGGGTTTGCAAAACATCCAGATATGTTGTAGTGTGAGACGTGCGGCGGGCATCGTTATATGGTTTTAGGGACGCCTGAAACATGGACAAGTAGATGCGACTCTATCTGGTTCTTTAGTAGTTGGTCGGTTAAAGATAGAGGGCACTAGCAAGGTAACTAGGTTATAATAAATCGTCTTGAAAGTAAAATCCATAAGAAGCTTCAAAAAATAATTTATATAACACCGTGGCTTATAGTGTGAGGCTAAGTCATCATTTGTAACCAGGTATGGATTGTTTTTCCTAGTTACTTGGAAATGATGCCATTTTACTAAAGAGTAAAATGTTATCAGATAAAGTGGAATGGTGCACATCAGGTAAAGAAGCCACATATCTGATGTTACATTGAATTTCTTTACGAGTAATACTCTTGAGAAACAAATCAGAATAGGAAACCATTTATGTCATCATAATCAAGTGGGAGATGTTGGAATATGATTATGATAACATGGTTTTCACATTATGTGTAATTATGTGTGAAGATACACCATAATATTGGTATGCTGATATACGTATGATTTTAGTGAAATAAGTTAATTAATTAATAAAGGAAATAATATAATATAATATAATTAATTAATTAATTAATTAATTATAAAGGTTATTTCCATCTATATATATTTGTCAAATCCCTTTCTGTCAGTTTTACATTCAATTCAATAATCACTCTCTGTTCATATCATTCACACTATATTGTGATCGATAGTCTAACAACATTTGTTTTCGATCCTGTGAACTACATAATTTCCATCATCTCTATCAGCACCAGAGGACCAGATCCACATCCCATGAAAATTTCCACCACTCACTCGAAACCGCAACCTTAGCCATCCAGTCGAAACTCTCGATTCAATCTCCATTGGAGCGGAACTCGGAAGTTTTTGGAGAAATAAAATTTCTAATTATTTGGTTCTGTTCTCAATCATAGATATACCTCCCCCATCTTGTTGTTGAATCTTGACTTCAGGAGGCATTGCATTTGCTAGTTAGATTTGTAAGCAGATGACTATGAAAATAGTGGATTTGGGTGGGTTGAGAAAAAGGTGAAGTTGAAGCTTCATAACAAATCCATAGATGTGTTCACCATAGAGATGCAGCATGTGGGAGAAAGTTCTCAGCAGTGGAAGAATATTGACAAGAAGGCTGACAGAAAATCTCGATTGCCGCCGGCGAAGAAGGCAAGAATGTTGAAGAGAAAGAGAGAGTGATAAAGTTGAAAGGAACTTATCTAAGCCACACATTTTACATAAACGGCTAAGATGATTTAATCCCAAGGATCCCTAAGG
Source organism: Crataegus laevigata (assembly GCA_963580275.1). Taxonomy (NCBI): domain Eukaryota; kingdom Viridiplantae; phylum Streptophyta; class Magnoliopsida; order Rosales; family Rosaceae; genus Crataegus; species Crataegus laevigata. The sequence continues at coordinate 7,116,898 of OY756946.1, read as the reverse complement.
AATGAATCTGAAGAGGATCCTAACATGGACAATGGAAGTGTTGACATAATTTCGTAGTCACAAGTGGTGGATTATCTTGCTGCTCGAGACTTTTTTTTCAACTTAGTGTATTTCAGGTTTAAACTCTTCTCCCTCTTCTTAATGTAATGTAGAACATCATTTGTACTCAAAAAAACTTCATAGAGTCAAATTATCATAGGGGGAGTGAGAGGTGTAAGGACTAATTTTTAGTAATAATAACAATTGTCTAAAACTATCATAAACTCTAATGACATTAAGACCTCATTTGGTAGTTCAGACTGTACTGACTATTTCAGTCAGATAGTATAATCTGCCATCAAATAGTACTGACCATTTAGCTAGACGTACTAACTATTTAGTCGAGCGTTTGGTGCAGTATTGGATTAAATTACCCATTTTTTTTATGAAAGAAAATAATGTCCACATATTTTTTTAAAAGCATAAACAAATTAATGAGCATTGATTAGATCTGTTCTTAGTTAAATAAAAAATAAAAACTCGGTTCATCTTGGATTATTTTTGTCTGCACTTCTTCCTCCTTCCAGTAATAAAAGTTGACTCTATACAAAGAATTAATGCTTATCATATTCATCTACTTCATCAAAAAGCGAGAGAAGAACATTTAATGCCACTAGTTTTCGAATTTAAAATCAAATTTGGTATTAGAGTCCATCGATTTGATGGGCAAAAATGTTGGCAATACCACATTGGTGGGAAATCAACAAGGATGGCTTTAAATATGATTACCCTACTTTAACTAATATTGAGACCTTTTATGGTAAAACCCTATACCTGACGGATTGGGCAGGTGGTAAAGTTGGGGACACTATCGGTGTCGTTAGAGTCGAGCCCTCCCAGGACCGTCAATCTAAAAAATTTCAACATGATATTAGAGCCCATGGTTACGGGCCTGTGCAAGCCAAAGGTTTGTGACTAGGAAGTGTGGGCTTGGAATCAAGCTTGAACTCTTAACATAGAGCCGACCTCTGAGTTCTTAAGAGGCACTTCTTGAAAAGATTGAAAACAAGTCTGGACTCCATTGGAACCAACCTTTGAGTTTCAATTGCCGATGTGTGGATCTCCACATGTGAACCACTAAATGGGGTTACACATGAGGGGGCTTGTTGATAGTCCCACATCAGTGGGGAAAGTAAAAAAGAGTGGCTTTAAATATGATTACGCTATTCTAACTAATACTGAGGCCTTTTATGGTAAAATCTCACACCTGATGGATTTGGTAGGTGGTAAAGTTGGAGACAGTATCGGTGTCGTTAAAGTGAGGCCCCTGGGCCCGTCAATCTAAAAAATTTCAACAAAAAACACTAGAAACCACATCTGATCCAGACGTAGACGCTGCCGCCGGTGTCGTTAGAGTGAGGCTCCCGGGCCCGTCAATTTAAAAAATTTCAACAAAAAACACTAGAAGCCACATCTGATCTAGACGTAGACGCTGCCGCCATGGATGTTCGCCAAGAGTATCTGCAAACGCAGGTTGACGACCTGTTCATTGATTAGCCCAATTCCAACTTATTCCACCACCCAATCCCCATTCTCAACAACCTAACATAGCCACATCCCTAAAACTCCAGCTCCAGTTCCTTCTTCGTTGAGAGAGAGAGAGAGAAAGAGAGAGATAGAAGAAGGAATATTGGTTGAGAAGATGGATCGGGATGACGCTAGAGTAATCTGTGGCTGTGAGAGAGGGATGAAAAAAGAGCCAACATGATTTTGATTCTAGCGACCCGACTAATAATACTAAGGAATTGGAATGTATAAGTTATCTGGCGTGTGTCATACAAAATAAGTGGGGCCGCACAAATAATTCGGTGCTAATTTACTACGAAACAGCACCAAATATTGGATAATATTGAATAGTACTATCCAGTGTCTAATACGGCGTGCCAAACGAGGCTTAAGCATTTAATTCTATTTTGTGTGTGTGTGTGTGTGTTTTTTTTTTGATAAAAAGCGATATATCTAATTCTTTTTGTTGCTAATGTGTTTTACCGTAAAATTAGCTCTTCTTTTTCTTCCGAAATCAAACTTAGTTATTCTTTAAAATATGATCATACGGCAATAATCAATTAGTCTAATAACGTTCGATCTGTGTTGTTGAAAAAAGTTATTAGCTCAAAATTCATGAACGACGGTTGTTAACTAATACAAAACAGCGAATCTGAATCACAGATTTCACTGACCAACCTCAAATTACATAACCCAACACAATTTCTCAACATTCACATTGCTTAACACAAATGTTTCAGTGTCACTTGCAACAGAAAAAAAAAATCAAATAAATTAGTTTAGGGAGAGTCCATAGGATCCTTCCTGGATTGATTTTTCTTTTCGGAATTCTTCATCTTTCTTTGCTTGAGTCGTCATCCTGTTTATATCTGAAAACAATACGACCTCTCGTGGTGTCGTACCGACTGACTTCAACCTTAACTCTGTCGCCGATCAAAATCCGAATGAATTTCTTTCGGATTTTCCCAGAAATGTAGCCGATGATGGTGTCCCCGATGTCTAATCGGATTCGAAACATACCGTTGGGGAGCGACTCCGTCACCAGCCCTTCTTGGCTGAACTTCTGTTCGTCCACTCGGGGGGATTTGCTCCCGGCGACAACGTTCGAAAACCGTTTGGAGCTGAAGAGGAGGTGGTTTCCGACCGGACAGTGCCTGCTGCTGTTGGTGGTGATGTGGAGATGGAACTGGGGTTTTTAGATTGGTTGGAAATTGAGAGTTGATGGGGGTGAGGGTGAGGGTTAGGGTTTTGGAGTGGGGAGGGGGTGTGTGGTGGAGGATTGGGTGGCGGAGGGAGGATGATGGCGAGGTTAACATGGCTTTTGGTGGTGGCGGCGGTGGTAATGGTGTTCTCTTTTGGTGTCTGCTATGTGGGTGGAGACAAAGAAGGCGAAGAGGTAAAGGGATTGGGTTTGGGCTTTTAGAGGATTGTATTGAGTAAATATTGGTGTCGACCATCTTGGCAATAATATTTTATACGAACACCAAATTTGTAAATAAAATAATGTGTCGCTAATAGAAAATAAATATGTCAATCAACACTTAAGTAATAAGCTAATCATTACCATCCGCATTATTTGGTTTACAAAATTTGATTTAAAAATTTAATCTCCTTAGCACTACTCGTATGTTTCTTCCACTAAACTTGAGATTTGCTTTCAAGGAGATTTGCTTTCATGCATGAAAGCATACACGTCTCAATTTATGCCTTTTGCATGTTTGACTATTTGGTCCTTAGTTAAATTGATAACATCACGCGTGTGAACCATTTTTCAGTTGGCGCTACATGGACAAAAACTAGTCATAATAGAGTTTCTCTCCGCTCGAGGACTTGTAGCTCGAAAAATCTATCAATGCAGAAGAATTGTAACCAAAATTAAAAAGTCTAGTGAGGAGAGAGAACACCATTTCAAAGCAATGCAAAGAACCCTGTAAATACTGCAAACTATTCTGCAGATATCTCACATTCAGAACTTATTCTAAGCATTAAATCATACACGTTCGATTAAAACTTAAAACCCTTTGTGGGAAAATATGAACACAGTAAAATAGCAGCAGAGCAGATAGAAAAGATAATGTTTAATTCGCTCAACAGTCTGCATAAAGTGGCAGAGCCTTCCAATCACTTTGGAAATTACCCTTCATTAACAGCAGCGACCTTCGCATATTCACACAACTGTCTCAGCTTCTGAGGAAGAATGCAACGGCCCCCAAACTTCTGCTGCAAGTAAGTGATGCCGGCAAACAGTAGACCTCCAAAAGTTACGATGACATCCCATGCAAGGGCGGAGGAGCCAGAATTCTATTCTTGGGTGGGCTAGCTGATATTAGTACAATAAAATCATATGTTATTTTTTTTACTTATATAAAATTATATAATAATTAGTATAAAAAAAGTACATTCAAAGGTTACATTTATTGGAAAATTACAACATAAGGAAGGAATTGCGAAGATAGAGATTTAATTGTTGCTTTAAAAAATTTATTTTTCTTTTCTTGAGTAAGAAGCACAGAGGCTAGATTGCATAGGGTAAATGATCTTTTTCTTTAATAAATAGAATAAAAGGGGGATGGGAGATAGAATTAATTTACAATTTATAGCATAAAATGTATTATTTACTACATATCCTCTACTAAGTATACAATAAACAATAACCTATATTGAAATTGAGTGGGCTATAAGCATAAGTTTACAAAAGAATGTCCACACACCCGTTTTTACCTCTAACACACTCTTATTATTATTTTTTGCGATTGATCATCTTCAATTTATTCGATCTGATAACAGAAAATTGAGAGGAATATGTGAGAAGTAAAAATGAGTGCATGGATAGCACTATCCTTATAGAAAACCTCTCTAGGCAACAGCCCACCTTAGCCTTGTAGGTGGCTCTGCCATTGATCCCATGCAGCGGAGTAAAAATCATCTGCGGGACTTGCATAAATGTATGACTCGTTTAACTAGTGATGAGAATAGCTGTGGGCCTGTGGTTCCTGCAAAGATCATATGCATGTAGCAGCACTCGAACGAAAGTTGTTCCAATGTAGAATGGAACAGACATAGCCTTTTCCTTTGAATTTCTGAAGATGTTGAGAAGAATTTGAGGAACCAGAAACCCATCCAAGATCAAAACAACATAAGATTTCAAGGCACCCAAACGGAATGCTTTTGGTAATCTGAAAGCACCTTAACATCATTACCAGTGCCAATCTTCCTCCAATCCATTAGGAACAAAGCCGCCAAAGCCCCCGCAACATATACTATTGAAGCCACAATGAAAGACTTCTTCTCCATGACCCAAAGCTCATTTTGGCTTTCGTTGTTTTTAGATCTTGCAGTCCATGCTAGCTGCAAAAGACGCAGTTTCAACAAGAAACCTACGATGGTTAAGGCGCTTACAATTAATAAATAACACCAGTGGCACATCAGCTTAAGTGAGCTGATGTGTTGTCTTAAGATAGTTAAGTGGTGTAAATATAAGTTTGCTTTATGTAATGAGCTATATATACCATCCTAAAGGGATAAGGTCTGTAATGTTCGTTCTTCACATAAATAAGAAAATCAGTCTTCCTCTCTTAGCTTTTATCTTCAAGTTCTCTCTGTTACATTCATGGTGGTTTATGATTTCGATCATGGTATCATCGTGAGCCATATGCTTAGCAGCACTTAATTTCTTCATATCTCGTTGTCTACGCTTCGTTTGGTCTCATTCTTCGGTTCGTCGACTCCGCGATCTATCTTTGGGACTTCGCGATTTCCGCTCGCCATTGAGAAGTTGTCATTTGTCTGGAATTCCTCAATTGTGCAAGTTTATCATGCCTATCTCTGATTCTTCGACTATGGATATTCTTCGCAACATTTCTAATTTCATGTCTATTAAATTGGATGACACAAATTATGTGTCTTGGAGTGCTAAAATCCAATGATTGTTGAAAGGATATCATTTGCTTGGGTATATTGATGGTAGTTTTCCATGTCCTGATTCCACCAGTGAGTCATTTCAACAATGGGTTGATCATGATACCGCTATCATGAACGTGCTTATTGCTACCATAATTGAGGAGGCATTTTCTGAAATAATGAATTGTGAGACTTCCCTTGACCTTGAGGCTTGGGTTACATTGCAGGAACGTTTCTCTTCTATTTCTGAGGCAAGTCTTATGTAATTGAAAACTAATTTGCAAACCATTCAGAAAGGATCAGACTCCATTGAAGTCTATTTGGGAAAACTTAAGACTGCTCGCCAACGTTTAGCTTGTGCGGGTTTTACTGTCACTGATAACGATATTGTTCTGATTACATTTAAATGGCCTTCAGGTTGAATATAATCACTTCCGCTCCCATATTCGAGCATGACTGGTTGCTATTACTATATATGAGTTGCGTTCTCTACTCATTGCGGAAGAGAGTGATATTTCTAAAGGTAATACTATCATGAACGCTCCAATGCTTGCTGCCATGGTTGCTAAGGGTTTATCTTTTTCTACATCTTCCACAACTGAACCTGTAATTAATTCTTCCAGCAAGACTTATTCTTCCGTTAACTCAAATTTGTCTGAACATATGCTAGGAAGTTCATCTCAGCCAGCATATACTCAGGGCAATTCATATGACGCTTCTTGGTCTCGTGGAGGCTATATTGGTGGTCAATTTAATTGTGGAAAAGGAAATTATAGAAACAAATATAATGGAGGGGGTCGATATAATGGAGGTTATGGTCGTTCTCAATATTCTGGCCCTAATTCTACTTCATTTCCAATTGGTGGACCTTAGTTTTCCAATGGCGGACAATCTTTTCACCCTAGCATTTTTCAAAATCCTAATAGTGGTTATAATGGTGGATAATTTCCTTCATTTCTCCCGCATCAGAAATCTTCGAGTCATCTCGATATAGGACCCATCCTCTTATTCTTTCAATTAGTAGTACAGTCTGAACACGTTTCTCAATTGCATATTAATTCTATTTAAATTGATAAGTCTTATTTCTTTCTTGTTCTCATGCTTTCTAATATGGCTTCTTCACCTTTGGGTGTCGGCCAGCACGTGCCTACCCTGGTGTTTGGGAGAATATTAGAGTCGGGCGTGTCATTACCGAACTAGGTCGAAGACTTTTTGAGACATTTCCCACATAGTCAAACACACTGCTTCTTTGAAATCGAAGACTTCCTTCAATCATGAACAAGCCTGGTACATAAGTTGTTTGAACACTCGAGGGGGTGAACTCAATTGAATTTTCGGGCCCGTGATAAGGCTGAAATGATGATCTTTGACTAAGAATTCCACTTCCACCAGTGTAGTAACCTGTATGGATCTTGAGAATTTGAGAACCTACCTATCCACTTGGCGTTGCCAGGGGGACAATTGTATCACAATGATCAGAATAAGATATGTGATCGTAAGGTGGAGAAGGCAATGAAACTGGATTATAGAAGTAATTAGAATGTGGTGGAAATACGATGAAACGGAGGGCAAAGAAAATACGGCAAAAACAGAGAAGAACATGAGAAGCTTTGGCAAATGAGTACCACATCTTCAAAGATACTGTAGCAGAAGACTGGTGTTTCTTCATGTATATTGGGAGAAAGATGAACAAGAAGAAGAGTAAAAAGAAATTCAATGTGAAAGTACTGCAATGTTTCCATAGTCTGTATTACTGCAAATAGTAATACGGATTATGTATCAGAGTCATTGTCGTGACAATTACAAAGAGAACAAGGAGACAATTACAAAGAGAACAAGGAGCTAGCTGATGACTTGGTTTTCATAGACAACTAGAACAAACAAAACCCAGGAATGTGAAACCCAAGGTGCATTTTGTTTTTTCTTTTGCGAATGCTAAAAGAACAAAAATGAGAGGACAAAGGAAAAGGAAAATATATGAAATGTTATTTGCAGTCCAAAAACAAGCTTCTCACTTCTTACACTCCTCATACTCACACAAGAAGGGTTTGAATTAAATTAGTTTTAGAGTGCAAATAACAGTTTCCAATATTTACAGTCTATAAGCTTATTAGGGTAGAATTTAGAATCATGAAATTACACCTCATGTAAAATGCAACCAAAATTACAAGCATCTATATGCCAGTTGAAGATTGAAAAAGGTAGCAACTTAATGCGGCCAGTTAAGTAGTGTGTCCGCTTTCTTCCAAGTTCTAATCCCCATTCTAGTAGATTAAACTAGTTTAGGGTATGTTATAATTATTTCGTTTTTAGTTTTTAGTTTTTAGTTCTTAGTTTTTAGTGTTTAGTGTTTAAGTTAATGTTAGAGGTGGAGGGGAATTATATGGGAGAAGGAATATAGAAGGATGACGGAATGATGATAGGATAGATGTAGAAGAAACGAATAAAGAAATGTACATGAAATTATTATATATACTAAAACCCAAACCCCCTGGTGGTACTGTTCTAGGGCAGTGTGCGGACGAAAATGCCCTCCAATTTTTTTCCCCCAACGGTTTCCTTCCGCTTTTCTACAGTGCAAGGACGATTCTACCCTCTTTCATCGTTTTTCTTCCGATCCATTTCTTTTTTTCCTTTTTTCTTTATTGTTGTCGCTGTTCTAAAATCCATTTTGGGATTAGCTTTCTTTATCTCTCAAACCCTAATTTTTCTCCTTTTCTGATCTCAGGTTGCATGTGATTGCTCATCCAACCCCCGCACTAGATCAGGATCCATCACCATCTCGCGGTGCCTTGCTCCGACCGGTTCTGCACTCATAATCAAGACTCTGCATTCACGGAGGACTCCGCATAACCCATCTCGGAGGTAAAGCACGGCCACCTCTCTCTTTCTTCGTTTTCATGGCCTAATGTCAAATCAAGCCACTCTGACTCATGCATGTGTGTATTTTGTAAAGGGGTTTCTCAATATGTTGTCTGGACTGAAGAAAATGAGGATGTGGCTCTTGAAAATTTCATATCTGAGAAAAGACAAAGGTATAGATTTTGTTTAGTTTCTTTGTATCTTTGAATTCATTGGATTTGATTCTTATTGTTATTCGATTTTGTAGTTCTTATCAAGTACATACATAAATTAAAAAGTTATGGAATTGGTACCTCCTGATCATCGAGAGACGGTATAATATTTGCAGGTGCAAAATCATTTTGGGTTTGCATGCAACCAAGCTTCTCTGATGCAAACCAACAGATTGAGAGAATATTATGACCAATTTCAAAGCTTTGTTTTGTTTTTTTATCATATTGGACTTCAATTTGTTTTTTTGTTGTTTGATTATATTGAAATCAGATTTTGGGTTTATACTTTTATTTGGATTTGATTATAATTTTCTATACTAATTAGCTTCTGGGTTGTGAAATTTCATATTCTTCATTTTGGTGTTTTATCTCCTCTGTCATCATTAGTTTTGGTGCTCATGTTGGGCTTTCATTTTTAATTTTTTTAACATGACTTTAAGGACATCCTCAACGTGCAGTGGTAGAATCAAACTCTCGAGGTTTGGATTTTTTTTCCCTTCTTTTTTTTGGAGTAATTTTTCGGGTTTCTTCTCACTTTTACCATGAAAATAAGAGATTGCTAAGATGCATAGGAGGCTTCCATCTTTCTATCTTTCAAGTATTTGACAATAAACTATTGTCGGCTCATGATTCAAATTTTTGTGAACTATGAAATTGTTTGTCACACACTGTTTTTATAAGGATTTTTGTATTAGCTGTATGAACCTTTTTGTGCATAGGAGGCTTCCATCTTTCTATCTTTCAAGTATTTGACAATAAACTATTGCCGACTCATGATTCAAATTTTTGTGAACTGTGAAATTGTTTGTCACACACTGTTTTTATAAGGATTTTTGTATTGGCTGTATGAACCTTTTTGTGCAACCCTTTTCATATTACAATTGCTAATTTAGTTTTTTCAATTTTGCAGTTGTATTTGGTTACTCCATCAAAACTCCTACCCAAACTGATTTGTTCTCAAAACAATCTCATAAAATAACAGTAGTGAACCACTAACAGAACTTCAACTCAAATTGTTCTTTGGTTGCTGATAAAAAGGTTTGAAAAGAAAACGAAATAACAGAACTTAAATCTTAGCTTTTAATTGGCTATAATGGAGAGAGTTATCCTGTAATTTTGCTTAGCATAATTTAATTGATTGACTAATTTGGGTTATTCTATAGTTCTTCCGTTATAGGAGCAACTAAAATCATGTTATTTAAATTTGTGCTTTTTTTTCAGTCTTCTCTGCAACCAAATGGAGGGTTGGGTATTTTGGGAATATTTATGTGCATTGAATTAGGTAAAATTTTTGTTTTTTGTTCAATTTGAAATTAAAAATAATATAAAAGATAAGAATAATTTTTATTTTAGGTTTCTTCAGAACTGCTGGAGTTTGGATTTGCATATGTTCAGGGGATTTATTTGTTTGATCTTATGGATATTTATGTATGAATCGGCAGAAGATTGTATAGACGATGATGAAGCAAAGCAGGTGATATATAATAAGTTACTTTTTCTTTTTTCTTTATTGTGCTATAGATTGGAATTAATCATTGTACTTTTTTTTGTGTGCAATTTTATTGTCGGATTTTCTGCAGTGTGTGTGAAAATCATTTGAATGCTAAAAACCTATTATATTTGCGACATGATACAAGAGCGTATGTAAGTTTCTCTAATAAATACTTTGGACAAATCCTTTATGGATTTGAGTTTTTATCTTCTAATCATTTTTTGCAGAGGTGGTATTAATTTTCCTTTGACTAGAAATTTAGAGGCTTAAGGTGCAATGTTATCAAACTCAAATTTTCTAATTTTCTAATTCTGGGGTACTGCAGGGAGTGCTAATATATTGTTTTATGGGATTTTTTGGTCTTTGAAATGGGTATGTTCTGTTTTTAACGTCTCGGTTCTCACGTGTTCCGTTCTTTTATTCTGTTGTCTGCCTGTTTCCGCGTTGCTTCTTAATTTTCATTTTTCAACGTTGGGTGATGGAAATTTGTAAAAATAGTTTGTAGTTTCTGAAAAAGTTGGGGGTGTTAGTTATATTTCCTGTGTAATCCCAATTGTAAGACCGAAAAAATAATTGAAATGATGGTTTTTTTCTTTTTTCAATTTCTCTTAAATGTTTTTTCTTGAATTTAAAAGTATCTTTCCCGATTGGTTACAATGGTTCTGTTCTCTCTAATTAGTTCTTTTATATTCTCTCCAACCTTTTTGTCTAATTTTATTTTTCAATTTTTTGGTGGCTTTCTGCAGAAGTTAGCATGAGATTTTCACATGACATGGATGATGAGTATGAGAAACTCATCTGGGGAATGAACCCACCAATGTATATGCAAAAATCATTCCTTGGGTTCATATAGAACTATGAATTTTCTTTTAGCATATAACATTGACGCAATAATTTATCTCATGGATTGTAAGATATCTTATGGATTTTACTTACCTGGCTGACAACGGTTGATGTCACTTTCGAGAAGCTGAGATCAGCTTACGACATGTCACAACAATCCCACAAGCAGATGCCCAAACTGTATACATCACATAACGCAAGTTTCAATCTTTTTAGCTTCCAATTAATATTTTGTGGTGAAATTTGATTGAATTTAGTTTGGGTATTTGGTTTCACTCCCGCAGCAACGTGCGGGTACAATTTCTAGTGAGGACTAAAAACCAAAAACTATTCTAAGTTTTTTTAACTTTCAAGATTTTACTTTTATTCATTATTTTATATTTATTTCACTCTCTCACACCACGCGCTCATGCTTTCATAACGACAAGTACTACAAGAATACGTTAAAATAATGGGTCATACATGTCACGATACGATGGTCAACAAAGGTCTCACCTCTAGGCGCATTTTGGTCAATTCACACCTTTTATACTAAAAATTTTGTAAAATCAAGGACGGGTCCTAACAACTATTGTTGATATTATTTAGACACACAAAACTAATACTTTTGTTTGCAAACTCTCTATATTAGGACTTACATATACAATGGTAGAGTTCACATGTATTAGAAAATGTGTCAACAAGTATGTTAATTTTGTTTGTTCAAATAGTTTTATTGTACTATAATATATTAGAACAATCATTACATCATGATGAAAACCAACAAATAAAAACCGAAAGAGTCATACTATTTGAATACATAAAATTAATACATTTGTTAACACACTCTTTAATACATGTGCGGTCTACATACAGTAGGAAGACTGACATCTATTAGAGAGTGTCACCAAGTGTGTTAATTTTGGGTATACAAATAATTTTAAGGAAAATAAAAAATATATAATAAAAAGTGCAATCTATAGTCCCTAAGTATTCTTTTCATCCTGACCATGCGCACTGCCATCTTCACATAAAGTGAATCTTGTACATTATCCACGAACTGAAAAATGCATACCTCTATGTCTTCTTAAGAACAAAATAACCAAAAACTCCCCAAAATCTGAACATGAAACCTACGACTGCAAAGATATAAAACCAGGGAAGCTCTTTATGTTCATTGTCCACATCTTGGTTGACGTTGTTCTCATTATTTGCATCAATTTCTATGCACTCATTTGGAAGTGGTGTACCACAAAGTTTAGGGTTCCCCTCAAATGCAGAAGCGTTGAAGCTCTGGATTTGCATGCCTATCGGTATTTTCCCTTTGAGATTATTGTACGAGACATTAAAGTCTGTCAAGAAATTAAGGCTTGTCATAGACCAAGGGATTTTTCCGGACAAATGATTCATAGAGAGGTACAAATGCTCTAGATATTTTAGGTTAGATATTTGCTCATGAATGCCGCCAGAGAAGTTGTTGCCATCAAGATACAAATCACGAAGAAGCTACAATTGGCCGATCTCAATAGATATACTACCACTAATGTTATTGGACGTTAGGTGTATTGTTCCCGGAAAGTTAGACAGTCTACGTGGCATAAGAATTTGATTTTTTCTTACGACGCCAAAGAGAGGAAGTTCAAATTCATAATTGTTTGCTTGAGAAGCATTCATCATTAGCATTGGTAATCTACAAAGTTGTTTTGGAAATTCACCTGAAATTTGGTTGTATGCTAGATTCACATAAAAGAGTTTTGGAAGAGTCCCCAACCAACTTGGAATTGTGCCTGTGATTTGATTATAACTCAGATCCAACACCTCTAGATTCTATAGGTTTGATAACCACCTAGGTATCTAACCATTGAGCCCACAACTAGCCAAACTCAAGATATAGAGATTTTGAAATCCATGAAAATCAACCATGTCATCAACAGTTGGCATTGCCTCGCAATCAAATGAACCAATAAGGAGGAGTGTATATTTGCAACGCATTAATATCTTCATTGCCCCTATGATATTCGTCAGCCTCACATGAACAAGCAAGAGAAAGGACAAGGATTTCAATGAAAGAATCTCAAGTTGTGTCGTCCTTCTAGATAAGGATTTTCACTCAACCAAATTGCTTTTAGGGACTTGCATGAGTAAAGGCTTATTAGAAAGATACCAGTGAAGTTATTCCAAGATAGGTCAAGTTTACTAAGGCGGCTGAGTTTGGAGAAATTAAGCTTGGTGAGGTGTTTTTCCAAATAATTGGATTCTAAATGTAGTTCTACAAGGTTTGTACAATTCATCAAAGATGGGGGCATATTACCTTGTAAGCTATTGAAATCAAAATTCATGAATTTTAACTTGAACAGCTTCCCAAAATTGAGAGGGAGCGCACCATTCAGATGATTTGAGTTGAGGTCAAGGATTGTCAGGTGGGCGAGGTTGGCTATTCTTTCACTAATGGCTCCATTTAGTGAATTGAGAGGTAAAGAAAGTTCCTCAAGTTTGGTAGCATTATAGATATCTTCTGGCAGTGATTTTGACAAATTATTGTGACCAACACGAAGAATCTGTAGTTTGGAACACACACCGAACCCACGGGAAATGTTGTCACTAAATTCATTGGAGTAAAAATCCAATACTCTTATGGAAGGATGCGATTGGAAATAGACAGATGATGGGATATGCCCAGAGAAGGTGTTGTTGCTGACATTGAAACTAGTCAAATTCCAAGCTTGTTGGAAGAAAGAAGATGGAATTGGACCTTGAAAGTGATTGCTTGACAAATCCATTGTCTGAATATTTTTGGGTGGTAGAGACAATTGTATCTCTCCAAAAAGAAGTTATAGCTCAAATCAAGGATCTCAAGGCGTTTCAAGGACGAGAAAAATTTAGTTTCAAGTGTGCCATAAAGTGAATTGTGCGAAAGGTTTAAGTGGGTGAGATGTGTGAGTTTCCCAAGTGATGAGACAAATATACCTCCTTTGAACCCTTGGAGGGTAAGAGAAAATGGGTGACCCAACCCTCTTGATTACAAGTGATGTCGTTCCAATGACAACAATCAACAGAACTACTCCAATTTACAGGAAGAGAAGATAGAGTGTGAGGTAAGGCCATAAGTGAGGTCTGTTCAGCTTGGTTTCATGCATGAATATTTGTTGTAGATATAATGCAAGAGAATAAAAAGAGGAGGAAGAAGCCATGAGCCATTGTTTTAACTTAGATATCGCTTAAGAAGAGGAAGATGAGGAGGTCTGCATATATATAAGCAATACCAATTTGTTATAATTGGTTGTTTTTTTATTATTATCCAAACCCCAATATACGTTTGAAGAGAACTTGCATGGCATGAAAGAAATCAAAAAGCAAAGACCTTAGTTGGTCATGGAATTGAGAGGGGGCCGCACATGAAAAAAAAAACAAAACTAAAGGGTAAAAAGTTGTTTTGTCACTAAAATTTCTTGTTGCTTATAAGTAAGACATTTTAAGTTTGACTCATGTAATTACAATTCATTATAATTGCATTGCAAACAGCCAAATTATGATAATTGGCAAACAACATCGTATGAGTCAAGTCAGTTGATTAGTTCAGTGCACCCATTACTTTTCACCCAAGTTCATATCTCTTCATTAACTAAAGTAGATTAAAATATCGCTGAGAAGGGATGCAAAGAACCTTGTGAAATGTTGTTGGTTCTGCAACAATTCTGCAGATGTCTCGCATCCAAAATTTATTTTTTTACTTGTTTGGTACTGAGGTGATTCAACTTCTTTCTCGTTATTCTAAGCCCTGGTTTGGTACTGAGGTGATTCTGAAAAAAGTTAGTATAAAAAAAAGCTGGCAACTTTTTTGTGTTTGGTAAACATTCAGCTTCAGCTTCAGTTTTTTTTCACAGTTTTGGGTGAAAAAAGCCAAAAACTGGAAGCTGTAAAACCCAGCTTTGAAAAACCAACTTTTTTCACATATGTTTTACATAAAAGTTTGCCAAACACTATAATACTGCTTTTTTTTTCGAAAGTACTTTTACAAAAAAGTTTACCAAACACCATGCTGCTTTATTTCACAGTTGCTTATTCTCACAGCACAGAAGAAGCAGCTTTTTTTCAAAGCACAGCAATACCAAACCAACCCTAAATCGCTTAAAATTTAAAGGTTCCTCATCCAAAGATACCCTTAACTTTCTCATATCCTCTTCATGCAGTTGGTTATAACATACTAGCAGACGAAACAATTGTCATAAAAAGAATAATTAAAAACTATGACCATAAGTCGTAACCATTTCAATGTACGATCAGAATTGTATTTTTACATTTAGTTATGTTTATCATTTCTTGTCCAATCATTTTGTTTATCATTTCTTATCCAATCAATTGTGAAAAGTCTTCACTGACTTGGAAAATCTAGCATTACAAGACTACCAAGTCGGTCTCATGAGTCATGACGATAAGACGATGTTGCCATTTAGCTTTTAATTGGGAGGGAGGGACCAATTAAAAAAGGAAGGACTTGGTAAGGAGACAAAATCTTAATTTCACTCAGTCAACGTCAACCTTCTCTTAAAAAAATAAACGGTGATGCCAGATTGAAGAACACGATAAAAGAATAATAAAGCAAAAGCTATTTACGAGCTTGTCCAATGGTACTTCTTTTCTTTATCATGAAAGAGGTTATGAATTCTAAACTCATTTTTCTAATCAATAAGAAAAAGAAAACTTGTTGAGATTAGTCTTCATTGACTTGGAAATCTAGTCATTGCAAGACTACCAAAAGCCTTTTTGAGGTTAGCTCAAGTGACGGAGATAATTGAAAAACTTGATAGCCACTTCCATAATTTACATTTCTTTGAATTCCAACTGCAAAACGTCATCCATATACAGTCACAAATCCAGTCACCAAGAATCGGATAGTATATTTAATTAGGATGCTGGATTCAACCGAACCATATGTTAATTAGGGTTAATTAGGACTAAATTTAGATTCGAGTCCACTGCTAAAACAATATCCCAAATTATCATTGTGATAAGCCGAAATTGGACTACCATTCAATTTAATTACTTATAAATAATAATCAAACCCCAACCGTATGGTTCACTATATCCTACGAAAGAGTAACACTTTTTTTTTTTTTTTTGAACAACCAATATTATCTACATTAAAAAGAAGGAGGTTGGCTTATCCTCACAATGAGCTAGCAATAATTAGTTCAAATTCGCTTTTGGTAAAAATCGAACCTAAGACCTCTTACTTACGAGTGAAGAAAAATATTACTAGACCATAGTACTAAGTGGCAAGTGACACTTCTCTTTTAGCTTCACACAAAATTGATACTCGCGATGATTGTCTAAAACTAGTATCCACAATTCTATTTTCGTGGATTCCGGCAAGTGGTGGTCTCCGCTCCACTCACTTTTGTGCCTCTATTCGTAAATCGATTGTCCATGTACAATAAGGACTAAAATGAGAAGGGAAATCAATTTTAAGGGCAACATTGATTAATGTTGGAATTGAGGGACCAAACAGTCTTCGTACACTCCAATCGCTTTTTTTTAGAGCTTTAACGAAACACTTTCGGTACTGTTCACTTTTAACGAAAATAATATTTTTACTCTAAAAAGTCACTTCTTGTACTATTCACTTACAACATATTTTTGTCTTTTTAATTAAAACTCAAAGTTTTCAAACTCTTTTAGTTTTTTTTTATTACATTAAACGTGAATGACTATTCTAAAGTATCAAGCCAATAACGGCTTTTGCCTTTGAAAATTATGTTGGACATTGGGTGTCCAAAATTTTGGGTGTGAAACAATCTCCATCAAACAAAACACCATCACAATAATCATCACTATTACACAATAAGGTTCATTTTTAGCAATATTACATGAAACTCGATTTCAATCTCACTTTGTCCCTTGAAACTAAGAAGTCGTCACTTTACAGTTGGAACTCGATATTTGCCAACGTTCTAAGGATTCCATCAATTCCATCAAAATGGTGTCCAATGTGCTGATGTGTCAAGGTAACATTGTCATTTGCCCTAATTGGCACTATTTAGAAAACCATGTGGCAACTTCTGGTTGGTTAATTGATAACCTTAGGGTCCAACAGTACCAATTAGGACAAAATGACATTGTTATCTTGACCAAGGTATAAAATATCGATGATATCGGAAATATCGGGATAATATCGATATCGATAAAAATCCAATGGAAACCACGGAAATTGTAAGAAAAAGTTGGAAATTTTTATTGAAACTTTGCAAGATGTTTATTTAGTCAATTATCCATTAGTTTATCACAAAAAATTAGAAGAAAATACATTGCATGATGAATTTAACTAATTTAAGTTGATTATATAGCGAGCTGGCAAACATTGTGAGTGTAGAAAATATGTAGTAATTAATGAAAGAAGTTTAAACACACCATAATCATTTATATATAATAAATTAGTACAATATTTTACACTCATTTAAGCAAGGGATTAAGCAATGTGAGCTGTTGCTCCGAACCAATAACAATTGCGCCGAACCAATTACAATCATTTATATATAATGAATTAGTAAATAATTATTGAATAATATGTTATTTCTTATAAAAGAACATACATATGTGAATGTTTTATGTACATATCTAATATGCTTGCATAAAAAAAATATCTAATAATTTATAATTATATAACATTTATAATTATAACTTAAAACAAAGAGAGAAATAAATGTTTATCCAAAACCCTAATCAATGTTTAACGCCCTTGATTGAAACTTAGTTACTCATGTTCATCATAATTGAAAAGCAAATTAAGTGATCCAAACATGAAAGGAAGAAAGAACCCAAAAAAGCAAACATGAAAAGGGCAGTGCTCGTCGGAAAATTAGGTTTGGGGCCGAAGGTTTGGGCAATTTTCAAAGCTTTGTAACTTCTTCGTTTCTTAACCAAATTTAGTAATTCAAAAGCTAAAATGTAGTTAGGAATGTGGAGAAGAGGTTCATACCAAGTGAAGACCGAGTGGTGGCCGGTGTTGACCGAAAAATGACCTGAAAGATGGCCAAACGACCACAGTTTATGAGTTCGGCCGGAATTCTACCCTAACTTTGAACGTCCATAACTTCTTCGTTACTCAACCAAATTAAGTGATCCAAACATGAAAGTTGTAGTACTCGACGAGATGAAGAGATTGATACCCTGTACGCCGGCCAAATCGTCGTGTTTTGGCCAAAAAACGCCTCAAAAGGGGCGGTGCTCGTTAGAAAACTGGCCTATAAAACATTGCTTCTAGTAGTTTGTCCCACATCGACTGTGCATTAGAAGGTAGCATGCTAACAGGCCTATAAAAGCCACATTCCAATGTTGAATAAGGCATGCCTTTCTCGGCCTTTTGGCTGAGATCAGGTGTAGTCTCCATTTCGAATTTTGTCGATATCGTGATATTTTCAAAAATATCGTGATATTATCGATAATATCGCGATATTTTAACGAAAACCATTTGAATATCAAATAAAATATCGCTAGGTGAAAAAAACGAAATTATCAACAATATTTCGTCGATAATTTCAATATTTTAGACTGTGATTAGAACCACCAACCACCTTTGAGATAAAACAAGAAAAATTATATATCTTAAAAAGCAAACTCATGTCTCAACTCAAGAACATGATATACAAAAAATTTTAATCCATAAAGTCAATTCCCAAAAGGCAAGCAATCCATCATCTAAGTGATAAAAATAAAAAATAAAAAAGTCCAAGTACTGACTATTCCAAGGATATACTAAACTACTGAGATAGGCAGGAGATCAACAAGTATCAAATACTAAACCCTGTGGATAAACTCAGCCCCAATCCAAACTTCTGCATTCCCCTCTAAATGATACCTTCGAATCAAAGTCCCAATCATGGGCAGGAAAGAAGCTTAGTTATTGTTGGCTACAATCAAGCCCTTCACATTTTGTTGATCAGTCATCAATTCTTATCTTTACATTTATCAAGATTTCACCCCCAAAATGGATCAAGGGCAAGTTTTTCTGAACATACATCAGTAGACAATGTATTGCAAAGCCAATCCTATTTATTTTCTAAAACCTTTAATCCTTTTTGCTTTGGATGCCCTTTTCTTCAATTCCAATTCTTATTAGCAAACGTCTACTTAGTTTTTGTAACTATGAATCTCCCAAGTTTACACAATTCTGCTTTCCTTTTAACCTCTAAAATTTTAACAAATTCAAAACTTTTGGATCATCAAATTCTCAGTCATTCAATACCATATCAAAATTTAGAAAGCAAAATAACGAAAGGTTAAGGGCCTGTTTGGTATCCTATTTGAAATTTTTTATCATTTCTCAAAACATTTCTTAAGAACATTTCTTGAAAACAATTTTCTTTAAGACTCAAAAACTTGATTGGTTTGCGATTTAAAATTTTTAAATCTTACGATTTAAACTTGATTGGATTGGAGTAGAGACGAAAAAAGTAAAAAAAAAAGAGGAGAAAGAAAGAAGAAAAGAGAGAGATATATTTGGAGTGAGAGGGGAGGAGGGAGAGAAAAGAAATGAGTGAGTTTAAGTTTAAAAACTCTAAAAACTCACTTTTTAATGTTTTTAAGAAATAGACTATATTTTTGAATTAGTCTTGAGTTCAGTTTTTAAAAAAAGTCATACCAAACAAGTTTTTAAGACCTAAAACTTGAAAACTGTTTTTGAGTTTAAAAAGTTAGATTCAAGTAAATTACCAAACAGGCCCTAAATATTTATTATTCGATCCAAACACAATCCAAGATCCAAACTTTAAACAAAATTGAAACCCTAACAATATCAAGCCTGAGATAATTTACAGAGCATAGCGAAAACAAAGCATTTGTGTCATTGAATTACCCGATTAAGCTCTGAATCCGAACTCGATCCGAAATAGGACCCAAACCTCAAGTTCCACCACTAGATCCGTGGAGGTATGAAGACCTGTGATGAAGTCAATGAAGCAGAGGCTCATGACGTCAACAGTCAGGGTACTAGCAGGGAGATTTAGAGCGATACTAGCAGATTGACGAAGATCGTTAAGTAAAAACTCAAAGGGCTGAGAAGCTCACCATTGTTGCAGTTTTCCCAGAGAATAAAATGAAAATCAAAAGTTAGAGAGAGAGAGAGAGAGAGAAGGAATCTTCCCAGAACAAGTACGAAAGGGAAGAAAGAACAAGGGGTAAATGAGAGGGAAATGGTGAATAGGAAAATCTGTAGATGGCTAGGAACGGGTGAGGAGTTTTCAAGTCGGCACTGGTAGGTGAGAGTCTGCCCAGAGAATAAAGAGGAAGCCACAAGAAATAGGAATGGAGAAGATTTCACTTAAATTTTGAGAAGGGCGGGAATATTAGTAAATTTCATAGATTTCAAATTTTGGAAAATTTGTAATCCCGCTTTCTGAATTTTTTTAATAATGTGTTTAATTCCACCACACTTAATGATCCTGGTAGATAGAAAAAAATCCAATGTGGTTACGAACAATATATCATGTTGAAGGCTTGTGGTCGTTTAATATTTTTACAACGTGCTGACTAAGTCCATGGTATTAGATTATTTTAACATAACGGGTCACTATTTGTTCATTGTAAAATATTATTATCCACAATGTGCTCACTAAGTCCGTGATAAATATTCACTTTTTATCCTGTGCACATAAAGCCTGTGGTAGAATTGTCATGGTAGATGAGGTTGTTGTGTTCTAGTGAGGTACCGCGCATGCAACAAAGTTTTATTTTAAAGTGTTTTATATACATGTTTTTAATAATAATTTTATTTTATATACATGTTTTGAATTATTAATTACCGTGTTTAAACTATCTAATTGACTTAGTGATTCGCGACCATTAGGATATTTAGAATAGTAATTTGATGCAATTTTGGTTGGAAGGTTCCCTGAAATTGGCGATGGCTTCTTGTGGTTAATAATTGTAAGTTCACTTACGACGAACACCATGTCCAAACAAGTTGCATGTTAAATATACGTTATATGTTGGAGGTTTCAAGTATGACATATATTAGGAAAACCTAACTTTCGAAATATGTGTTAATGCACAAAATCAGTGAGGACTTTGGTACAATAGAAAGTGTCAAGTTTGTGACCTTCGCTAAATTGCTCCGATTACCAGTGTAGATAAGTATGTAAAGAGATAGAGGCAGGAAAGCAAACACGAGATGTACGTGGTTCACCCAGATTGGCTACGTCCACGGAGTAGAGGATTTTTCATTAATTGTGAAGGGTTGCATAAGTACATAGGTTCAAGCTCTCCTTTTGTGAGTTCTAGTGAATGGTTTAGTACAAATGACATTAGGAATTCATTGTGGGAGAATGATCCCTATTTATAGAAGAGAGTTTCTAGCTTTGTTCTGACATTAACACCCGTCATGTTGTGATTGGTCTCTGATGTTGACACGTGTCGTGCTGTGATTGGCCTCTAACGTTGACACGTGTCGCGTTGTGATTGGCCTCCTAGTTGGAGGGAAACTCTTGTGGGTCCTTGACGGTATAATATTGATCGGTGCTTAGTAGTTTCGGTGTTGGTTAAGTATGGTACAAACAGTTCTCCCCTAAGTTCCCGAGTGAGGGAAGCTTCTCGGTTGGGGACTTGCAAGATCCAAGCCACTGAGTAATCATGAAACTTCTAAGTGCCGAAGTGTGGTATCATCTTCAGTTGCCTCTGTCCCATAGGTAGGAGCGGTATCTTGAACATATGTTGACGCACAAGGTAATGTATCATTTTCACTTGAAGCTTACTTGTAGTTTCAGGCTTGGTCAAGTGCGATACAAACCATATAGTGGGAGTCCCCCAAGTCTCTGACTGAGAAGATCTGCCGAATGAGGTGACAGACAAGGTATGCAATTAGAGTCCCAAACAAGCAGCTTAGATCAGAGGTTTGACTTCGGGCTCCGGCTGCTCGTTCTCTTTCTCCTTGTCTTGCAAGTTGCATGAAGGATAAGGAGAATCAAAGGAAGAAGAGATGATATGAGATACTTTTACTTTTGAAGAGGTATCGAATGAATCGGTACGTGCTTTGTTATAGTTGTTAACTTTCCATAGGCTTATTCTTAAACTGGGCTAGAGGGTTTTCTTGTTTCCTCCAAAGGAACAAGCCGACTCTAAAATTTGAGGGTCAAAACAACTCCATCAAATCTAGAGTACATTCGATCTGATGATATAGGATACTGTTGCTCTTCGGCGGCGGTGCTAGCGAAAGGTTGTTGAAGCTTCTCGAGTTCTTCAGATGGGGCAGTTATGCCGAGCTTGATTTTGACTTAAACCCCTCTGTTTGGATTATGATGTTCTGTAGGAAGGGCATCATGCCGTAGTGACCTGTTCCAGCTCATCGTTGACCCTTCTGCTTCAATCTTTTGCATGGCAGAAGTGGTGTGCAACCTTTGCAATTGAATGGTCCTTCAGGACACTACTTCTCAGCGACTCATCCATGCTTGGCAACTTCAGTGTAAGGAGCCAATATCTGATCAACTGTCATGGGGTATTTGCCAGTGGACTTCATGACCTTGAAAACAGTTGAGGATGAGTACTCGAGAGCAATGCTAGAGAAACAAACAAGCAAAGGTTCTGGGGTAATCAGTTCCAGATCGAAAGTTTGATCTCAGGTTCTGACTGATTGCTCTCTTTCTCCTTGTCCTGCAGGCGGGAACAAGGACAAAGACAAGGACAGGAAGAAAGCATGATATGGGATACTCTTGCTTTCGACCCTGATGATATGAGGTACTCTTGCCCTGGTGTGGCTTGTTTGCAGAGGTATTATCGGGGGGAAAGAAAGCTGAGTATTTCGAAAGGCTTCATTAGGAGTGCCCTCTCGGATGTGAGGAAGGGTTGAGCATTTTTTTGAGATCTGCCTGGCTATGGAAGATGGAAGTTGACATATATAGGAATTTCCCAAACAGCAAGTGGTAATACTATTCTTTTACCTTTCTCGGTCATAGCAATGTAGTGGGAGCTGCAAAGTTCACGTGTTCTAACCTTGTTGGATATCTTTGTCAAAGTGGTCCGTGGTATCCGAAAAGCTGATGTTGTGTGTGAAGAGCGTCGAGACATTTTATCTAAAGAACGGTGTCTCTTCGATTTTTGAGCAGACAGATTTATTGGAGGTTTGGCTCTTCGAAATTTGGAGAACGGTGCCTTTTCGAATTTTGAGTAGATAGATCTGTTGGAGGTTTGGCTCTTCGAAATTTGAGAGCGGTGCTTCTTCGATTTTTGAGCAGACAGATCTGTTAAAGGTTTGGCTCTTCGAAATTTGGAGAACGGTGCCTTTTCGATTTTTGAACACGTAGATCTTGTTGAAGATGCATTCTCGGGGAGGATGAAAAAGTAGGCATTCTTGCAAATCTGCTTTGCCATGGAGGACAGAGGTCGACACATATAGGGATTTCCCACTTAGCAAGTAGTGGTGTCATTCCCTTGCCCTTGTGTGTAATAGTAGGGTAGCTGACACTTCAAAATTCACTTGCCTTAGCTTTGTCAAAGATCTTTGGCCAAGTCACTTGTGGTATTCGAGGAGCTGATTTTGCTTGTAGGGATTGCCAAAAAAATTTATCCAGAGGGACCTAGCTCTCGTAATTCGGAGTTTGGTGCTTCCTCGTTTTTTGAACACGTGGTCTTGTTGTCCTTCCTTTTATAGGGGTCCCAATTGTGTTCAATGAGTACATTCAGAGAGCTACTTCTTGTAGAAGTTCCCCCTCATTTTCGTATTTTTGAGACTTATTGTGCCTCTTTTTTCTTTCATCATTTCTGCAAATGGCTGCCCATCCGACCGCCGTTTTGATTTGAATGTTGTGGAAGAGGCATCCATGTCTTCTCAAGACAACATATGGCATCCATCCTTCTTATCCCTTACTGGTCTTCTTACCATTGAGGACTCTGTGATGAAGAATGATATAACCGTTACTATGGTGGCCAAGAATCTTTTCACCCCCAAACATAATAAGATACTCTCCAAACGGTCCGATGAATTGGCTGTTCAGGATTCTCTGGCTTTCAGTGTTCAGTATGCGGCTTCTGTGTCTAAAATGGGCTAACGCCTACTTGTTCGAACTCGTCAAGTTGAGTCATTGATGGCGGAAGTGGCAAGTCTCAAACAAAAGATCAGGGGGCTCAAGCATGAAAATAAACAGTTGCACATAACTACTCCACGGGCATGAAGAAAAAGCTGGACCAGCTGCAAGAATCCGAGAGTCGGATTCTAAGTGATCATCAGAGGTTTGTGGATTTGTTATAAAGGCGTCTACTGCCTTCGTCTTCTGGAGTTTTACCACGTACTATGATAGGAGCATATTTATGCAACTTAATTGGCTTGTTCTCGTGCATTTGCGTTGTGTTTCCTTAGTTATTTTGGTGTTTAAAGTCATTTTCGTGTGTTTTCAGATTCTAAGGACAAAGTATGCAAGAAGATGCATTTTGGAGCCTATTGGAGCAGTTTTGGGCATGAAATGGATAGCATAAGCTTGGAGCAATGTAGATGGACGAAATTGAAGACCAAAGCATGCTAGGAATCAGCCAAAGAGAGGAAGAAAAATTAATTAAAATCTGCCATACTTTTGTATTTTCCTTCTCCCTAAAATCTGATTACCTTTTTCCCTAAAATCTGCCATACTTTTGTATTTACCTTCTCCCTAAAATCTGATTACCTTTTTCCCTAAAATCTGCCATACTTTTGTATTTACCTTCTCCCTAAAATCTGATTACTTTTCCCTAAAATCTGATTACCTTTTTCCCTAAAATCTGCCATACTTTTGTATTCCCCTTTTCCCTAAAATCTGCCATACTTTTGTATTTACTTTTCCCTAAAATCTGATTGCCTTTTTCCCTAAAATCTGCCATACTTTTGTATTTACCTTCTCCCTAAAATCTGATTACTTTTCCCTAAAATCTGATTACCTTGTCCCAAATCGCCACACCTTTTTCCCTAAAATCTGATTACCTTTTCCTTTTAAATAAACTCTCTCTTTGCAACGAAGGCACATAACTTCACACCATTCTACACAAATTCAGCCATCCTTACACTCTTACCGCAAACTACCTTCAACCCAAAACACATCCCTGACCCCAAAACACATCCCATACACTTCACCCACCTTTGTGTCGCAGCAAGGAGAAAGTAGGAATGACTCTTGGATGCTCAAGCTTCATCGTTGGTGCATTCTAGGTGTAATTCGTTTTATGATTTCAATGTTTAATTTCTTTTCCTTTCGTTTTGCTGTGAACATGAGTGGCTAATCCCCTATTGGCTAGGGGTGATTTCAAAGCCATGATTATGTGTGCAATATGAGTTGATAGTTCCAGTTATGAATTCTTGAATTATGAATGCAATTGGCTTAACTGTTTAATTGATAACTTATTTTTGTTTGTTGATTGAGGGTCGACACTTAATTGGCATGTATAAATCTGATGCTAGGGGTATAAGGGTGTTTCACATAATCGTTACAACCTTATATTCATATGTAGTGAAGGTTGCTAGTCACGATCGAGTTAAATTCAATTCCTAGCATGAGCGACATGATGTCATAGTTGCAAGTGCTTTGTCAATGCTTATGGTCTTCATTGAATGTAATGATCTTTGAATGTATCTTTATTATGATGTCATGTAGAGGACTTTTGGAGAATGCTTTAGGTTGTCGAATGATGTCATCCAATCTAATAACTTAAGGAAAATCGGAGAATTAACTAGTGATGTCACGGTTAATTTGGGGCATTGTCGTTCATGATTCAATAAGAAGTAACTGGAAATCAATTCGTTTGCATACATATCATGTGTAGAGAAAGAGCCTCTAGCTTGCCTATCATTCATCTTAATTCCCAAATTCGTTTTGCAATCTGTTTAGTTTTAGAATCTGTTTTGTTAATTTGAATTCATCCAAATCAAACCCCCCCCTTTTACTTTCTTGTTCTAAAGTGCTTAGAATCTGTTTTGTTTATGTTTTAGAAGGTTTTGATTCAACCCAAAACCTTATTTTCGTCCAAAGTTGTGTTTAGAGCTAGAAACTGCCTATTTAGTGTTTTTAGGCAGTTTTGAGTCTTTTTAGTTCGTTTTGAGTCTTTTGAACTTGTTTTGGAGTCTTTGAGTCAGTTTGAACGTTTTTAACTTTGTTTTTATGTTTTTGAGTCAGTTTAGAGGTTTTAGCAATCCCTCCTAATCCCCGGTCCAGAACGATCCCTACTTGCATCCTTACTACAATTTGACAACAAGAGGGTTTTATTTGTGCGTTTGATTTATTTCGCATCATACTAAAGCTCCAAACGATCAATCTCTGGTGCTTCCTTTATCTGTGGTTCTGCCTAGTACTGAGACTCCAAATAATCACCTTCCGGTGCCTCCACTTTCTGGTGCGCTGCCGAGTACTGAGGCTTCTCATGAGTAACAATGTGAAGGCTCCCTCTTCTTTGCTTGTTTTGATTTTTGTGTATGTTTATATATGTAATTTATCGGAAATTCCAATAAACAACCTTTACTTCGTTTAGCATATTGTGTTAAATACCCTGAGGCATCCTTCGCTAAGTTTTTTGAATTTTTTGTTGAAGTTTGTATGTTGAAACTTCGTGGGTAGATCTTGTGGGTTGAAATAGTGCTCCCCTAGTTTCCCAAGCGAGGAAAAATTCTTGTTTAGGGACTTGAAAGCTCCAAGGTATTGAATAGTCAGAAACTTTTGATTACCGAGGCGTAGCAGCATATGGTAGGAGTCCCCCAAGTCTTCGGGCGAGGAGTTGACGAATGAGGTGTCTTGCTAGTAGCCAAGTTTCCATGCCACCAAAACTTCACCCTTTTCTTTTCTAAGTGGTAGCCCAAAACTCTTGAAGGTTGCTAGGCCCAAAGAAAAATGAGAGCCTTAACCATTAACATTTTTTGTTTGATTGTCAAGCCCAAAGATGAGAGGAGGCCCGTGCCCACTTCTTGTTGAGAGGTAAGGAAATAATGAAAATGAGTCGCTGCAGTATAACATAATCCTTTGTAGCTCAAATTGCATAGCCATATTTATGAAAGTTATTCCTTAACTTGTTAGCTACAACATATCCAAATTTGAGATCCATCGGAGTAGTAAAACTCCAGAAATTCATGTATGATCAGTGACGGTTCATAATTTGTTTGTCAACCCGTCAGACTTATTGTGAGCTTTGAAACTCCATCTTCTCTTGCTCAGATCAATATACTTTCTTCATCAAAGTTGTTCCTTATCCTCTCTTCCACAACATATCAAAAATTCAGAACAAACTAACTGTTAAATATTTCCAGATCTTCGAAACACTGTAGTAGCTTTAAAATCTGTAGAAATCTGACCGTCTTGTTTGGAGCTTCAACACCTTAATTTTCGTTGCTCAAACAAAAACCGTTCCTTCTTGAAAGTTGTTCATCTACTCAAGGACTATAAGATATCCCAAATTTAGCTCCATTGAAGAAGAGCAAGAGTTGCAGAAATTTGTTCAACATCAAAGTGTGTGTAGTTCAATAGGTAATGTTCGTTGAATGTAGGTTTTTGTATTGGGTATATAGATTGAATGATTGAAGCTATTTTTAGGACATAAAACTTGGTTTAGCTTCACACTATCTTGATCAAGAGTGTGTGAGGCTTTTAAGCTTTTTGGGTGGTGCTTTGTAGGGTAAAGCTTTCAAGGTGAAGCTTTGTAGGGTGAAGCTTTTTAGGTTGAAGCTTTTTTTGGGTGAAACTTTTTGTTAGCACCATAAATTGATTTTGCTTCACACTATATTGATCAAGAGTGTGTGAAGCTTTTAAGCTTTGTGGGTGGAGCTTTGTAGGGTAAAGCTTTGAAAGTGAAGCTTTGTAGGGTGAAGCTTTTTTTGGTGAAGCTTTTTGTTGGCACCATTAATTGATTTTGCTTCACACTATCTTGATCTAGAATGTGTGAAGCTTTTAAACTTTGTGGGTGGAGCTTTGTAGGGTAAAGTTTTGAAGGTGAAGCTTTTTTTGGTGAAGCTTTTTTGGGTGAAGCTTTTTGTTGGCACCATAAATTGATTTTGCTTCACACTATCTTGATCAAGAGTGTGTGAAGCTTTTAAGCTTTGTGGGTGGAGCTTTGTAGGGTAAAGCTTTGAAGGTGAAGCTTTGTAGGGTGAAGTTTTTTTTTTTTTTTTGGGTGAAGCTTTTTGTTGGCACCATAAATTGATTTTGCTTCACACTATCTTGTTCAAGAGTGTATGAAGCTTTTAACCTTTTTGGGTGGAGTTTTGTATGGTAAAGTTTTGAAGGTGAAGCTTTGTAAGGTGAAGTTTTTTGGGTGAAGCTTTTTTTTGGGTGAAGCTTTTTGTTGGCACCATAAATTGATTTTGCTTCACACTATCTTGATCAAGAGTGTGTGAAGCTTTCAAACTTTGTGGGTAGAGCTTTGTAGGGTAAAGCTTTGAAGGTGAAGCTTTTTGGGTTAAGCTTTTTTTTGGTGAAGCTTTTTGTTGGCACCATAAATTGATTTTGCTTCACACTATCTTGATCAAGGGTGTGTGAAGCTTTTAAGCTTTGTGGTGGAGCTTTGTAGGGTAAAGCTTTGAAGGTGAAGCTTTGTAGGGTGAAGCTTTTTTTTTTTTGGTGAAGCTTTTTTTTTGTGAAGCTTTTTGTTGGAACCATAAATTGATTTTGCTTCACACTTTCTTGATCTAGAGTGTGAAGCTTTGTAGGGTAAAGCTTTGAAGGTGAAGCTTTGTAGGGTGAAGCTTTTTTTTTGGTGAAGCATTTTTTTTTTGTGAAGCTTTTTGTTGGCATCATAAATTGATTTTGCTTCACACTATCTTGATCAAGAGTGTGAAGCTTTTAAGCTTTTTGAGTGGAGGGAAATAATGAAAATGAGACCCAAGGCCTCATCTCTTTGCCCATGTCTTCTTCCCCATTTTCCTTGACTTTTCTCATTCTTGTATTGTTCATTCTTTTCTGCCACCTTTTTTGCTGTTGTTCACGTTTTGGTGGAATTGTTTTTCGTTTCCACTAATCAGCCTGAGTTGCTATAATATAACACCATCCTCTGTAACTCAAATCATAAAGCCGTCTTCATGAAAGTTGTTCCATAACTCGTTAACTACAACATATCCAAATTTGAGATCCATCGAAGCAGTACAACTTCAGAAATTCAGGTATGATCAGTGACTGTTCATAATTTGTTTGTCAACCAATCAGATCTGTTGTGAGCTTCGAAACTCCATCTTCTCTTGCTCAGATCAATATACTTTCTTCATCAAAGTTGTTCCTCATCTAATCAATCAAATCTGTTGTGAGCTTCGAAACTCCATCTTCTCTTGCTCAGATCAATATACTTTCTTCATCAAAGTTGTTCCTCATCCTCTTTTCCATAACATATCAAAAATTCAGAACAAACTAACTGTTAAATATTTCCAGATCTTTGAAATACTGTGGCAGTTTTAAAATCTGTAGAAATCCGACCGTCTTGTTTGGAGCTTCAAGACTCTAACTTCCGTCGCTTAAACAAAAAAAGTTCCTTCTTGAAAGTTGTTCATCTTCTCAAGAACTATAAGATGTCCAAAATTCAGCTCCATTGAAGAAGAGCATAAGTTGCATAAATTTGTTCAAGATCAGAGTGTGTGTAGTTCAATAGGTAAGGTTTGTTGAATGTAGGTTTTTGTTTCGGTGCTTGAATGGTTGAAGCTATTTTTAAGACATGAAACTTGGTTTAGCTTCACCCTATCTTGATCAAGAGTGTGTGAAGCTCTTGCATGTTTTAATGTTGAAATGTTGTAGTGAAGCTTTGTAGGTGAAGCTTTGTGGTTGAAGCTTTGTAGGTGACGCATTTGTAGGTGAAGCTTTGTAGGGTGAAGCTTTGAATGTGAAGCTTTATAGGTGAAGCTTTGTAGGTGAAGCTTTTGTAGGGTGAAGCTTTGTAGGTGAAGCTTTGTAGGGTGAAACTTTGAAGGTGAAGCTTTGTAGATGACGCTTTGTAAGGTAAAGCTTTGTAGGTGAAGCTTTGTAAGGTGAAACTTTAAAGGTGAAGCTTTGTAAGGTGATGTTTTGTAGGGTGAAGCTTTGTATTGGCATCATAAATTGATTTTGCATCACACTATCTTGATCAAGAGTGTGTGAAACTTTTGAGAATTGTGGTTGCACTCCATTGATGAAGCTTTGTGTTCAACCCCTCCTTTTTTTTGGGTGGAAGGAGGTGAAGCTTTTGTTGACACCATAACTTGATTTTGCTTCACACTATCTTGATCAATAGCGTGTGAGGCTTTTGGGAATTATAGTTGCCCCTCATTGATGAAGCTTTTATTGGCACCATAAATTAATTTTGCTTCACACTATCTTGATCAAGAGTTTGCAGAACTGTAGTTGCCCCTCATTGATGAAGCTTTTGTTGGCACCATAAATTGATTTTGCTTCACACTATCTTGATTAAGAGTGTGTGAAGCTTTTTGGCATTTGTAGTTGCTCTCCATTGATGAAGCATTTGTTGGCACCATAAATTGATTTTGCTTCACACTATCTTGATCAAGAGTGTGTGAAGCTTTTTGACATTTGTAGTTGCTCTCCATTGATGAAGCATTTGTTGGCACCATAAATTGATTTTGCTTCACACTATCTTGATCAAGAGTGTGTGAAACTTTTTGACATTTGTAGTTGCCCTCAATTTGTTGAAGCTTTTGTTGGCACCATAAATTGATTTTCCTTGAAACTGTCTTGACCAAAAGTGTGTGAGGCTTTTTGACATTTGTGGTTGCCCTCCATTTTTTGAAGCTTTTGTTGGCATCATAAATTGATTTTGCTTCACACTGTCTTGATCAAGAGTGTGTGAAGCTTTCTACGGGTTATAGTGTTTGCATTGTTATAGCAGGGAGATGTTTGGAGCAGATGCAAAGGGCTGAAGAGCTAGATCTTCGTATACCATGCACTGAAGCCATTATTGGCTTACAATAAGACTTTGTTGGTGACTATAACCCTTGTTGCGCATAAGTGTTCCCCTAGTTGAGAGTTTTTGATTATTTGTGAATGCTAAGAGTTCACATGTACAAGTTGTACTACTCGTCACTTTTCACCACCTTTCATCACCTGGTTGGTGGCACGAAGGTGAGTTCCTTCATCACTTGGTTAGTGTTAAGAGTGGCAAGTTGCCGAATGATTTTAGAGTACGGGTTGTACCTTTCATCACGTGGTTAGTGGCACGAAGGTGAGTTCCTTCATCACCTGGTTGGTGATAAGAGTGGCAAGTTGCCGAATGATTAATAGTATGTTGAACCCTTTCGAGGCTTAGTTGGCTTATGTATAAATGTGTTGAAATGTATGATGTTTATGTTGATTGACATGCGTGATGCTTATGAATGTTTTGCTATGCATGAAAGGAATGTATGATGTTTATGTTGATTGACATGAGTGATGCTTATGAATGTTTTAATATGCATGAAGGAAATGTATGATGTTTATGTTGTCGTTTGGAAGGTCTTCTTAGGTCAGGGTGAGACCAAGTGTTTTATTGCTAGGAATGTCAAAGAGTGAAGACCAAGTTGTCTGAATCACCTCTTTATTGAATTTGGCCAGATGGCTTTCATTACATAGGATGTCGAATGGCAGTAGCTCAACGCTTGTATAGTGTGAGTCTACTTGTAATAGTATTTCAAGTGATCAGCGTTCCATGGATAGCCAAAGGTCTTGCCCTCTAAGCTTCTGAGCTTGTAGAAGCCAGGGCGACTGATGCCAATAACTTCAAATGGTCCATCCTAATTTAGACTAACTGTGCATTTGCTAGGGACTCTGTCGCAGAGTAGTCTTTTCTTCAATACCGAGTCCCCCACTTTGAAAGAGCAAGGTTTGACCTAGAGTCATAGTAGTTGGAAATGCGCTGCTTGTAAGCAACATTCCTCAAATGAGCTTGATCTCTGTGTTCCTCAATTAGATCCAAGTTGAGGGTGAGCTGTTTGTCATTTTCACTTTGCCTGTAGTTCTGGACTCTGTATATTGCTTGCTCAAGCTCAACTGGGACAACTGCCTCTGTAGCAAAGGCGAGTAAGAATGGTGTTTCTCCTGTTGAAGTCCGATACGAAGTGCGGTATGACCAAAGAACTTGAGGCATAAGTTATGGCCAACAACCTTTAGCCTTGTCCAAGTTGGTCTTCAAAGTGCGCTTGATTATTTTGTTGATGGCTTCAACTTGTCCGTTAGCCTAAGGATAAGCTGGGGAGGCAAAGCATAAATTGATGTTGAACTTAGAGCAGAAAGTCTTGAACCTCTTGTTGTATAACTGTCGCCCATTGTCAGTGACTATGGCATTGGGAATGCCGAATCTGCAAAGGATGTTCTTCCACACGAAGTCCTCTATCTTTGCCTCAATAATGATTGCCAAGGGTTCTACTTCAGCCCACTTTGTGAAGTAGTCAACCTCAACGATTGCATAACAGACCTTGCCCTTCCCCATAGGCATTGGGCCAATCAGATCAAGTCATCACTGTGCGAAGGGCCAAAGGCTGATCATAGGAGTAAGAGGCTCAGGAGGGGAGTGTGGAATGGTTGCATAACGTTGACACTTGGCACATGAGCGGGATACTTTGATGGCATCTTGGTGGAGTGTTGGCCAGTAGTATCCTTGGCGAAAAGCCTTGTGTGCTAGAGACCGAGATCTGGCAATTTCCACCTTCGCAGGCGTAAGACACCTTAAGTATGGCAAATTAAAACCTCGCTTATAGAGTTGGTCATTAATGATCAGGTATCGGGTAGACTTGTAACGAATTTGCTTGGCTTGGACTTTATCGTTTGGAAGTATGCCATGAGCAAGGAATTTATAAATCGGGGTGATTCAACTATCCCCTTGTTGTAAGTTGCCCACTTCCATGACCATGGTGCTTGGTGCTGCCGATAATTCGACATGAATTTTTCTTCCAATCTTATCTTCCACTAATGAGGCAAGGCGAGTTAGGGTGTCTGCATGACTGTTTGCCACTCAAGGGACTTGAGTGATCTGGTATTTGAAGTGCTTGAGCAAAAGTTGCATTTGCACAAGATATGCTACCATGGAGCTATCCTTAGCATCAAAGTTATTCATGACCTGGTTAACCACCAATTTGTTTAACTCCAAGGTGTTTGGCCAAACGCAAGCCTGCCAAGAGGGCTTCATACTCGGCCTTATTGTTTGATGCTTTGAATTTGAAGCGAAGAACATACTCCATTGCCACTTTGTCTAGGGTGATAAGGACTAGTCCTGCTCCACATCCCTGTTTGTTGGATGAGCCATCAACATACAAAGTCCATACTGAGAATGTTGGTTACGCTTTTCGAGCTTCCGAGGCTAACAAAGCCAGTGCCTCAGGTGTAGGAGAAATGTCGACAGGATATGTGAATTCGGCGATGAAATCTGCAACTGCTTGGACCTTCTCAGCTGGCTTTAATTGGTAAGAGATGTCAAACTCACCCAGTGTTATCGCCCACTTGATCATTAGTCCCGAAGTGTCAGAACTTTGGAGTATTTATCGAAGAAGATGATTGGTAAGCACGATGATGGAGTGTGCCTGGAAGTAAAAGCGAAGTTTTCGAGCAGACATAACCAATGCTAAAGCTAATTTCTCAATGTTGGAGTATCGTGTCTCTGCATCTTGCAATGCCTTGCTGGCATAGTAGACAGGCCATTCAACATTGTCATCTCTTCGAATGAGAACGAAACTGACCGCTGAAGGTGAAACAGATAGATAGATAATGAGAATGTTGCCAACCTCAGATTTGGAGAGTATGGGAGCTTTACTCATGTACTTCTTGAGGTTCTTGAATGCCTTGGCACACTCATCAGTCCATGTAATGTACTTCTTACTTCCTTTAAGTGCTTTGAAGAAATGAGCACATTTGTCTATAGCCTTAGAGATGAACCTAGTCAAGGCTGCCACTTTGCTAGTAAGGCTCTGGATGTCCTTTGTTGCTTTGATCTTCTTGGGATTAGCTTTAATCCCTCATTGGAGAATCATGAAGCCCAAGAATTTGCCAGAGCCAACGCCAAATGCACATTTGTTGGGGTTCAACCTCATTCGATACTTTTTCAGTATGGTGAAGGTTTCAAGTAAGTTGGTGATGTGTTGGTCAGCATGTTTACTTTTGACTAGCATATCATCAATGTAAACTTCCATGCTCTTCTCAATCTGTTCAGTGAACATTGAATTGACTAGTCTCTGATAAGTCACCACTGCATTCTTTAGGCCGAAGGGTATGACTTTATAGCAATATAGTCCCCTGTTAGTAGTGAAGGCTGTGTGTTCTTAGTCTGAAGGGTTCATGAGGATTTGGTTGTACCCTGAGTAAGCATCCATGAAGCTCAAGAGTTCACACCCTGCCGTTGAGTCGATAAGTCTGTCAATGAGAGGGAGTGGAAAACTATCCTTAGGGCATCCTTTGTTTAGGTTAGTGTAGTCGACACACATTCTCCTTAAAACCTTTTGAAGTAGAAGACTTTCCTTGGTCGGATTTTTCTTGACAAGGACAACATTCGCTACCCAAGTTGGGTAATTGACTTCACGAACAAAACCTATGTCTTTGAATTTCTCCACATTTACCTTCATTGCCTCATAACGTTCAACATCATAAGATCTTCGCTTCTGTCTCATTGGCTTGGTCTTGGGATCAATACTCAAGCGATAACAGATGATATCGGGAGAGATGCCTGGCATGTCCTCATATGACCAAGCGAAGACTTTAGTGTTCTCTTGCAAAAAAGAGATCAGTGCCAACCGGATTGGTGGTGACATGGCGGTGCCAATCTTCACTATACAATCCAGATAATCTTTGGAGATAGAGACCTTTTTCAACTTTTCAGCAGGTTGTGCTTGTTAGGTGAAAGAGTTATCTCGTGGATCATCTGGTTGAACCTTGCCATTATTGAGGGCCAAGTCGGCTTCATCCAGGCTAGTCTTTGTGGCTTGGCCATGTATAGAGAGCGTTTCTTTGGGCACATGCAGATGTTATTGCTTAACTGAAGTGTTGTAACATGATCATGCACTAAGTTGATCTCCTCTGAAGTAACTATTGCCACAGGAAGTTAGGAATTTCATCAACAACATATGTGTGGATACCATGGCCTTAAGATCATTGATGCCTATGCGCCCAAATATGACATTGAATGCTGTTGGGCAGTTAACCACTAGGAAGTTAGTGGTAATGGTAACTGTGTAAGGGCCTGTACCAATGGTAAAAGGTAAGTGTATGCTCCCTAAGGGTTGCACGATATCACCGGAAAAGCTTATCAGAGGAAAAATCAAGCGATCGAGCAAGTGTTCAGCCATATTGAGTGCCTTGAAAGCTTCAGCGAACATGATATTGGCTTTGTGAGCCTCCACTATCAGTGGGTCGTTATGAGGGTAGATGATACCTCTTTCTTCCTCAGGGTAGAAACATATTGGATCCCAGTTAGGCTTTTGATACTTGCCCCCCTAATGTCTTCCATATGAAACACCTGGTGGCCAGGCCTCAAAGTTCGTTCATTGTTTTTCATGGCCATGTTGGAAGATTCAGATATGGGCATGCCACCGCTTATGGAATATACCACATTCATTTGCCGTTGGCTACGGTTATCCCTTAGAGGGTGAATGACGAATTGATCAATTTTTCCTTCACGTGCCAAAGCTTCGATATGGCCACGGAGGATGATGCACTTCTCGCCTTCATGACCGTTATGTTCGTGGTAGCAGCAAAACACACATGTGTTCCTCGTAGGCTTGTAATCCGGCTGCCTCAATTTTGGCTTCGGTATTAGGTAAGCTATACTGGGGTAAATAGACACGTATATGGCGTTCAAATGCGTGTATGTCTCATACCTCGGGGTGGGGCCTGTCCTGACACGTGTTTGGCCCACTGCATTGACTGCCTGGGGGCGGGCATTATTATGGCGATACTCTTGGTTATCGCAATAATGCCCCTTACTCTTTTTACTAAAATGAGAGTTGTGAGGGTGGAAATCCTTCATCTTGCCCTGAGATTGATACGTCTGCCGATTTGGCGAAACATTACGCAAGGCATGAGGAGGCACCACTGCTATTTGGAAGGTTGAGGTCTTCTCATTTGGGTGGGTCTGGCTTCCACTCCCCACTTACTGATAAGGGATAGTTGTAGGGGGTTTATCTTGATATGTCTTTGCCTCGACGGAGGCATGGTTGTAAGCCTGTGTCATCACCTCAGAGTAAGTCTTCCAAGTGTTTGCATTGATCATGTACTTGAAGAAACAGTCTCGTAGACCTGTCGTGAAGGCTTTGAGGGCAATCTTGTCATCTGCCTCGGCACAACGAGAATACTCATGGCTGAAGCGACCGGCATACTTACGTAATAACTCGTCTGGCTTCTGGTGAATAGTGTACAAGTCATCTGCAGAGTGTAAGCGATCAATCTAAAAAATGTGTTGAGAAACAAACAGTTTCCTCAACCCCTCAAATAAGTTTACTGTCTAAGGTGGGAGACGACAATACCAGTTTAGAGCTCCGCATGAAAGGGTGAAGGGGAAGAGAAGACATCATTCTTCGTCAATATGCATCCAGTATGCCATGGTGGACTCAAAGAGGTTGAGGTGTTCAATCAGGTCTTCCCTTCTGGTATAAAGTTGTAAACCGAGCTTCTGCTTTGTCTTCGCTTGGAGGGGGTGTTAAGGATCCTCCTTGTAAGAGGGATAGGCCTAGGTTGGTTCCAATCAGGTATCTCAGCTTGTCGTTCGGCCTTCAACTTGTTTACTTCCTCAAGGAGTTGTAGGACAATGAGGTCCTGAGTGGAGTGATGTACCACTAGGGCTTTCTTTCGTAAATCTCCATCGCCTCTTGGAAATAGGAAAGTTTGATTAAGAGCAAGTGATTTTTCCTTGGACTCGCCATACTGACTTCTAGGTTATGTCTGTCGGAACACCTATGAGTCCCCTATACCCTCACGTTTCTCTATGACTTGTTGCTCTTTCCCCAAATTGGTAGCTAGCTTGGGCCGAGGTAGGGGACCGAGTCTCTCAGATACCCTTGGGTCATTGATCTTTGAGCTTATGTGGATGAGGATATCTCGACGTTGCTTCAGGAAGTCCCGACAGTCGCGATAAACAGCTTTCGATCATTCTGCTCCCTCTGCTATGAGGTGCCTTCCTCCACTTCCCCTACTTTGGATTGAAGCAGCTGGGTAGAGAGAAGTCTCATGTTGATTGACACCTTGATGAGTAGCTCACTCCCTATCAGGGATATCCATGTTGGATATCGGTGACCCTCCGTGTTGGGGGCATTCAGATGATTGTTGACTTTAACAGGGGCAACAAACTCGTGTGTTTGAGCATGCTTAGCCCCGTGGAGCATCTCGAAGAGCTTCTCATACTGCTCCTGGAGGATCTCATTCTTTATTGCTATCTTGTTGTTCTAAGCCTCCAACTCATTGACTTTAGCTCGAAGAGCAAACTTATTTCGTTCTTTCCTTCGCTGCCTCACAATATGCACAAGTGGAGTGTCATTCTGTGTGTTGTGGCTTCCTTCGCTCCCCATGTTGGAGAGGGATGCCTGGTCAAATGAGAGTGTACGAACTATAGAAACCAGTTTGACAAAACTGGAGAGAGTAGGAATAAGTGTCGTTTCCCACAGACGGCGCCAAATGTTGATGCACAAAATCAGTGAAGACTTTGGTACAACAAAAAGTGTCAGATTTGTGACCTTCACTTGCTTTATTATTTTTTTTTCCCTTAACCTTGTGATGGTTTTGCATGTTTAAACTTTTAGGTTTAGTTTTAGTGGGGTTAGGTTTCATGTCCCCCCCCCCCCCCTTTTATTGTTTGCATTTCTAAAAGGGCTAGGTTTATGTTCCCCGACTAAGAATAACATCTTTTTCATTATCAGTAAAACTTCCATTGTACCGTAGAAGTTTTATCAAAAAACAAATATTAAAAATAAATAATATATATTAATATATATATATATATATATATATATATATATATATATATATATATATATATATATGAATTAGTGTTGTAACCATAGCTACAACTTTGAGAGGGATCTGGGAGGAGCGAAATAAGTGGCACCGGCATCTAATTTGATGGGAGATTCGGCAATGGAACCTAGAGTTGAATTGCTTGTTGCATATTGTTGATTTTCAAGGAATGTATTGTATTTCATTCATTGTTGTGTCTAACAATTACAAGAAGAAACATATATATAGGAAGAAAAGAAATGACATATACCTAACTTGCCTAACTTGCCTAACTTGCCTAACTTGCTAACTTGCCTAACTTGCACAAGAAAATTGACTAGCCTAACTTCACTAGTCATCCAAGACCAATATTCCAACATGTTTGTTTCATGCATTTCTTCCATTAAACAAACATAATCCAATACTCCCCCTCAAGCTGGATCCAGGAGGTTGATGGATCCAAGCTTGGAGAGGAGCCGTTGAAACTGATGAGAGGCCAGAGGTTTGGTGAATATATCGGCCAACTGATCTGAGCTTTTTACATAATGCGTTTGAATCACCTGCGACTGTACTTGTTCACGAACATAGTGACAGTCGACTTCAATGTGCTTCGTCCTCTCGTGAAATACTGGGTTTGATGCTATATGCATGGCAGCCTGGTTGTCACAAAATAAGGTCATTGGTTGAGTCGTGAACTCACCTAAGTCACATAGAAGTCCCTTTAGCCATATCAGCTCACACGCGGTTGAGGCCATTGCACGATATTCAGCTTCTGCACTTGATCTTGCGATGACAGTTTGTTTTTTGCTCTTCCACGTGACCAAATTTCCACCAACATAGGTACAGTAACCAGTGGTGGACTTGCGATCGATGGCGTTTCCTGCCCAATCTGCATCGCAGTACTTCATGATTTGAGTGTTGTCATTCTTCGTCATGAGGATGCCACGACCAACGGACCCTTTTAAGTAACGTAAGATCCTTTTTACAAGGTTCAAATGCTCGATGGTGGGGGAGTGCATGAATTGACTGGCGATACTCACTGAATATGAGATGTCAGGTCTGGTGATTGTTAGGTAAATCAGCTTACCGACAAGCCTCTGATAGGAGCTGATATCCGAGAGTGGCGTGCCTCTTAAGTCAAGTTTGAGCTTGCTATCGAGAGGGGTAAGTGCAGGCTTAGCATCGCTCATATTAGCGTCCTTGAGTAGGTCCATGACGTATTTTCGTTGATTAAGAAATAGTCCCTTGTGAGAAGATGACATTTCAATTCCAAGAAAATACTTCAGCACCCCAAGATCTTTAATTGCAAATCTTTGTTGAAGTGACTGTTTGAGTGTGGAGATCTCTGCAGCATTATCACCTGTAATTATTAAGTCATCCACGTATATCAACACAACTAATTTGCTCCCAGCTCCCGTGCGAACAAATAATGATGAATCTCCATTACTCATTTTGAAACCAACACTATGAAGAACTGAACTTAGTTTAGCATACCAAGCACGAGGCGATTGCTTCAATCCATAAATCGACTTATGCAACTTACACACCAAATCAGGCTCCTGGCTTTGAGGGTGTCCTGGTGGCAATCTCATATAGACCTCTTCTTCAAGATCACCATGTAGGAAGGCGTTCTTCACATCCATTTGGTACATGGACCAATCCTTATTGACGGCAACAGACAATAGTACCCTAACTGAGTTCATTTTTGCAACAGGAGCAAATGTTTCTTTGTAATCTACCTCAAATGTTTGAGTGAATCCTCGAGCCACCAGCCAGGCTTTATGCCTCTCAATTGAACCATCAGAATTAAACTTGATCTTATAGATCCATTTGCAGCCCACTGCTCTTTTTCCTTTTGGAAGTTTGGTGATGCTCCAGGTGTTGTGTTGGTCTAATGCTTTGAGTTCATCTCGCATTGCTTCTTTCCACACAACTTGGTTATTAGCCTCATGAAAGTTTTGAGGCTCACTGTGACTTGAAATGGTATTAAGAAAAGCAGCATAAGATGGAGTCACCTTTTGATACGACACGCAATTGGAGATTGGATGCCTCGGTTTATATGTGACAAAATCTTGAAATCTTGTGGGAGGTTGTCTATCACGCCGAGGGTTACGTCGAGGTACTGGGAGAGTTGTCTCATCCTCGTTCAAATTATCAGCCACATTTTGAAGATTTTCTTGGTTGCCGCTGTCATCATTATCCACAGAACCATCAGGATGAGTGCCTTCATTGTTGACTTCAGTGAGTGGTGTAGGAGATTCATCTTTGTTGTCATGGTTAGAACTTCTTTCGCTTAAAACATCTGGAGTGCTGATTCCATCTGGAGTGCTGATTCTTGGTAGAGGAAGCAGATCAAAGATACACTCCCCCTGACCTGTGGCTTCAAGTGACTTGCTGAAAAAGGGGTTAGCTTCATGGAATCGAACATCTTTGGATACAATGATTTTTCTCAGTTGGGGATCATAGCATTTATATCCTTTTTGTGTTGATGAATAACCAAGAAAAATGCATTTAAGAGCTCTAGGGTCCAATTTATCTCGATGATGTGACTGAACATGAACAAAACAGACACAACCAAAGGTTCTAAGATGTGAGAGGTCGATTTTTCTTCCTTTCATGACTTCAAGGGGAGATTTAAACCCCAAGACTCGGCTAGGAAGTCTATTGATGATGTACACAGCCGCCATGACTCCTTGGGACCAAAATCTCTTTGGTACATTCATGTGTAACATTAATGCTCTCGTTTTTTCTAGTATGTCACGATTTTTCCTTTCGGC
This sequence comes from Crataegus laevigata, assembly GCA_963580275.1. Taxonomy (NCBI): domain Eukaryota; kingdom Viridiplantae; phylum Streptophyta; class Magnoliopsida; order Rosales; family Rosaceae; genus Crataegus; species Crataegus laevigata. The sequence continues at coordinate 7,076,439 of OY756946.1, read as the reverse complement.
TACACCATTTTGTTGAGGTGTGCCAACACAACTTGTTTGATGCATGATACCATGATTGCTCAAATATTGTGACATGAGATGGGACATGTATTCGGTGCCATTGTCAGATCTTAAAGTTTGAATTTGAGAAGAAAAATGGTTCTTAACAAGGTTGTGAAAATCCTTAAATACTTCCATCACTTCACTCTTAGACTTTAAAAGGTACAACCAAGTGGCTCTAGAGAAATCATCAACAAAGATCACATAATACTTATAACCATCAAAAGATTCAAACGTTGGTCCCCATACATCTGAGTGAACTAGTTCGAAAACTTTACTAGTCCTAGATAAGGATGGGTTAAAAGGCAATCTAGTGTCCTTAGACAAGTGACAGGTTTCACACGAAATTAAATCATTCCCTAAATTTGGAAACAAAGATGACAAAACAGGTTGAGAAGGATGAGCTAGACGTTGATGCCACAATTGACTATCTTGGGATGGATTGGACTTGGCTTGAAATCCCTTGGGACTGCTCTTTGATAGGTAATAGAGACCATCTAGATAAAACCCTTCACCAATCGTCTTCTTGGTGAGACAATCCTGAAAAATGACATTGTGAGGAGAGAAGATGGCTAAACAATTCAAGGTATTGGTGATTTTTCCCACAGATAGAAGTTGAAATGGAAAAGAAGGTACATATAAGGCTACTGACTCAATTTTGTCCGATATTAAGTGGATATTTCCCTTGCCTAAAACCTTGGAACTCTCACCATTGGCAATTGAGACTTGAGAAGGTTGTGAAAATTTTTCAAACTTGTGAAACTTAGAAACATGATTGGTCATATGATCTGTGGCACCCGAATCAACAATCCAAAAATCATGCATCATATTAAGAGCAGTTTTGAAAGCAGTCATGATACCTTGCATGTCATCTCGGGGCATGTGTTGTGTGTCCGTCAGAAAACCAGCGAACTTGCCTAGCAAAGCTGTTGAGTTTCCATCTTCAAAAATGACCGTTTGATCATTCTTAACCTCCTTTTTCTTGCTTTGAAGATACGCTGCAAATTCATTTATGAGCGCAGCCGGATTTGCTGTGAAGCTCTTGAATGCGTCAGACCCATGTGAGGTTGAGGTAGATGCATTGTTGGCTCTGTGTGGTGCACGGTTCAGTCTTTGTGAGCCCTTGTTATCCTTCATGAACTCTGGCTTTAATTCTGGATGTAAAATCCAGCATGTCTCCTTAACGTGGCCAGTATAGTTGCAGTGTTGGCATTTCAAGTGTGGATTCTTCACTTTGTATTTTCTTTTGTTGGTTAGGTAAGACCTGACTTCAGTTACATTGGTTTTTGTGCCAATGTTCATGACTTTCCTTCGTACTTCTTCACGTTGGATTGTTGCACATACACTGGTGAAGGAAGGTAGTTCGGGGTTCATGAGTATGTGGCTTCGTAGGTCTTCGTATCCTAAATCGAGGCTTGACAAGAGTTGGAATATCTTGTCTTCTTCTGCCCTTTTCAGTAGCATGGACGCTTCAGTTGTATGAGGCCGATACATTTCCAACTCATTCCACATGCTCTTCATGCTGCCTAGAAGTTGAACAAAGGGCTTTCCTTCTTGTTGCAGGTTGGAAATGTCCTTCTTCAGTTGAAACACACGTGCAGCATTGTTCTGACTGCCATACATCTCCTTGACTGTCTCCCATAGCTCGAATGATGATTCAGAATAACTGAATATTTCAGCTAGTTTACGCTCCATGGAATTTAGGAGCCATGACATAACTAGTTGATCCTTGCAAAGCCAGTTTTCATATGTTGGTGAGGAAGCATCAGGAACTTCGATGCTTCCATTTATGAACCCTAGCTTGGACCTTCCACCTAGAGCAAGACTCACTGCTCTCGACCAAGGTAAGTAATTAAACTCATTTAACAAGACTGAGCTTAACCTTTGATTTGGATTGACATCCACCTCAGACATATTCCCGGAAGAAAGAACCGGTGAACTTTCAGCATCCGACCTAAGAGGATTGTCTTCAGCCATCTTGAAGATTGATCACGTTCGGATGAAGCAGAAGCAGGTTATTTTTCCTGCTCTGATACCATGTTGATTTTCAAGGAATGTATTGTATTTCATTCATTGTTGTGTCTAACAATTACAAGATGAAACATATATATAGGAAGAAAAGAAATGACATATACCTAACTTGCCTAACTTGCCTAACTTGCTAACTTGCCTAACTTGCACAAGAAAATTGACTAGCCTAACTTCACTAGTCATCCAAGACCAATATTCCAACATGTTTGTTTCATGCATTTCTTCCATTAAACAAACATAATCCAATACATATGATGAAGGCCAAGCCTTGAGCAATTTTGTTTCTTGCTCCCCAAGTTAACAAGCTTTGTTCCTTGCACAGATGAGAATCTAAGCTGCCATTGGAACAAGAAATCGTACGAAGTACGAATTTCTTTCATGGCACCAACAAATGAGTTGCACAAGATTCCGAAGCCAAACTTGACTGATAATTTTTACTTCACATGCATAATCCTTCGTCCTTGCGCGGAACCCCTTGATATCCTCTTACAACAACGTACATATATGGTTCCAATTCTGGTATAAATCCTTTGTTAACCCCGCCAAACCCTCCCTCTCCAAGCTTTTTTTCCTCGAAAAAATTACTCGTTGGTGGAGCCCAATTCGCTATAAGAAAACTTCCTATGGCCAGTTCCCTTTTCGAATTCATCATCAATAAACTCATGAATAATAAGATCTTCATTACTTCCAGTTGTTTCCCTCTTTTTCCAGAAGACGAGCCAAACCCAAGCCAACCCACCAAGCAATACAGCACATCCACCACCTCAAACCAATTACTAGTCTATCATTTGATCATTTCCTGACTTAGGCTTACAAATACTAGCTATTAGGCTTGGCAGTGGAATTCCAAACACAGACAAAAACAAGTTGAGATTATGTGAACCTCGTGTGCATGATAATTTAAGTCATCCGTAAATTTCGATGCACATACGTACTCCTCTGATTCTGAGTCCTCGTCTCCGGAAAAACATTCTCGCCAAATTCTTATTTTTTGGATCAAGGGATCTCGTAATAGTGTCCATTTATCGTATATCGTGAGGTCAATTTTTGTTAGGTATTATTTATATTTAATTTTAAATCTTAAATTTAAAATGATTTCTGATCGCACGATGAGCGAACACGATTACAAAATCTTCCAAATCACCAGTAAAAGAATCTGGCGAGGATCCTTTTCCCTCGGCTCCTACTCCTACAAATATATTCTGTCTTGCAACTTCGCTGTGTGAGCGTAGTGCTGGAGGAGTTATTGGAGTAGCAGAGATGATTGCGGAATTGGAACGGAATAACAATTTTTCTTTTTTCTTTCTTTTTGTTTTGAAAGGAATAACAATTTTTCTTAAAGGCAAGCAGCTTGAGACAAGTAGCTTCAACTTTTATTACTTTGGTAGCTAGGAAGGAGGGAGGAAGTTAGGAGTGGTTTGGTATGAGATTCTAAATCGAAAAAGGGATTCCAAATCTTGAATAAAAATTTTGGTATTTCAAATTTTTGGGATTTTTGAAATATTTTTGGTATTTCCGGATGTTTTGGTATTCTGCAATTTCATACAGATTGAAATAGCAATTATTCATACCAAATTAAATTAACATGGAACCAAAATAAAATAAGTAACAAACCCAAAAACCAAAAAATAATTTACAAGCCGAATACGTTCGAAAACTAACACTACAATTTTTTGATTTCGTGTTGAAGAAATAGGCACATTTGTGGGAAGTTCGTACTGGCAGACGTGGCGATAAACTACTTGTAGACCACACCAATTATATTGCTACTAGTAGTTAGCAACAATTCAAATGTATAATATATATATATATATATATATATATAATATTTGTTTTCGATTCGGTATGGGATTACCAAAAAATTGAGTAGACAATACCGAATCTCGTACCGAAATTTTGGGATCGGTTCAGTATTTCATTCGAAAAATTTAGAGAATTTTGATTTGAAACTTTTTTTATTTGGGATTGGAACTTTTCTGATTTGGTTCGAGATTTTCAGAAATTTTTTCCAGCCCTAGAGGAATTTGTGATTAATATTTAGGTGGATGACTAGAAAAGTGTTGGGTGGTTTGATAACCTTTCAATTTTTACTTTTTGTTTTTACTTTTTCAAAAAATGAATTCTTGGTTCTATCTCTTGTACAGTGAAGGATAGATGTTTTTTTCTGTAGCTATTTCAGGCCTTAATTAGTTTTCTATAAGCTAAAGCAACATTACATACATGTTACAAGAGATGAAGAATGTAAGGATCTCATGAAGTACATGACGGATGCTTGAAAATATTATGCTCCGAATTTCAACTTGCTAAAAAAAAAAAAAAAAAAAGGATGCTTGAAAGTAGAAACTGCATTTATAGAAAATTGATGTTAAATTAATTAAGGCAGAAGACAGTCTTTCTACTTCTTAATTCATTTCCTAGTCCGTGTACAATCTTATAACTACTTCGCGGTTTGGTATAGATATAAGGAGTTAGAGGTGTTGCATGCATCACACTCATATCTAATGACACTAGAAGGAGAGAAAAATGCTAATGACATATTTACTGGCAGGGCCAGCCTTGGGAATTTGGAGGCTTTGAGCGGGCCTTCAAAGTAAGGTTGTAGAGTTCTTTGATCTCTGATCTTTTGTACTAAATACATAAAAAAGTTTATTTCTACATCAAATATCATTAAAAATTAATATAAAAAAAAGAAAGATAGACAAACATTATTAAAAAATTACACGTCTCGCATTAGACGCATATGTACTGATTAAGTTTACATAATCTAATTTTCAACCAATTCTTTTTCAATTGCCTATGATTTTTTTTTTTTTTGATATTTTTATTGAATTTGAATTGTAAATTTATATATATATATATATATATATATATATATATATATATATATATAAATTAGAGACTCCTCCAAAGTGGGGGCCCTAGGTGGGTGCGTACTTCGGCTACCCTCAGGGCCAGCCTTGTTAAGTGGCACTTCGTCTCTACTTTATTATATGAGATCTAACTGGATTAACTAGCCACTTAGTACTACGATATAGTGGTATTCCTTTTCGTAGATAAGTGAGAAGTCTTAGGTTCAATTCTCGCCAAAAGAGAATTTGAACCACATTATTGCTATCCCATTGTAGGCTAAGGTTTGGTTTGGAATTATGGTACTTAAAAAAAAAGAAAAACAGCTTATTAAAAAGGCTAAATATATAAAATGGTCCGTGAGATTTGCATAATCAATAGAAATGGTCCCTGAGATTGTCCACCATCCATGATTTTGGTCATTCCGTTAAAAACTCTTCTGGCAATTTTTAAAACTTCGTAACTCAATCGTTTCTTAACCAAATTTGACCCATAATATATAAAAATGAAGATTATACCTATTTGGAAGCGCAATGGTTGCCAGAGATGGCTGGAAATAGCCTGAAAGTTGACTGGTTCGCGGGAAAACTAGAAAACTCGCCGGAAACTGGGTAAATTTTAAACGTTCATAACTTCTTGAATACTCAATGAAATCGAGTGATTCAAACAAAAATCATACTTTGCAACGAGACAAAGAGAATGGTACCTTTCTCGATGACTAACTCGTCGTGGTTTGGCTGGAAAACGGCTCGAAAATGGGTAACTTGAAAATGGTTAGCAATTTTCGAGCTGTTTTCTAGCAAACCCACAGCCATCACAAAACATACCATTCTCTTTCCCTCGTCGATAAGTACAATTTTCATTTTTGAATCACTCGATTTCGTTGAGTATTGAAGAAGTTATGAACGTTTAAAGTTTACCCAGTTTTAGGCGAGTTTTCCAGTTTTTTCCGCGGACCAGTCACCTTTCAGGCTATTTTCCGGCCATCTCTGGCAACCATTGGGCTTCCAAATAGGTATAATTTTGTTCTACACTTTCCTATCTTCATTTTGATATATTATGGGTCAAATTTGGTTAAGAAACGATTGAGTTACGAAGCTTTGAAAATTGCCCAAAGAGTTTTTAACAGAAGGACCAAAATCATGGATGGAGGACAATATCAGGGACTATTTTTATTGATTTTCAATCTCAGTGACCATTTCTATTGATTATGAAAATCTAATGGACCATTTTGTATATTTAGCCTATTAAAAAAATCTAGAACATTAAATGTGTTTGGTAAAACAAAAAAAAAAGTTTTTTTTTTTTTTGAAAAACTACTGTCAATGAATGTAACGACCCGTCCCAAACTTCACGAAACGAAAGGGGTATTTTCATACTTTCACATTGGTTGGGTTTTATTTGTTTTAACTGGTTACTATTTGGGCCTTAAATGGTGTGCCATGTGGGGCCACCTTCTGATTTTTGTCCCTGGCCCACTCTCCTCCCTTTCTCTTCCTTCTCCTATGGACTCATATCTCACTCTCCCTCACTTTTCCCTCTTTTTCTTTAATTCCCCCTCTCCCCGAACACTATCTATTCTTTGCAAAACCCTCTCTCCCCTTTGAGTTCACTCACGCACGCACCACCACCATCACTCCCTCCCCCATGTGAGTTCCACAATTTTGGAATGAAAGGACAACCGTAGCACATGCATCGTGGCTACACCACCGTTCAGTTCGTTATTCGGCAAACCCTTGTTGTAGATAAGTCCTCATAGCCTTCTAGATGGTGCTTAAGGATAGTTTAAGGTTAGTTTTAAGTTGTGTACATTTGTTGGACGCAGAACACCTCGAATGAACTTTTCCTAGATTCTGGCGAGTACCCATGGGTTTCAGACCAATTTCCGGCCAACTCCAGCCACCACAAGTAGTGAAGTTGGTATAAATCCCTTCCTTGTTCCTTGGGATTCAATTTGGTATATTGTATGATGTGTTTTGGTTGAAGTTCGAGGTTGATCGGAGCTTGGGAAGCTCCAGCTTCATTTTTCGTTGAAACCAGCCTGAAAACCCAAAACCCAGATTTTGTAACCAGCCCAATTCTTTGGGCCATGGAACTAAACATAAACCGAGGCCCAGGCCCCGTTACCTAACCCAACCCAGAAACCCTTTAAGCCCTAAACCCAACTCCAAGCCTAACCTCTTAACATGGGCCCAACCCAACTTAGCTATCCAAGCCCAAAACACATATGGGAGCTGGCCCAACCTAGGCCTTTAGGCCATGAGACCCTTGGCCCAACCAAACCAAACCCAAGCCCAGCCCGTTGACCGGGCTTTTGACCCAGCCTAGTTGACTAGACAAAATATTCTTGGAATATTCTCGTGTTGACTTTTTTGAAATTTACCTGGGACTCTTCTAAGGATAATTCGACGTCCTGAATCCGTTTTTGAATTCCGTTTTCCCAAATTCAATCATTTTAATAGAGTTCTATTAATTGGACCCTTTATGTGCTTAGGTGCATTTATTGTGCCGTTTTCGTCTTCGCTAGTTTGCGTGACTTTTCAACGACGGAGTATCTATGAATGGACCCTTTCTAACCTGAGTGGACCAAGTTGATATATATATAAAAAAAATACTGAAACAGTTATTTAACATACTAACCCCCAAAGTTTATGAAAACTAATAGCATAATATTTGATAGGTTTTTCCGAAAATCCTAGCATGCTATAAAACCTTTCATGAAACATATATCGTATAATGTGCTAAATAGTGGCATCCTAGTCACCCGTGGTGTTCAATAATTATATCTCCCGGCCCGAAGCCAACAACTATATCTCTCGACCCTAAGCCAATAACAATATCTCCCGGCCCGAATCCAACAACTATATCTCTCGGCCCGAAGCCAGAGATTATTTATCCCGGCCCATTGCTAACAACTATCTTCGCTCGTAGGCAGAACAAAGACCACTAGCTAAGCAAAAAAACATTGAATATACTCTTTCCAAACATAGGTACATATATCTCACAAACATCATCATAGCATATAGTCATCCATCATATATACTATAAAGAAGTATAAAAACAAGTTCATAAGCAGTATATAGTCATCCATCATATATACTACAAAAAACATAAGTTCGGTAAAATATGGTATTCCAAAATATTCGTAGTAAGCATGATAATCATAAAGTGAAAATCTAATTTACTCATAAAATGTTTCGTAAAACCTAACCATTAAATCATGTTTTTCATGTATCCATTTCTACTATTAAAACATTCATTTTAGAAAGGGTCCACTCACAGATACTACATCGTCGAAGAGCCATACAAAATAGGAATGACGGAATCATCGCTAATAATTCTACCAAAACACATAAAGGGTACAATTAACAAAACTACATTCAAACGATTGAATTTCTGAAAACGAACATCATAAACGGGTTCAGGACGTTGAAAAACATAAAGAAGGATCTCGAGTACCCCTACGCGCTGCCGCAAGGTGGTGGCCCCGGCGGCGCGCCGAAAAATTCACCAGCTCCGCCACACGCACAGGCTCACGCACGGCTCGGCTGCTGGGTTAGACCGAGTTTGGGCATGGGTCTAGGGTATTGGGCCTCTAGGCTTGGGCCTGGGGTCTTGGGTTGGAAGCCCAAATTCACACGGCCCGGAGGCCGAATTCAAGGGTTTTAGTTATAACAGGCCTTGGGTTGGTAAGCCTGGCCTAGGGAAAGGGTTTTGGGGTTTAAATAGAAAGAGGTTTGGGTTTGGGCTGCCCTCAGGCTTTGGGCTTTTGGTTTATGCCCAAAAGCTTTCGTTCTATGGTATCGGGCTTGAAGGTTCTTTCCTCGCCATGGAAGAAGGCCGGAGCCTTCTTAGCTCCAGTCGACGGCAAACCAACTCCCTAGCATACGATCTAACCATAAGAAGGAAGGTACGAGAGAGGAAGAGAATTTTTACTTGTGACACACCGTAAAATGGTCGAAGACGATTAGGATTTCGCTCGAAGGTCTCGGGGGTTTGCTAGAGGGCTTTCTGTGCCTCACCGTGTTTCACATAGACGAGGGAGAGTAAGAGAGAGAAAGTCCACGTGAGGTTGGGGGTGGTGATGCGGTCGATGGTGTGCCTCCTCGGGTATGCGTGGGTGTGGGTTGTGTGTCACTGGGAAAAAAAGAGGGTTATGAGAGAGATGAGAGTGCGTGAGCTAAGAAAGACTCAGGGAATGAGGGAGATAGAGAAGGAAAGAGTGAGTGTTTGCCATGTGGCAAGCAGAGAGAGGTGGAGAAGTTGAGGAAGAATCTAATAAGGTGATCCGGATAGGATAATAGATTGGGGGACTAAAATGTAAAATCAATAAATCTCTAGGGAAATTGTGAAATTACAACAAGTTTGGGGGTGGGGTTTAACACTTCCGCATCAGCATCTTCAAGTCCTCTCGGTGTAAGGCCCATTCCTTTGCTCATTCAATTTTATATTATTTCTTTTTAGTGTTCTAGTTAATTGTATGCCCTGAATACGTTCATCGATTGCATATTCATTATATTTTAATTCGTAAGTCTTATTTATTTCTTGTTCTCATGCATTCTAATATGGCTTCATATCACATTCGAGTGTCGGCTAGCATGAGCCTACCCTGGTGTTTGGGATAATATCATGGTCGGGCGTGTCAATGAAAGTAGAAAAGCATAGTATTAATTTTCATTTAATGAACTTTTCAAATGACAAGTACACCCCCACATGTTTTATAAAATTACAATCTTGGCCCCTACATTGTTGTCATTGACAATTATTATATCACATTAAATATTATATCATTTTTAATAATTTAACATATTCAAAGCAATTTATATAAAAGTTTACTAAACACACATTTTTTTAGGTAGACTTTGGATGCGGTCCCTAGCTTTGAATATTCTTTGACTAAAACCTTGTTAGTTTTCAATTTTTTATCCAAGTTCCTAAAATTAATGTGATAATTTATTTCTATGTACGTTACTATATTTTTTTTAAAATTACAAATTAAAAATTATAATTTTTTATATTAATGAGATTTTAAATAAAAACTCATAATTTGTGGGGATATAAATATACTATTTTGTGTGTGTGTAAACATGGGTACATTCATCAAAATTAACCTAAAAATATTGTATCAAAACATGGGTACATTCTTCAAAATCACAAAAACAAAAACAAAAATATCAGGCTTAATAAAATTAATAAATTTCTTCGATTAAACTTAGCATGGATACATTTTCAAATCAAAGAAAAAAGAATGCACCCATATAAGTTTAAAAATGGATTAGATAAAAATTGAATAGATTTTATATTAAAAAAAAAGGGTACATTTTACATATAACAAATTGGTATATTTAAGAATGAGTACATTTTAAGATTAAAAATTTGAAAAAAAATTACATGAATGGTACATATAATTAGCATGGGTACATTTAGCAAAATTAAAATGGGTAAAAATAAATTAAAAAAATATGGGTACAAATACAAATAAAACTTTATAAAATATGGGCACAAAAAGAAATTAATATATGGGTACAAATTAAAACTAAAACGAAAATTGGTACAAATTAAAAAAGGGTTACAAATTAAAAATGGGTACAAACTAAATTTTTACCAAACTAAATGGGTACAAACTAATTTCTCCTTTTTTTTTATTAAAAGCGCTTTTACAAAAAAAAAATGTTTACCAAACACTTAACAACTTTATTTTACAACTATTTATTCTCACATCACAACATTAGCAGTTTTTTTTTCAAAAAAGCACAACAATACCAAACTAGCCCTAAGCCCACCCCTTCCCATCACTACTGCAATATTAGCTTTAGGTGGCGGATATTAGAAAAATCCTGTCAGATAAATTATATCCGACACATCATTTAATTAGTGACGGATATTAGAAAAATCATGTCGGTTATATCCGACATAAAGTCCTGGCGGATATTTAGTGGCAGATATAAAAAAATCATGTCGGTTATAACTGACAATATTTTTTAATCCTTTTTTTTAAAATATTTTTTATTGATTCTGGCGATTTTTAAGTTAATGGTGGCGGTTATAACCGATAGAAATTGAATATTTTATTATTTTACTTTTTGCTGATTATTATTTTAGTATTCTGGCAGTTATAACCGACAACAATGAAAATTTTATTATTTTAAAATGTTATATTAAAAATAAATAAATAAACACATATTTTAATTTTTTTTTTTCACTCATGACCCTAAAGTCTAATAAACCAAATTCCCACGAGCCATAAATTTTTTGAGAGAATAGTAACAACAGACTACAAAGCTCTATCATTTTTGTAATAAGGATTATGCTCCCTCGCAGGCAAGCAATAAGATACAAAGAAATTCAAACAATTTTTTTCAATGTGTCACAAAGCACATTGTCTGGCACATAAACACACATGAACATCTGGTGTACTCTATCATGTCTGATTTTATTATTTTAAAATGTTATATTGATTAAAAATAAATAAATAAATAAACAAATATTTTAAATATTTATTTCACTCATGGCCCTGTCAGATATAACCGACACGAACAAAGCAAAATTTTGGACGGCCGCCAGAATAATCTCTTAATGTTTTTTTTTTTTTTTTGCGATTTTTTACACATGCTATCTTGGAGTATATACAAATATATTTGACGATTTGATCGTTGAAACTTGTTTCGTAGAATGCATATCCTATCAAATTGATAGATTTAACAAACACTTAATAATGAATGTTATACTTCCATTAATTATAAAATAAGATTTATCCACTAGTTTAAATGTTTTAAATTGAAGATCGAATTCATTCATTGCATTCTTATAGGGTTGAGGAGTGTAGTTGTAAAAAATCATCAAAACCGGAGCTAAAATAACCGTTAAATTGTGATTTTTTGTTTATAACCATTGAAAACTTTTGTTCAGTTACCTAATCTCTGAATGTTTATTTTTTGTGATTTTTTACGTATGCGATCTCGGAGTGTATACAAACAAGTTTGACGGTTGGATCGTTGAAAAACGTTTTGTAGAATGCGTATCGCATCAAAACGGTAGACTAAACAAACACTTAGAGTTATATTATAATTCCCCATCAAGTATAAAACAAGATTTTGTGGTATCCACTAGTGTAAATATTTTAAATTGAAGATCAAATTTATTCATTACATTCTTATAGGGTCGAGGAGTGTAGCTGTAAAAAAATTATTAAAATCGGAGTTAAAATAACCGTTAAATTGTGATTTTTTGTTTATAACCGTCAAAAACTTTTGTTCCGTTACGTAGTCTCTGAATGTTTGTTTTTTATGATTTTTTAAGTATGCAATCTTGGAGTGTTTACAAATAAGTTTGACAGTTGGATCGTTGAAAAAAGTTTCGTAGAATGCAAATCGCGTCAAAACGGTAGATTAAACAAACACTTAAGAGTTAATATTATACTTCCATTAAGTATAAAATAAGATTTTATGGTATCCACTAGTGTCAATATTTTAAATTGAAGATCAAATTCTTTCAATGCATTCTTATAGGGTCGAGGAGTGTAGCTGTAAAAAAATATCAAAATCGGAGCTAAAATAACCGTTAAATTGTGATTTTTCCTTTATAACCGTCGAAAACTTTTGTTCCGTTACCTAATCTCTGAATTTTTATTATTTTTTTTGCGATTTTTTACGTATGTGATCTTGTAGTATCTACAAACAAGTTTGACAGTTAGATCATTGAAACTAGTTTCATAGAATGCATATCTTCGTTAAATTTGCCTAAATTTTTAAGTGAGAAAAGTAATTTGTGCTAAATTTTTATTTATGTTTTTCAAGTATTGATTAGACAGTATTTAGTTTGTGTGATGACATTTTCATTGTACAATTATCTTTTTGTTTCTTTACATGAGTTATTATCTATTAAACCAAACAATTATTTAAAAACGTATGCTATTTAAATGCATATTATTTATTTATTTATTTATTAAGTCAAACAATTATTATTTTATCTTTTAAAATCGTAACAAAATTTTTGGGGGGTGGGGGAAATAAAAATTTTGGGAGGAATTTAAAATTTTGTTGGGAGGGAATTTTGGGGTATTTTTGCCACCATATTTTTCCTATTGGTTACAACCAACAGTAATAAAAAAAAATTGTCGGTTTTTATTTAAAAAAATGTTTATGTTGATTGCCTTCTATCTCTTCCTTGCGCCGGTGCCTTCTTCCTTCTCCCTTCGTTCCCCCTTTTCTCCTTTCCTCATTTCCTTCTCCTTCTCGAGAAGCAACATTGGGCATTTGGATGAGCATGGCATCTACACTGGTCAGTGCTCCACCTTCGCTCTCTGCGGCTACGTCCGCGCTCAGGTTTGCTTCTTTCCCTCGTTTATGTACTGTGTTATTGTGGTAATATTTGTGTTTTTGTTGGGCACTTGTGAATGTATTGGGTGATAAGAATGCGTAGTATGGCTGCGGAATTTGATCATATTTTTATTTTTCGGTTCGGTTAATCTCATTTGATTCTATCATTTGCTTTCTAAGACTGCATTCTAAGCTGTATTATTATTACAAAGTAGATGACTTGAGAGGCTGCATTCGAAACCCACGAGGAAAATAACATACAAATCACACGATGACTGTTGCTGCGGTCATAGATCCTGAACTATGCTGAAACAATCATTTTTTATTCAGCTATCATTTTCTTTATTACATCTGGTTACAATTGCTACTGAAGTATTGGAAGTTGTTCAATTACTGATAGATTTAAATAAAAACATGTTGACGCCCGCAGTCAAACTCGAAAAGCCAAGTGTAGCATATTGTTATATCCAAACTTTTCTAATCCTAAGTATGAATTTTCCCCATGATTCTGATGTTGGGTTACTGAGGTTTTGTTTTATTAGGTTTTCAGTTGTTCTTCAACGGTAATTAGCATCTCTTATAATTTCTTGTCGGTCATTTGCAATTTGGCATTCCATCTGTTCTGCTCTGATTTCTTGTGCTTTCTTTTGTTTTTTAGGGAGATGCCGACAGTGGTTTGGACCGTCTCTGGCAGAAGAAGAAAACCGCAGTTAAACAGTAGAAAGAGATGATTCTTCTTCTGTTCATGGGGATGAGTTGTTTAATTTCTGAAATAAAGTATGTGATGTTGAGGGTTTTTTCTTATCCAGTTAGTACTGTATGTTGCAAGTAGCTCCCAACCTTTTGGTGTTCTTGAATTGGGCTGTTCTTTTGACGATTTAGTAGTGAAACTTCTACTCATTGAGTACCTTAATTATATTTCTGGAGTGTGAATTGTCAATGCGTAGAGTAGAATAATACGCGTAGATTCCATATTCATTCTGGATATGGTGTACCTTAGAGGAATGTTGCACATCTTAAAGGTGGAAAATGCAGGGGAGGCCAACTTGAAAGGGAAAGAAATAATTCAGAAAGTGGTTTATATTTTTTATTATTATTAATATATTTTCTGTCGGTTTTATCTGATAGTGAATGCTATTATTTATTTATTATTAATAAATTTTCTGTCGGTTATATCCGACACAAGTTTTGTTGGTTTTAGAGTATTTTTTGTCGGTTTTATCCGACAAAGAATGCTCTTATTTATAAATTATTAATATATTCTCTGTCAGTTATATCAGACACAATTTCTGTCGGTTTTAGAATATTTTCTGTCGGAAAATTCATTTCCTGACACAAGCAATTCTGTTGCTTATTATATCCACCACTGCACCCATTTTCTGTCAGATTTTATTTAAAATCCGACAGTAATATACGTTTCTTGTCGATTATCATAAGGACACTAATAAAAGATTTTGTAGTAGTGCATTATGTAAATAATATCATTTGTTAAAAAAAATATTTAAAAAAAACTGGATTAACTAGAACAAGGTATTATCACCCATTCTTAATCACAAATACGATCACAATATCTGAATACGAAGTTTTTCAGTTGAAACAGAATTAAATCCAAACTGTAAACTGTTTAGTTTTAACTGCTCAAACACAGAGAAAGGGAAGGGCGTCATCTTCATCTTTGCCATCCATCCGATCATGTCAATGGTAATTTCTCATCGAATTATCACATTTAAACCTGATCAAAGAAAATCAAATAAGACAATTATCACATAATACATTAGATTATATTCAATCTGTTTATGCATGATTTGACGATTTCAAAAACAAGACAAAAGTGAAATTACTAAATCTCCCCCAAAAAAAAAAAAAAAAAAAAACACTAGAATCCAGGTTGTAAGTCAGTAAATTAGAGTTATTTCTTACACAAGTGAGATTGATGGATGAGAATTTGGAATTGGTGTTGTAGGCATAGCCTGAAGATTCAGTTTGCCCTCCTTGAGAACTAGAAGCACCACCAGACAACTTTGAGAGCGATCTCGAAGGAGCAAAATACAAATACGTGGCCACCGGCATCTAGGGATGGCAATTTAATCCGTCAAATTCGATCCCCGCAAGTAACCGATCCGAACGGTTCGGTTTCGGGTATAAAATTTCGGATATTTTACGGGTATGGGTAACCGTCGGGTAAATTTTTCGGTTTCGGGTTTGGCTATGGTTATTAGAGTATCCGCCCCAAACCGTACCCGAAACCGAACCATTTCATCAATAAATAAATATAAATATAAATATTTATTATATAAAAATGGGTTGTTAATAATCATGCATTATTAAATAAGAAATTAATTGTTTACTTTTATATCATTAATAATAGGAATTATATGCTTATAATTTTTAAGAGTGTAAATGTTTTCTTAGTAATATAAATTTTTAATGTTACTTATTAGATGCATTGTATCAATTGTATTAATAATAGCAATTTATTTAATATCTTTTTTTTAATATTCTTCATTGAGTTAATAATATAAATAAATATATAAATATCATAATAGGGAAAACCATTCCCTGATCAAAAATCCATCACCCAACGGGTTCGGTTATGGGAAAAACCTGTTCGGGGATTCTACGGATTCGGGTTTGGGGAAAATAAACAGGTTCGGGTTTGGGGATGACACATCCGATTCCAATCCTCCCCGTTGCCATCCCTACCGGCATCTTTGATGGGAGATTCGGCAATGGAACCTCAAAATTGAGCACTTGAATGGCTTGTTGTATTGAAGGCCTCATATTGTTGTCCGGATGAGCACACCACAAGCCAACAATCATCAGGCACTCCATTTGTTTCTCATCAAAATCTCCACACAATTTCGGGTCAGCTGCTTCAATGACTCTCTCTTCTCCATAAAGCTCCCAAACCCACTCTACCATATTTACATCAAGTATTATTAAAAATTAATATCAAAAGAAGAAAGATAAACAAATATCATTAAAAAAATTACATGTCTCGCATTAGACACAAATGTACTAATTAAGTTTACATAATCTAATTTTCAATCAATTCTTTTTCAAATTGCCTATAATTTTTTTATTGAATTTGAATATATATATAATTGGAGACCCCTCCAAAGTGGGGGCCCTAGGTGCACTTCGTCTCTACTTTACTAGATGAGATCTAATTGAATTAACTAGCCACTTAGTACTATGGTCTATTGATATTTCTCTTCACAAATAAGTGAAAAGTCTTAGATTCAATTCTCGCCAAAAGAGAATTTGAACCACATTATTACTAGCCCATTGTAGGCTAAAGTTTGGTTTGGGATTGTTGACACACCTCGACCTAAATCGAGGCGTACTGGCATTGTAAGATCCCACATTGCCCAAGGGTAAGGATCTTGTAAGCTTTATATGTATATTCCCACCTCCAAATAATACGAAGTATTTTAGGAGCTCACTGGCTTTGGAGTTCATCGAAACTCCGAAGTTAAGCGAGTTTGCGCGAGAGCAATCCCAAGATGGGTGACCCACTGGGAAGTTATCGTGTGAGTTCCCAGAAACAAAACCATGAGGGTGTGGTTGGGGCCCAAAGCGGACAATATCGTGCTACGGCGGAGTCGGGCTCGTGATGTGGTGGACCCCGGGTCGGGATATGACAATTGTGGTGTAAAAAAAATAGCTTATTAAAAAAATCTAGAACATTAAATGAGTTTGGTAAAACAAAAAATAAATGTTTATTTTTTAAACTGATGTCAATAAAAGTAGAAAAATATAGAAAAGCAAAAGTAGGGGGTTTACCATGCTTCTAAAAAAAGTGGTTTTTTTTTTCAAAGCACAGTAATTAATGCTCATTTAATGAACTTTTCAAATGGCAAGTATACACCCACATGTTTTACAAAATTACAATATTTGCCCCTACATTATTGTCATTGACAATTACTATATCACATTAAATACTATATCTTTTTTAATCATTTAACATATTCAAAGCATTTTATATAAAAGTTTACCAAACATTCAGACACTGATTTTTTTTATTAAAAGCACTTTTACAAAAAAAAATGTTTATCAAACACTTAATAACTTTATTTTACAGCTGTTTATTATCACAAAACAACAGAAGCAGTTTTTTTTATAAAAGCACAACAATATCAAACTAGCCCTAAGCCCACCCTATCCCTCCCCTTATGTAGATAATCTTAATCACAAATAGAATCACAATATATGAATACAAAGTCTTTCAGTTGAAACAGAATTAAATCCAAACTGTAAACTGTTTAGTTTTAAATGCTCAAACATAGAGAAGGGGAAGGGCGCCATCTTCATCTTTGCCATCCATCCGATCATGTCAATCGTAATTTCTCATCGAATTATCACATTTAGACCTGATCAAAGAAAATCAAATAAGACAATTACCACATAATACATTAGATTATATTCAATCTGTTTACGCTTCATTTGACAATAAAACAAGACAAAAGTGAAATTACAAAATTTCCCCAAAAGAAAAAAAAACTAGAATCCAGGTTATCAGTCAGTAAATTAGAGTTATTTCTTACCCAAGTGAGATTGATGGATGAGAATTTGTTGCAGAAGAAGATCCTGTCAACTCCGAGGAATTGGTGTTGTAGGCATAGCCTGTAGTTTCAGTTTGCCCTCCTTGAGAACTAGAAGCATCACCAGACAACTTTGAGAGCGATCTCGAAGGAGCAAAATACAAATACGTGGCCACCGGCATCTTTGATGGTAGATTCGGCAATGGAACCTCAAAATTGAGCACTTGAATGGCTTGTTGTATTGAAGGCCTCATATTGTTGTCCGGATGAGCACACCACAAGCCAACAATCATCAGGCACTCCATTTGTTTCTCATCAAAATCTCCACACAATTTCGGGTCAGCTGCTTCAATGACTCTCTCTTCTCCATAAAGCTCCCAAACCCACTCTACCATATTGACTTTACTACTTCCGAACTTTGGGTCGATAGCTTTTCTCCCGCAACAAATCTCCAAAGCAACAATTCCAAAGCTGTAGACATCAGATTCCTTGCTAGCCTTACCCGTGATAACATATTCGGGAGCCATGTAGCCCATGGTTCCAGCCAATGCTGTCGTTTGTGGCTCTTGTCCGTGGTCCACAAGCCTTGCTAACCCAAAATCCCCAAGTTTTGCGTTGAAATTTGCATCCAACATAACATTGCTGGACTTGATATCCCTATGCAGCACACATTGCTCCCATTCTTGGTGTAGGTAGAACAACCCAGAGGCCAAGCCTTGAGCAATTTTGTATCTTGCCTCCCAAGTTAACAAGCTTTGCGCTTTGAACAAATGAGAGTCTAAGCTGCCTTTGGGCATGAACTCGTACACAAGTAGAAATTTTCTTTCGTGGCACCAACCAATTAGTTGAACAAGATTGCGATGCCTAAGTCGACTAATGATCTTCACTTCTGAGGCATACTCCTTCGGTCCTTGTTGAGAACCCCTCGATATCCTCTTAACAGCAACAGGTGACTCCAAGTCTGGTATTATGCCTTTATAAACCCCACCAAATCCTCCCTCTCCAAGCTTTTCTTCCTGCCCAAAATTATTCGTCGCCCGGGCTAATTCCCTATATGAAAACTTCCTGGGACAAGCCCCTTTTTCAAATTCTTCGTCAACCAATTCATGAACCATGGTATCTTCATCACTACTTTCTCCTGTTTCCCTCCTCTTCCACAAAATGAACCAAACCAAACCCAACCCAGTAACCACGACAGCACATCCTCCAATTCCCAACCCAATTACTAGTCCTACAGGCTTATTTGATGCAGGAACTGGGTGATCAACAAGTGAAGTGGAAGTGAAATTCCACGACATGATCTTATGTATGGCAATAGATTGACCTGTTGAAGCGGAAAACCCAACAACGACCCAATCGGGCAAATACTGCTTCAGATCAACAATGTAATAAAAATATCTCATCTCTTGGACAAATTGGGAATCGTTGAGATCACTCCTTACAACACTAGTGAAGGCAACACTAAGATTTTTCAAGGAGGAATTATAAGTAATGGTAGCACTATTTCGGATTCCTTTCGTAATACCTCCATCCCAACGCTCCGATTTGGAAGAGTTGAGAGAGTTGACATCAATCCCCACGTGCTCGTACTGGGGGTCGACGATGGTTGTCAGCACATTATAGTAGAATATGTCAAACTCCACAGCCACAAAAGCGTACTGATTCCTCATGACGAAGTCATCTGAAGGTGTGGAGTTGAAGGGCAGGCCGAGACTGCCACCTTGGCCTAGTGTGGGGTTGAGGACGGAGCCATTTGGAGCTATGAAGAAGGCGAGACCGTCAGCGGGGGCGAATTTGTTGTTGGAGTCATTAATGGACTTAATTTCGAAGTCGAAACTCGTGGTGAAATCGGCCAGTTTGCCGGTGGCTTTTTCCTGAAGGAGGAACGGTTGGCGGTAGGTGGCTCTGCCTACGTTGTAGTCCTTTGCCTCGTCTGCGGCGCTATTTGTGAGGCGGATGGAAGGGGGGTCAAAAGTAGCATTGCCCTCTGTAGATATACTAGCGAAGTCAGCGCTACTGAAGCTGGAGAAGCTGAAGTTTAATGGAGTTACAGAAGGAGTTAAGAGAAAGAAGAAAACAAGTTGGAAGTGAAGCTTTTGCGATCGGAGTGTTGATGCACTGATCATGGTGGCAAGCATTTTGGGAGGGAGGCAGATTGTCTGCCCTCCTGTTATGGTGTCTTCTCCGTTCCTCTTATTTGTGCGATCATGGTTAAGCCACGTCAACATTTTATATTCTTATTATTTTTTGTCTTATTATCTCTATAAAAAATTAATATAAAATATTGACGTGACTTAATCATGACCGCACAAAATAAGAGGGCATAAGAAGGGCACCATTTTGGGAGGACACACAATCTGCCTCCTTTCGGGAGAGAGATTGAGACTCAGGATTTGTAATAGGAATTAACTTGGCTGCTGAACAAATGGAAGCATTTTTGCTCACCACCATTTAGTGTGGTGCATGCTTATTACTCTATTTATCATCATTAGATGAGTTTGAATTTCGAGATTCGTATAGTAGATAAGCACAAATCTCAAAATTCAAACTCACAGTAATAAATAGAATAGTGAGCATACACCACATAAATAGTGGTGAGCAAAAACACACTCGATAAATAATTCAGCAACCACTTCTACTTATACCCAATTCCGTATGAACACGTGTCCAAATTTTGATTTCGAGAAAAAGAAACTGAAGAAATGAATTGAGAAATAAGCAAGAGTGTACCGATTGGTCCAAGTTTTTGTTTGTAATTAAAATATTGTTGTAAATTGGAGTGGCCACATGCCTTTGTCTTCCCTGCTGGCCCGTCATCATCATTGCGTGTGGACACGTAATGATGATTAAGTCCAAGTTTTGGGATCATACCGATTGGTTTTGATTTCTCTATTACAAATCAAAGTCTTGCTCTTTGTAATATGCTTGGACAAATGTTTGTCATCTGAAGAGTTGGTTGTGGAGCAACCAATAATTTTGGAGAAAGACTTGACAAAAGTTCGTTGACTCACACAATGGGGAAAGACTTGAGGAAACTTCTATCGTAAGAAAAATACTTTTGGAGAAAGACTTGACAAAAGTTCGTTGACTCGCACAATGGGGAAAGACTTGAGAAAACTTCTGTCGTAAGAAAAACACTAAAGAGCCTCCGACGACGTACCATGGTTACAAACAAGTTGTATTAAAAAAGGGAGAGTTGGCAATTTTTCTTCTGTTTGTAACATAAATAAAAATAAATTCTGATATGGAGCTATCTTTTTCTTCTTTTTTTTATGCGAAATCCACACAATTCCTTCTTACGGTTAGAAAAAAATCTCAAAAATTTTGAAATAAAAAAAAAAAAAATCCAATCTCAAATTAAAAAAGTTCTAAAATGAAGTTTTTGAAATTTTGGGAATGTAATACCAACTCGATCCCAAACCAATCGGTACGGGTATTTTAATTATATTCAGCAGGGAAGGCAAAGCCATGTGGCCACTCCAATTTACAACAATATTTTAATTATATTCAGAATCAATTTCCACCATTGGATTGTTTTAAAAACGATCCGGGCCGTCCACTTTGTTAGGGTCTCTATCCCTACTCACTCTCATTTCATCAACACATTTTGACATACGAAATCCCGCCAAAGTGAAGCAAATATAGAGTTACAAAAGCAAAATAAAATCAAAATCGAGTTCCAATGAGCATTTCTAAAAATACCACACAACTTAGCGGACCAATCACATTCTCCTCTTCTTTTCCCTCCCCACTCAAATGACAAGCAGGCTAATGACGAACGAGGAAACAGAAATAAGTTATTCCTATGAAAGATTTTAAAGCATCTGGAATTTCTACTCCAATACAATTAGTTACCGCAAGGTTTGATAAAAATTCAGGCCAGATTATCAGCTTTACAATTTCAGTAAAACTATAAATTGCAGAATGGTAGTTTCAGTTCCGAGCAATCTCATCCATACTGGCATCTATATACAATATTCCAAAACATATTTACGCAGACGGATGGATTCCATGAAAGACGCTCTAATAAATTAAGTCTAAATTTTTTGACCAAAAAAAAGCAAGTCTACTGATTATTTGCGGTGAAACGAAACCTAAGTCTCACCTCCTAGATGTCTGACATAGAGTCGAGTCTTGAAAAATCAAATTTTCAGCATGAAATCATTGACGTTGCAGCCTGAGGCATACTGGCAATTTGGCTGTTCCCAGATGTTGCTGGTGATACAAATCTCTCACAATCCTTGACCCCGATTCTTGTAAACTCTGCAACAATCATAGGCACATGGTCGGCTACAGAAGTTTTGAAACGCTGTGAGCAGCTCTTGTCACCCTCATCAACATCTTGAACACCACCTTTGACTAGACACCCCACTTGAGCACCATCCATGTATGCTTTGCATGCCACCAGAATGTCACGAGCACAATTGTAGAAATGCCCCAGAACAAGATCCTCAAAATGCTGCATCCAGATGTAAGTTATAACTGAGAACTTAAATGTCGCGTGATGTAGGACAGAGTAGGGCAGTGGAATATAGAAAGTTTAGCAGAAGCGAAAATACAGAAAAATTAAAACAAATAATAAAGGATAACTGGAAGTGGCCAGATTTGCCTAAAGCAGCAGTTTTGGCTGCCAACTTGGGCATTATGACAAAATGACCACTAAAAATTATTTGTCAATAACACCAAATATTATCCGCTCATAGGTGATGCTTGTGTAGTTGAGAACGTCAACTGCTTAGTTAAAGATAATTCTCTAATTTCTGGATAGAAATTACTATCAACTGATTGTATCATGAATTGGCAAATGGAATCCTTGCAGTTTTCACTGTATCATTCATTAGCATAAAAATTCTACGGGAGTGATTTTCACACAACCTTTTAGCTTCTACACACCCCTCTATATTTCTGGCCATCGAATTGGATAAATCAAACTGAACAATGGTAAGAATTAAACAGGGATATTTGAGAGGCCAAAAAGGGTGTGTGTTTCTCATTTCCTCATATTTATTCAAAAATGAAGTTCTAACAATTTCTTTTTATATGTTCATTAAAAGAACTGCAATGCTGCATTTGGATAAGTGAGGGACAATATTTAAAAACGGGCTTATTCTCAGAAGTTGTTAAAGTTTCTTGTTTTGTAACCAGTTGAGCATGATGGAATGTGAAGATATGTGTCGGTGGCAATGTGGCAGTGGCGGTATGAGTGGTAGCAGCAGCGGTTACGGAAGAAGTGACATCAAGGGTGATGGGAACAAGGTGATGATAATCAGGTGGGGGCAGGGTTGAGGGTTGTGGCAACGAGGTCAGCAGAAAAGTGGAGACATAAGTAGTTTTGGTAGTAGTGGCGGCAACAGTAGAGGTGGGGTAGTGGCAGTGGAGATGTGATGGTAGTTAGTTGTGGTTGCTCTGGAAATTTGTTAAACATTAACTGTCTTGGAATTTTGTAATAACACCAATGATCTCGGAATTTAAAGCCAGTGTTAATGACTAATTCCAGATCTGTTTCCATATAGAATTTCAAAATTCACTTGATACCAAACAAGAAATTAGAGATAGTCACTTCAGAAACTGACTTCCCCCTAAATACCTAGTTCAGTCCTATCATCCCAAGTTCCTAAGACACTGCAAAAGAAATTTGATCCCTTCTCAAACTCCAGAAGGAGCGACGTGATGAGTTTGAAATGAAATAAAAAACTTCAGTGAGGAAACGATTTTAGAAACTAAAGGGAAAAATTTGCATTTTCAGAAATTTAAGATTATTCTTGTTTTACACTTCAGCGAACTCAGCATTCATTGATATGCTTAGCCTGATTATTCTCAACTTATCAAAAAGATTCTACTCCACATGAACCATTATATAAAAAACTACAGCCAAAATGTCAAGCAGATAATCTAAATCTCATACTGCAATTGGACTGAGCATAGTCTAGAGTATCAAGAAAATGGAGAAACAAATCTTACCTTCGGAGGCCTCCTCATGCTGTACACCATTGTCTTCAATGATAGGATGAATGTATTCTCATTGTACTCCTCAGACCTCTTTTCACCAGCTGCTGAACCATTCGTATTTGCATATCCAGGCTCATTAAAGTAGGGCTTTGTATTCAAGATCAGCCCTTGTATAGAGACCAAAACTTGTAGCATGGTTGACACACCTGGGAGCCACTTCTCATTCTTGTTCCCAGACCAGGTGTTAAGAAGGCTGAGGCATACTTTTCCACAATTGTACAAATTTGGATTTAATCGAAGGCCACCAGAGTGGTAGTAGACATTCTGCATAACAGAGTTCCCAGTTAGCCCAAGGATGTAAACAGATATAAATCAATTCTAGGGGTTCAAGATTATCACATACCGGTGGTACATTGGGATAGCCGCAGGGGAAGCAAACATCAAAGAAGAAGAGACCATCATGGTAAGGAGTACCCTCCGCCCCAACAATTACAGCTCTCAAAAGATCCATTCTTGTCTCATAAGCTCTAACAAATATTGTATCTGTGGATGTCAATAGAAAAGGGGTAAGTGCACCTAAGTTTCTATAGTACAAACAACAATCCAACAACTATATTCCATATATTATAAAATTCCAACTTTTAGTACAAAACCAATTAATTACAGCAGTCAGCATCATGAAATAGTCAGGGTGCGAATTATTTGACTAAATTGAAAAGGCTGAGGGGAAAAGTTCACTACCATAACATTCAAAACAGTTATCTAAAAGAAAATTCAAAGTAAAAAACAGAAGAACTCACCAGGCAAATCCTTCTCCAGGATCTTCCACTCTTCCTGAATTCTCTTTGCCCAACTCTTTGGTGGCTTCAGAATGAGTAAAACCAAAGCACAATAAGATAGGGAATTACAAAAGAAACAAAAAAAAAAAAACATTAACTAAACCGTCCAAAACTTACTTGCTTCGGTGAATAGCCACACCTACTATAGTGATGGTCTGAATGATCTTCAACTGTATCAAATTGTTTGAAACCCTTAAACTTCACTATCATTTCATCCATTTCCATGGCAGAAATTTTCCTCCCAGGGCTTGTTGAAATGCCTCCTGGAGCAAGATTATTTTGAATTTGCACATTAGCAATCCAAGGACTACCTGCTACTTCCCCAGGAGAATATAATGAATCTAGATCGTACAAGCTTGAATTAAATGGCATGGTATTAAATTTGGAAATGGGACCGGGCCACCCAGGAACGGGCATGGGTTTATAAAAAGCACTTGAACCCTTTTTCTTTAGAAAGCTATGAAAATACGAAGCGGAAGATGTGTCAGCTCCGGAACCAAGCTTCATTGCGTCAAATTGATTCGTCGAACTACTCGAAGAAGCTACCTTCTTTTTAGACTGGAAAGGTCCTAAAAGCCATTGAGACTTTGATGACTCTTTCCCAACTGGGAGATTAGAAGCACTCCCTTGGTGTTGTGAAGCAGGTTGTTTCTTTTTACTCCTGGCAGTTTTCGGAAGTTTCCATGCAGATGATAGATTCACTTCAGGTGGGTGGGAAATACTATCAATTTGGGTCTTCAAGCTTGAACTACCCCCAAAAAGTGGCTTCTTAATGAAATGATCAGGCTCTTGTTGCATTTGAAACCTCTTATTGACGGAACTACTTCCAGAAACTGAATTAACTTTACTTTTAGGAGGATCCGACAACCAAGGAATAGGTGCCTCTATTCCAGGGGGAATATCCACATTATCAAAATGGGCTTGCAATTGGGCATACTCATCAACATCCATAAACTCATCAAGAAAAGGATCAGCGAAGTCATCATCTTCATATGACAAATCAGAACTATGACCATCTAAGTTGATCACGTTAGCTGGAACAAAACCCTTAGTAGCTTCAATCCCATTCGCTGACTCAGGGGTTGCCATAACAGAAGGGCCAAAAAAGCTATTGACCTCATCTTCCTGAAAATACTAGTAATATCATAAAGTAAATATGTTAAGAATGCTAAAGCTACAATTGAATATTTATCATTCAACAAAATGACAACAGCCAATTGATAGAGTGTCATTCAAGTCAATCATACACCTTATAATCATAGTAGCCATCAGAAGAGTTTTCTATTGCCTTCCCTTTGGCTTTTTTATCAACTCTATCATCAATAAGCATTGCAGCAACTGAATCCTCGTCTTCATCAATTTCAATCACATCATGCCGAATAACCTACGAAGGATTAATCAAAACAAATATCTGTTCAGACTGACTGAATTCAAACCAACATCAGAAAACAATAATTTAAAAAGTACAAAAGAATCAACAAACAAAAGGCATCCTACGGCAAAATAAGAATGTTCAGGATTAGAAACGGCAGAAAAAAAGTCATTTGGTTGAAAAATACTAAAAGAGAAAACAAGAAAATGGATAGAATCGGAAGTAGGAGATAAAACCTCCTAACAAAGCTATAAGAACCACATTTAATTGAAAAGAAAAGCACGTAACAAATGCATGATTTTATTTCCTCAACCATCATCAAGCTTGAACAAGACATAACGACAGACGTAGTCAATTCCTATAAACATGATATTTATAGTAAAAGACATTCAATAAAACGGAAAAAAGACAACGCCTGCAAAGACACACCATCATCCAGCCCTAAAAGATGTAGATAATGGTAGCAGCAAACCTGGCTCTATACATGCAATTCAATACACTCTAAACTCAATTGAAGTCATGGAAAGAAAATTGAACAAAAGACAGATTGATAACATGAGACGGAAGTTCAATGTCCTCATTATACACAGGACTGCCACGAAATTGTTCAACAACGTAAACAATAACGGGTGCAGTGAATGAGCTTGAGATAATGCTTTTGCAATACCCAAAAAACATAATCTTTCAGGAAATTGGGAACAAATGATTATCACTACCAAAAAATTGCTGAAAGCCTAAAACAAAATTAACAAAAGAAAAAATCTAAAATTTGGGCAATTAAGTGCCAAGATTTTTACACAAATGTTCCAATCAACTCGTATTAGTCCGAAATCACACGTACCCTAAAAAACCCAAAATTTAACAGTGATCACTGATCAAGACGGTAACTTGATCAATCAAAGCAGATTACAAGCTCCAAAAGAACACTAATTTCATCACAATTGCATGATCGAACCAGGTAAATCACAAGAACCATCGAAAAAATTGAGTTCTCGATTGATAAAACGACAGAGAAATCGTACCTCTTTGAGTTTGAGTTTCTGAAATTTGGGGGCCCGAGTGATCGGAGTAGCCGGCGGCGGAATCTCCATGACGTCGTCGGAATCCATGCACCCAGAACCCCTATCGGAAAACAACCGCTTCTTCCTGTTTGGAGTGAAAGAAAATCAGAGAAAACAGAGAGAGAGAGAGAGAGTTTTGTTGTTTTGAAAATTTAGATAGAGAAATAGAGTACTTGGAATTCCGAGGGGTGTTTGTATGTAACGGCGGCGGCTCCATTGGACCGGCTGTTCTGAATAGCAGTAGGTTTTTGATTCGGGGGAATGCGAAAGGGCCACCAAATAAAATTATAAAAGGGGATTCAGCGGCTGAGAGAAGCGGCGGCTCGGCAGCTGAGCGGCTGGGGAGGGGGATTAGGGAGAAAACCGGGTTTAGGAAAGCGCTTTAGGAGAAAAGTGCTTTTGGCAGAGAGTGGGTTCGCGCGCCTTGTGAAGGACGATCAGCATATAGATTATTACGACGACCAAAAGAGAGTGTGTGTGTGGGAGCGTCCTTTTCCTATTAAATAATTAAATGCACACGTTTTGCGCCTCAAATTACCATTTATACCACTTCTCCCACTGCACACAACGAAACCAATTTTGTTTTTTTTTTGTCGAACAACGAAACCAAATTATTTCGGTAATAAGAAATAAAAAAACCGAACCAAAATTTTCGGATTATAAAAAATCAGTAAAACCGAAATAATATCTGTTTTTTGGTCGATTTGGTAAACTGAGGAGGATTCGATAGCATAATTACATTTTTTTTGTTGTGGGTAGACTCAGTGGCGAATCCACAATGGGGTCAATGGGGTCGCACGACCCCTTGGAAGCCATGGAAAGCTGGCGGTGCGACCCCTCGGCTGCAGACCAGGTGTTCGACGAAAGGTCTGAAAGACCTCTCGGCTGTTGGGTTGAAGAAGAAGGCGCTCGCGCGCCATTTTTTTTTCAAAAGAACCTGGGCAAAACGGTGTCGTTTTGGCCCAGGAAATTTTTTTAAATGACCTGGCCAACGACGTCGTTTTGGGCCAGGTCTGAATAAAAAAAAATGTAAATACCCAGCGTGTCCCAACTTACCCCCAACACCCCCCCCCCCCCGCGCCTCTCCCTTCCCCTTTTACACAGATCAGATTCCTCTTAATTCCAAAACCCCCAATTTTTTCTCCTCCTCCAACCCTAAGTTCCAAACTCAATCCCCCCCCCCCCCCCGCCAAAAACTCCAACTCCTCCCTTGCTGCCGCCATCTCCTCTCTTTGTATTTGCTCCTCTCTTTGTAAGTTCTAAACCTTATGTAGAATATATTTAATTTAATTGAAATTCAATTCATATTTATTTTGATTATATTTATGGTTTGTTTATTTGTGAGTTTTTATTTTCATTATTTTGTATATGTAGAATATATTTAATTTAATTGAAATTCAATTCATATTTATTTTGATTATATTGATGGTTTGTTTATATTGTGAGTTTTTATTTTCATTTTTTGTATATGTAGAATATATTTAATTTAATTAAAATTCAATGCATATTTAATTTAATTGAAATTTAATTCATATTTATTTTGATTATATTGATGGTTTGTTTATTTGTGAGTTTTTATTTTCATTATTTTGTATATGTAGAATATATTTAATTTAATTGAAATTCAATTCATATTTATTTTGATTATATTGATGGTTTGTTTATATTGTGAGTTTTTGTTTTCATTTTTTGTATATGTAGAATATATTTGATTTAATTAAAATTCAATTCATATTTATTTTGATTATATTGATGGTTTGTTTATATTGTGAGTATTTATTTTGAATATTTTGTATATGTAGAATTATTATGTAACGGTTTTTTAAGAGAAAGTCATCATCGGGTTCGGGTAGTTCGAATTATGGTGATAGTTCAAATACTGTTGGTAGTTCAAGAACTCCAAGTTCAAGACAAAATCAGTTAGATGATGTTTTGGGTAATCTTCAAGCAGATCCTGGATTAAGAACTCAAATGATAGATTATGATGCTAATATGAGAGATGAGATCCGAAGGGCATATCTACAAAAAGGACCTTGTCAACCTAGAGGTCATAATTTCCCAATAACTAATATATCGGGAATTAATCGACACTTCATTTCCCAATGGTTTGATGGATTGGTTGGAGTATAGTATATCTAAATATGCGGCATTTTGTCTTTATTGCTATCTCTTTAAAACCAATTTTGCACAAGTGGGTAGTGAAGCTTTCACTGGAGATGGATTTAAGACTTGGAAGAAAGGGAGAGAAAGATTTAAGATGCATGTTGGACCAGTTGGGAGTGTTCATAATAAGGCTAGAGAAGCTGCTACCAATTTGATGAATCAAGCTACACATATTGAAACGGCAGTGAGCAAACACTCCGACCAAGCTCGTAAGGCTTATCGCACATGCTTGAATGCATCAATCAAGTGCACTAAGTTTTTATTGTGACAAGGTCTTCCTTTTCGTGGCCATGATGAAAGTGCCACTTCAAGCAATAGGGGAAATTACTTGGAGCTATTGCAATTCCTTGCAGATAATAATGATAAAGTTAGAGAAGTTGTGATGGAAAATGCTCCGGGGAATCTCAAATTACTAGCTCCTTCCATTCAAAAAGAAATTGTGAATTCATGTGCCCTTGAAACACTTGATGCTATCATGGATGGTCTAAAAGATAGATTCTTTTCAATATTGGTGGATGAAGCACGTGATGTGTTGGTGAAAGAGCAAATGGCTATGGTGTTGCGTTATGTGAAAGATTTGTGGGTATCCAACATGTTACTGACACTACTTCAAGTTCACTAAAGGATGCTATTAACACATTCTTTTCTCGCAACGGTTTGAGCATTTCCAAGCTACGAGGACAAAGTTATGATGGTGCTAGTAATATGAGAGGTGAGTTGAATGGCCTTAAAACAAAGATATTGAGATAACAACCTTGTGCATATTATGTTCATTGCTTTGCTCATCAACTTCAACTAGCTCTTGTTGCCCTAGCAAAGAAGAATTTAGACATTGCCTCTTTTTTTTGCAACGACTAATAGTGTGGTTAATCATGTTGGAGCATCTTGTAAGCGGCGTGATTTACTTAGAGGGCAACTTCAAGAAAAGCTTGTGATAGCTTTTGAAAATAATTGTCTTATAACGGGGCGAGGCTTAAATCAAGAAACAAGTCTCAAACGTGCTGGTGACACACGATGGAACTCACACTATGGTACCTTGATTAGCATCATTTCCATGTTTTCATCTGTGGTTCATGTGCTTCAAATGGTTATTGATGATAATCCCAATGAAAGTGCGGGTGAAGCAAATAAGTTAATGAGAGAAATATGTACTTTTGAGTTTGTGTTTCACCTTTTCTTGATGAAAGTCATATTGGGACTCACAAATGATTTGTCACAAGCATTGCAAAGGAAAGATCAAGAAATTGTGAATGCAATGGCTTTAGTGAAATCATGCAAGGAAAAGCTACATTGGATGAGGAATAATGGGTTCGATGCATTGGTTGATGAAGTGTCTTCTTTTTGTGAAAAACATCATATTGATGTTCCTAACATGGAAGAGGCATTTATACTTAAAGGGAGGTCAAGGCGTAATGCTCCAATAAAGACAAATCGTCATCATTATCGTGTGGAACTCTTTATTTATGTCATTGATGAGCAAATTACGGAGTTAGAGGATCGCTTTAATGAGGTAAATACCGATTTGCTTATTTGTTTGGCATGTTTGAGTCCGAAAGATTCATTTGTAGCTTTTGATAAACCAAAGTTACTTCGTCTTGCTCAATTTTATCCTCAAGACTTTTCGGATGAGGATCGTTTGGCACTTGAAGATCAACTTGAGATTTATATTCATTATGTGCGTTCCAGTAGTGATTTCTCTCAATTGGAAAGGATTGGTGATCTTGCAAAAAAAAATGGTGGAGACAAGGATGCATCAAGTATTCAATTATGTATACTTGCTCATTACATTGTCTTTAGTTTTACCAGTTGCAACTGCTTCAGTGGAGAGAGCATTTTCTGTCATGAATATTGTTAAGGGTCCACTTAGGAACAAAATGGGAGACGAATGGTTGAGTGATAGCTTGCTTGTTTATATTGAGAGAGATATTTTTGCTTGTATTGAAAATGAAGCTATAATGCTTCGTTTTCAAAATATGAAACCTCATCGTGGACAATTATAGCTTGTAATATTGTTTTTGTTATGAGTTATGAATGAAAGTACTATGATTTCATTTTCAACATGTTTTTCCATCCTAAACTTTTTTTTTTGGACTTTTACACTACGATCCATTGTGGTAAGATTCCTGGATCCGCCACTGGGTAGACTAGACGACAAAATTGCAAGAAAATTTGACAGACAAGTTGTAGAAGAGTTACAGAGAAGAAGTTGTAGAGGAGAATCTTGTACAAAATCAGAGTGGTGTGGCATTCATAGGGTGTTGTGGTCAGAGAAATTGCAAAGGAGAAGTTGGGAGAGGGAGGGAAGGCGTTGACGTTGAGGACATGAGAGGGAAAGTGAGAGGGTAAAACTGAGTGAAGACCTAAGAGAGAAAGTGAGTTGAGTTTAAAGGCTGAGATTCAATCTCAACGAAATCCAACAATTCAAGCTAAGAACTTGATCAAAATAAGACTTTGGACCGAAATAACTTTATTTATAATTCATCCCCCTGTAATGTAAAGTGTTTTTTCTCTCACTTCGTTTCCTTTACCTGTGTTAAAGTGGCTTAAGACTCCTCAATAAAGCTCATCTTCTTTCTTTTCTTCTTCGAGAATGCTTGAATTGTGAGACTTGTAGGTTCTGGTGGTAGAATATTAATTCATTTAATAAATAAAAACATTTTCAATTTTGTTCGGTTATAGCGAGCTGTGGATGCAAATTTCCGCTTCCTCTTCTTGGATGAAAATGCACTTGCAAAACAATTAACACCTAAGATCAAGACCAAGAGCCTCATGCGCCAATGGTAAATTTTTTTTGGGGGGGGGGGGCTGCTTTGGCCGAATGATCTCCGATGCCAAAGTTAGAATTTAAAATAGAGTATTTAGAGAATTTTAGAAGATGATTGGACTTAGTTTTTTGGAGAAATGGGGGGCTATATATTGGGGTGTGGCTAGCCCTATTTGGAGAAATGGGGACATGCCACTTATGGTGGTTTCTTGGCTCTAATTGCAAGATATTATGTCAAATAATATTGACATAATATCTTGCAATCAATTAGAAAATTAATCAATTAATTTTGGTAATTAATCCTAATGTGAAAAGGATAATTGGGAGTTACCTTGTGGGTGAGGATTTGATGAGGAGTGATGATAGGGTTTAAAAAAATACCATTTTGATCGCCTATGACCTCGATTGAGCCGTTATTGTCCGTTGTATGCACGTGGGAGTCTCGGTGTGCCTCAAGGGTAATTTTGTCTTTTTACCCAAAAGTCCACGTGTCGCCTCCATATTTTTCTTGATTATTTTTGGCTCTACAAATGCCCCCACACCTGTTAGGCTGCTCGTAGGAAAGAGCAGCAGGTGTAGAGATCTTCTTGCTTTAGGAAACATAGGATTGTTTCCTATTTTGATGTAGATTCCCTCTTTAATTGGAAATTATATCATTCTAGGAAAGGGAAATAAATTACTTTTAAAGTCTATTTAAGTTTACCTTAAGTAGACTATTAAATCAACTTCAGAGAGCAATTTATTCTACCCTACAAGAGAGAGAAAGCTAGAGGATATTTGTTCCCCTTTTCCCTAGCAATCTCGTACACTTGCCCATGCAAAAAACCGTATTTCGTTGCTTTCTTCGTCTTTTCATCGCACCAAGGTAAAAAATTAATTAATTTTTCCTCGTCTTCCTAATTTTTGGGAGCCTTGGGGCTTGAAATTTGGCCCAACAAGGGTCAAGAATTAGTGAAAATTTGGTTGGGATGCCACAACATGGTTGCTACCGTAGGGCTGCTTGGTGCAGTGGCGGCTAGCTGGCCAGGTGCAACTTAGCTCGAGCCGAGCTGATGGGCACTAGGTCAGGCTGGTGGATTGGGCCAATAAGGCTCAAGCCTTTTTTTCTTTTTTCTTTTTTTACTAGGCTTACGCCCGTGCATGTGAGGAGAAAGAAAAAAGGGTCAAGAGTTACTGGGCCTGTGAGCCACTAGGCTTTGATGCGATGTAAAACAACACACAAATTTAACACTCTTTTTGACAATTGTAATAAAGATGTAAGTAGGGTATCGTTCTAGACCAGGGATTATGAGGGATTTCTAATGCACCTAACTGACTTAAAAATATTAAACAAGACTCAAAAACACAAAACAAAACTCTAAAATAGAAAGCTAAACTATAATAACTTAAAACACACTAGAATAGTCAAAACAACACAAAACTAGCAAATTGAATAAAAACAGATACTATGGATGGATTTAAACGAATTTGGGATTACAAAGACTCAAAATACTCAAAAGACATCAAATTGTACAGATTATAACTAAAGAATACAACTTAACAATGGGGGGTTTGGTTTTGGACGAATTTAAACAAAAACTAAGTAAACTTTGTAAAACAGATTTTAAGACAAATTTGAGTAAATCAATGGATGAATGGATGGCTAGAGGGTTTTTCTCCACAAATGACACACTTGCATACAAACCAATTTTCAGTTGTTCTTTTAATAAACCATAAATCTCAACACTCCAAATTAAACCGTGAACAGCACTTTTTTAACCTTTAAGTTTTCCTTAAGTTATTGAATTAGACGGAAAAGTGCATACAACAATTCAAAACATTCTTCAAAAGTCCCCTACGTGAACAGCACAATAGAGATACAATCAAAGATCATTAAGCTTTGTGAAAACTATAAGCATTGACGAGGCATTCGTAATTATGAACAGCATGATACTCTTGCCAAGAATTCACTTAACACAATTGTGACTAGCAACCTCCACTACTTGTGAATATAAGTTCATAACGATTAAGTGAAACTCCCTTATATTCTAGCATCAAATTCATGCATGCAAACTAAGTATGCATCCTTAATCGACATACAAGAATAAGTTATAAATCAAGCAGTTAAGCAAATTGAATTCACAACTCATGAAATCACAACTGAAGGTAATCAATTCATATTACAAATATGTTCATGGCTTTGAATCAACCTCTAGCCAAAACGAATTTAGTTCCACATATTTGCAATTAAACAACTATAATTGAATTTAAACATGATAAACAAAAGTAGAAGACACCTAGAACGCTCCAGCAATCCAACGTCTTGAATGGTTAGCACAGCTCTAAGTCCTCCTCCTTTCTTGCAAATATGCGGCACCAAGGTGGGTGTGGTGTTTGGATGGTCTAGGGGATGTGGCAGAGATTGGATAGGTTGAGAGAGTATGGAAGGGTGGTAGAGGATGGATAGGAAAAGAGGTGGATGGAAATGGATGGAGGAAGAAGGAAACTTGCGGCAGAAATTGTGTTGTTTATGGAATGTGTTGTAGATGTCAATTGGTTTTGTGATGGAGAAGCCTATTCATAGATTTTGAAAATGAATCACCACCACAAAATTTCTTGGTGAAGTAAGTGGATGTTGTAGGTGAAGTGGGTGTGGATGTTGTAGGTGAAGTGAGTGGATGTTGTAGGTGGAATAAGTGGATGTTGTAGGTGAAGTGAGTGGATGTTGTAGGTGGAATAAGTGGATGTTGTAGGTGAAATAAGTAAGTGTGAATGTTGTAGGTGAAATAAGTGGATGTTGTAGGTGAAGTGGGTGTGGATGTTGTAGGTGAAGTGAGTGGATGTTGTAAGTGGAATAAGTGGATGTTGTAGGTGAAATAAGTGAGTGTGATGTGTTTTTGGGTCAAAAAATAGGAAAGGAGAGGATCCCTTAATCTTCAATTTCATCCATCCACTTGGCTCCAAGCATAAGCTAACCATCCAATGCCCAAAAATGCTCCAAAATGCTCCAAATTGCACTTTCTTGCATACTTTGTCATTTGGACCTACAAACACACGAAAATAGCTTAAAATACTAAAATAACTAAGGACTAACAATCTAAATGCTAGGAAACAAGCTAACTAAGTTGTATAAATATACTCCTATCAGGCTTGGCCCGCATGAATGGGCTTAAGTGTATGCTGGGGCGCTTACCCTCATGTTTCTGATTTGGGCCAAAAAGCCTATTGGGCTGAGTGGAGTGGTGTGATCCAGGTCGTGGGGCCTAGCGCTGTTATTGGGTCATAGGGTCTTGGGCCGTAGGGTCTAGTGCACCGAGTCTTTTTTTTGTGCAACTACCTAACGAATTTTCCTCACGTTTTTGTAAAGTTTTTTCAAGCATGTCTTCTTCAAGCCACAAGGGGGACGATGGTGTTCCGCAGTTGTATTACCAAGGCGGACCTTTGAGTAAGGTGGGCTATTTCAAAGCTGTTCACTTCAAAATTAGCTCTGATGATTCATTTAGAGATTTTCTTGAGGTATATAGGCACGTCATTTCATAAGGGGTACGTGTGAAGTGTGTCAAGGAAAGTAGCAGTCGTGAGCCATGTAATAGGGCCCGGAGAGCCATCAAGTTTCACCCCTGCTACTTCGTGCTAGGATTTTATTTCCCTATGTCGCGTTTCTTCCAAGAAGTGCTCTGCTTCATGAAGTGTGCCCCCGCTCAATGTTCTCTAAATGCGGTTTGTATGATGGTGGGGTTCTTCAATCTAAGCCAATTCTTTGACTTGGATTTGACTGTCAACGAATTATGGTACTTCTTTGACATAGGCCACATCAAAAAGGTTGGGTAGCTGTAATCCCGCCATAGGCTCTTTGACCATTATAGCAAAGGAAATCATGGCTGGGCCAAAGAGTCTTTGGAGATAAGTGGAGAATAGGAGTCTAATTTTTCCCCCGAGCTGCGTGTTCTGACGATTTTCATCTCTAGTAAGTAGACTGCTTAGTCCCTCGGCTACTTTGTGTTTTTACCAAGCTATTTTTCGATTTACTAATTGTCTTCCTTTGCTCTTGTAGATTCGAAATCCGGCTCAACTCCTAAGACTTCTCCTGATATAACGAAGGTGCATGTTGCACTAAGTATCCCTTCTGAGTACCGTGATTGGCATTGACTGCTTAGTCCACTTCGTTAAGAGAGAGCTGAGATGCTCCCAAGATAAAAGATAAAGCGGATCAAGGTGGAGGCACTAGCTTGTCCAATCACTGTTGTAGAGCCGGCCGTAAATGAAGATGGGAAAAAAGAGATCTTCTCCGCCTACTCAAGAGATGTTGATTGAGAAAAAGCCAAAGATTTCTTCCACTGCTTGATAGGGTTCGTCGACTACCCCTAGGCCTGTGATTCACTTGACTTTTTCTAAGGGGGAGAAAACGAGGCTACTAGATATGTGCCAGTGACACCTACTATTCCAAATATGGCTAGTTCAATTGCTAATAGGATTACTCAACGTAGAAGTTCCGTCATGCCCCCGGTGCTGAAATTTATGCCAAAATGTTGTTGGGGGGGCAAGTTTGGTTTGCTTTTGGATAGACTTGCTACTATAAAGAGCGACAAGGTGGACTCTACTACTAAAGTGGTGCCAAAATCCAATTTTTTCGCTGCTGAGACTGATTCGCCTATTGAGAAAAATGAGACTGCTCGCATAGAAAATTGTGAGAAATATACCAAGCCTATTTTGGAGTAGGCTGCTGAGATTTGTGCACTATTGAAATCAAATCTACTTGAAGACTTGGATGTGTGTGCCAAGTTTAGTGATGGCGTTAAAACGGTTGTTTGCCCAAGTTCCTTTGCGAAGCATACGACCGAGTATATGAGGACTGTTCTACTTGCTATGATGCAGAAAATGGTAATTCTGGCAGCCGAGTCTATGTTCCTTGACCAAAAGGATACCAAAGCAGCCAAAGGGGTGGCAAAGATAATGGCAGTCGAAGCCTATTCCTCAGCCTAGAAGATCAAGAGGTTAGAATCTGAGCTTGCTGTTTTCAAGGGGTCTAATATTTTTGCCCACACTTCTCTACAGCTAAAGAATGCTAACTAAGAGATCGTGGATTTGAAGACTAGGCTTGACACGATCCAAGTTAAGTATGAAAGTATAGAGAAGAAGATTGGATGTTACATACCTCATACCTCATACCTCATATTCAAGACCTTAAGCGTGTTATCTCTAAGCTTCGCTCAACTGCTTATGTAAAGGATGAAGAGCTGATTGCTGCTTATAATCAAGTGATCCACTTCAAGAAGGTCGTTGATAGGCTTGAAGCCTAAGTGTTAGAACTCCAAGGTGCTTTGAAGATCAACATAAGTCTGAATAAGGAAATGGAAGAGTTGTAGCGTGTCCGTGTCAACCTACTCGAGGAGAATGATCAGCCGAATGATGAAAAGGTTGGGCTAGACATTTCGCTTGCTCAAAGTCAAGCCGATTTTAACAAGTTGGGTTATGTAAACCATATTTTTGGTAGGTTGTCTCACTTTGAGTTTGCTAGGAAAAACTTCAAGACCTTCTCTATTTCTCTGAAAGACTTACTTGAATTTACTTTTGAGGCTTCCATTAGTGAAATAGTTGGAGAATTTGGTGCCCAGGCTGGAGCAGCTGTGGGTGAAACGCCGGATAATGCCACTATTGAGAGTGTCGCGGTTGCTAAAGGTGCGGCAGCCGAGTTATTGTGAGATGCCCAAGCTACTAAATAGTAGTCTTCTAGGTAATCTTTAGGATTTTCTTTGTTTTCCTTATTGCTTTTTGCTTTTCTTGAACTCTTTTGGCCTTTGCTAGTTGTTTATCAATTTTGCTAGAAAATTTAATAAACTTACTTCCTTTGTTTTTATTCATCTTCGCTTCTTTTGTTCATCCTCAACCTCTGACTTCTAGACCAGCGGCATGTGTGCTACTTTTTATAAACAGACA
The DNA here is from genome assembly GCA_963580275.1 of Crataegus laevigata. Taxonomy (NCBI): domain Eukaryota; kingdom Viridiplantae; phylum Streptophyta; class Magnoliopsida; order Rosales; family Rosaceae; genus Crataegus; species Crataegus laevigata. The sequence goes on along the minus strand of OY756946.1, from coordinate 7,038,596 downwards.
AGCCCATGTAGCCTATGCAATCATAGGTGTTAGTGTAGTACTTTTGCAAAGCTGTTAGTTATAGGGTCGGCAGCCGAACGCCTTACTTACAAAAGCAGACGAGTCCACGTGACCACTTAGCTGTTAACCTTAGCTTTCTTCAATCCATTGAGTTGTGTGGCCTGCATCACAACATACTTTATGTAACCAACTCCGTAGCTTACATAGCAAGTATCACAACACTTTAGGAATTAGTGTAGATCGTTCCCCGTTTTGGTAGAAATGAAGCCCATCGACTGCATAGCATGTCGGCAATGGATGAAGCTTCGTATATGCGCACTAACTTGTTTAATCTTTCACAAAAATGTGAGGTTGTATAAGTTTAACGCGGCTTACTACTCAAAGGGCAAGCCGTATGCAGTCTTCTGGAAATCGTAGGCTACCTTAGTGCACTCGGTAGCAACTTTAGGGTTCCAAGGCTACTTATAGGGCATACTGCGTAATTTGCCCATACGTCTTTGAGGCCCGGTTCCCCATGGATTAAACCAAGAAACCCAAAATCCTTCAGTTAGCTAAGCCTTGAAAAAGACCATTGTGGCTACTTCTAGGAATCTTGGTGCAAGCCATCGTGCACCTAGTTATACCAAGGTAGCCTGACTTATCCACATCTAGATATTCAAAAGTGTAAAGTTTATCCTCTCGCATTGGAGAGCGAACACATGTATGTGTCGGGGAATTGGTTTACCCTATCACACTAGAGAGCATGGTTAGTCCCTTGGGGGGCGCAATTCCTGCAATGAGTCCCTAAGAAGAGCGGTCTTCTTTTGAAGTGTAGGAGTGAACAATTGTTGTAAACATGTAATCGAGCCAAGTTGTAAATTACTTCTGAATTTCTTATTAAAAAATGAGTGAAACGAACGAAAACTTAGTTGTAAAGTCGAGACTGCATAACAACTGGATAATCCTTGGCTCGCGAGGTGGTGCCCATTTAGCTGCTTGAGTCTTTGGGCTTTGATGTAGCAGGAGGTCACACATGGTACTTCCTTAAATTGTAAACATTCCACTGCTTTTCGATCTTTTTGTCCTTTATGGTGGTAAGGGTGTAACTACCCTTGCCACCTACTTTGCTGATCTTATACGGATCTTCCCAAATGAGATCCATCTTTTTGGAGCCTTCTCTGCGGGCAGTGATGAAGGCTTTTCTTAGAACCAGATTTACGGGTTGGAACTGTCGGATCTTGGCCTTTTTGTTGTAGCTAGAGAGAAGTTGATGTTGGTAGGCTACGATGCGGGTGATGGTCTGCTCGCGTTTCTCCTCTGCCAGATCTAAGCTTTTGGCCATCTCCTTACTGTTCTACTCGACGCTTGGCAGTAGAGTGCTGATACTTGGCATGATGACATTGGGAGAAATGATTACTTCTAAACCAAATGCCAAAGAGAAAGAAGTCTCTTTGGTAGCTCATCGTTTGGTGGTGCGATACGCCCATAGACATCCAGGGAGTTTGTCTAGCGAGTTTCCCTTTTTGTCAAAGAGGGATTTCTTGAGTCAGTCAAGAATTATCTTGTTGGATGTTTCGGCCTGCCCATTGCCTTGAGGATATCTTGGCATGGACATGTGCTGCTTGATGCCATACTTTTAGAAAAACTTCACCAAATATTTGCTTATAAATTGCGGGCTGTTGTCTGTGACGATGGATTGAGGAATGCCTAATCGACAAATGATGTTTCTTTATATGAAGTGTTATATATCCATCTAAGTCGTGGTTGTCATAGGCTCTGCTTATACCCATTTGGTGAAGTAATTGATTACCACGATCATCATGCCTCTGCCCCCAGTAGCGGGCGGCATCGGCCCTTCCAAGTCAATTGCCCACTGCATGAACGACCAAAGAATTGTATGTGAATGCAGTTCATTGGTAAGTAGTGCTAGTTATGGCTTGTAGCATTGTAGTGGTCGCACTTTTGTACTAACTCCTTAGTGTCTTGATGCATAATAGGCCAATAGTAGCCTACATTAAGGGTCTTCTGTGCTAAGGATTGGCCTCTGAAATGATTTCCACAAACACCTTTATGGATTGAGCTTAGAACCTTTAGGTCTTCGGGAAGCGCTAGGCAACGTAGATGTGGTCCAGTGTATGATCTTTAAAAAAGAATGTTGTTCCACGTGTAGTAGTGTGCTACCTTTATTTGGAGCTTTCTAGACTCCAACTTTTTCATGAGGAGTGTGTCATTGACCGGGTAGTCTATAATGAAACTTTTTCAATTTGGAGTTGTACTGACATGTGACACCTCGGCTGTTGATTCAGCCTCTATGCTTGGCTTGTCTAGATACTCCACCGGTATAGAGCGTTTAAGTTGGTGTTCGATGGCGAAGTCTAGGCTGACTATCGCGTCAGCGTGCATGTTGTCTACCCGTGAAACTTGAGTGAGGGTGTAAGTCTGAAATGCCTTTAGTTACTTTCGTATCTTCTCTAGGTATTGTGCCATCCTTGGATGCTTTGTCGTGTACTCCCTAGTAGTCTGGCTAGTGATTAGCTGAGAATCAGAATGAATTGCTAGCTTTTTCACCGCCAAGTCTTTTGCCATTCGAATGCCTGCTAGTAGGGCTTTGTACTCCGCTTTGTTGTTAGATGCTTTGAAACCTAGAGTGATTTCTTACTCGAGCATTAAACTATCTGGGGTAAAAATAACCACGCCTGCTCCCAAGCCTTTACAGTTGGATGCACCGTTAACATGCAAATGCCAGAACTCTCCATCAAGTAGAGCAGGCACAGCTAAAGTGTGTTTGGCTACCTCTGGGGCGTCGCTGGGCCACTGTGTTGTGTCGCCTAGGATAGGAGTAAATTTTGCTATGAAATCCACCAAGGCTTAGGCCTTTATCGCCGTGCGGGGTCAAAAAACTAAACCATATTAGCCAAGTTCTAACGCACATTTCATCACTCATTGAGAAGCATTTGGACCAAGTAGGATTGATCGTAGAAGATACTGAGTCATGACGATGACTATATAAGCTTGAAAGTATAGTTTGAGCTTCTGAGTCGCAACAACTAGCGCCAAAATTAATTTCTCGATCTTTGGATATCTAGTTTCCATATCAATATTTAGCGAGATTGAGCATCATCTTCTACTTTCTAAGGATAGGATGTTGAAAGTTTCTGCCTAGTTGCCGATGTGGTCAGAACGCTACTTGCCTTTTACCATGATGTCGTCAATGTAGACCTACATGGTTACTCCAATTTGTTTCTTGAACATCATGTTTACCAATCTTTGGTAAGTGGTTCCCACATTCTTGAGGCCAAAGGGCATGACCTTGTAGCAGTAGGTGCCTCGCTCGATCACAAACACGGTTTCTCCTTATCTGACTCGTACATGGCTATTTAGTTGTAGGTAGAGTATGCATCTGAGAAACTGAGCAGCTAGTTCCCATAAGTTAAATCTACTAATAGATCAATTCGGGGAAGTGGACAAGGATCATTTTGCCATGCTTTGTTAAGGTTTGTGTAGTCTACACAAACCTTCTATTTGCCCTTCTCTTTCTTCTTTACTAGACGACTTTGGCAAGCCATGCTGAGTCTGCTACTTCTTTTATGAATCCGGCTTTTAATAGATTGTCAATTTTTGCTTCAATGATCGCTACTCGCTCGAGTGCGAAATGTCTTTTTTTTTTATCACCAGTTTAGCAGTGAGGTCGACGTGCAACTTATGGCAAGTTATCTTGTGTCGATGTCATGCACGTCGAAAGGTGACAGCGCGAAGATGTCGCGATTTTCCCTAAGAAAATCTGTAAGTTCTTTGTTTTCCTTCGGGCTCAGACGTGAGCCGATTCTAGCGGTCTTCTCCAACTGTTAAGGATAAAGAATGATGTGCTCGACGTCCTCTTTGAGTTTCCATCTCGTGTCATCTGCTGGCGCGTTAGTTTGGACACCATCTTCTTGATCCGCTTGCTGTAATTGCTATTTGGTAGCTTCGTCGTCCCCTTGGACCTCAGTAGCCTCTACGAGGGTAAAGGTTTTTCATTTTGATTCCTTCAGTACTTGCACAATGCATCGTCGAGATGCGGCCTGGTCAAAATTGATTTCTCCAACTCCTCCTTCTGGGATGCGGAATCAAATTTTTTTATACTTGACAGAAATGACGTCGTCCAGCTTTATCAGCCAATGTCGCTTTAGAATCCCATTGTATGGAGACGGTTCGCTTACTATCGTGAATGTTTTCTTTTAGACAACTAGCGGTGTTTCCACGTCAAGTGTGATGTGGCCAATAGCAATCGATGTGTGTCCATTGAATTAAGTGAATACCTCTGTTCGACACATGATTGTGCTTTCCAGGCCCATCTTTTGAATTACTGAGAGCTGAAGTAGGTTGACTGCATTTTTGTTATTAACCATCATTCTGTCGATTATAATGTAGGCTAGTTGGACAGATACCACCAATGCGTCGTCACGCGGGAAGTTAACACCCTTGGCATCTTGCTCGGTGAAGCCAACGATGGGTCCAAGTTGGGTGTTGGCTGCCTGGACTTGTGGAACTAGTATAGCCTACTGAATCTTCCTCTTCTTAGAATTGTTAGTGGCCCCCAAGTGCTCAGATTCGGTGAAAATGTCATTAATCTGAATTGTCATAGTTGGTGGCTCTTCGTCAGCATCTGCGTTCCTTCTAGGCTGCGCAGCTGGCTTGTCCAAGTATCTGTCGACCTTGCATTCCTTCACAAGCTTTTCTAGGTAATTCTTCTAAGTATAGCAGCCATCAGTTGTATGAACAAGACCTTGGTGAAATGCACAGTACTTAGTGTGGTCAAACTTCGAAGTATCTCCCTTTGATTGTTTTGGCAACTTGAACCATGGTTCGCTCTTGATGTCGCAAAGGATTTGGTGAATTGAGATCGAGAACTTAGAGTAGTTTTTGGGTGTCAGACCTCCTTTAGTCGAGGATCGATCCATACGTTTGACCCCCTGCCTACTTTTATTGTTACACTATTTTCCGTCCTCATTCTTTTGAGTTACTGTCAATTCTTTTTTAGATGCTCTGGTGCTTTGTCTGCTCACTGAGCCTCGTCCCAAAGTGCTTCGGTAGTGCTTCAAGTCTCTCCAGATCTCCATCTCCTTTGAAAGACATGAAATGTGGCATGCTAAACTTACGTGAATGCTCTGTGTCACATCCCAAAACGGCTCATCCGTAACACGATATTGTCCGCGTTGGGCCACGCCCTCACGGTTTTGTTTCTAGGAACTCATACGAGAACTTCCCAGTAGGTCACCCATCCTAGAAATGTTCTCGCCCAAACTCGCTTAACTTCGGAGTTCCCACAAAATTCGAAGCCAGTGAGTTCCCAAAACGTGTCTTGTTATAGAGAGGTGGGCATATACATATAAGGCATAGAAGACTAACCCTCACCCCACCAATGTGGGATACTATAATCCACCCCCTTATGGGGCCCGACGTCCTCGTCAGCACACTCGAACAGACGGTGAGTCTGGCTCTAATACCATTCTGTCACATCTCAAACTGGCTCCGTCGTAGCACGATATTGTGCGCTTTGGGCCCGGCCAGCACAGTTTTGTTTCTGAGGACTCAGCACGAGAATTTCCCAATAGGTGGAGTGATGTGCCTTATATGTACATGCCCACCTCCCTATAGCACGAGGCCTTTTAGGAGCTCACTGGCTTCGGATTCCATCATAACTCTGAAGTTAAGCGAGTTTACGCAAGAGTATTCCTATGATGGGTGACCCACTGGGAAGTTCTTGTGCCGAGTCCCCAAAAACAAAATCGTGCGAGCTTGGCCTAAAGCGGACAATATCGTACTATGGCGAAGCCGATCTGGGATGTGACATAATCGTATCAGAGCCATTTTGCCGTGTGGTGGGAGTGTGCCAACGAGGACTTTGGACCCCTAAGAAGGGTAGATTGTAACATCCCATATTAATCAACAGAGATGGGGTAATGCGCCTTATATGTACATGCCCAGCACAAGGCCTTTTGGGAGCTCACTGGCTTTGGAATCCATCGGAACTCCGAAGTTAAGCAAGTTTGCGCGAAAGTATACTAGGATGGGTGACCCACTGGAAGTTCTCGTGCTGAGTCCCCAGAAACAAAACAGTGCAAACCGAGCCCTAAGCAAACAATATCGTGCTAAGGCGGAGCCAGTTTAAAATGTGACACTCTGTCTGCTTAATCTCATCCGTGAAGGGTAACCTGCTCGTGTTGATCATAACTCATCATAGTGTTTCATCAGTGACCTCGTTGCATTGGAAATCACGCAATTGCTAAGTTAGGAGTCTCTCTACTTCTTCTTGAATTTGTCTTTGTTAAGGTAATAGAGCCCTCGACTGCCTCCGATCTTGACATGTTGGCCTAGGCTGCTCTTCTATGTGTTCGGTTTGTCTATGTCGCGACTGTAGTGCATGTGGTATGTTCCTAGGAATATCTCGCAAGTTGCCAGTTGAAATTAAGCCGAATTGAGTGACTGCTTCTCTCCGTCTGTCATGGTGCCTACTCCAATGTGAGGTGGAGGATGCTCCTTGCGGGCCTAGCTGTTAATGAAAACTTCGCCTGGAAGGTTACTCATGTTGATTATCGGAGTGTGGTCCCAACCGTGAGTGTATGCTCGTCCATAAGCTTAATCGAGAATGCACGCTCTTTCACGTGCTAAAACGAGAGTATACACTATCTCGGGGGCCTAGTCGGAAGTGTATACTGTCGAATAGCTCAGTTTGTGGCTTGTCGAGTGGCTACTTGCCGAAACGCTGCTGGAGAGGTTCTTCATCTGCCCTTGTCTTACACCGAGACACTTCGTTAGGGGCACGTTGCATCTCGGTGTGCTACAAAAACTGATTCACCACGGTCGTTTACTGTGCAAAGGCGCTCGTTAACTCTATGACTTGTTGAGACAAGTGTTGTTCACCATTTAGGTTGGAAGACTTGGATGGAATGCGTCTCCTTGAGTAGTGGAAGTGTGGTAGATTCTGAGCGCTAGATTTGAGTTGAGAAATATCAAATCTGTGGAGAAATGTGGTGAAAATGCCCCCAGTTCAACTGTCTGCCCAACAATTTAGAGGTTGAACCATTCTTTGACCAGTTTGGGCTGCTTAGGACACCACGGAAGTGGGTTGGGCCACGGGAGTAGACAGGATTGTAAGCGGCGCATGTTGGGCCACAGGAGTAGGCAGGATTGTAAACGGCGCAAGTGGGATGGCCTTGTGTCGGATCATGGCTCTAGTCGGCTCTCTTTGGGCCTGGGCTCATGTGGTTTGAAGTGGCGAGGGTCACTGGGCTACCTTCGACGCTCCACTTGTCATCGCGTTAAGCCTTGTGGATCGTTGTGGTCTTAATTCTTAAACATTGGATATTCAGTTCGTCGTGGTTTCCGAATCTCTTGCCATCGTACTTTTCTTTTACGTTTATTCAAAGAATTTTTGTATAAAAAATTTTTGAAATAAAAACATTCGAAAAATCTACAAATGACAAAAAATTAGAAACCTTGAGTACGAGAGTTTTCTACGAGCATGAGAATCAAGACTCTCAATGAAAGCACCAATTTGTGGATACAAATTTCCACCTTCTTCTTAGACGAAATGCACCTGCAAAACAATTAACACTTAAATCAAGGTCAAAAGCCTCACACGCCTACGGTGAATGGAAGGGCTTTGGCCGAACGATCTACAATCCCAAAGTTAGAATTTGAGAGAGAAAGTGTTTAGAGAATTTTAGAAGATAATTAAACTTAGGTTTTTGGAGAAATGAGGGGCTATATATAGGGGTGTGGCCGGCCCTATTTAGAGAAATGGGGATCAGGCACTTATGGTGGTTTCTTGGCTCTAATTGCAAGATATTATATCAAATAATATCTTGCAATCAATTAGGAAATTAATCTATAAATTAGGAAATTAATTAATTAATTTTGGTAATTAATCCCAATTTTGAAAAGGATACCATTTTGATCACCTTTGACCTTGATTAATCAATAATATGGGTGAAGATTTGATGAGGAGTGATGATAGGATTTAAAAGAATACCATTTTGATCACCTTTGACCTTGATTGAGCCGTTATTGTCCATTGTATGCGCGTGGGAGTCCCGGTGTGCCCTAAGGGTAATTTTGTCTTTTTCACCCAAAAGTCCACGTGTCGCCTCCATATTTTTCCTGATTATTTTTTGCTCCACACGAACAAACCCATCATGGAAACCAAATACCATACCAAAATTTTTAGTTTCGGTTACCAAATGGTTTGGAGTTATCGTGTTCAATTGTTTCGCGCTGGATTCAATTTTTTTATGTTTTTTTTTTCCAGCCCTACACAAAACATAGCCTTTGGGTTGTCTTTGGAGAACTTAAATGACAATTTTTCTATCTAATAATATTATATCACATGTGAAGTGAGATTAACACATAACATTGCCTTGTGCATTAGATGGAAAATACTGTTTATTTAAGCTGTTGGCCTGATTTATCACTTAATTTTTCAGTCTAATAGTATTTCTCTTCATTTGTAAATTAGGGTACGAAAAAACATGGACACGCCAATGTACAAGGTGTTGCCGTGAGTGGTTTTAGAAAAAGGGCATGTAAATATTAAAATCCTTTATTAGGAAGGATATGTGTGTGTCCTTTATTGTTTCCTTATAAAACAAGGATTGTATCTTGTATATATAGTCTATTTTGCAATACAATGAGAATTAAGCCGTAAAATTCAATTTGGCATCAAAGCCGAGCATAACCCTAAAAAAATTCGCACCGTGCCACTGCTACAGTAAAAGCAAGAAAATCCTGAGAAAACCCCTCGCACATCTATGATCCCTGCTGCATTTCTGTAGCAAGTCCAGACTGCCGTGTTGCTGTCGTAGGAGACAAGAACCACATCAAATTTCAGTGTTTGTCACTGCATCCCTGAAGCAAAATCATGTGCTTTCTGCTCCGTACCGTATGTGTGGTGTGTATTGTGATTAATGGCGAGTGACAAATGAGAGGTTGTGCTGAAATTAGAAGGTTGGGGATCTGGCTCTACCCACGGGTCAACTGTCAATCTTGTGGTTATTCAAAGTGATGCTTCAAAAGTACCAAATACCGTAAAACTCAATAGATCAAATTACCCTCTTTGGTCCAAAGTATTATAGAGATGCATATTGTTGGGAATGCAATTGTGAAATGATGGTTAATTAACTCTATGGATCCTACTATCTTGGGTTTTTTCATTCATCTTCGTCAGATTTATGAATTGAAAGTGAAATCATTATGACTTCGCCAAGAAGGGCGACCTATTGGTATATACTATGCTGATCTTAAAGTTGTCTGGCAAGAACTCGACCACGTGTATGTTTTTTTAGCGAGCCTCAATGATGTTTTTGACAAGGTCCGTAGTGATATTCTGATAACTCAGCCTTTACCATCTGTGGAGAAAGTGTTTTAAGTAGTTAGGCGAGAAGCTCAACACCATGATACTATAATGAGAGGTAATGCCGCTAAAAACCAAGGAGGAACCTTTCATGTGGCTATGGTGTCATGGCCTTCTTCTTCTAGCCGGCCCTATGATCCATCTTTATCAACCGATTCTCGCCCTTTCACAAAGAGAATAAGGATGATTTGAGGTGTACTTTTTGTGGGCAAACTCGTCACACGAAAGATACATGGTTTCATAAACATGGAGTACCTGAATGGTTTCTGGAATTAAAAAAGAAGTTCCGTGCTAAAGAGTGTGCTTCTAGCGAAACTAGTGGAAGACATCCACCTATGGCTGTCTCAATAACTAGAAACAAAGATGGCGTGCCTACTCAGGGGGATCTAAGTCAAGCCTTATTGACCTGACTCAATCCCAGTGTGTCTTCGTCCAATACAGGTACTGATAGGCGTGTTCTTTTAGCCTTTGGTACTGAACACCATACAGGTTGGATTCTGGACTTTGGAGCAACTGATCATATGACGTTTGATAAAAGGTTATTTAAGTATACGACAACAACACATCAAAAATGTGTTACCACGAAAAACAGCACCACAGCCATGATGACTAGGCTAACACAGTTTGCTTGTTTTGCCATTGTCTCACCATTTATTATTTATTCCCCAAGTTACTAAGCAATTGGATTGTGTTGTACTTATGTATCCATTTTTTTTGTTTGCTCCAGGATATTCAAACCAAGGAAATAATTGGGCGTGGCACTAAGAGAGATGGGTTGTACTATGTGGATGACGTCATTCCTGGCAGAGTTAATGCAGTTCGAGCATCCCGTACTAGTAATCTGCAAGAAGTTTGGTTGTTACATATTCGGTTAGGACATGTTTCTTTTGGTTATTTAACGCGTATGTTGCCTAGTATGTTTCATGAAATAAAGGAATCAGACTTACATTGTGAAGTATGTATTCTTGCTAAAAGTCATCATGCTTCGTTTCCTTCTAGTATGAATAAAAGATTCCTTCCGTTTGAGCTTGTGCATTCAGATGGTTGGGGACCTTCACCCATTAATACCGTTTCAGGAGTTAAGTGGTTTGTTATGTTTGTTGATGATTGCAATCGTATGACATGGGTATATTTGTTGAAACATAAGAGTGATGTAAGTGCAATTATTTGGTCTTTCTCTCAGATGGTGGCTGTTCAATATTCCTCCGTTATTAAAGTTCTTCGTACTGATAATGGGGGAGAATATGTTAACTCTGAGCTTTCCAATTTTTTCAGTGATCAAGGAATTTTCCATAAGACAACTTGCCCGTACACCCCACAACAAAATGGGGTTGCTGAGAGGAAAAACCGTCATATTTTGGAAACTGCTCGTGCACTGCTTATTAGTGGGTCTGTTCCCAAGGGTTTTTGGCCAGACGCCATCACCTATGCCGTGTATGTTATCCATCGCATGCCATCTCGGGTTGTAGAATTTCGTACTCCACTCTAAGTGTTGACGGAGCATATTCCGGTTGTTTCTACCAATACACTTACTCCTCGAGTGTTTGGATGCATGGCTTATATTCATATTCACAAGATTCATCGTAGTAAATTGGATCCTTGTGCTCTTCGGTGTGTCTTTGTGGGTTTTGCACCCCACCAGAAATGTTACAAGTGTTACCACCCTGCCACTCATCACATGTATACTCGTCACATATATATCACCAGGGATGTAACCTTTTCTAAGTCTAAATATTTTTATACTCCCATACCACCACCTTTCAATCACAGGGGGGAGAGTTCTAATTGTGATCTTGATGGTGTTCTCAAATGGTTAGATGTACAAGAGGAAAGACTTTCAGGGGGTGCACGGTGTGTCGAGTGATGCAGGTGATGATGCTCAGTTTCCTTCTACTGAGCCTGCTGTTATGAGTAGATAATAGGGTCTCACCAAACTTGCTCCGAGTATTTCACAGCTTCTCACCGAAAAAGAGACTACTAGTCCATGTATTGGTGCTGCTGAAGGGGAGTGCACTGGTGATCAGCCAACTATTGCCGAGGTTTCCCCCTCTCTAACTCAACAATGTCGTCGTCCAATACATCTTCTCTAGATATCCTTGAGGTAAGCACTAGTGATACTCATGTAACTAATGATATTATAAGTACATATAAATTGCCACCAAGGCAAAATCGTGGTGTACCTCTAATAAGTTTTCTTCATAAGGAAAAGTGAAGTATCCCATAGCTAATTATGTGTCATGTGAAAGTCTTTCATCCGAACGTCAAGCGTGGGTAAATAATGTGGATTCAATTCAGGTGCCAACTCGAGTAGAAGACGCTTTGAAGAGTCGAGAATGGACCGAAGCAATGGATGAAGATATGAGGGCATTGTAGAAAAATAATACTTGGGAAGTAGTTGAGCTGCCAAATGGAAATAAACCAGTTGGGTGCTTTACTGTGAAATACAAGGCTGATGGATCACTTGACAGGTTTTATAGCAAGGTTGGTGGCGAAAAGGTATACTCAAACGTATGGAGTTGATTACCAAGAAACTTTCTCTTCCGTGGCTAAGATGAATACGGTACGAGTCCTTATCTGACTAGCTACAAATTTGAACTGGCCATTAAAACAGTTTAATGTAAGAAATGCTTTTCTTCATGGACATCTGGAGGAAGAAGTGTATATGGACTTCTCTCCAGGGTATAGCAATGGAGTAAAAATGGGAGTGTGCTGATTGCGAAAGTTTTTTATGGGCTTAAGCAGTCACCAAATGCATGGTTTGGGAGGTTCACTCAGACTATGAGAAAGAATGGGTATTATCAGAGTCATTCTGATCATACTTTATTTGTGAAGCGGAGAAACGATAAAGTAACAGCCTTGATTATTTATGTAGATGATATGATAATAACAAGTGATGATTCAGATGAAATTGTCAAACTGGAGAATAACCTTTCTGCCGAGTTTGAGATGAAGAGTTTAAATGACTTGAAGTATTTCCTTGGCGTAGAAGTTGCTCATTTGTCCAGGGGTATTTTCTTGTCTCAATCGAAATATGTTCTTGATTTATTAAAGGAAACAAGGATGCTTAAGTGTAAACCTGTGGATACTCCCATTGTGGAGAAACATTCATTAGGAATTTATCCGGATCAAGAACTAGTGGATAAAGGCAGATATCAGAGACTGGTATCAAGACTAATTTACTTAGCTTATACCTGTTCGGATATAGCCTATGCAGTAAGTGTGGTGAGTCAATTTATGCACTAATCAAGTGTGGATCATATGACAGATGTTATACGGATTTTAGCTTATTTGAAGTCGGCTCCAGGAAAATGAATTTTGTATAAAAATTCTAGTCATCTGAGGATTGAAGGATTTACTGATGCTGATCGGACAGGTGATGTAACTGATAGACGCTCTACTTCTGGGTAATTTACGTTTGTTGGTGGAAATCTAATTACTTGGAGGAGCAAGAAGCAAAACGTGGTGTCAAGATCGTCAGCTAAGGCCGAATTCAGAGGTATGGCACATGGAATATGTGAAGTCCTTTGGTTATGTAAGTTACTTGATGGTCTAGGTTTCAAAGCAAAGGAGGCGACAAGTTTGTATTGTGATAATAAATCCGCACGGGAGATTGCAGAGAACCCAGTACAACATGACAAAACAAAGCGTGTAGAGGTTGATCGTCGTTTAATTAAGGAGAAGCTGGAGAAGAAAATTGTTTCAGTACCGTTTGTGAACTCGGAAGAGCAACTTGCGGATATCCTCACTTATGCCGTGTGTAGTAGATCTTTTGGTGACTCACTTGTCAAGTTGGCCATGTGTGATATCTATGCTCCAACTTTATAGGGAGTGTTGCCACGAGTGGCTTTAGAAAAAGGGCATGTAAATATATTGTAAATATTACAATCCTTTATTAGGAAGGATATGTGTGTCTTTTATTGTTTCTTTATAGAATAAGGATTGTATCTTGTATATATAGTCTATTTTGCAATACAATGAGAATTAAGCCGTAAAATTCAATTCAAGGTACATAGGAAAACTGGGTTGGCTTGTACTATGCCCTTTATGTTCTTCTTCTTCTTGGTGGGTCCCACCTACTGTGGAAAAAAATAAACTTAGGCTGCAAATCAAATGATCTAGATCATTGAAATTTGATTCAAATGCTACAAACAAAGGGGTCTCTAAAAGTTATAATAATTTTAGTTATTGGATCAAATTTCAATGGCCCGAATCATTTGATCTTTAGGCTCAATTCCTTTGGGTCTGGAAGGGATCCAGTTACCTTAGGCTGCATGTTTCTTCTAACTGCCAATGGGAATTTGACATTTGAGTGAGGGTGGGTCATGGTTTTGACGTGGTGGCTTTTAAGGGACAGAACTGTGAGGCTGAAGTGTAGGATGGGTGTAGAGGATCCCAACCAAACTTGGGATTGAAGCTAAAAAAAGAGCTTTTTAAATAAAAAGAAAATATTACTTGCTGATTAGCAAAAAGAAAAGGGTAGGCATTTTTTTGCTGATTTACAAAAGGAAAAAAGGTGGGCTTTTTTGGCTGATAAGCACAAAGGCAGGAATTGATAAAGTAACAAAGCAAGAAATTTTTACTGTAGTGATTCTTAAACTCTCGGTTTTCTACAGTCACTTTTTTTTTTTTTTTTTTATCCATTAATTTTGTTTTGAGTATGTAGTAGAAAAAAATTGAGTGAGAAAATCACTTTCTATTTTTTTTTGGGCTACTGCAAAAGTATCACCACACCTGTTACTATTACACACTACAAGATGAATAACTGCTAAGGTTAATATGTTTACTTGGAAAAAAAATGATGCACATATTATAATTTAAGGTTTTTTTTATAATAAAAGTGTACAATTAGTGGCCAAGTCATGTCAGTCCATCCTTTTGGAAGTCAAAAAGACTTATAAAGGCATTTCAACCTTTCTATGTCCACCCATCATATGTTCCACCAGCCCCAAGAATCGAGTTTTATAATTTAAGTTGGATGGAAATGAGATAAGGATGTTTGGGAATCATAAGGTGTAGGAGGATAGAGTTTTGCTTATTTGGGCAAAATGGTTAATGATTCAAACTCTACTTCCTTCTCCTTGCGTTGGCGCCTTGATATGGAGAGTTGTTCAGAACAAAAATATATACAAATAAGGAAGGTTGAAGCTAAATGATTGCTTATTCTATTTTTTTGGTCTAAGGTTTTAAATTATAGATTGTCACTTAGTACTACGGTCTAGTGATATTCCTATTCACTTGTAAGTGAGAGGTCTTAGGTTTGTTTCTCGCCAAAGGCAAATTTGAACCATATTATTGCTAGCTCATTGTAAGGCTTAGTCCAATCTCCCACCTTCTTAGTGTAGATGCTATCGTTTCTTCAAAAAAAAAAAAAAAAGGGTAGAACATTCGGATAAGGTATGGGCTAGGTGTCTAAAGAGGAGTTTTGGGTGTAAAGAGAACCCTTCAACTTCAATGCGACTCACTTCAAGCGCCCAATAGAACTTGGGATATACAATACTCTAAATCGTTGCAACACATCCATATCGATGACTATCGAAATCACATTATTTCCCCAAAATATCAAAATATTTTCAACCTTGCAAGAGACATCCCAAAATGGCCACATCTTCGTCACCATCAACCGTCGATTATGTTGATCCCTCGGTCGTCGCTTCGGTCGATCCCTCCTCTGCCATCGTCGCAAGCCTTCATCCGCCATCTGTTACAACCGGCTCCTAATTTTCTTGTAAATAATTTATTAATGTGAATTGACCAAAATAAATTTATAAAAACATTATAACCTATTACAGAAAAAATATTTTCAATTAAAGATTGGGAGAAGAGAGAATGTTGGGGAGGAGGTCAGAGAGTTGGGAGGAGAATAATTTTTCTTTTAGCTTTTTAATTTTATTTCATTTTTAACTATTTTAAATCAAATAGATAATTTTATAAATAAGTATAATAATCTATGAATTTTTTAACATAGATGGAATTCCTTAATTGGCTAACAGAGACAAATACAAATACCAAATTGGCCAAATTTAAAACACGAGGACCAATTGATCCAACGACTAAAACACAGTGACCACTGTGACATTTAAGCCAATTTTCTAATAAAGATTTAATGGAATATCCTTATTTGGCTAACAGAGATAAACATGAAGACTAAATTGCCCAAAATTGAAAACACGAAAACTAAATTTGCCAAATAACTATAACACAGGGACCATTTTAACATTTAAGCCAAAATGATTTTCCACACGTATCAACTTCTTATTTTCTACCCATATTGTGTTCATAAAGGTACCGTTTGGTATGCAGACGGGACGGGACATGATGGGACGGAACATAGAGGGAGCAAAGGTGCCATCTGACACGCCCCGACCCCGATATTCCTCGAATATCAGGATAGGCACGTGCTGGCCGACACCTGAAGGTGACGCAAGCCATTCGTTAAGTGCAAAAATTTATAATTTGAAATAAATAATGGTTAGGAATACAATTACAAAGGATTAATAATTTAGGAACGTGTCCAGAGCATACGACTAAACCAAATCACTAAAAGAATTGAGACAAGGTTAAATGGATCAAGGGAATGAGTGCTACACTGAAAAGATTCGAAGGTACCGCTGTGGAAGTGTCGTGATGCCGGGATCGTAATGCCTCGTTTCTAATACCTAAATGGGGGCGCAAAATAAGGGTGAGTGGACCAGAGTTATATACATATATAATACGAAAACGTTTCAGAACATAATAATCCCCCACCAGTTTGAAAACCAAAAATATGCTCATATACTACGTAATAGGTTTTCTAAACCACTAGCATGCCAATAAAATCATTAATCCAATAATTCCAATGTTTCGAATCAACTCATAATTCAAATTCAAGTCTCAATAAAGTCATAAGACAATTGTAGTATCAATCTCGTAAATCTCATCAAATAAAAACCCAGGAAGCATCACAAGTTGTGCTGCTAGTGAGTACACCGAATTAGTAATACTTCCGGCCCAATGCCTGCACCTGAATCTCTATGGCCATCACCATGAGATAACTCCATCCCGGCCCGATGCCAGACTCCGTGGTCCCTCAGCCTTCCGCTAGGGATTATTTCTCCAGGCCTTTGCCAACTACAAACCTCGCCCTCGGCGGCATGGTGTTCACTAATTTGCACAAAACATATTTCTAAAATACAACCTCGTAGCAAGAGTTCATCCATCCCCCGTACTACGAAGAGGTGTTCTAAAATCATTTAAAACACATTCTTAGCATCCTATCGTCATCGATCAGATAGTCTACCAGAATGTGGGTTATATCAGAAAACAGTTCAATAAAATCATTCTATATCTCAAGAACATTCAAATCACAGTTATCAAATATGCTTCCTGTTCACAATTCATAATTTCCAAGTAAAATCAAGGCATGCTATATATAAATGTAAATCTTCATGTCATATCATAAATCATGTATTTATTTTTAGAAGGTGGTCCACTCACAGATAATCCATAGCAGCAGCGCCATGCGGTAAGGAATCAAGAATTTCCCCTACTATCAACTTCACCTAAGCAGGAAAATGTAAAATTAATCAAACTACCCAAACGATAGAATTTCAAGAATGGAATGGGTTGGATTTGGATTAAGATTTAGGTGTGGGTGAAATAGGATTATGATCTATTGGTTTTGGGTCTTAAAGTTTTGGGTTTAGAAGGGTTAGGGTGAAAAGTGGATGGTTTGGGCTTAAGCCCAAACCCACACAACTCACACACACACACACGAGGCATTCACATATACCACATAACCCACACACACATGTACAACCACACACCCAAGTGCACCACACATTCATACACAACACAGTCACACAGTACAATTACACCTACACACACAGCACACACATACCACACAGCCCACACACACTCGGCCCATACACATACACTCAACCCATATACACATACACATACACATACACATACACAACACAGCCTCATGCACACTGCCCGCAAGCCTACAGCCACAAAGCCCTCCGTAAGGCCCAAGAACCTGCGGGCTTCTAAAACAAAAGAACAAAAAATTAAATGTTAATATGGTTTTGGGTTGGGTCTACGGGCCCAAAATTTAGGCTTAGGTTCTGTTAAGTTGTGGGCTGGGTCATTAGGGTTATTAGGTCTAAAATTAATAAACATAACAGGACCAAATGGGTTGGGTCGACAAATGGGTCAGGTCGACCCGAATGGATGTGAGGGTCACCAGACCCCTCGAGGAAGAACACCGAATTTGCGATCGGAGTTCGTCCCAACTTTTCGATCTACAGCTAAAACTGAGAAAATAGATAATTTGATCGTAGAAATAAAGCTGAAACGAAGGGAAGCAAAATCATACCACTGCGAGTATCACCCGTGGTCGAGAATGGCTAGGTTTGGTCACGGAGAAGCCGGGATTCCTCGCCGTCGCCTGGTTCTGTAAACATGCACCAGAGCATGCATGCATCAAAACCGAAATCTTTAGTATTATTTGTAAGTTAAAACTCTCAGAAAAAGGATCGAGGACCTACCCAAGTGAAATGTAGGAGACTTGCTGGGGTTCGAGATTCACCGTCGAAGGCTGTGGTAGAGGACATGGGTGCAGAGAGAGGATTAGGCCACGAATTTAGGCTTGGATCCGTCCAACAACACATTTATAATTCACCCACGAGCTTAATCCTAATGAGAATAGACATCGCTTGGCTTCGGACTCAACAACGTTCGCCAGAATTTGTTCCCAGGGACGACATGCATGCACAAAATCATTACAGGGTTTAAACCCTTGGATTATAGACATAAACACGCATCGTAAACCAGATTATAACCTCGAAAATTTCAAGAGATGGATTAAACCTTACCTGGGATGGAGTTCGAGATCGCTCAAGCTCTCAGTGTTGATGGTAGAGCACACAGGGGTGCTTCAATACAACATGCAGTGCCACATGTGAGTTCCCTGTGACCTAGAGGTTCAAGGTTCAGATTTTTGGGAGTTGGTTTGGTTGAATTTGAGAGGAATGATGTGATTTCTTTCTCGGAGATAGAGAGTGAGAGCGCAGGAAAATAAGAAAGAACAGTTTTCCCCCAAAAATTTTCAGGAAATGGGAAGGAAAGTCACGGGGGTAAGGAGATCGTAAGGTCTAAGACACGGGAGTCTCAGGTTTAACTTAAAACTAGCAAGTTTAATGCTCTAACCCTCATAAGATCAAAAAGAAGAGGAACTCTCACCTGAAATCGAAAGTTCAGAGGCTTGAAGCTCACGGCTTCAACTGGAATGGTCCTTCAAAACAGGTCCAATGGTGCATGCAAGATCACTAATGAACTCCTCGTGTTGTAGAAAGCTTAGGTGTGAGGTTTGAAGTAGTGATTCGTAGTGTAAAGAGAGGGTTGAATGAGATGAGCTCTCAGAACTCTGAGGGTGAATGTCGAATTAAAGAAGAAGAAGAGATGTTTTTTCAGAAATGAGAATGAGGGAAGAAGGACCCGTGAGGGTCTTAACCTTGGGCTAAGACTTGGGCCAAATTTTGGGGCCTAAGTTTCTAAACAAAAAGTATGGGCCTTAAGGTTTTAAAACAGATTTTTTAGATACAACTAAGGTATTAGGCTTGGCCCATTAAACCCTAGGGGTATTTTCGGGTAAGGGTCGTTAAACCATCGGATGGAAATGAGGAGGAAGAAGAAGGAGATGGAGATGTTATAATTGTGTGTTCCACGGATGTGGAATGAGTCGTTCCAGATGGGTGAGGTGGAACGAAAATTCAACCAAAATTCGTCCCGTGGAACAGCTCGTTCCACCCGTTTTAGGTGCACCAAACGTGGGACGGAACGCCTCGTCCCGTTCCGTTCCGTCCCGTCCCACGTACCAAACGGTAAGAGACATCAAACTGTAATTTCTACAATATGGAATTGTTTCTTACATGTAAGAACCCGCGTTATCTTTTCAAGGCTCCTAATGTAATCCCTTGGTTCCTTATGGTAAATTGGAAGAATTGTTTATGACGACTTTGTCAAATGTGGTTCATATTTACACATTTATCAAGACGAAAATTAGGTTGCAAATCTTTAGCTTCATTTGAACAGATAGGTATGCTTATCACTAGTGGTCTACGGTTCTAGATTTTGTTGTCTCTGCTCATGCTCGTAACATTTCATTTTGTCCTTGTTATCAATTTCGTTGATCATTTGGTCATTGTGAGTTCTCACTTTTATGGGAGGATAGGTGTCTCGCGCACAACCATTGCTGAAAAAATGATCTCACCTAACATTTCTCCATTGAACTTAAAAAATAAAAAAAATTACAAGACAATTTTATTTGTCTCGTGTTCAGTGCACTCAAAACATACAGGAGGTTATTCATTATAATCCAATCCTAAAGACCAACCAGGCAAAAATACATTATGGGTAAATTACAAAAAACTACCTCAACTATTAGTGTCACGACACTTTCATACCTCATTTAAGTTGACAATGTCATACCTCATCTTACGAATTTGTGTCAATGTTATACCTTCCGTTAATTGGCCGTGAAATTTTCAGTTAAATGCTGACGTGGCTTGATCCGGGACCCACTTTTTATTAAAATATTATTAAAAACTAAAAAAAATTATATAATATTTTTTAAATATTAAAATAGAGTAAATGACAAAAAACTACCTCAAGTATTGGTGTCACGACACTTTCATACCTCATCTTTTAAAGTTGACAATGTCATACCTCATCTTACGAATTTGTGTCAATGTTATACCTTCCGTTAATTGGCCGTGAATTTTTCAGTTAAATGCTGACGTGGCTTGATCCGGGACCCACTTTTTATTAATATTAAAATAATAAAGAAAAGTAAAAAAAAAAACAAAAAACAAACTGATTCATCCCGTTCCCCCCTCTTCTCTCTCTTCTCCCCCATTTCTTCTTCCCTTTCTAGAAACCCAGAAAACAGAAGAACAAAAAAAAAAAACAAATGCATTTTGTCTTCCCCCCTCCCCCCTCTTCTCCCCCATTTCATCTTCTCCCTATCTCACCCCCTCTTCTTCCCCCTTCTGCAACCGAGAAAAAAGAACACAAAAAAAAAAAACACCCAGATCCCCGATTCCAAGAGTGGAGAACTGGGCGCGGAGAAAGGGGGAATGGGTGTGGAGGGAAGAGTGTGGGTGCGGGGAGAAGAGGGGGTGGAGGAGGTGGGGAGGGGGGAAGACAAAATCCATTTGTTTTTTTTTCTTTTTTTTTTTTGTTCTTCTGTTTTCTGGGTTTCTAGAAAGGGGAAGAAGAAATGGGGGAGAAGAGAGAAGAAAGAAAGGGGGGGGGGGACGGGACTAATTAGTTTTTTTTTTTTTTTTTTTTTTTTGTTCTTCTGTTTTCTAGGTTTCCAGAAAAGGGAAGAAGAAATGGGGGAGAAGAGAGAGAAGAAAGAAAGGGGGGGAACGGGACAATCAGTTTTTTTTATTTTTTTTATTTTAATATTTAAAAAATATTATATGATTTTTTTAGTTTTTAATAATATTTTATTAATTTTTTAATAAAAAGTGGGTCTCGGATCAAGCCACGTCAACATTTAACTGAAAAATTCACGGCCAATTAACGGAAGGTATAACATTGGCACAAATTCGTAAGATGAGGTATGACATTGTCAACTTTAAAAGATGAGGTATGAAAGTGTCGTGACACCAATACTTGAGGTAGCTTTTTGTCATTTACTCTATTTTAATATTTAAAAAATATTATATGATTTTTTTTAGTTTTTAATAATTTTTTATTAATTTTTTAATAAAAAGTGGGTCCCGGATCAAGCCACGTCATCATTTAACTGAAAAATTCACGGCCAATTAACGGAAGGTATATCATTGGTACAAATTCGTAAGATGAGGTATGACATTGTCAACTTTAAAAGATGAGGTATGAAAGTGTCGTGACACCAATACTTGAAGTAGTTTTTTGTCATTTACTCATACATTATTTATGAACCATTGATGAAGTCGAGGGATGAATGGCCTCAATCTCATATGAGAATGAGTGGGTTTGGTTGCTCATGTCAGTTTCCAGTTTTCCATTGACTACGACCAATCACATTGAAAAATCCAAAATCCGATTTCATATATAGCTTTCTCCGCCACGCTCAACCCCCACTCTTTCTCCTGTGGTCAAATTTATTTGTTCCTTCTATTAACAATGAATCAATTTTTTTTTAAAGTACAATATTTATTGATTATATGTATCAATAATTCGTATGAAGATGATAAGATATTTAGTGGGCCTTGATAAAAATTATGTCGGAAATTTTAACCAAAATCAAATGTTAAACTTAAGAATTTTGAGCCTTTTTTGTTTATTTCTTTTTTGGTCCCTTTAAATTCACAAACTACACCTACAAACTTTGATTTGTACAGGGTTTAAACAGAAGAGCCTTGCTCACCTAAAGTTCTCATTTTTAAGGCTTAGGAGGAACCAAATGCATATTAACTACAAGATTATACTAGTTTATATCTAAAGACTTAAAATATTTGATAATTTAATAAAGCAAAACCAACTTAAAATATTAGTTTATTAAGTTGTAAAATATTTTAAGCATTTGGACATAAACTAATATAATCTTGTGGCCAATATGCATTTGATCCTCACAGGTTTTCAAAATGATGACTTTAGAAGAGCAAGACTTTTAAACAGAAAGTGGAGTATGAGGAGGAGGATAGGTGCAATGATATACATGTATATATATACACACACACACACATAGGCCCCTTAATAGAAGAGATCCTCATCCTTAAGGGCTTCCTCTATATATATCTTTCTTCCCTACTCCTAGATAAAAAGATGGAAAAATAATGTACATGGGAATGTAAGGCTATACTTCCTCTGAAAAATGTTTGAAAGCAACGCTGGCTACTAGAAAAATGTTTGTAAGGCTATACTTCCTCTGAAAAACAAATGGCTTGTAGCAAAACTTTGGCCTACATAAAAGCCCTTAGATTATAAGAAACTTACAAGAATCCAAAATGCAAAGCTATTCAATTTGAAGTTGTGCATCAATATATGTGGGTCTATCTTTATTAGAAAGATGGTATAAATATGAGATTTAAACTGGGACAAAAATATATAGCATTTTTGTTTAAAGAATGGTCTCAAGAGAAAGAATCAATGCGAATAAGTGAGTAGCAAATTACCAACTATTCTCTCTTTAGGACAGCTTTTGTTGGTTTGTTCCAAGTTAAGCAGAGATGTTCTAGTCTCTTGAATTCGATGCCAAATTTCATAAGTTCTCTAAACACTTGGATGGTGAAAACTTCGTGGGAATTTGTGCTTTTACATGCGTACGGTAGTACAACCTTTTAAGTTTTAATATTCCTGTAATTTTTATACTATATCTAATTACTAATCACAATGAACATTAAGGCTGACAACAACAACAAAAAAAAGAAGCACAATCCACTAGTAAGTTTTTGGTGCTCCTAAAGCGGTTTCAATTTGCTGCATATAATCTCTGTCAATAAAATACAGATGATTCAATTTCCCAAACCCATGCCGAATGGGGATGGAGTGGGAGGATGGGGGGCCGGATGGGGTTATTTGGGAGTGAGGACTGCAGGAGGGCATATCCAACCTGGCCTTGCCAGTTATTATCTCCAATAAACTGAACATTTGCGACTAATTAAGTACTTATGCATGAAGTACTTGAAATCATTTATGAATTTGCTAGAAGTGCTTTACTATTGAAAAATAATAATATAAGTTTGTTAAAACACTTGAAAATATTTCCTGAAGAAGCATGTGCTTCTACGATATTTGATCATGTTAAAAAGTTTTAACTCTTTCAAAAATAGTTTAACAAAACCGAGTCTTTGGAGATATCCTTGCTCACTTTATGAGAGATTTAGAAAGAGAGATATCCTCGATTACATGCAAGTTTCTCCCGTATGTCCTTTATAAGGGCCAAAGTGCATGCTCATCTCCATTAATTATACTACAAACTAAGAGCTTTAGGGATAACAATTAATCTATAATCTTTTCCCAATTCATGAGTTAAGAACTTGAGAGTGAGAGAGAGATACACATCTCAATTCATATCTCAATATGCATGCACGAAGTGATTTGGTCATCTTGTAAAAAAGAGAACTGAAGTTGACACGAGAGGAGGATAGCAGGCCAAGCCCTCCATTATCAAGATTCCTTCGGACGTTTCTCGAGAGACGTGTGCTTCCCTCATGCCTAGAGGCCCCCACCTACACCTTACTATCTACTGTAGGCCCCACCTCCCAGCAACTAGCACCCTTGCTCCTTCCCTCTCCGTGCATCTATAAATTCAGGACGATGGTGCAGATTGGAGATACAGCAAGCAAAATACCATTCGAGCTAAACCCTAAAACACACTTCAGTTCCAAGTTCTAAGTTCATCTGCAACATGTCGGGCAAGTGCGACAACTGCGACTGTGCTGACAGCACCCAGTGCACGTAATGCTTCTTTATCATTTTAGTTATGGATCTGTAAATCTTGCTCATAGCTACTACTGCTTGAACTCCGCTTGCTCTGTATATATGAGAATAACTTTCATGATATGATATGAGTATACTGTTATCATGATTAGCATGAGATATTACGATGACAGTGTATTTATGTTATGAAAGTCATTCTTCTGTATATAGACTATACAGATGGGAAGGTCGTTGATATCCTCGTAGGTATGACACCATGGATGTATCACTGAAGACTAAACCCTAGCTATAGTGCTAATCAAATCAAGATACGTGATAAGTGCTATAGAAATATGGCGATATATCCTCGGTGACACCTAAATCTTTCTCCAATAGAAAGGGTTTGATAATTGTTTTCGACTTAGGGTATTTACAAGCTTAATGCGAATTAAATAACTGAAGGAGGGCTTAACTGAAATGATTTAGCTCTAGTATGTGGTATTTCTCTTCTTGACGTTGAAGATCTCCTGTTTCATATTCATTTTTTTCGATCTAGTTGGTGCATACATGGCTTCAAAGCTTTAACATGCCAATTTTTTAAATCGCAGGAAGAAGGGAAACAGCTTGGTGATCGTTGAGCCTGAGAACCGGTACTTTTGTCATAAACTTCAATACATTCTAAGAATTAACTTTTCTTCTCTTTGTTTCCCAAGACTAATTGTGGAGAGTTTTGATTAATTTTGCAGCTCCATGGACACCGTCGTCATGGATGCTCCTGCCGCTGAGCACGACGGAAACTGCAAGTGTGGCACAGGCTGCGCATGTGTGAACTGCACCTGTGGTCACTAAACCCATACAACCAAATTAAAGATGTAAACGAATAAAGTGTTTGTGGGAAAACAACGTTGTGGCTTTGTCTTTGGTTTGTTTATAGTATTTGTGTCTGTTGAGTGACATGTAGTGTCTGTGAAAACATGTCACTCATATGTTTATGTTTATGTGATTGTGTCATGTAATCGCCAGGTTCGTGGCCTTGTGATGTTATGAAATGACATTATTAGAATACATGCTTTGGTTCTCTTAATTCCATTTTATTTTCTCCCTAACCATAATTTTGCTTCACATCATAGCTGCAATTAATCAAGGAATTGCCGATAGGAATGTGATAGATGTATTCTTGCGTACAATATTATGGATAATGATGGACTTATAGCTCAAGTAGTTTAATTTACCCTTTCATCTGAGGTTTGATGTTCGATTATCCCTCCGTTAACACCGTTATATAAAAATGAAATAAAATATGACGGATATGTCCAATATATATGTTCTTATTTGAAACCCTTTTGGATCTTGGGATTGGTATTAAATGGGAGATGATTAGAAAGCTCAATCATCTTTATTTTGCATTTGAAGATGTTTTGATTCCTTTTGCTCTTTCTTTGAGCCACTAAAACGAATGGCACAAAACGCAGAAAGGGATTTACTTGAAACGCATAGCCACATGACATCGCATGATTCATTTGAGACAACACCAACTAGGCGTGTGTGTTCATTTAAGTCCTCCTGAATATGAGGTTAGCAGGGCATTAGTTCATCGAGGAATTTACGAATATTTGAATGATAAGCTAACTCGAGCGCGCCTTACAATTAGCCAAGACAATAGCACATATTAAGCTCACATATTGTAACTTTATAACGTTTGAAGGGTGTAAGTCTCAATGAAATTTTAAGTAAATACAAGTCAAATATGGTTGCATCTAACAGTAGACAGAACTACAGAAGCTCTTCTTCCTTGTATTATTCACCAACGTTCAAATATTACTATGTTGTACGTCTAAACCTAAAGTAAATGGTTTCCTTTCAAAACTGTTGAACGTAGCCTTCAATTTATTATCTTAACCATCCGGAAATTTCAAACATTGAAGCCCTCTGCACGAAGGCACTTGAGATGAGCATCGATCCATTTTGTGCAAGCATCTTGACCATGTTCTACAATGCATTCATCTCGCAGCTTCTTAGTATCTGGGCAAGCACAGCAGATCTTCTTCTTCGGCTTTGTGTCCAGGGCAGGAGTAGTGACTGCTGATCCTTGATTAGGCTGTGACCTTTGCAAAACCAAGGCAGAGGAAGTATTTTCTGGCAGTCCACCCATTTCTCAAAGTTCTTCAAGACCTAACAGAAATATGCTGTTACAAAAACAAGAAAGAAAACAAAGAACATCAGCTTCGACTCAGAGCAGCCTCGATGATAAACATGTATTCATAAAGGATGGTATACAGCATATCATACCTAAACAGATTGAATGGGGCAGAGAGATATGGCGTCGTAATTTATAGAAAAACACCCCCTAAAATACGTTAATCACGGATTAGCCTAATCACTAGACAACTAGCTCGTGTAAAAGAGAAGAAATCACCCGTAAAGCAAAAACCCTAAACCCCAATTCTCCAAACGGGCACAAATCCACAGGAGGACCCCAAAACAAAAAACCCAGATGAAGAAATAAACATTTTCACAATAGTTCCGGATTTCAATCAAGATTCAAGACACATCCTTTATCTAACACCCAGTCGGGCATTTCTTCAAACATATGGTGGGCACTTTGTTACGACAAGCAAACTCCCGCATAAATACTACATATTCACCAAAAGCGGCAGAAACTATAAATATTAAATACAAATGCAAAAGCAGAAAACCCAGATGAAAAGTAAAGCAACCCATCTAATCAAACAACAACACAGCCATAACCACAGAGATTTTGGAACTTTACATCCATAATTTATTGGATGGACAAGTAAATATGTCTCAGAAGGGTAACGAAATTGGTAACAGAAATGTATGAGAGAAGGAAGGAATTACTCACCGCTGAAAAGGAAGGAGGAGGAGAAGTTGAAAGGAAGAAGCTTTGCGTTTTCTGGAAGGCAGAAAGTGGGAGCAGAGAAAGGTGTTTGTTCTCTGAAGACGAAAGTGGCCGCTCGAAATTTCAAGGCTAAAACTGGGACGCGTATGAGTCGAAGGGTCAACCCTTGTGTTGGGTTTTGTGGGCCTACAAAATATATGCTGAAAACTTTCATTTCTTTTTCTTATCAGACAAATTAACCTAACGTCAATATAAAATTGTAGCACAAACTGCCAAAACCATGTTAACTGTATGTTGTACTCTCTTTACAAATTCTAAAAAATATAGACGCGAATTACATTAATTGGTCACACGTTGTAAAACCAGGTGAAAGACATAAGTAAATGCATTTCCCATCATTTTATTCGATCTATAATGTGAGGAAATTTACTAGAGGGGCACAAATGAATGTGCAAAATTGCAAATGAACAAGGGAGTTTGTAAAACATATGTTCAAGATCAACAAGATCCAAACAACCTATAAATTAACCAGAAGTGTGAGATCTAATCTGTTTTTCTCTATCTGCAATTCTTGTAGTTACCAGAGTTCAACATCATTGTTTTGTTAGACAGAGTGGTTCCAATTTCCAACATCATACGACCAAGAAGCCGAGGAACCAAAACCACAATTCCATTTCCGACAAACGAATAATGTGCAATCCCAAAATATAAGATACTTCAAAGCACCACAGAATTTCAAGCAAGCGACTGCAGTTCTTTGCTAATCATACTTCTCCGTCCATGAGTACACAAGAAGTAAAGCCCACGAAAGCGCCAATGTGATGTCGCCGGCGACCTGTTTTGGCCAGTCTCCGGCTAGGTCTTGAAGGTCCCCTTCAAAGTAAACTCTCCAAATGGCCATCGAAATGTGAAGCAACACACAACCCTTGGCAAAGAAGCTCTGGAACTTGTTGTCTTTGACAAAAGCAACCATGAAAAGAATGAATCCAATAGCAAATAGAAGCAGACCAGAGAAGGAATCCGCGGTTCGGATCAAAAGCCGGTCGTGAGGCGTTGATCCTTGGAGCTTGCTTGCTGTATCATGGCCATGGATGAACACAGAGAATTCATAAGAGCAAAACATCATCAAAGCTCCACAAATCAAAGCAACAACAGAGTGGAGCATACATGTTAGGAAAAACCCAGATAACCCCATAGCTCAAAACCCCAAGTAAAACCCTAGTCTTTCTTCTCCACACAGATAAACTTCGAGACGTGAGCGTAGTCACATTAGCAAGATAAGATGTGCTCTCTTACGTACCGATTTTCCCCTTGTTTGCAGTTTAGAATATCGCTTGGATCATAAAACAAAACGAAATTCCATTATATTCAACCACAATTTGCTCAATAAAATACTCTGAAAAGATGACAAATATCAAAGACCCTAAATTCTCACTTTACAAATCCCAGAAACCAGAGCAAGTAAACTAATCAGAAGCCAACCTCACTTAGCTTCCACTCAAGAAACCCAGATGCCAGATAGAACAACAGACCAAGATTTCAAGATTTGAAGGTTTGAAACAAAGAATCAAACCTCAAACAAGGAAAACCCCACCAAAACCCTAACTTATTTATCAATGTTTTCCACACGAATCAAATCCTTGGGGCTCTGATAGGAAATGAAATTGGAAAAAAAAAGGGGGGGGCGGGGGTTTACAGTTCTGACAAGGGGGAGAGAGGAAAGAGGAATGAATCTCGATTGAGATATTTCAGCAGCCACAACGTGCTGAATAGCTGATTGTCATTGGAGGGATTTTTCTATTTTTAATTGTTTTGATTAGCTGTAGATATTTAAAGATGCTATAAATGGAAAAGACTATACATTTAAAATTGCTTTTGATTCCTTGTTCTGCAAAGCAATTGAAGCATATGCTAAATTTAAAATCGTCTGAAGAACAGAATAGTTACTTACTCAGTAAATTGAATATTACATGACCATATGCTACTTTGTGAATCTTTCCAACTTTTCCACTTGGAATTAGGAAACCCACTTCACACTGTGAGCAGGTGCTGACAGGATCTTCTGCAGCCGCATATAAAAACCAAAAAACAAGTGCAAATCTTCTGCACCCAAAGGCAAAGGCTTTTAGATGGATGGTTGTAAATCCATGTACAAGTAAGCTGTCATGCTTTGTTCTCTCCTATACCAACCCAATGACAGCAACTTTACTATATCTTAATGCATTGAGATTTACATAACATAGAAGAAATCACCATCAAATGAGACCACCACCTCACTTGCAGGCTACAGCTGTGGAAGTGGAACTGGAAGTGGAAGTGGAAGTGGCCCTTTTTTTTTTATTCATAAGGCTTATCTTTGGACATTGGCTTATAATTAGGGATTGAATGCATCGAGTTAATTTATTTTTATCCATGTCGTGTTCGTGTCAATCCACAAGTTGATTAGTAAATAAAATATATAAAAATAATAATTTAATAATACAACATCCCATACTAGTCTTAAAAAAATTGAGAAATTTTTTTGTTTAATCCTATTCACGTGCATATAAAACCTCCATTTTCTCTGCACAATTTGCTTTCCTTGAATGTTTTAGCTTTCCCAGCCCTTCACATTGAGAGCTCAAACGATGAACGATTGATCGTTTTGTGTCAATACGATAAAACGAACACAGTCAACGTTGGAACATGGCAAAAGATTATACACAGCTACTGGAAGAAAAAGGAACAAAAACTTGAATAGATATCAACAATTCCAACACAAAAATTTGAGATTCTTTTATCTGTCCCTTCCTATCCTGCACATATCTAACCAAAATCTTCCTACCCCGTGACGTATAATTTGTGACAAGGGGGGAGGAAGATTACATTTTTCCTATGGTCAAAGATTTCTCAAGGGGAAAACAAGAAAAATAAAAATTAGAACGTCTTGCTGTCTCTATTACCACCAGCAACCTTACGATGCCGCTTCTTATCTCCTCGTCCACGCTTTTGAGAAATCTTCTTCCCGATTGGAGTCTTTACAGATGTGGTACCATGAGACAAAGATGGCGGACGACGAACAATAACCCTAGGAGGTGGGGGAGGAGGCATGTGCTCCAGTAACTCTCTGTGGTATGCCTGTACATTGCAATCACTATGAACATATAGTAACATGTAAAGCTTATGCATTCAAAGCAAGTGAACGAAAAAGGAGGACCTTAAAACATAGTTCGGCACATTGACATCCTAGTAACCAGTTACCACTAGTTAATCTATATTGACTAGTACCTTTATTCCGAGGATAAGCTTTTACCTTCATATGCTATGAAGATGAAAAGAACAGTTCAAACAGCATACAATTTCTATTTGGAAAATGAGCCATTTTCCAAGTAATTCCCGGACTCTAAACAGAGCACTGTTAGCACAACAACGCATCTAAATCTCCAAGATTGCAAAACACAGATGCAAGCGTCTGTGGCACTAAATAAAAAGACCCAGTTGCTCAACAGAACCCTGCGACTCTACAACATCCTGACAAACCTAAAATATTCCAAATAAACAAAACATGTTGAATGAAATACAATAATTTTTCAAACCACAGATATTACCTGAATTACAAAATTCCGCCTTTCACAATCCAAAAACATATTAATGCTCCAATCAACGTTTCCCATGATTCTATCCCTCACTGTGGAGAAGCTTAACTGATCCCTGGAGGTAAAACGATCAACTTCGTTGAACCAATTGCAGGTAAATAAATTTGTGATGGGAATGTGTTCCTTTATGATAACACAACCTTCAGGAACATCTGCAGAAAGTCACAGGACAAAGCACCCATTCCAGATCAAATAAAGAGAAAGATAATGCTACTACATGCAAACCAAAGCAGAAAAACATACACTGCCATATGTATGCATAAGCTTACATATGACCGCACATGAATAAATGACATACCACTCGTTATTGGAAACTTAGCCTCTGAATAAGATTGCAAACCCTCCTTAATATAGAAGTCAACCTGCTCATTAATGGTGGAATTATCATACTTTCCAGCAGCTTTGTTAGCTTCAGCTTCTTCAAACACATCATACCGTTTATAGTGCCTTGAAATTGCAAAGTTTGCATTCTGACGCCACAAGAACCTGAAAATTATTTAAGTATTCAAAAATCAAGGTTTGTTTATGTAAAACTCAAAAACGAATATGAATTTGCACAGCAGCATAAGAACTGGTTGCAATATCACATTGTTACATAAAGTGCATGCTGAATTAAAGAATCACTGTTAAAATTATTGATAATTAAGCAAACACCCAGTTGTTGTATGAGGCAGGGTAGTAATTTCATATTCTCAACTATATTACTACGGGCGTGCACATGGCATTAGTCAGAAAAGAAGTGTACCTCTCAAGGACTTGAAAAGGATCCACCACAAGCCGAAGCTTTCCATCAATCCATATAGAATATCTGACATTGGGGAAAATCCTATGCAATAGAAGCTTCGGAATCTGCCACAGAAACATTAAGTGTCAATAACATCTAAAAACTTCCCCCAATCCCTTTTAATCCAGATGGAGTAAATTCTGGATAGCACACCACTATTTATTAAATTAAAAGCACCACCTGATATAATAGATTGACATTAACTTTTCCTAAAATCCATACACTGCATAAAGGGAACACCAAAACCAAGGTTAGGAGTGCCAATTTGACAACAGACCAAACTCCAGTTGCAAAGCCCAACATCTACAGGTTAAAGGCTCAACTACAACTTGGCAAGCAGCACTTGGAACATAACCAAGACCAGAAGTTGAACGTGAGCTGGATGCTGCAGCCAGATCGATCAAAAATATTTTTCTTTTAAAACGGCCAGACCGGTTTGGTTTAGTAATTATGCTCAAATTATACCAATCTCTGTATGTATATCAGCATCCTCATAGATGCTTGCCTATGCGTGTTTCTTTGCAATGCTTCTATCAATTCCCATGAATCATATAAACTAATCTTAAAAGTACCAATCTCCTATCTATAAATGCAGTATGGAAGAAACAAAGCATTTAAGAGCACCAGTAAATCCTTGAAACCAAAAATAAAATTTAAATAACAACTGATCTAAGCTACATTGTGGGATGCGGCCAAAAGGATGAACCAAATCAATCAAAACAAACTGACCTTTCCATTACGCCTTGCATCACTGTAAGGAACGTTGCGGACAACGATAATTCTCCACAACCCTATCCTCTTACTGTCTCCCAGGACACTATAATTCTTCATATAAGCTTCTGTCTCTTCGTCAA
The DNA here is from genome assembly GCA_963580275.1 of Crataegus laevigata. Classification (NCBI taxonomy): domain Eukaryota; kingdom Viridiplantae; phylum Streptophyta; class Magnoliopsida; order Rosales; family Rosaceae; genus Crataegus; species Crataegus laevigata. The sequence goes on along the minus strand of OY756946.1, from coordinate 7,006,699 downwards.
TAAATAAGTAGAATGGAACATTTTTCCTTGAAAACTCACTGATGTTCTTTGGCTGTTGTATTATGTCATAATTTCCTGACAAAGATGCAGATGCAACCATGAGAAAAAGTAAACATATGCATACAGTTAAGCAAACATCCCACGATTTCTTAAGCTCAGATTTACCAAAGACAGCTGATGCAACAATGACATCGTGGTACATCTCCAACTCCATAAGGTCAGCTTCATCAACATCAAATCCAGACCGGTGACCAGGTTTGCTTGCATTCACAAATCTGAAAAGCACCAAGAGAACAAAAGAAAGGGTCAATGCAATCAGCGATAGAAGAACAAACTGAAAAGGATCACAAAATCGTTAATTAATAAAAAGCAACCAGGCAAAACAAATGATGAGAGTAAACATACCCACAGTGGACCATCATGGATTCTTTTATATCATAAGAGTCATTTCTCTGCTTTAGAGTTGGAAATCCACCAAATTCAGAACCTCTATGTGGTTCAACTCTAGTAGGATTTTCATCATAAACATATGTCAAATTATGTAGGACAGGTGATTCTGAGGGGTAGCTTGGCATACTAGCTATAGCCTGCTCCACAGGTAGATAGCATACTGGGCATGCTGAAAGAAATTGAACAATAAATTCAAAGGTTCAGCGACAGGATATGTATCACCTCAGAACATTTGTGATAACTTCTCTCAAGTTCATGTAAAGATGTTAAACCATATTGAATATCAAGGTATATTACTGAAAGAATAGGCGACCAAAAAAATCACTGAAAGAATGTGTAACCAAAAAAAAAAAGAACACTGAAAGAATAAAGAAAAATACAAAAACTTACGGCGTGGTCCATAGCGTTTTCGATTAGTTGGAGGAGGAGGGGGAAATGCAAAATTTTCACAGTGGTGAGGCAAAAGAGGGGCATTTCCACGAACAACAGCAAATGGTTGAGTAAGGGAATGGGGAGAAGGAAGTTTAATGTCATGTCTGTCTTCCACGTCTTCAAAAGTTATGGAACTACTTGACATCTCCTCGCGATAAGGTATCACATTTTCACTATGTTGAGTCATAATGACATTAGTGCTTTCTGGTCCATCATCATAAAAAAAAAATGCATTATCTTACTTAAAAGAATTGTAGAACAATAAATGAATTTGTACAGAAAATGGGAAAACATTCTCCAAAATCAGAATTCGTTCAACAAGCAAGGCTCAAACATACTAGCTCCAATTATGTAGAAATAGATACAGCTAGGTAAACTCAATTGAGTGATATTTCTTACAATATATCAAGGTGTAAACAATAATCACGTTTGTTCCATACTTTCAATCACGCCCCATATCAAGACAGCTTCAGATTATGCAAAACAATACTAAGCTCAGACAATCGGTTACTTGTAAAGTTTCAACTGCTATAAACTCAATCAATATGAGGACTCTGCATGTACTCTTACGAATTCCTGTTTCAAAAATGAATACATTACTGTGGATTTAAAAGCAGTAGGGATAACGAAAACAAACCTCTATTTACAGTGAAGGAATTGAATACGAAAACCAAAAGAGCAAGGGCAACCAAAAGAAGCATTGTGACTCGCTTTCGACCCAAGAATCTACAGACAAAGGGCAAAACTCTTTCCTTCTCCCTTGAACCGTAAAGAAGCAACTTTGAAGACTTGCGGGTAAGAATAGGTGTTGGCTGATTATGTGAAAGACCATTCTGTATCGGTTGCTGTTGTAGTAGTGATCCATAACTCCCTGTACGTAGACCGAATGACCCTCCAGTCATTGTACCTTCAAATCCACAAATTCCGTAAGTTTTATTTCCTTGTTCTTCGACTAGAGCCTCTCATTCAGGAAACCCAGATTCTTTTTCCAAAGTCCGAAACTTGAGAAACGCTATGCGGAAACAGACTCAACTTCTTACACTTCCAAATTCACATCAACAAACCCACAATTCTTTTGTAAAGATATCATCGAAAAAACCGCCTGCACCTCGAAATCATACTCCAAATCACCAGAAAATCCTCAATGATTTACACTTCGAAGCTGCAAATCCAAATATGCATTGAAATATCTCCAACTGAATCTCCAAAACACAAAGAACCAAAATGATCCCGAAAATCAAAGAACGCACTTAAAGAACTCCAAATATATTTGCCTAGGATCTGAAACACCAATGCGCTCGAATACTCTGAACCAAAAGCACACAAACCACATTCTATGCAAAACCCACTTCCTAAAAGCACTTTTCCTTCCAATCAACCGAACATCCAGTCCAATCCCAATCCAACCAGAAACCCCCAAATCAAATTAGCATGCAAAACGCAAATCCAACCCAAAACCAAAAACTAACCCAGATCAATGCCAGCACAAAATTGAATTCCGAGTAGAGTTTTAATTACAAAAGGCTTCCAATTACGTACCTCTATCGGAAAAAGCGCTCCAAATTCGAACTCAATTAAAAAGGTTTGTAGGGGTTATCCATATCAGATGTCTCTGTCTCTAGGGTTTCGGTGGCGAATATTTTGGGGATTACCATCCGCGCTGTACCGCTGTTGTCTCATTAATATTTTCTTTTATTACTCTTATTATTTATTAGAAACATTTATTTTTGTGTGTAATTATGGAATTTGGACCCAAATTATAACCCATTAATATTAAATCCTCTTATTTTCTAACATGGAAGTTATTAAGATTCCAATTTCCAACCATCACTTCATTGCTTTTTGGAAACATTATAATGTTCTTGAACAACCATTATGGTCAATTGGTAAAGCACTAATCAAATTTCCAACTTTTAAAATGTTTCCCGACAAATAAAAAGGTTAAAAATGAGCTGAAATATCTTTAGCTTTTCGTCTTTGAAATTAGTCATATATTTGGAGTCGTGGAGACTTCAGATTTTGGCAAAAAAAAAAATAATTTAAATGAACTCGGGTCGCATGAGGTTTATAGGTCAAAAATTTTAGAGTTTTTATCTTTGTATTCGAGGTTCTAGATTAATTTTCTTTTCTCGCACTTTTCTTTTGTTAGTTAAATGGATTGTAAAAATAATATTTTTTTTATGAGTTTGAGCTGGGAAGCTTTGTTAACCATGAGAGGTGAAATACTACTAAGATGAACGTAAATATAATTGATTTTTAAATAACGAGTCATACGAGAATTAATTGAGTTAGCACCAAGCTATGAGCTATCTTGAAAACACTTGTATTACGATTGAACTGGAAGTCACTTGTATTACGACTCCTTAAATTAGAGGGTATGATTGGAGTAGAAATTGTTTAGAGCTCCTAAAATAGCTTCTTAATCGTTTTGGCTAAAATTTAACTAAAAAATAAAGAGCATAATTAGTGATGCTCCTTTTGGAAAAAAAATAAAAATAAAGTAACGAAAACAATTACAAGTTAAGCTAGTTGCTCAATGTAGTGTGCACTTCCACTTATACTCGAGTTTGAACGCTCCAATACCGTGAAGAGAAAAAGTTACAGAAAAATTAGAAGTCTCTTGACTAATAAAAATTGATTCTTTTAAGTCATTTAAAGCTCGCTTTCAGTCGTCCAAAAAAAAATTGGTGCCATTGCCATCAACTTGATGATGAAAATGACTTTATAGGTTCCTCATTAGAAACTTATCCACCCTTGTAGACTTCTTGTTGTTGGTATTTGTCACTACCATCAACTTGAAGAAAATCCCCGATAGTGATCTAACCAAATCATACAACATTTGAACACTTTAAAATTTGACAAATTTATTTTATTTATTCATTTTTCGCATGATCCAATTAAAGTTTTGTCATACCTTAAAGCTTCTTAAAATTCATAGGTCATAACATATATGTTCTAACCAATGAAACTCCGTTTATTGTATCGTTTGGGAGTTGAGACTTACTACAATTTCTTATTAATTTTTTATTTTCTCGTCGAAAAAGTTAATAAAAGAAATTATTTATTTGACACAATAAATGGTATGGCTGCTTTTTTTAACTTGAGTGTCAAAATTTACATGGGAAAATTATAAATAATCATACAAATTATTTATTATAAAACGATCATCAATACAAGTTAGGGATTTGACTACAATACTTACATTAATTAATACAATCACCATCTGACGGTCAAATGGTGATTGTACTAAATACATGTATTTACATCACATAAATCATATATATGACCGTCAAATGGTAATTGTATTTAATACATATAAGTATTGTGAGGAGGGGCCTCACACAAATATAGAAGAAGAAAAAATGAAGAGTGATTATAAAATTAGAAATGCAAAGCATCATAATATATATATCCAAATAATTACATAGTCAAAATTAACATATCCATGAATAATATTTCATATTTTGAGACCCTTGCGCATGATGTCATATATACTATTGAAAGAATTATTAAACTCAATAGAGAGAATTACTAAAAATTTGCAAACCCTAAAACTCAAAGTAAGAGGTAGGATAGAATAGAAACAAATGTTTTATAGAGGATAATAGATTTGACAAACCTTATTGTTCTTTATTCAATAAATTTGGGATTTTGAATGGTTAAATATATGAAATTCAAGAAGAACATGGAAATAGCTATGGCAGTGCATAAGTGAAACACAATTTTTGTTAATTAAAAGTGAATGATGAGTTTAATTTGAATGTTATTGATTGTGATAAATGACGATTCAAAATATTATACTTAATTTTGGAATGGAATTTGTTGGATTAAAAATAGATAATGATTGGTTCCGCCAGTGAGTATTATAGTCAAACAAATTGGATGAACTTAAACTCGAGTTAAGGAAAGTGTTCGACACTTTGACTTCGAAAAGAATTACGCATCGCACTAGTGTTAATAATTATTGACACTCATCTCCCATAATACGAAGCATGGCAATTTCACAAGGCTCCTTTGAACCGGAATATGCAGAAACTCACTCACATAACAAATGAATTTTACAATAGACTACTCTTATTTATAGAAGCAGAAGAGGCTTATCATGTCCGCCGGTTCAAGGTATAATCCAAGTCTGGTTCGAGCCTTTCAAGTATGAAGTTGGAAGCCAAATAACAATTGAAAGTTGCAGTGCTTTGAACAGTTGAATATAACTTTCAAGAGGCAAACCATATTTTACGTTAAAAGCTTACATATATGCATGACTAAACCGTCGGTGTTCACTGCAATTTGTCACGGATCTATGGAAGAGTGAGTAGAGTTTTGGCTCGGCTGTTCGCACCACCACTTTGGCCTTGTTGGTCTTTCTTGGCGTTTGCCCTTGTTGGCGATGTTGCTTGTGGTATCTTTCTTCTCGCTTGCTTCCTTGGTTTTGTGGCGGCGGTCGTTGTGGTAGGGGGCCCGATCAATTGCAGTTGTGGCACCAACAGAGCTGCAAGGATTTTTGCTTTCTGTGTGTTTGTTGTGGGCTCAACTATTTTTTTTGTTTAAGAAATAACTGGTGATAAGTCACGGATATTAACTATTTTCGAGTTTAGAGAGGCTGTGGGGAATTTCACCATGTCCATGACCACAATTAAGCGGATTTACTAGCTCGGAGCATCGAAGTCAGAACCTCCCACCTTTTTTTATTTTCTTGGAGAGCCACAGTCCTTGTCCTAATCACTATGCCACTTGTTGTAGTTTGGGCTCAAACCATTGGGTTGGTTTTTTTTTTTTTTTTTTTTTTTTTTGCTTTCTGAGTCTATCTTTTAGTCTTAGGCTTTATTTGTAATTAGGCTTGTGTTTATGTATATTTGGTTTGTTAGTAAAGAATTTTACCTTTGTCAGAAGAAAAAAAAAAGCCACAAATTATCAAATTAATTAACCACAAAATTTTGTATATGAACAAAGCAAAAAATTGAGGCTCAGCCCACTCTCATTCGAATTGCTAACTCACTGTGAGGCTTAGCCCACATCCTCACTTTAGTATAAATAATATTTGTTAATTTATTTTTTTAAAGCAAAGAATTGGTGAGTAGCTTGGCCTTTTGCCTAAATACAAATAGAGTCGACTGCATGGAGACAAATCAAAATACAGAGGCCAAAAGCATGGGGCCCAAGCTAGAAGTCTAAAACTTAAGGGGGATCGGGGTATGATTGAGATTCTCTCTAAATCTCACACTTTGCCAAGTAGTTTAAAACGTTCAAAAGAGATAGAAATTTAGGCATTCAAAAGAAAAATTGTAAATATAATTGGTAGTAAAATAGACTAATTGAGACTACAAAATTTAAACCGAATAACTTGATTCGCAGACTCCAGAGTATAGGATGCTCAATCCGTTTGATTGACTCTCGCAGACTAGTTTATTTGTCCGACTGGGAGAAGAAACAGCCATAAATTTCATCGAAGCATGATGACGTGGCAAACTGTTGGTAAATTAAAGAAGGAGGTAGATTGTCTGCCCTCTTAGTTGTGGTGCCCTTCCATACTCTTCTATTTGTGTGGTAATGATTAAGTCACGTCAATATTTTATATTTTTATTACTTTTTGTCTTATTATCCTTATTAAAAAAATTAATATAAAATATTAACGTGACTTAATCGTGACCGCACAAAATAGAAGAATATAAAATGGCACCACAACTAGGAGGGCTCTGCCTCCGTTAAATAAGACAGGAGACAGCTCTTGTTGGGTCATTCATGGGTTTTGTAATCTAATGCACCATTGGTGGACCCACCCATTAATGATTATTAGCATTCATATTATTAACTTATTTAAATGTCTACTCGCACTGACTTTTTTATATGTTTCGTATCACATCAAATGGGTCCAATTATTATGAACCCTAAATTTCACACATAGAATCATTTCATAGCGCGCGACATTTATAATCGTAGGTGGAATTAATGTACGCGCCGGTAACATAACGTTACGTGTGTATGTCATGTTATGAATTCATCGTAGTAGAATGATACATTCACATTATCAGATTTAAAATTTGCATATATGACCGGCATAATTATTATAAGGGTAAATTATACCATACCTCTTCAGGTTTGAGATCTATTACAACTTCATACAACAGTTTTAAAACATTTCACTTTCATACCTCAAATACTATTTTATTTCAATTTCATACCTCCGTTACATTTTCCATCCATTGAACCGTTAAGTGCTGACGTGGCTGCCAAATGTGTGACACATGGCAAAAACTAATAATTTTTTTTATAAAAAAAAACCTGAATTTTTACACTAAAAAAAAGGTAAATTACACCATACTCCCTCAGGTTTGAGGTCTATTACAATTTCATACAACATCTTTAAAACATTTCACTTTCATACATCCAGTACCATTTTATTTCAAAATAACACATCCGTTAGATTTTCCATCCATTAGTCTATTAAATGCTGACGTGGCTGCCACATTTGTGCTGATGTGGCTGCCACGCGGCAAAAAAAAATTTATTATTTTTTAAAAACCTGAATCTTCTAATTTTTTTTTTTAAATCTTCATCTTCTTCCCTCTACTTGTAATCCCGAAAAGAAAAAAAAAACCCTTCAGTTCATCTTCCCATCCTCCTCCATCTTCATCTTCTTCCCCTACCTACAACCCAAAAAAAAAAAAAAACCGAGATCCCGTCTGGTGTGTATTGTGGGTCACCTGGGGAGTGGGTCTGCTACAGGGGATGGAGAAATAAGGTTGCTGGGTTTGGACGCAGGGAGGGCAGAGATAAGGGTGTGGTGCAGGTGCCGGGAAGCAGCGCGTGGGTGGGGGGGGGGGGTGGAACCAAAACCCCAAACAATAACAATAACCTTTTTTTTAATAATTAAAAGATTCAGGTTTTAAAAATAATAATAATAATAATAATAAAATTTTGCCACGTGGCAGCCACATTAGCACAAATGTGGCAGTCACGTTAGCACAAATGTGGCAGCCACGTTAGCACAAATGGTCCTGGATGTATGAAAGTGAAATGTTTTAAAGATGTTGTATGAAATTGTAATAGACCTCAAACCCGAGGGAGTATGGTGTAATTTACCCTTTTTGGTGTAAAAATTCAATTTTTTTAAAAAAAAAATTAAAAGATTTTTTTTTTGCCACGTGGCACACATTTGGCAGTCACGTTAGCACTTAACGGTTCAATGGATGGAAAATGTAACGGAGGTATGAAATTGAAATAAAATAGTACTTGAGGTATGAAAGTGAAATGTTTTAAAGTTGTTGTATGAGATTGTAATAGACCTCAAACCTGAGGGGGTATTGTGTAATTTACCCTTATTATAATTTGAATGAATTCGTAATGTATTTACATTCTTAGATTTAAAGTTTGTATGTGAATGACTGTAAAATATACATGATATATATTGCTAAAAATCGTCTCAAAACCTGGTCTAAAATAATCAATTCCAAACCTTTTTTTTTTCAAGAAATCTTACCTCTCCAAGTCTTAAGTGGCACCAGATTGATTTGTCAATGATTGATGGCCGAAATCATGAACATGCTTAATTTGAAAATAAAAATTGTCGTTAACATACTTTAGTGTATAAATTTTATAATCGAATTTGTTCAATTTCTTATTTTCATTTGAAGATTATACCTAAAGTATTCATTTGAACAGAAGATTGTTTAGTCATTCAAATGTATCAAATAAATAGACCATACATCATAAATATGTTATTTGGTACTCACACCCTCACTAAAAAATATGAATCCAAATAACCATGTTTTCGTTGCACTTCATTTGAAAAATGATTTCGACATTCATTGTTTTTCACACACTATTGTATATTTTGAGAGAGAGAGAGAGAGAGAGAGAGAGAGAGAGAGAGAGAGAGAGAGAGAGAGAGAGAGAGAGAGAGAGAGAGAGAGAGAGAGAGAGAGAGGGCTCAGGTGTATATAACCATCGGTCTTGTACCTTCATTAAATTAATCATAATGAGTTTTCTTGCCTTACAGGTAATACAAAGTTTATGAGAATTTGATTTCAAATCCCATTGAGATTGTACTTTAAATTTACACAATCACATTCTTAAATAAAACACACTAATTACGATACTCTCCTTGAGTGTGTACAACTTAAGAAGTAGTCCCATTAGGTTTTCATGATTAAGAGATGGCAGTTGTTGTCGCCAGTTCTCGGTAGTTACAATAGTTGCTAACGCGAGTCTCTAAGTAGAGGCACGTATCAAAAGAAAATTTCACAAAAATATAGCTATGGTAATTAAACCAACGAGACAAACTCATAATCAAAGGAGAAAAGTGAGTTAATGCAGGGTGCCAATGTTTCACATTTTCAGAATGATTATTAACCACACAAGGTTATGACCAGCCCAGAGTAGGTGTCTCATCAAAACCTCGTCAAGCTAGCTGCGAAAAAGTGCTCCTGATTGTAAGGCTACTTATTTATAAGCTTATGTAAGGTCCATCATCTCATCAATGTAATATTCATTCTCAATACGCCATGAATTTTCAAGCCAAACACCAGGATAACACAAATGAGATGACGTGGAGCGAGTGTGGCCATTTGCTTCACATGTGAGACAATACGCTCTGATACCATGCAGAAACTGAGATGCCACTAAGAAATCAATTAACAATATGAGAAGTAGTGCAATTTTTTATTAGCCCAAGCAAGTTCCTTTTCAATCAATGTGGAATTCATTCTCAACAGTAGCATATTAGAAAGCTGACATGTTGTTCACGATCTGGGCTAGATGATGACTCAGCAGCTCATGTGGTTCAAGGTTTGGAATCCATCGTTTTTATCCTTTTTTGATATGCCTATACGTATTCATCAATAACATGCATATACAACATGGTCTAATCACAGGTAGTGGCAGATCCAGGATTTTAATTTAAGGTGGTCCCAATATAAAAGCTCCAAAAAAAAAAAGATAGACGAAAATATCATTGAATCATCATCCTGTCATAAGAGAATCATTTTCAAGAGCTTTCATAAGTTCTTTTTGTTACATCTTTCTAAGTGCATCACAACGCTTACATGAAGCTCCAATATTATTTACCACATTATTAGCCAATAGGAAAAATGTGTTAACATCAACATTATTCTTTGCTACAGTAGCAAGAGCTAATTGGAATTCTCTTTCCGAGGCCTTTCTCAAGATTATCCAAATCAACTTTTAACTCGTTTTGTTGTGGAGTGGAATTACCCCCAATTGGATTAGAACTATTTGGAATTAGAGGGGAACTATTGGAATTGGCGGGGAATTATTCAGAATAGGATTTGAACTATCCAAGTTTGGAGATGAACTATTTGGAATATGACTGTCCGAACTAATCGATGATGATTTTCGCTTGTAATATCATGTTATACTTCTAATTTCTACACATATCAATTAATAAAAAAATATATATCAATTGATGAAACAAAAAATTATTTACTAACTAAAAACCCATGTGTAAGATCTCACATCGCCTAGAAGTGAGGATCATGTAAGCCTTATTTGTACATTCCCACCTTCAATTAGCACGAAACCTTTTGGGAGCTCACTGGCTTCGGAGTTCATCGTTAAGCGAGTTCGGGCGAGAACATTCCTAGGATGGGTGACCCATTGGGAAGTTCTCGTGTGAGTTCCTATAAATAAAACTGTGAGGGTGTGGTAGAGGCCCAAAGCGGACAATATCGTGCTATGACAAAGTCGAGCCCGTGCGGGGATGTGACACCCTGACTGTAGCACAATCTTCAACCAAAAAAAAAAAAACCCTCTAACACAATCCAAGTAATATCAGAAAATCCTAACGAATCAACAATAAATATGTTTGCAAGATTCACTTCGGCCCTTTATTTTTAATTAGTGTTCTTAAAAATAAAAAATAAAAAACCTAAAACTAAAAATCCTAACAAATTAACAATAAATCTGTATCAACTAACACTAAAAATAAGTAAGACCTAACACTAAATTAGAAAACTTTCAGAAATTGCTATGGAGGGCATGAATGTTCATTCTGTTGAAATGGTCTGCATCTGAATAAAATCATGCGTAATGCAACAATATGTGACACTATAACATAATTGGGTCATCGACAAAATCACGATTTGAATACCAAAGATATTGAAAACAAAGCAAATCAAAAAGTTGGGGTTAGCTGGTTAGCGTGGCTGCGTGAGGATTCCTCCTTCTGTTTGAAAACTTACATACAATTAGGTATTAGTGGTAAAGTGAATTTGATTGAAAGCAAACTAATATTCTATAAAAGATGGTGGTGAGTCTGACTATTTTATAAAAGACCACTTGTGAGTGCTCTATCAAGTGAAATCGTGAAGGGTTTTTAATTTTTTTTAATAATTTGGCTCAAAATGACATTGTTTTGGCCATGTTATTTAAAAAAAAAATATTGGCTTTTTTCTTCTTTCTCCTATTTTGCACAGCGTGCAGCAGCCATGACTGTTTTTTTCTCCACAATGCTCAGACTTGAGTGGTCCTTAAAGATCCTCACAGCTATTTATCCGAGCTTCAGGTGGTCCTAGGACCACCTTGATCCCTTAATAGATCCGCCCCTGATCACGGAGATAGTATTTTATCATGGTCTCAAACTTTGTTAAGAACTCCATTCTATCTCTTCCTCCTTACGAACAAAAAAGTGGTGGTGTTTAGACCTGGCAGTTTCTGACACGACACGAAAACGACACAACAATAACGGGTTTCGGGTCGACACGATAACTAATCGGGTCATTATCGGGTAACCTGTTAATAACGGGTCCTTAACAGGTTTACACGAGAGTGACACGCAGGTAACCTGTTTTGACACGAAAAGAAAAAAGTTATTTTGATGATTTTAATTTTTTTTTAATTACTAAAAAAAACTTACTATAAAATACAATAAATATAGTGGATATATATATATATATATATATATATATTTTTGTAGACAGTGAAATTTCAGTAAATAAATGTTGACCAAAGGTCAAAATTTTAACACTCGTGTATTACATAAATTGTACACATATTGTGTGATTCGACGAAAATTCGAAAAGAGTTAGAAAAGCTGTCAAACAGGACACGTGTCAACACCTGGCAGAGACGGCTTATTTCATCTGGGATATTATATTCAAAATTAGGCCTTGGAAAATTCTATAAATAGAAGCCAATTTCATTCATTTCAATTCACCAATTCACAAATACATTTCTCTACTCCCAAATTGGAAGAGAATTCTCTGAAGTTCGTTCTTCGTTCTTCGTTCATCGTTCATCGTTCTTCAAGATCAAGCCCCAACGGCCCTTGAAGAAACGCTCATCCATCCTAAGATCAAGCCCCAACGGCCCCTTGGATTAGCACAATTGTTCTTCAAATATCAAATCCAGAAGCCCTTGAAGATCCATCCACCATTCATCATTCATCCGTTCATCCGTTTCTTCAAGAACTAAGCCCAAAAGCCCCTTGAAGTTCATCCATCGTTCATCGTTCATCGTTCATCGTTCATCTTTCATCCATATTCTTCAAGATCAAGCCCCGACGGCCCTTGAAACAACATTCATCCACCTTCCAAGATCAAGCCCCGACGGCCTTTGGAATCAATACATTCATCCTTCAAGAATCAAGCTCGAAGCCCTTGAAGCTCATCCATTGTTCATCGTTCATCGCTCTACATTCATCATCAAACATCTGAAGATCATCACTGTTCATCCCAAGAATCAAAGTGCCAAACAGCCTCTTCAGATCAACACAAACAAATCCACATCACTGTTCATCCAAGGATCAAGCCCAACAGCCCTTTGGATCAACAGCCCATCAACAAATCCATACCTTACGAAGATAGAATCAGAGGAACAAATAGAGATTGTAACCCCAAAATTCATCAAATAACAAATATATTTTGTACACGTGTTCTTGTTCCTTCAGGAAATTTTCGTGTTTACAAATTTGGCACGCCCGGTGGGATCTTCTCTACCTCTCATCTCTATCTTCAAATCCGAAAAGAAAAGCACAGATGGCATCAAAGAAGGCTCAAACCGTTCCCGCACCCAATGTGAAGAACAAGACCGTCCTCGCTGCAGGTAGGAGCATTTCAGAGGTTGTAACTCGAAGCAGGGCAAGAGCTTTCTTGGCCGCATCTTCCACCCCCACTTTGCTGGAGAAACAAGGACACCCAAGGCACGAGCCTGTGATCACCCTAGCCTCGCTGAAGGCGCCAAGGGAGGAAAGCCTGGGGAAGTATTCCGAGTCCCTGCTCTCTGACGCCGACTCAAGCAGCAGCACGGCCATGCAAGTCATGACCACTGGAGCGACTTCAATCGAGGAGCAGCTGGCTCAAATGAATGAGGCAATTGCCAAACTCACACAGACAGTGGAGGAAAAAGACTTACAAATCGCCGCGCTTGTCAACCGATTGGAAAAAGAGAACGACAGAAAAGAAGGAGGCGGTGAGGATGAAGAACCTCCGATACAAGAATTCGAGGAGAAGCCAGTCCAGGCAACGGAGCTCATGGGATCTCTGTCTATCCAACAACTGCAACAAATGATTGCTAACACCATCAAAGCACAGTACGAAGGGAGCTCACATGCCTCCATGTCGTATTCCAAGCCTTACTCTAAAAAGATTGATGCCCTGAAGATGCCAAGGGGATATCAACCACCCAAATTCATGCAGTTCGATGGAAAGGGGAACCCAAAACAGCACATCGCCCACTTCGTTGAAACTTGCAACAATGCGGGCACTGAAGGGGACTACCTTGCCAAGCAGTTTGTACGCTCACTGAAAAGTAACGCCTTCGATTGGTACACCGATCTTGAGCCTGAATCCATAAACAGCTGGGAGCAACTGGAGCGTGAATTCCTCAACCGCTTCTACAGCACCCGCCGTACAGTCAGCATGCTGGAGCTGACAAGCACAAAACAGTGGAGGGACGAGCCAGTCGTTGACTACATCAACCGATGGCGCACTTTGAGCCTCGACTGTAAAGACAGACTCTCGGAAATCTCCTCAATCGAGATGTGCGTGTAAGGTATGCAATGGGGATTGCAATACATCCTTCAAGGCATCAAACCGCGAACGTTCGAAGAGTTAGCCACCCGCGCTCACGACATGGAGCTGAGCATCGCCCATCATGGAAAAAAGGAGCCGATCACAGACTTCAAGAAGGATAAGGTGTTTACTCCAAAAATGGACAATCGTGGAAAGAAGCCCGCTAAGGAAGCTTTTGCCGTTGACGCCATCCCCACTAAAACTTCAGCCGCACCCGTCAAAATCTCCTCTAAAACCAAAGCAAAGGAGATAAAAAGAGGTGAGCCCTCCCGTACCCAAGAAAGGTACAAAAACACCTTAAGGGAATTGGAGCAGAAAACCTATCCATTCCCAGACTCTGACATGGCCCCGATGCTAGACGACCTGTTGGAGAAGAAAGTAATTGAGCTTCCTGAATGCAAGCGCCCAGAAGAGATGAATCGCGTTGACGATCCCAAGTACTGTAAGTACCATCGCATCGTAAGCCATCCCGTCGGCAAATGCTTTGTCCTCAAAGAGCTCATCATGAAGTTGGCGCAACAAGGACGAATTGAACTCGACTTGGAAGACACGGTCGCAACACACACTACGACGATCGTGTTTGGGTCCTTTGATCCTATGCCTCTTCAAGTAATGCACAACCATCGTCACGCAGCCCTTTCTGCACTACTACCATCGGGGGCAAACAACCAAGATGCACCGACACAAGAATTCGAGGATAATGAAGAGTGGACCTTGGTGACCCGCAAAAAGTCAAAGAAACCCAAGCCACAGACCGCAAAGCCAAAGGTAGAATGTGGGAGAAGACACCGCCGTCGCAACAATAGGAAACCCAAAAGAAGCGTTAGAGCTGCTAAGCCAACATACGCTGGGGAGCCTATGGAGCAAGAGCCACGCATTCCTGTCTCCCTGCACGAGTACTTCCCAAAGGACTTCTTCCAACGGTACGCCGTCACTGCATGTCACGTAGTAGAAGTAAAGGAAACATCAAGGGAGGAAGTTACCGCCACCGGGGAAGGTCTGCCGACTCACGTGAGCATCAATAAGGAATTGCGATTGCCCGAAGAGATACGGAAAGCACTGATAGTGGCCCTAGCAAGTCCCAATGACCATGGGGTACAAGGAAACAAGGGCGAATGCTCAAAACTTCAGTCAGATGAGTATGCCGCATGTTGCGCCGCCCAAGACACAATCAACTTCACTGACGAAGACTTATTGCTAGGATCAAAACCTCACAACCGTCCTCTCTTCATCTCAGGCTACATAAGGGAGAGCAAAGTCAAACGCATGCTTGTAGATGGCGGATCGGCCATAAACATCATGCCAAAGTCTACAATGGCCATGATTGGCATCAAAATGGACGAACTATCTCTAAGCCGTCTACTAATCCAAGGTTTCAACCAAGGAGGACAAAAAGCGATAGGAATGATCCGAGTGGAGATGACCATCGGAGAACTCAAATCAAGCACGATATTCCATGTGATCGATGCAAGAACTTCATACGGCCTGCTCTTAGGAAGGCCTTGGATACATGAGAATGGAGTAGTGCCATCTACCCTTCACCAATGTTTAAAATTCTATCGGGAAGGAGTGAAAGTGATTCGAGGCGACACAAGGCCATTTACCGAGGCCGAATCACACTTTGCAGACGCCAAGTTCTACATGGAGGAGGACATGATACCCGAAGCTCTCCCAAGAGAGGTAAAATCCACAGGCAAAGCAACGCCTAAAAAACAAGAATGGCAATCCGTTCCCAGAAAGCAAGAAGGGGAAGTCACACCATCTTCAAGCAACGACGAACTTGTGACAGCAAAAGGGGGTAAGACGCCTGCAAAAGAATCAAATACGCCCGTCTTCCGATACATCCCAATGTCGAGAAGAAAGAAGGGTCAAACACCATTCGAAACCGGGACAAGCAAAGCCGACATGCAACAGTGCAAGGATGATGTGGAACTACTCAAGGCGAATGCAATTCTACCTCTAACACAGCTAGGCGGGACCAAGATTGCAGGACCACCACAAGGTTTCATAAAAGCTCTGCCAAAGGGAGTAGAATCAAGTTTTCTCCCAACCAAGAGAACCGAAGAAGGTTTTGATCCAAACGCCTACAAACTCATGTCAAAGGCTGGGTACGACTTCATTCCCTCTTCAAAACCTGGAAAGAAGGTTTCAGATGCTGTCGACAACAAAGAACATGACCTCACCGAGACTCAAAAAAGGCTGAGAAAGCATGGTTACGGAGTTGACAACGGTAAAGCAGGAATCGGTTTCGCACCAAGTGCACCTGTGAAGATTTCGAGCAAGGCGAAAAATGCTAGCACTCAACACATCAGCGTGAGCGTTGTACAAAAACAAGAAGAGCCTAAAACCGCCTCTCGGATGCCGGTCGTCAATAGGATGAATCACCCAAGACCCAGAATATCGGCATTGCATCGCATTGGTGGTCAAAGCCGAACCTCCGTCTTCAAGAGGCTTAGCACGCCAACATCCCAAAAATCCGTTTTTGAAAGGCTGTCAAAACCTAAGAAACAAGGCAACGTGGCTAGCTCGCCTTTGCAACAGTCAGTTTCCGAAAGACTGGAAGACAACAAAAAGCCTTCTAGAAGAAAGGAGACAGCGCCAAAAGAAGAAAAGCCAGACATGCTAGCAGAAAAAGGCGATATTCGGAGTTCAATTCCTTCAAGGATGAAGCGTCAAGCAGTCTTGGAGATTGACACAAAAGGACCACTAAAAGTAAGAAGGCGCACCATCATCCATACCGGACAAACCTCATGCCAGCAAGTCCAAGAGGACGACACTGATGAGGAAGTCCAAAACGTCTTCCACATCACAGTCCGAGAAAACGAAGAAGACGAGATCCTTGAGGAAGATGTCACTGCTGCACCACCACAGCTCGAAGACGGGGGGCAAGCCACGGTAGATGATCTCAAAGAAATCAACTTAGGCACAAGCGAGGAACCAAAGCCTATCTTCGTAAGCGCACTGCTAAGTGCAGACGAGGCAGAGGAGTATTACCAACTGCTGTTAGAGTATAAAGACGTCTTCGCTTGGACATACAAAGAAATGCCCGGCCTTGACCCTACCATCGCTGTACATCACCTTGCAGTCAAGCCTGGATCGCGACCGATAAAGCAAACTCAAAGGCGCTATCGATCCGAGCTCATCCCACAGATTGAGGCTGAGATTGACAAGCTAATTGAAGCAGGCTTCATTCGAGAGGTGCAATACCCAAAATGGATCTCTAACGTCGTTATCGTCCTCAAGAAATCAGGATAGATACGTGTTTGCGTGGACTTCCGAGACCTCAACGATGCATGCCCGAAGGACGATTTTCCTTTGCCAATCATCGAAATCATGGTGGATGCAACCACTGGCCACGAGGCACTATCATTCATGGATGGCTCATCCGGATACAATCAAATTCGCATGGCTCCCGAGGATGAGGAACTAACAGCCTTTCGCACGCCAAAGGGTATATACTGCTACAAAGTAATGCCATTCGGTCTAAAGAATGCTGGAGCTACATATCAGCGTGCAATGCAAAAAATCTTCGATGACATGCTACACAAAAATGTAGAATGTTACGTGGATGATGTGGTGGTCAAAACAAAAAGAAAATCAGACCACTTGAAGGATTTGCGAATAGTGTTCAAAAGACTGCAAAAGTACAATCTCAAGATGAACCCGTTGAAATGTGCATTTGGCGTCACATCTGGAAAGTTCCTGGGCTTCATTGTCAAACACCGTGGCATCGAAGTGGACCAATCAAAAATCAAAGCCATTCAAAGCATGCCCGAGCCAAGAAATTTGCACGAACTGAAAAGTCTGCAAGGACGACTCGCCTTCATCAGGCGTTTCATCTCCAACCTCGCAGGGCGCTGTCAACCATTCAGCCGACTCATGAAGAAGGATGTTCCGTTTGTATGGGACAAAGCATGCCACAATGCATTTGAGAGCATAAAGAAGTATTTGTCAAGTCCACCTGTCTTAAAGGCACCCGTGCCCGGAAAGCCGCTCATATTGTATATTGCCGCTCAAGAAAGATCAGTAGGGGCACTCTTGGCACAAGAAAATGAATCCCAGAAAGAAGGAGCGCTCTACTACCTCAGTCGAACTCTCACCGGTGCCGAGTTAAACTATTCCCCGATAGAAAAGATGTGCCTCGCTTTGGTGTTCGCCATCCAGAAGCTCAGGCATTACATGCAGGCTTACACCATCCACTTGGTTGCTAGAGCTGACCCGGTTAAATACGTCATGACCAAACTAGTTCTGACTGGGCGACTAGCTAAATGGGCGTTGCTTCTCAATCAACACGAGATCATCTACGTTCCAGCTAAAGCCGTTAAAGGACAAGCACTGGCAGACTTCCTCGCCGATCACCCGATCCCAGCCGATTGGGAAATCTCAGACGACTTGCCTGACGAGGAGGTGTTTTACATCGACGTTCTCCCAACATGGACGATGTTCTTCGACGGATCTGCCCGAACAGATGGAGCGGGGGCAGGAGTGATATTCATGTCACCACAAAGGCAAATACTGCCTTATTCCTTCCAACTGAGCGAACTATGCTCTAACAATGTCGCTGAGTACCAAGCACTGATCCTCGGCCTCCAAATGGCAACTTGCATAGGAATCACAGCCCTTGAGGTATACGGCGACTCCAAACTCATAATCAACCAACTCTTGACCGAGTACGAGGTAAAGAAAGATGATCTCGTCCCTTACTTCCGACTGGCAACTCAGCTGCTGCAAAAGTTCGAGATGGTGACGCTAGAACATGTGCCAAGAAAAGAAAATCAAATGGCAGATGCTCTCGCCAACCTAGCCTCTAGCATGACGCTAGGAGAAGGAGAAGTCGCAAATGTGCCAGTTTGCCAAAGATGGGTGATTCCGCTTGCCGCCGAGATACTGCTAAATGACACAAACGTCATCTCAGTACTCCTGGTTGACACTGAAGAATGGAGACAGCCGTTAATCGACTACTTAGAGCAAGGAAGGCTTCCAGACGATACCAGACACCGCTCTGAGATACGTCGACGAGCACATCGCTTCCTCTACTACAAAGGAACACTTTACCGACGCTCTTTTGAAGGGGTACTTTTGAGATGCTTAGGTGAAGAAGAAGCCAGTCAAGCCATAGAGGAAGCACATTCAGGTATATGTGGAGCACATCAGTCGGGGCCAAAACTACATTTCCAGCTGAAAAGAATGGGTTACTATTGGCCAAGCATGGTGAGGGATTGTATGGAATACGCCAAAAGGTGCCAAGCCTGCCAGTTCCATGCCAACTTCATACATCAACCGCCTGAACCATTGCACCCTACAGTTGCTTCATGGCCGTTCGACGCGTGGGGGTTGGACGTCGTGGGACCGATCGCACCAAAGTCATCTGCGGGAGAAGCTTACATCCTAGCTGCAACAGATTACTTCTCCAAGTGGGCTGAAGCCATACCCCTGAGAGAAGTCAAGAAAGAAACTGTCGTCCGTTTTATCAAGGAGCATATCATCCACCGATATGGTGTGCCTCGCTACATCATTACGGACAATGGAAAGCAATTCTCCAACCGACTCATGGACGAACTCTGTGAGAAATACAAATTCAAACAGCATAAGTCTTCCATGTATCACGCCCCAGCTAATGGTCTCGCGGAAGCATTCAACAAAACTCTATGCAACCTTTTGAGAAAGATCGTTGGTAGGAGCAAGAAAGACTGGCACGAAAGGATGAGCGAAGCACTTTGGGCATACAGGACGACACACCGCACGCCTACTCAGGCTACACCATATTCGCTCGTGTATGGCGTAGAGGCAGTTTTGCCGCTAGAAAGCCAAATTCCCTCACTGAGAATGGCTATACAAGAAGGACTGACCAACGAAGAGAACGTAAAGTTACGTCTTCAAGAGTTAGAAGCTCTGGATGATAAGAGGCTCGAAGCTCAGCAGCATTTGGAGTGTTATCAAGCACGGTTGTCCAAGGCCTTCAACAAGAAAGTTCGCCCAAGGTCATTTCAAGAAGGAGACCTCGTCCTTGCATTACGTAGGCCTATCATCATGACACACAAGACGAAAAGCAAATTCACCTCGAAGTGGGATGGACCTTACGTAGTACAAGAAGTCTACACAAACGGTGCTTACACGATCGTGGAAGAAGATGGCTTGAAGATTGGCCCCATAAACGGCAAATTCTTGAAGCGGTACTACGCATGAGAATGAACCACGCTCCTGGCCCGCAAGAGCATAAACTGTGTACGGCAAAATCATCATCAAAAATCACCATAAAAAAAAAATCCATCATTCATTTGAACTACGTAATGACTTAATCCCTCCTTAAACCGAGGGTACGTAGGCAACTTGAAACTTCAAAATTTCAAGTACAGTCACATCATCAACAAAAACACAAACACTTCGAAGAATAAAAGGCAAAATCAATGACGAAAACATTTTAAATCTTTAAAGGAAGATGTCGGCTCTAAAGCCTTGTTACAAAAGAGGAAAGAAAAGACACTACTCAAAAGTTATGCCTCTAAAACTACGAAGGCGATCCTCAAGTAAATCCTTCAAATCCTTCAAAGACTCAACCTCAGCAGGAGACAAAATAGGCGATTCTATAGCCATGCCTTTCTCTTGCTCTAGATGAGAAATCTCTTCTTGGTGCTCCGCAAGCACTCTTTCTAGATAAGACGATTCAACCTCCAACCGCTCTCGCTCTTGCACTAATGCATCAAGACGCGTTCGAACGGAAGCTAAAGAAGTCTCTACAGTCTGATGAACTCCCAAAACATCTTGCTGAGAAGATTGGACTTGGGCTAGCGAAGAATCTATTGTTGCAAGTTGCTGAGCCCTAAGATCCGGATTCAATTTCTCTAAGGAAATGGCACGCAAGGAAGAATACTCAGTCGAGGCAGCCATAAGTTCGGCAATTTTGGCCTTCAAAGTCGAAGAATCAACATTAAGGTTGTCGATTGCAGAAACAAGCTTTGACAAATCCTCACGGAGCAACCCAAGGTCTTCCAGTGGGCACTTTGAGATCCTACTATCGATATGACCCTTGATGTCCATGGCTGCACGGAGACTAATACGATGAATGAGCTGCTCAGTACCACTGAGGTTTGGCCCCCTCAAAGAAATCTCAGAATTAGCTGGCAAAGGTACCGGACACATAGCAGACTCTTGTATACGTTCATCAACACACGGCAAGCTTGGGAGGTTCGACGGATTTGGAGTAAGCTCTGCACCAGGAAGATCCCTGATCCCCTCGTCGGCTGGTAGACTGCCCCCGACCGGCATAGAGGGCCCAACCTAAGGAGAGCAAACAAAAAAAAAATGTCAGAAACAAAAGCCAAAATAAAGAGAAGAAATCGTGTAAGAAAAAAAAAATATATATATACATACATTTCTCTCAAAAGACCTACAGACATCAGATGGAGGAAGCCTAAACGCTTCTTTCTTCTTATGACGGAAATTGACGTCACTCTCAACCCAAGAAACCTCAAGCGGTCGCTTGTTTAAAGCTTGTCGACGCGACCGCGAAGCAAGTCCGTCCTCGTGCGAATCAACTTCGTCACCTGCCTCTTTAGAAGCATCCAAATGAGAAAAAAGCAAGTGTGATCGTTGACGGGCTATAGGACTATCTTGCAAGGGAGTCACACTCGCGCAGTCAAAGGGTACTAGCTGAGGAGGAACTGGAGAGCAACCCTCTTTTAATACCTTATGATGAGAATGGGAAGAATTAGTATCACTGGCCATCCCCAAGTTCTCGTAGTGTGCCTTCAACCACCAATTTACGTAAGCACGAGTCATAGGATTATTCTTAAACTCGTCTTTAACTGGCAGGGTGATAGAAGCATTTGTGCGTGCACGGGTGCAAGACTCCCAATGCATGTACATATCTTGCAAAGATTTCGATTGATCTCTCTCTTTCAGCCTACCCGGAATAGTTTGGACAAAACCAAACTGCCTGCTAAAACGGTGGGGATTATACGGCTGCATAATGCATCGGTCTTCTTGCCGCAGAGAAACATACGCCGATCGAAGGCTTATGAAATAAGACAAATCTGAAGAGCGAAGGTGTGGATCATCCACAATGATTTGTCGCGTCAAGCCGACTCTTGCCAGACGATCCATTCTCGGGCCTTCATGACTTTCAAATAGTGCTCGCGCCTGCAAATCATCAAGACCCTTCGCGGAGAGCACACCAGAATACTTCGTCATTAAAGGCCCCAATTTCACTGAAGTCGACGAAGAAAAATGAGTGTTAAAATATTCGCCCAACCACCCATACACATAGTGGTAGGGAAGTACCGCAGCACGGTCTTCAGTGCTTGCCAAGTTTGAAACAACACTCAAACCATTGTAAATATTGGCTAAGACCGGGATAGCAAGACTAAAAGATTCGCCTGCAGCCATCTTGCTGGCAACCTTGAAAACTCCGGGACGGACGAAGTTGACGTCATTTTTAGGGAAAACAAACTTACAAAGCCAACAAGCTAAAAAAGCGGCTAAGTAAGATTCCTCCAAATGCTCTGACAACACACCAAGGTCTTCAAAAGTCCTTAACTCAGTAGGGGTACGGCGCCTAACTGGACCAATGACGCCTGATGGATCCGAGTCTCCCTTAGGCCTGGTCGTCTTATTGCGACCGCTTTTCTTCGAAGGCCTCTTATACTTCATGGCATCCCAATACCAAAACCGAATCCATGAAGAGATCTTCACGCCTGACTTGCCTGGAGCCTCTTGGGAAAGCTTGTGATATGCCCAAAACAAATAGCGACAGCTCACGGGCAATCCTCGACTGTTGCGACAAGAAAACTCCTCCACGCTAGGGACAACCTCGTCATAAAACTTTCCCTGGATTGGCAAGCCCCCTATCTTCTGAAGATCTCGAAGAGAGAGCGACATCTCCCCTCGAGCTGTGTGAATTGTGTTGGTTGCTGAACACCAATGCTCAAAAAATTCACGAACGACGGAAGGTTGGCGATCATAACTGAACAAAGATGCATATACAGCATGGTAAAGGCCCGTCTTGGTAAGCGCATCCTTGGAACGGCTCAAGACATCTTCAAGCCATTCCCAATAAAAATCAACAAAAGCAGCCCCTCCAGTGGTCGACAGGGTACCACTCCAAACCACGGCTCCGTTGCGGATACGATCGCCAAGAAGATCAAACATAATCGGAGGTTTGTCATAAACATGGTGCGAAGAGTTCAAAATAAGAATCTTCGATGGGCACGACCTCTTCTTTACATTAGATCGAATAGAGTTCACCACTTCCCAAGCTACTTCAGAAGACCATGAATTAACATGCATGGAGTTGTCTTTGGCGGGAAGGACAAGCGCCTTAGGGCCAGTCAGTGGCGCATAAAGCTTCAGCGTCGTTCCACTATCTTGGGAATCACCTTCCTTTGCAAGAACAGTAAGGGTACCGCCCTTAAAACACCTGAAAAACACCATGACCGCGACAAAAAGGCAGCCACAAGACTTCAGCAGGACGGCGGACAGAACAACGGAGTGTGGTAAATAAATGCAGCGACGGCAGGGCAGCTACAAGACGATCCTTCAAGGCACGTTACGGTAGCAAAGAAACCAAAATGCCACGTAGTCACACTACGTAAACTCGTAGCGACCACGCAAGCAGTTTCTCGCACCGCACGGCAACGCCACCACCAAGGGAAAGTTGCGACCAAAAGACAATACACAACGAAGCCCCAGTGCAGCCTCTTGCACGGCACCACACGGCAGCGCACCAACCGAGGGAATACCGTAATCAAAAGGCACTACACAGCGGAACTCCGGCGCAGTCTCTCGCGCAAAGCACTTGGCAGCAAAGAGCACAAAAGTACACTGTCGTTCACTCCACTTCCAGAAACTTCATGGGAGTCCCAACATCATGCTCCGCCTTTGTGAAATTGTTTACGTAATTCCTAGCATCACAAACAAAGAAGTCCATCAATGGGGGTACGCACATTATGTTATACATGCTTATATGTATACGTTTAAAAAAATAATAATAAAATAAAAAAAAAATACATACATAAAACTTTATGTATTTAAAAAAAAAAAAAAAAAAAAAAAAAAAAAAAAAAAAAAAAAAATGAATGTTGGCAAGCCCAAAATGGTGGGCTGAAGTATTTTATTAAAGGTAAAGGCCCAATCTGACCACCATCCCCTTCTGGACCAAAACCCAAAAATGGGCTTCCTCTCAAAAGCCCAAGGAACCCGTGACATCCCTGCCTTCAATTTAGGCTTCCACGAACAGCGCTTCCACTGTTCTCTTCCTCATCCTCAATGTGATGATTGACACCATCACCATTACTTCAAAATTGGGTTCCACCCAAAAACACCAGGACCCAGAGCAGCAGCACCAGAACTAACACCAAGGCGGAAGCCTCGCCAGATCTCCATCTATGCTGCAGAGGCTCAAATCCATCGACCTCTCGCCGCCGTTGATTTCGAAAAAAAAAAAAAAGCTCACGTGCTCGCCGTCGACGACGGCCTCGTAGATCACAAGGTCATCGAGCGGTTGCTCAAACTCTCCTCCTGCAAAGTGACGGCTGTTGACAGCGGAAGAAGAGCCCTGCAGTTCCTCGACCTGGACAAGGATAAGAGCACCACCGTCGGATTCGACGGGTGGAAGTTTGATCTGATCATCACGGATTACTGTATGCCCGGAATAACCGACTACGAATTGCTCAAGAAAATCAAAGAAATCTTCCACATTCAAAGAGATTCCCGTCGTGATTATGTCATCCAAGAACGTTTTTGCACGCATAGACAGGTGTTTAGAAGAAGGCGCGGAGGAATGAACAAGAGAAAGCTACGGGAGCCGTGTGATCTGATGATGCCCCCATCACCGCCTTCCATTTTTACCATCGTCACCTTCATCTGGCACGACGCCTTCAAGAACAAGCAGAAGGCTTCCCAGCACTCTATCACACCTAAAAAGCCTTCAATACATGCAAGCATTAGTAGGCATTAAAGGAGCTCCCAAGGATCCTCGCGGCGTTCTTCGAAATTGGGATGAGACTTCTGTTGATCCCTGCATCTGGAATATGGTTACTTGTTCTCCTGATGGTCTAGTCATTGGACTGGGAACTCCAGGCCCGAATTTATCGGGCACTTTGTCGCCAAGCATTGGAAACTTGACAAATCCCCAGCTTGTTACATTTCAAGATAATCATATAACAGGAACAATCCCGGCCGAGATCGGCAGGCTGCAAAAACTTCAAACACTTGATCTCTCCAGCAACTTGTTCAAACAGAGAAATTCCCAGCAGAACATCCACCTAGAAAAGGCTGCCGTTTTGTTCAAATTGGGCTCCGTGTACAGTCAGATTGGGCTCTCCTACGATCACGCTACCGTCGACGGTCGCCAGCAAGCGTCGCACGCGTTCATTACGGCGGCTGGGGCGTTCACGTTTCTGCGGGACAATACGACGACCAAGGCGTCGATTAGGAGCTCGACGACGGTGGATTTGTCGGTGGAGTGCGCTGGGATGCCGGAGAGGCTGATGCTGGCGCAGTCCCAAGAATGCGTCTTTGAAAATACGATTGCCAAGGGGAGTACGCCAGGTTTTTGTGCCAAGATATCGAGGCAGGTTGGGCTGTATTACGAGGAAGCTTTAGCTATATGTAGTGCTCCGCCCTTGAAACCGCCGCGCAAAGCATCGTCCTCCTCAAAAACACGGATGAACTGCTTATTCTTGGATGTTCTCACCCATGATTTCAAAACCCATCTGCAGATCACACAAGCAAAAATCCGAGACCTGCTATGTACTACAAGCCCACGGGGGGTGATCAGCCGACCGGGCGCTGCAACGACATACGGATCGACTGGTGCATACATATATATATACATATATATATATATATATGATATATGATGTAAAAGGGGAAAGAAAGCGTTACCTGCTGCTACGTTGAGTCTCCACAGAAGTAAAGGAAACCAAAGAAAAACTGCTAGTGCACCGCCAAGACAAAGAGGCAAAATGCGGAGGAACTGTCTAAGTTACTAGAAAAAGCTATGGTGAAGAAGAAAAAGCAGAAGAAAAAAATGGAAATGACACAGAGACGGGGCTTTTGAGTAATCTACTCATAGGAAACTCTTGAAGGATACACACACAGAGCACATGCGAAGATGGTGATAAAGATGATGATGAAGAATCTGTTTTCATGATTTAAAAGCACCTGTCATCATGGCAGAATGTTTGAGAGACAAAAAAAAAAAATAGCTTTCATCATTTCTAATGACAGGTAGGGTTGAAACAAAAGAAGAAAAAGAATTTTCATCATGCTTATTTAACGGAAAGAAAATGCTTTGGAGAAAGTAGATGTTGTTGGCATGATCAGTTTCGACTTGATTGGCATAACAGACTAGACAATTGCTTGGGTGACATAGGATCCTATAACCATGGTGGAAAACAGGAAACATGAAGGATCTCCAACACATGCTGTGACATTTGTATGAAATGGGCCTGAGGGCCTAGCTCTCCAACCTCGACTGGATTCCAGCACTCTTTAAATAAAAGAGAAGAAAAGAGATTTAAAAAATAAATAAATAAAAGCATTGAGAGAAATAAAAAAAAAAAGTCCATTTTTATTTCTCTGGAAAATTACACAAATTGGCACTCTACGTGCCACACACAAAAAAAAAAAAAAAAAAAAAAAAGAGAAAAGAAAGTCAAATCAAAATTACAAGCAGAAAAAAAATTCAAGGACGATCAGGTGGTGCCTCAGAAGTCGACGGAACTCCGGGAAGACGAAGAGCCAGAGTTGGAATCTCCGGAGCCGGGACGCTTGGTGCAACTCCGGAGGACGAAGGCAACATGAACCTCGGGAGTAACGCCATGAACCTGTCATGGTCACTTTGGATCCGACCGTCCGACTCCTGCAGCTGGTCCAGCTTCCTCTTCATGCTGGTCGAGTAACTAGTTGCAAGCAGGTGCAACTCCTTGTTCTCGTGCCTGAGTCCTCTGACCTCCTGCCGAAGACTAGTCACTTCAGCCATCAGAGCCTCGACCTGACGAGATCGAGCAAGAAGACGTTGGCCCATGTTTGAAACTGAGCCTGCACACTGGACACTGAGAGCCAGAGAGTCCTGAACAGCCAGCTCGTCTGACCGCATGGACAGCAACCTGTTGTCTCTGGGAGTAAGGAGATTTCGAGCAACCACCGTAGCGGTTATTTCGTTTCTCATCAATGAGTCCCCAACTGTAAGAGGACCGTTGGGGGATATGAAGGACGGACGCCAAATGTTGTCTGGAGAAGACAAGTCATCATCTTCTCCGACGTTCAAATTAAGGCGACGGTCGGAAGGGCAAGACATTTTCAAAATATGTTAAGAAAGAAGAGATCAAGAAGAAGTAAGATTACAGAAGTACAGGAAGGGAGTGATTACAGAAGAGAGTTCAAAGCGTGAGGTGAAACAAAAATTCGCGCCTCTATAAAAAGAAGAAAATGAAGAAAGCGCTCCTCAGAGATCGAAGAAGCGCTACTCTCACAAATCAATGAGTGACGCTCATTTCTCGAAGGCCGGAGTCCTGTCTCAAAAGAGCCGTTCCTCTATCAAAAGCTGGGCTTGACTCAGAAATCACGTGGCATCAGCTTTTCCAGTTTGTCATCACTCTTCACATGCGTCACATGCAGCTTGGAGTGTTGCGAAAACCACGAGCCGAACCCGGATTTGAACCCCGGTTTTCAAAAGATCATCATTCCAGTTTGTCGCCACTCGTCACATGCGCAGTCAGCTTCGCGGAAATTACGGAAGCTTTGTCAGAAAGCACGTAACGGGCACTGTTTATCCATCCACCGGCTGCCGACAAATAGTGAAGGAATAGTTCCGGTTGTGAAGCCAAAATTCTATAAGTTCGACTTTCGCCTTCCACAGCAAAGGCACACCTTCACACCCTCTCAAACCTCTCAAACTCTCTTCATCTCCAATAATGTTTTCCCAAAGAAACCTTTCGAGTCACTCAGTGTTCTTCATTCCTTGGAACACCCCAGAAAACAAATCATCCAAAGCAAAAGTATTTCATATTAAAAAGGTTAAAAGCAAAAGTATCTCATATTACGCTTTCTCCTCACCTTCATCTGAAGAACATGGAGAAAGTGAGATCCTGATTGCTTACCTAGTCTTGCTCTCGAGTACTCATCTCAGACCCCTCCCAACCCACTTCAAAAATAAACATGTGTAGAGGTGCTTCTTCAAAAGCAAAAGTACCTCACAGACGAAGCAGGAGGAGTCTGAGTTGCATCCAGATGAAGGCAGAGTCTGAGATGATCCAAGAGTTCAAGAAGATGCCACACCTGCGCAGAGACCGGACTACTTGAAGCATGTGGAGACAACGTGCTGAATCAACCTTCAAGATCAAGCCGCGACGGCCCCTTGAAGAAAACACAAGTCCGATTCAAGATTAGAAAATCTAGCAGAAGAAAGCAGGAGGAGTCTGAGTTGCATCCAGATGAAAGCTGTGAAAAAATCACAAACCCGATTCAAGATCAAGTGCCCGTCACCCTTGAATCAACCTTCAAGACCAAGCCTCGACGGCCCTTGAAGAAATCATAAGTCTGATTCAAGATCAGGTAATCATCACCCTTGAATCAAAACCAGTTCAAGATAAAAGCTGTGGAAAGTCAACAAGCACAACAAAACTACACGTGCCGATTCACCCCAGTAAAGTTGAAGGAGATCCCAGCCCAATCCAAGATCAAGCCTCGACGGCCCTTGGATTGACGTCTACAGTAAGGAAACTTCAAGACGCATCTCCTACATATGACAAACACATGTATACGACACGCCTTGAAGTGGGGGCATTTGTAGACAGTGAAATTTCAGTAAATAAATGTTGACCAAAGGTCAAAATTTTAACACTCGTGTATTACATAAATTGTACACATATTGTGTGATTCGACGAAAATTCGAAAAGAGTTAGAAAAGCTGTCAAACAGGACACGTGTCAACACCTGGCAGAGACGGCTTATTTCATCTGGGATATTATATTCAAAATTAGGCCTTGGAAAATTCTATAAATAGAAGCCATTTCATTCATTTCAATTCACCAATTCACAAATACATTTCTCTACTCCCAAATTGGAAGAGAATTCTCTGAAGTTCGTTCTTCGTTCTTCGTTCATCGTTCTTCGTTCATCGTTCATCGTTCTTCAAGATCAAGCCCCAACGGCCCTTGAAGAAACGCTCATCCATCCTAAGATCAAGCCCCAACGGCCCCTTGGATTAGCACAATTGTTCTTCAAATATCAAATCCAGAAGCCCTTGAAGATCCATCCACCATTCATCATTCATCCGTTCATCCGTTTCTTCAAGAACTAAGCCCAAAAGCCCCTTGAAGTTCATCCATCGTTCATCGTTCATCGTTCATCGTTCATCTTTCATCCATATTCTTCAAGATCAAGCCCCGACGGCCCTTGAAACAACATTCATCCACCTTCCAAGATCAAGCCCCGACGGCCTTTGGAATCAATACATTCATCCTTCAAGAATCAAGCTCGAAGCCCTTGAAGCTCATCCATTGTTCATCGTTCATCGCTCTACATTCATCATCAAACATCTGAAGATCATCACTGTTCATCCCAAGAATCAAAGTGCCAAACAGCCTCTTCAGATCAACACAAACAAATCCACATCACTGTTCATCCAAGGATCAAGCCCAACAGCCCTTTGGATCAACAGCCCATCAACAAATCCATACCTTACGAAGATAGAATCAGAGGAACAAATAGAGATTGTAACCCCAAAATTCATCAAATAACAAATATATTTTGTACACGTGTTCTTGTTCCTTCAGGAAATTTTCGTGTTTACAATTTTGTTCATTAATTATTATTGTATTATTATTCTAAATAAATTTTAAAAATTTAAGTTTTATTTATTTATTTTATAAAATATTATGAGCAAAGAGTGAGATTAAAAAATTATAAAACACATTAAAAATAAAAACATCAAGTAATTTAAAAAATACCAAATACATTTAAATATTTAAAATAATTAATTTACAAGTGCAAAAAATGTGAAAAATTATGCAAGCACTCTTAATCGCATCCTCTACGCTTTAAAGGTGCGTACATGAATTTTTAAAACTATACAAACCCTCAAGTATTTTTAAGGTAGTTCAAAATAAATAAAATTCATAATCATTAATGTATGAGTCTGAAAAATGTGAAAGCATATATAAAGGGGTGTGATATTCACACACCCCATTTTCCTTTTCACACCCTTCTAATTTTCGACCGTCGGATCGGATGAATTGAAGAAAATCAACAAATAGAAATTAACAAGGGGTGTGTAAGAAGTAAAATGGGGTGTGTGGATAGCACACCCCTATATAAATGCTCATGATTGCATCCTCTACCCTTAGACAATCGTTACATGGTCGTTTAGATTTTTAAAACCCTCCAAATCTCATGAATAATATTTTTTTTAGTGAAAAATTAATAATATTGTAGAAGTGAAAAATTAATAAGATTTTTAAAAAAAAATTGCACATACCACACATTGCCACATAAATATTACTTGAAAACATTAAAACATTTGTCGTTTAAGTATTACATCTAATCCCGAAAATAATACTTTTATTAAGTATATAACATAAAATTTTGTGATATCCACATCCACTAGTGTAAATATTTTAAATTGAATATCGAATTCATTCATTGTATTCATATAGGGTCAAGGAGTGTATCTGTAAAAAATCATCAAAATCGGAGTTAAAATAACCGTTAAATCGTGATTTTTTGTTTATAATCGTCGAAATGCTTTGTCCCGTTACTTGATCTCTGAATGTTTGTTTTTTGTGATTTTTTGCTGATGTGATCTCGAAACATATACGAACAAGTTTGACGGTTGTGATCGTTGAAATTAGTTTCGGATAATTCGTATCCCATCAAAACGATAGATTGACTAACACTTAAGAGTTTATTTATACTTTCATTAAGTATAACATAAGATTTTGTGGTATCCACTTGTGTAAATATTTTAAATTGAAGATCGAATTAATTAATTGTATTCATATAGGGTCAAGGAGTGTATCTGTAAAAAATCATCAAAATCGAAGTTAAAATAACCGTTAAATCGTGATTTTTTTTTTACAACCGTCGAAAAACTTTGTCCCGTTACTTGATCTCTGAATGTTTGTTTTTTGTGATTTTTTGCTGATGTGATCTCGAAACATATACGAACAAGTTTGACGGTTGTGATCGTTGAAATTAGTTTCGGATAATTCGTATCCCATCAAAACGATAGATTGACTAACACTTAAGAGTTTATTTATACTTTCATTAAGTATAACATAAGATTTTGTGGTATCCACTTGTGTAAATATTTTAAATTGAAGATCGAATTAATTAATTGTATTCATATAGGGTCAAGGAGTGTATCTGTAAAAAATCATCTAAATCGGAGTTAAAATAACCATTAAATCGTGATTTTTTGTTTATAACCGTCGAAAAGTTTTGTCCCGTTACTTGATCTCTGAATGTTTGTTTTTTGTGATTTTTTGCT
The DNA here is from genome assembly GCA_963580275.1 of Crataegus laevigata. Taxonomy (NCBI): domain Eukaryota; kingdom Viridiplantae; phylum Streptophyta; class Magnoliopsida; order Rosales; family Rosaceae; genus Crataegus; species Crataegus laevigata. The sequence continues at coordinate 6,975,301 of OY756946.1, read as the reverse complement.
GTTGTGATCTCGAAACATAGACAAACAAGTTTGACAGTTGTGATCGTTGAAATTAGTTTCGAAGAATTCGTATCCCATCAAAACGATAGATTGACTAACACTTAAGAGTTTATTTATACTTTCATTAAGTATAACATAAGATTTTGTGGTATCCACTTGTGTAAATATTTTAAATTGAAGATCGAATTCATTCATTGTATTCATATAGGGTCAAGGAGTGTATCTGTAAAAAATCATCAAAATCGGAGTTAAAATAACCGTTAAATCGTGATTTTTTGTTTATAACCGTCGAAAAGCTTTGTCCCGTTACTTGATCTCTGAATGTTTGTTTTTTGTGATTTTTTGTTGATGTGATCTTGAAACATATACAAACAAGTTTGACGGTTGTGATCGTTGAAATTAGTTTCGAAGAATTCGTATCCCATCAAAACAATAGATTAACTAACACTTAAGAGTTTATTTATACTTTCATTAAGTATAACATAAGATTTTGTGGTATCCACTTGTGTAAATATTTTAAATTAAAGATCGAATTCATTCATTGTATTCATATAGGGTCAAAGAGTGTAGCTGTATAAAATCATCAAAATCAGAGTTAAAATTACCGTTAAATCGTGATTTTTTGTTTATAACCGTCGAAAAGTTTTGTCATGTTACTTGATCTCTGAATGTTTGTTTTTTGTGATTTTTTGCTGCTGTGATCTCAAAACATATACAAACAAGTTTGACAGTTGTGATCGTTGAAATTAGTTTCAGAGAATTCGTATCTCATCAAAACGATAGATTGACTAACACTTAAGAGTTTATTTATACTTTCATTAAGTATAACTCTCTTCATTTTGCATATCTTTGAACATTTGTATTTTGTAGTATGCACTAATGTTTTTTCATTAGACTCTTATTTTGGGGTATGTAAACTTGAAAGAAAAATGTTTTATTTATTTATTTATTAATGTTTTGAATTAGTATTTATGTGACAATATGGTATGTATATACTAATTTAGTATTATGTTTTACATTTTTTAGGGTCAAATTATGTTTTTCATTTTCATTATTTATTGATTTAAAAAATAGTTTTCTTAACGGGTAACGGGTCGGGTCATATTACCTGATAATATTAACGGGTCGATTTCGGGTTGGGTCATATTACCCGTTTATTTTAACGGGTGTTACACGACACGACCCATTAAACTATCGGGTATGACACGAAAACGACACGAACACGAGAAACACGACACGAATGCCAAGTCTAGTGGTGTTGTACACTGGCAATTGTGCACCACCTCGTAGAACAATAAAAATACCATGTCATAAATTATATTGGAACCAAATAGATTAGGGTTTTAGGATTATTTGAATTTTAAGATGGCAAAAAGCTCTCGTGGGGTTTCCTTCGGAATCCTCTCCTTCTCAGATTGTAAAACTAACTTTGAGAGTACGTGAAAGGGAGAAGGTCGACCGATAATTTATTAGTTCATTTATTTTATTAATCATGATCGTCTTTCTTATCTTACAATTAATACAAGCTTTCTTGATCTCCAAATCTTATTGGAATTCAATAAAATTTACACAATTACATTTCTAAATAAACATACTACACTGCGCGGAGAGAGTAAAGGACAAGGGATTGCCTGGGCCTATCCTAGCTTTCTAAAACAAATATATATATTAGGGAATTGTGCATCTTTCTATTGCTTGCTTTCTAAAACATATATATATATATATATATATATAGAAATTATGCATCTTTCTATTGCTTCAAGTTCGGCTTTCCAAGTTTCAAGCATAACCCCATCTCCCAATTAGCTTTAATATTTTTTCTATCTCCTTGACACAAATTAATAGCATTTAAAATCAAAGCAATACTTCACCTTTCTTTAAATATATAACGTTCAATTTTAATCATGAAAATTAAAAAAATTCCCCTTTTGTTTTTGATATCTCATACATTTTATAATCCTAAATTCGAAATCTAGTCAACAAATAAGTTTTAAATTTATTTGTTTCTCTATTGTTTTTGCTCTATTCTACACATTATATAAAAGTTATGGTGCGTAATTTTTTTTTTTTATCTCATTGAGTTTAATAGTATAGGCAACAGTGTTATAATAAAACGATTTTGACGAAGCTGAGAAAGCAGTGGAAAAGCCAACGCCACGAATCCTTGAATCGGCGAAAAACGTTAACATCGCAACCCAGATGTTTTCTCTACGGACTACGTTGACAGTAGGCACAGACCAAGTTTATTTGCAACAGTTTCACTCTCCTTGTAAGCATGTGAGATGCACTCGCGTCTTCTGAAAAGTGCCCACCCCAAAGGAAATAATTTATTCATGCTTATTTTTGTTTCTTAATTATTCCTTAATTTATGTTAACATGGTCTGAACTTGGACGTTGTTTCATTACATAAAAAGATTATTAAATTTTTTATTTATAATAAAGGGTAAAATAATTTACTATTAATCGAAACTTCATATTAATAAAATCTTCTTTTTTAATAAAAAAAGATAAAAAGACAATTCTATTTTTAATCTCAAAAAAAAAAAAAATTAATGACAATAAAGTAATTTTGCACGGACTATATTTTATAATTTTTTTAAAGGATCATCTACATGTGATTTTAACAGATCTCTAATTTAATAAATAAAAATATAAACAAAAACTCATCCCCATTTCCGCTTTCTCTCTTTCTCTCCCTCTCTCTACTTCTCATTTTAAAAACAAAAATAAAAAATTGTTCACATAAAGTATGTGGCCATTTGCTAGTTTATACTATAAAAAGGGATAAGAGTTTGGAAATAATGCTTAGTGAGTGGAAGAGAAAATATTATACACAAGGACAGTATTATATTAAATTTTCTAAGTAAATGAAACCATGTATGAATCTAGAAGTTCTAATTTCGGTTCCTAAGCCACGAATTATTGTATCTTGATATTTTTTTTATCTTTATTTTCTCACTTTCTAGTGTATATATATCGTTATTTAAAAAAAAATTCAATTCCTAAAAAAATGCTAGGATTCCAAACTGAAGAAGGCTATTAATGTCAAATTGGCCAAAAATGGTAATGAATTCTTCTTATGTTTTGACAGCTAAAACATTAATGCATGAATTGGGATTCAAAGTTTTTGAATATTTTTGTTTGACAAACGATAACGTTAATTATTAAGAGAAAAATGATTGGTAAGAATCAAACTCGCACCATAATAGATTGGTAAAAATCAAATCTGAACTATAATGCATAAGTATTATTATTTTTCGCTACTGCACTAAAGCGCCATCTTGCATGTTTTTGAAATAGTTTCCCTCACTTTGGCAAAAACATATCTCTAATTTGAATCCTCCACTCCTAAGATCATCTCCAACCCTGGCCTATAACCTATTTTTCCCTCCCCCCTCAAATGAACCCAACTCAAGTGGAAAATTAGATCTAAAACTTAAAAGAAAGCCAAAAATAGCCCAGAAAATGGTGTGGGCACCACTGGCGGGACCCTACCCACATGGGCATGTCCCCCATGATTTATTGAATCCAACGGCTAAAATTGAATATAATCAAATCTAACGGTTAAAAAAATCTAACGGCCTTAACGGCCCAAATTTAAATCCTAAAATAATTAAAAAATTATTTAACTCAAAATTCACCTAAGTTTAGTGATTTTTCAATATTTTTCAGAATCTAAATATTTTTAGGTTAAAAAGTTCATAAAATTAAATTAGGATATTGTACATAATTTTTTTTTAAATTTACTTAAAAGAAAAAATTAGCCTAAATTTATTCTTTAATAATCTTGGGCTAAAATTTTTTGGATCATAAGGGTTGGAGAAAAAAAGATGTGATAACTCGTCCCTAATTTTACGTTTTTATTAATTTTAAAAGCTTGAATTGACGAAAATGCCCTAGAGGCGAGATTATTGACTTTCGTTGATCATTATTTTGGGATGCGTACGAGCTACTATTTTACCGTATTCTCGAAGTACTCGTCGTTATGAACGCGTGGGCGCAAGCGAAATCAAATTTGGAATTATAATGAAGAAGTTATTAACGAGACAAGTCGAGGGCATAATGGTCATTTGACCATAAACATGTGCCACGTGTGTGGCTGGGTTAGAAGAGAAAAAAAAAAGAAAAAAAAAGGGGAAGGAATGAAGGTGTTGCGGGGAGGAATCCCCCATCTGATAGGAAGTGGACAAACTAGAGAAAGATGAGGTGAGTGGACCAATGGGAGGAAAAGAAATGAAGGAAAAGAGAAAGGAAGGGAAACCAAACAACACGGGTCATCCCTTGACTTGTTCCCATTTGGCACGAACCAGCTCTCTGAATCTGTTGTTGTGGCGATTTTTGACGCTATTGCCGGTGTTTCTCCAGTGATTCACAGCACGAGGACACTTGGAAATAGCTTGGCATCATCCACTCCTTCATTTTTACTCAAAACCCAACATGATTTGGCCTTGGATTGTGAAGAACACAACCGAAGGGTCCGTGGGTTTATCCACAACGATTAAGCGTTCCTGCAACTACCATCGTTGACCACTACCACCAATTTACTTCCCTCGAACCCAGGAACCATACCCAATCATTGGTTGGGGAATCGGGGTTCGATTTAGCATCAATTTGAAAAACACTTATATTAGGGTTTCCGACAGATCGAGGTGAATTCAGGCGTCTTCCCAGCCAAATTGGCCTTGGCCACATGTATAAAAATTGTTCCTCTTGACTTGCACTTCATGCTTATAAAATTTGGTAAATTTTAGAAATAGTTAGATTTTCCGGTGAGTCTGGGCAGCTGACCACTGCGTGCAGTGCTGCGTAGGCCGAGATCCCACCTGACTATCCTAGACTAATTTTGATGTCCCAATTCCATATTTGACATTTGTTTAGTGAAACTACGATGTTTTATTATAGTTTCGTAGTTGACCACCTAGTTGGCCGCCACAGAGCCCTTATATGAATTAACGATCTGATCGTTGGATCGTCACCAAATCTTAGTATATTGTATTATGTAATATTTGAGGATCATAGGAACTGACAGATCGAGAATCCAACGTACGGATCTTTCTGAATGAGAATTGTAAATTCGTAAAATAAAGCATTGACCGCCACTTGAATTGTGATTGGGGGAGATCCGACCATCAAATCGTGGTAAGATTTTAGTATGTTGTTTTAGAAGCATAATGTGGATTTTTGAAGTTACAAATTGGAAATCCAAAGTGCGAATCTTCTGGATCGAGTTACTTAAGGTTGTGGATCATACCGTCGACCTTGGATTGACGGTTGACTTTTGGTCATGGGTTTCAAATCATTCTAGAATGTCCTCAGGGACGTGTTTTATGTAAGTTATGTGTTTTATCAATAAGAATTCTGAGACGTGATTTGATATTTGGCCACATGTGACGATAATTCATGACACCTCGATATTCTTGCTAGGGAATTGTAGGGCGTACTTCAGGTGAGTGAGTTTTTTTCCTTTTTATAATATATATATATGATTGATAGTTTCCATTGAAGCAATTGAAAAAGAATTCCTTACGTATTCCTAGATTTGACTAAAGTTTATAAGAATTGGTGAAATGACAGAACTTGTGAAATACGCTACATCTTACGGGATGCACATGTATGGCATGATTATTGATGTCATAATTATGTTTACGGCTATAAATGATAGTATGTTGATTAAAATTATTGAATGGTTATGGCATGCTTATATTCATATAGTATGCTCATCATTGCTACACCAAAATGTTAGTGCTCAGCCACGGCCAGGCTAGTCTTTCACTTGTTGTTCACATCAACATTGCACGTTAGCATTGGATCCAAGTAGGTGATAGTCCCGTCGTACAAATTGCAATAAGCAATTCTGACTCGTATGTGACAGCAAATAGCACTAGTCTTCACGTGATTGTAGCACTAGAGCCTATATTATTACACCTAGTTTTGTCGTACAGGTCACATTAGGTAACTCCGACTCGCAAATCAGTTTAATCGTATAGGTTGCATCAGGTGACTTCGACTTGTGTGCTAGATTAAATTGTTGGGCACTTGATTTTATTTGTATTACTGTTGAGATTATGTGATTTTGGACGTCATGCACTTATTCACGAGGTATTATGCCGTATTGAATTCTGAGATATTGCAGGCTACGATAAGTAATTTCTCATTGTACGTAGTGTGTGTATTTTGGAAACTATACACGTTTTACAGCGAGGGGTTATTATGTTTTTTTAAATGGTTTTTACAAAACTTCATTTTCATGCCCACTCACCCTTGTTTTTCGCCCCTCCAGGTTTAGTAACAGTGATTGCGTGTCGACGAGGATTCTTAGCAAATTTTAGTTTTGGAGATTACCTTCAATGGTAAAATTCTCATCCTACCTCAACTGTACTTTACTTATGCTCTGCATCACGTGTGAAATGAGTTTATTCTTGTTCACCAGCGCACTCTTATATTTAGGCACTTTTAGGTTTAAATTTATACACATTTTCCACATCACTACACTTTATAGTTTTGTTACCTTCCAGATGTCGGCCAGCTCAGCTTGATTCGGAGTCCAATGGACATTATGGGTCGGGGTGTGCCAAAAGCTGTTTTTGGGTTAAAACCTAAATTTTATAGGCTAAAATTTTTAGGTTTTAGGCCAAGGGTTAGAATGGTTACCCTGGCCTATAACCTATTTTTCCTCTTCTATTCAATCCCTTCCCCAAATCCAACCCAACCCAAGTTTAAATGACACACCCCGACCCAAAAGTGGGGCGTGCTGGCCGTCACGTGAGTGTGACGTAGCCATGTGCACGGTGCGGAAGCGAGAATCGATAACTAAGTACGAACTAATTAAAATCAAAACCACTAGCAACCTAGGTAAGATAGTGTACTAGAGGCATAATAAGGTACTTATACATAATCAGAGCGTTCTAAGTTCGAATGCAGTCAAGCATGAAATAAGTTTAGATAACACCACCGGTGTCATACATAAATGAATGTGTCAGAACTGCCGATAAGCCCTCGCGTCCACCAAAAGAACCTCTAGCTACCTAGTACCTGGAGGGGCGAAAAACAAAACTGAGTGGGTCAGCAAAACAATTCCTTTTAAAACCAATCTTTACTCAAACATATAGCCCCTCACCGTAAAACCTGTATAATTTCCCATAATCAAAATATATACTCGTATATACATATAGGTTCTCAAAATCATGCTGAAAAGTATATGTATGCCATGCCAAAGTATCCAAAACAGAAACTCAATCATAAACTGTTGATGTGATCAAATGCCAGGTAATCATCTTGGCCCTCGGCCATCTAATCTCATATAGCTCATAACATCATGTATATCAATACTGCACAATCATCACTACCACATCTGGTGGTCTACTCATCATCATGTATATCAAGTAAATATGCTCTAGTGCTACAATCACGTGAAGACTGTGCGAATGATTCGCGGGTCACCTACGAGTCGAATCCACTCAAAAGTGGTCTATACGACAAGACTGTGCACCTAACTTGGATCCAAGGCGAGCATGGGGTGCGAGAGGTGAACGACACATGAAAGACTATGCCCCTAACTCTGGGCGGGAGCACTAATATCAATGTGCAAGTACATGAGCTCTAATCACATCATATCACATCATTCTCATCACAACCAGCATATAATTTTACCTGACACTTACTTGTGCGTCCGCAGCACCAACATATGAATATGCAATCATTTATGCATCAATAATAATATATGAATACTTTGCATGGCATTAAAATCACATAAACGTTCATTTATCGTTTTCTGGGAAAATAATAATAACATATAGGTAAGTACGGTAAATAGCTGCCCACTCACTGATAAGTCGCTGGGTCGTAGCCCCCGCGTCTAGCCTGGCTACGCTCGTCCTCGGTATATGTCTCGCCTATATGAGAAATTACTATAAATAAGTCATTTAAGCACATACACGCAAATACGGGAATAACTTCTCATACATAGCTCAATTTTGGTATTTGAATATACCAACGTGACCTTCTCGTCGTAACGAACATCCCCATATTTTTAAAATAATTTTTCATTGTTCCACGCGCCCCCACGCGCAGTGCACAGTGACGGCGTCAGTTGACGCCGTCAGGAATATTTCGTCAACTTTAACGGCGTCAGAATATTCCGTCAGAGTTGACGGAATATTCCTCTGCCGGTCGTCTTCTCTGGCAACTCGCCGGGCGCCGGCGACTGTTTTGTCGGAATTTCTGGGAAAATTTCAAATTGTCCTATCTTGCTCAGTTTTCATCCTTTTTGACCCATTTTTCTTCCTATGTGCTCCAAATTAAGTGTAGAACATGAATATACCTTCAAAAACCTTGAAAAAGGTCTTAGATTTCCTCGGGGACGAACTCCAAAACCGGCCAACTTCGATGCACGTGATCCCGACGTCCAAACACCTGCAACGAACCACTCCGAGCCTTCTTGGGACCTTTAAAGGCTAGTGGTGAGCTTAGTTTGTCCTAAAAATCAACCAAGAAAAGTTGATGAATAGTGCCCATTTCGGACCTCGAGTTTTCGACGTGAAAATGAGAGATTTCCTACCTGAAATCGATGCCACTGAGTTCGTATGGTCTTCACGAGTTCAATGGTACCCTTGGTTTGCTCGATCTACCAAGTTTTGCAAGGGTTGTGGTGTCTCCGTACGTATATGGCGAGAGAGAGAAAGTGAGTTATGAGAGAGAGAGTGTCGGTGAGAGTGACTGAGAGGGAGAGAGCACGGGTAGAGGGAGAGAAAGTGTGAACGTTGTGTGGTCCAAAACAAACTCACACAAATATCACCAAACTTCCAATAATTGAGGGCCACATTCTATTGGTCCTCACACCACACACACGCACACGTAAATAATCCCCAAGGGCAATTTCGTCATTTTATAATTAATAAATCTAAATAATCGGGACGGGTTGTTACATTAAAATTGGACCTAAAACCTAAAATAAAGCCAAAAATAGCCTAAAAAATGGTGTGGGCACCACTAGCGAGATCCCACCCACATAGGCATGTCCCCCAGGATTTATTGAACTGTTGCGATCGAATATAATCAAATTTAATAGTAACAAAAAAGATCTAACGACCCAAATTTAAATCCAACGGCTAAAATAATTAAAAATTTTATTTAACTCAAAATTCACCCAAATTTAGTGATTTTTCAATATTTATCGGAATCTAAATATTTTTAGGTTAAAATATTCATAAAATTAAATTAGGATAGTGTACATAAATTTTATAAAAAAAATTTACTTAAAAGAAAAAATTAGCCTAAATTTATATTTTAATAATCTCAGGCTAAAAAATTTATGCGATAAGGGTTGGAGTAAAAAAATTATTTCTAGTTTAAAATCTAAATTATATGAGCTAAAATTTTTAAATTTTAGGTCAAGAGTTAAAGATGGTCTAGTAGGAAATAAATAATTTTTCTTAAAATGGTAAGAATAATAACTTAATTTGTTTAAGGTAGACGGCGCGTGTGAAAGATGGTGAAAGAGAATGTCATTTTTGATGTGTTGGGACTCTACAAACTACACAGTCAGTCTTTTCTCTTTCACTGAAAGCTGCTGCTACAGCTAGGGGACACTTCCCCTTTTTCACTCTACCAGTTTTTTCGTTTTTTTTTTTTTGCTCAATTTTATTATATTATTCCAGAGATTTGATGTTAATTTTTGTTTAATTTTTTTAATTCTCTGAAACTCTCCAACTTTACCTGTCTCTCTCCGTCCCCTTAGAGCCCTTTGATCCATGTCCTTCTTCTCCAAAAGCCCTAAATAATTTTCTAGGGTTTCAGTAAAAGAGGTGTTTTGTCTTCAAGGAAGGTACTCAACATTCTGCAGATTCTGCAAAAAGGTTTGGACTTTTTGGAAATTGGGGTTTTGTTTGTTTTGAATTTGTGGGTATTGTTGTCATTGGGAGTTTGCATTCTATATTGAAGAACTGGCATTTTTGAAGATTTTATGTGCTGAATTTGAACTTACTCTGGTGACAGATCGAAGATTTTCAAGATTTCTAGGGTTTGGGTTTCTGAAATTGCGGGTTTTTGCTTCTGGCAAAATGTATGACTTTGGTGGGTTTGTGAAGGGGTTGGATTCATACATTTGGTGCTTGTTGGATTATATATATATATTGGATGAGTTGAATTCTGGGTTTTTGTTTTGAATATTTATATTTTGAAGTTTTGAACTTATTGTATATGGGTTTTGGTGATGAGGATTGTATTGTAAAAATGCAAGATTTCTGAGGGTGTGAGCATTGGTTCGAGAGGAGGGGATTGTTGGGGTTGGTTTTGGTGCATAATGGGTTGCATTTTCTGTAAGCCTTCTGCAATTGAGGATAGCAAGGAGAGCCCCAGAGAGAGATTGTCAAACAAGGGGGCATCAGACTCGCGGACGACAAGGGTTGCTTCATCCAGGAGGGAGGAATCTTATCGAGCAAAAGATCGATATGATGGCAATGATGGGAGAGCAATGTTGATTGATAAGCAAGTGAATGGGCCTGTTCGATTGAACGGGGAGAATTTTGAAAGGAAGAGGGAAAAGATGGAACAAGTTGTTGTTCAACATCCTGGGATTGGTATCATTCCGAAAGCTGCAGAAGGGGAACAGGTTGCAGCAGGGTGGCCCTCCTGGCTAGCTGCAGTGGCTGGAGAGGCCATCAAAGGATGGGTGCCGCGACGTGCAGATTCATTTGAGAAACTCGATAAGGTATGCTTCTTTTCTTGTTTAGTTCTCAAGTACCTTTATGGTGCAAATCAAATCTTCATTCTTTCCTTGTCTTTGTTGTTATTTAATCTTTGATTTTGGGTTATCCTATTTTTTATTATTGAGATTGAATTTGGTATTTTCTATTCTATTGAAAGCTGTTTCCTTGTGCATCATAACTTATTGAGGAACAATTTTTTACTTAGTAGTTTGGGGTCACAGAACAGTATTACTGTTATTAATTTTTAGTTATTTCCGAGTTTAAGAATGTTGTGTCAAGGTAAACTTCTGAATAGGCACATGGAATTCTTGTGGTGCAAAATTCACTCTTTACTTTCCTGTGAAAGTATAAGAAACCACATTCACTAGACTTTGAGACAAGAATAGGTGTTACATTTGCTCCTCTTCTTTACTGGCATGCAATTAAATCAGTTGACATGGATAAGTAGTTTAAGCATAACGGTTTTACATTGGGAGTCTCGACTGTATGTTGGTGGAGGAGTTGGGTGTGCAAGTTATGAACTGGATTATCAAAACTTGGAGGACTTTGTTGATTTGCATTTAAGCAGATTTGCGTTTCTTGTTTTTTTTTTAAAACTCTTCCAGTTTTATGTTTTGGGTGCTCTATTGGATGCTACCTAGAATCATCTTCCTCTTTTCTGTTTTTTGCTTGTTGGTTACTATGCTTATATACCTAACTGGTTTTGACGATAACACTGAGAAGAGCAATAGGTTTGTGGCATTCAATAAAGACTATATCGTTCTATCGGGTTCTTCCATCTGGTGATATGATATTTCTGGTGTTTTTGTTTATTTTTCCTTAGCACTATCCTCTTTCGATTTCCATAACTGTTGGCTGGCTTTGGTTGTGTCCTTATATTTATATTTTGCAGATTGGTCAGGGTACTTACAGTAATGTTTATAGGGCCCGTGATCTTGATCAAAAGAAAATTGTTGCTTTGAAGAAAGTGAGGTTTGATAACCTAGAGCCTGAGAGTGTTCGCTTTATGGCAAGGGAAATTCACATTTTACGAAGGCTTGATCATCCAAATGTGATAAAACTAGAAGGTCTAGTTACTTCAAGGATGTCTTGCAGCTTGTACCTTGTTTTTGAGTACATGGAGCATGATTTGGCAGGGCTTGCCTCACACCCTGGTCTGAAGTTCACAGAAGCACAGGTATTTAGTGGTCGGTTTTGCCTCTTAGACTAAACATAACAAGTTACTGGGGGTTTTCGTCAGTTCTTGCTTCCTGTATCTGCAGTTCATGATGTTCCTGTTATGAACTTTCTCTCATCAGCACCCATTATGCTGCTCATGTATTTTGTTTAATTATATATATATAGGCAATATAGAGATTGTTCAGTTGGATGGAGGATTGAGATTCAGTTGATTTATTGGCAGGTTAAATGTTACATGCAGCAACTGTTATGTGGACTTGATCATTGTCATAGTCGTGGTGTTCTGCATCGTGACATTAAAGGTTCCAACCTTTTAATTGACAACAATGGCATGCTGAAAATTGCTGACTTTGGTCTGGCAAGTTCTTTTGATCCTTGTCAAAATCAGCCTCTGACAAGTCGTGTTGTAACTCTATGGTATCGTCCACCTGAGCTTTTGCTTGGTGCTACTTACTATGGGACTGCTGTGGATTTGTGGAGTACAGGTTGCATAGTTGCTGAACTGTATTCCGGAAAGCCTATTATGCCTGGAAGAACTGAGGTATTTAGAGTTTTTTTTTTCCTTGTGGGCATGTAGAGTTGATGCTCTTCACTAATTTTTATCTTCCAACTATTTGGTGGCAAAAACACACACATATTTCTGCATTTAAATTGAATACTTTCTAGTTGGTGGAAGAATAAGAAATCACCTAGGAACCTTTTTTATTTAGTGGAACTCACCATAATGAATCATCTTCATAAATATGTCCCATACACTTGTTCCCATCCGTACTCCTAACCGGTTTACTGTGATTTTACAACATAACCCTAGTGGTGGCATGTTGCTTGTCTGTCTTGTGGCTCTCTGAATTATTGTTCCATTTAGATTCATTATACACTACGAAGTAGTTTGAGTGTAAAATTTCAGTTATTCTTCCCCTTTCTTAGAAATGGTTTGTTAGATGTGAGATGGCTCTTTAGAGGTGGCTTTGTAAGTAACCTCATTGGGCCATGCAGCCATGAAAGATTGTGGTTATTAGCTGGTAGGTTAGGGATAGTTTACGAACTGTTTCTAATTCCATTCAAATTGCTTAATTTCTCTGTTCCCTGTAGTTGTGCCGACTTTGTAATTATTAGGATGTCCCCTTTCTGATTTTTACATTCAGAATCTCTTTTGCTTCTCTCTGATTTAAAGTGTTGTGCAACTGAATAACCGGAGTTTGTGGATTTTTGCCTTGTAGGTGGAGCAGTTGCATAAGATTTTCAAGCTTTGTGGCTCACCTTCTGAAGAGTATTGGAGAAAATCAAAGTTGCCTCATGCAACCATATTCAAGCCTCAACAGCCTTATAGACGCTGTGTTGCAGAAACTTTTAAGGACTTCCCCGCACCAACTTTAGCACTTATGGAGACCCTTCTTTCTATAGATCCTGCAGATCGTGGATCTGCAGCTTCTGCTCTCAAGAGCGAGGTTTGGATCTTAAATTAATTTCTATATCATTTCGTTGTGTCATTATTTTTGCTGCAGTCTTTAGTTTTTCATTTAACACCATTCTAGATCTCTGTGTGTGCCAGTGCATGCCTACATGTGCAGTAGATCTTTTTTTTTTGTGCTTTTATTCTGTTGCCTATGTTGCTTTGGAAATTTCAACTTAACTAGTTAAGTCCTTTTCATAATGTTCTCTTATAGAATCTCCTCTTTTTCTGCCATTAACGACGGTAGCTAATTACTGGCTCTGAGAATCATGTCAACCAAACCGCCAGATTGCAGCAAGTTTCTTTTGGTTTTCTTATTCTTGACTTGACTATACTTTGAATATTGTTATAGCCCACATTGAGTATTTCAATTGGCAGGCACATTTGTTAACTCTCTTCAGTGTTAGCAACTATTTAGATTTAGAATGATCATGTTTTCATTACGAGCTTTTCTACCATAACTTTGCTTTGGTGTTTTCTCATGTGTTATCATTTTGATCCTTTGTTTTTCACAGTTCTTTACAACTAAACCTCTTCCTTGTGATCCGTCAAGTTTGCCAAAGTATCCTCCAAGCAAAGAGTTTGATGCTAAAGTGCGTGATGAGGAAGCTAGAAGGTGAATATTGTTACACAAAATAGTAACTACTTATTTACTCTTTCTCAATTTATAGTTGGAAGGCACTTGCACCAATTTACATTTACTTATATGTACTATTTAAACTACTTATATTTGCAGCATGAATGGTTCAAGTCCCCAAAAGACACAAAAATATATGCCTAATGATACATGCACTATGAAAATTGAACAAGTCAGGCACATTTGATGCATGATTCCTTTGGGTGAAGCTGTGCTTCTGTGATTTAGCAATGAGCTTCTGAAAAGGGGTTGTTGGGCCTTGACATCAAATAAAGGGAAACTAAAAAACTTATCAGCTGTTTGTGCTTAGCACACATCATGGCATGGTTTGGGCTTGGTAATTAATAAGTGAGATCATAAGAGTCTGGACTCTGGAGTTTGCCTAAAGCAACTGAGTTTGTACATATTTTTCTGGTTGGGGTTATATATGGTTATGATAGTCTCATTTCTGAAGTGCATTGGTGTAAAACCATTAATTATTTCTGAGTACATGTTCATACACTGATGATTATTTGTTGAATTCTGTCTTCTCATTTTCTTAAGATTTAATTTGAGTATTGTGAATCTGATATCAATTTTGGTCCTTTATGTGTAGTTTTTTCCTCTTTTATTTTTACCACTGAAAGTGTGGGTGATGTATATAGTAATAATCATTTTCTGCACATTGGTAGACAAGGAGCAGCAGGGAAGGGCCAAAGGCTTGACCACGAAAGGAGAGGAACAAGAGAGTCTCGAGCCGTACCAGCACCTGATGCCAATGCCGAATTAGTCATGTCAATGAAGGTAACCTGAGGTTATTTTAACTAAAAACACCCACTTAACTCCTTCATTGATTTATGTTCTAATTGTTAAGCATGACAATATTTTTTTACAAATGATAGTGTTAGTGGGTTAAATTGTTACATATTAGGAGGGAGGGGGATCAGTGGGGGGTCAAACCAGCACCAGGGTGCTATGCATTTAGCATGATGATATTTATGCATTGCCCCTTTGCTTTTTGCATGAACTTGCAGTATTAAAATGACATATTCAATGCACTGTTATTGCAAGGAATCTGGTGGAAATTATCCTCCCCTTTCCTCTTCGATTTCCTCTTTAAAAATCAAGGTTTTCTTTTTCTTGTCTTTTACTATGAAAAGGGGATATTGCGGTCCACCCAAATTTTCCCTTGAGTTATATATACCCAAGGCTTGTGTTTTCTACCAATACAATAACTCCACATAACATTGATGGTCTTGTTAATTACAGACTTTCTTTTCTTCAACTACGGAATAATGTATTTTTCCAGTTAGCTGTGAAATAATTTCTTTCACTTATAATCTTGCGTGGTCCACATTGCATGTTATTATGCAATGAAAAGGACTTTTGGACTGAAATTCCTTTTGGAGACCCTTTGTTGTAAATGATTCAGTATTGTTTATGGTACCAACACCATATGGGATATATATCTCAATACAAGGGTTTTCTTGTTACAGAAAAGACAAGACAGTTCTAAGAGCCGGAGTGAGAAGTTTAACCCTCATCCAGAAGAAGTTGCTTCTGGCTTTCCAATTGATCCGCCTAGGCCATCACAAGCCGTAGATGCAAGTGTAGCACTTCATGGACATAATCATAATCGAGCTTCTCATTCAGGGCCATTGGCTCACCGGGCTGCATGGGCCAAGTCTACTAAGAACCCAGATGATGCTCCAAAGGTTTCAACTGGGGTTGACTTGTCAGCAATGTCAGGTTTAGTGGCAGCAAGGAGGAGTATGTTATCTGAGGAACGCAGAAAAAGGTCTAGTTCTTCGCAAATGGAAGTTCCAAAAGCAATAGGCAGGTTTCCAGGCTCCTTCAAGGAGACATCAGATCCCTTGCAACACGATCAAAAGCAGGCCAATGCAGGTTCTCGTCAAAAAGAAGATATTAGAAGCAACAAAGATCCAATTATTGTGAGTAGTTGAACTCATGCCTTTTCCCCTATGATGGGGATTCGTCATTGATTTATAATTTTCTACAAATAACCTTAAGGGTGTGCCTACTGTTTTGATTGTGATTTGTGGTTCAGAAGCTATTCTTTTTGGTTTATGTTTCTTTTTTGTTTACTCTTATTGCCTAATACAGTATTCTTTATTTCTGGTTATTTTAGGTTGGTTACGGATCTAAGGGTCACAAAATGCACTACTCAGGTCCGTTGCTAGTACCCTCTGGCAACACGGATCAGATGCTGAAGGACCATGATCTCCAGGTCCAAGAAGCTGTTAGACGAGCACGCCTAGACAAGGCAAAGGTCAGAAAATTCCACGCTGAGGCGAACCAAATATCCACCAATTCATTATTTGTTTCTGGTCGTTGAGCTGGCACAAGTAGAACTGAAAGCAGAGCATCAGCAGCAGATAAAATTGCTGGTTTTCTCTTGTGAAATATGAGTCATACAACGGTGGGAGTGCTTTTCTTTTTCTGTATAGGAGGGGCACCCGTGGAAGAATAGCCGGTGCCCATTTTTAACTAAGTTTTTAGCTTAGAACACACGCTCGCCTACTCTCTCACCTGTCTCGCTATCATTGTCCCCCCCACCCTTTGCTACTGAAAAACATGGCCCATTCATGCAGAGCTTGTTATAAGCCATAAGCTGTAGAGTATGTGGGAAATATGAAAATTGTGTTTTGTGATGCAAAAGCGTAATTTTCCTTGTACTGTTAAAACACCCTTCCCTTTATTTGTTTACTTTTTTGAAGAGAGAAAAAAAAAAAAAGAGGGCAAAGGATGAGCCTGTTTGCTCTTTTGAGTTCAGATTTCTCACTTCCCGCATGTAATTATGATTACTCCCATTTCGTACGGCTTGACTGGAGTGCGATATGCATCAACAACAGTTGCTGCAGAATTTCCTAGTTCTCCTTTGACTTTAAATAATATTTGATCTTGAAAATGGAGACTACCCTGATGATTACCTCTACTAAGACTTGCCTAAATTGTTGGGGAGATTGGAGACTTAAGACTTGCCTAAATTGTTGGGAAGACTGGCACTTAGAAGTTGAAAATTTATCTGGTTGTGTTTGACTAGGCGTTTGTATTTTTCCTCAAACGTTATTCTAATCTAATCTAAAGTACGGGAAGAGAAAAATTTGAACTTCAGTGGGAAAGGAGAAGCATATTACTCTAGCCTACTTGGTTACGTTCAGGTCTACTCTTATTGTTGACATTGAGAGACTAAACTTTATAAGGAAATGATTTCCGCACAACTTTTTTCGTACCTTGATTCTCCTTCGATTTTTAATCTAAGGATCAGAAATAAATTGGAGTGTAAAGAAATGTGCGGAAATCAATTCTCAAGTCTCTATGCTTGTTCGCTCTCGTGTTTTACCACACAAATGTTGACTCGTATAAGTTGGGTTTAGTTCAATTTTGTTGCTTCTGGAAGGCAAGTTGTATATATTTTGACTGCAGGATGATGCGGAAAACTCAAAGCTTGGTTCAGGTGCCATAGAATTCAATGGAGTCCCTTCAATTACTTGCACTATTCCTAACGAACCTCTTTCTCCTCCAATCGAGTTTTGCAGTTGATTTCTCCTTCACTGGTTTCAACTCACCTGATATCTTGCTCTTTGGAAATGCAACAACAGATTCTGGTGTTCTTTCTCTCACAACCAACACCACATTTTCCATTGGCAGAGCTCTCTACAATGCCAAAGTTGTTTGAAATGGTACCAGGCATGTTGATTAGGTTGATAATAAGATTGAAACTTTCAATAATGGTTTGAAGAAATCTGTGTTCTTCGAGAGAGAGAGAGAGAGAGAGAGAGAGAGAGAGAGAGAGAGAGAGAGAGAGAGAGAGAGAGAGAGAGAGAGAGAAGCTGTATTTTTCATATATCAAAACAAAAGAAATTTTAAAGGACTATATCCCTCACAACTGGTCAAAAACAGATCCTACATTTTAGGGACCTAGTACTCTTCTCCGACCATTAATGGTCATCGGAAGATATCATTAAGTAGTCATCAATGAATGTGATGAAGTATTTATTCCCTCCAATTGACTCATTTTGCATTGGTCCACATACATCCGTATGTACCAACTCAAGTGGATAGTTAGCTCTCCAAGGTTTCTCATTCTCAAATGGTTCTCTGTGACTTTTACCATACACACAGCTTTCACACACTCCTTCATTTTCTGAGAAATCAGGCAAGCCTAACACCATTTGTGTTTGTTGCATTTTCTTCATGCTGGCAAAGTTCAAATGCCCCAATCTTATATGCCAAACCCATGGATCTTCTTGTACTGATGCTTTTCTTGCCACTGAGTTGACAGATTCCAAAGACAATGGAAAACATCTATTTCCAGTCATTGCAACTTTAGCAACAACATTATCAAGACTTCTATCATCACATATTAATGCATAGTTTCCTCCAAATAGAATGTAGTACCCATGCTCCATCATTTGTCCTATGCTCAGCAGATTTTCATCCAATCCGGGAACTAATAACACTTCATTTATGTATCTTTTCCCTTTTCTTGTCTCAACTACAAGTGTTCCTTTTCCTGTGGCTTGAACAAGGTCACCAGTGCCCATTTTTACTTTGCAGGTCACTGACTTATCAAGATTGATCAATAAGGATTCTTGAGAGGTCATGTGGTTGCTGCATGCACTGTCAACAAACCACACAGACTTGCTTGATGCAATTGAACTTGCATGACAAGCATAGAACATTGTTCCTGTGACTGCATCTTCTTCTTTTGCACAGTTTGCAACTTGTTTACCATTGTCACAATCCTTAGTTAAGTGACCAAATCGATTGCACCTTCCACACTTGGCTTTTCCTTTGTATCTGCACACACCAAAGTGGTATTTCTCACAGACTTGGCACTGAGGTTTCACACCACTTTGACTATTACTCCCTTGCTTGTTTTGTGGATTGGATTTATTGTTCCAATTTCCCCCAAAGTTGTTGTTCCAGCTTGAACCACTGTTATTGTTCCAATTTCCATTTTGAGACCAATTCTTTCCCTTCTTATATTGACTCCATTTTGGATTTGTCTTATACTGAGACCCTTTGAAATTTCCAGTGCTATTTCCATTTCCTCCAACTTTAAGACTGCTGAAAGCCCTCTCAGTACCTGTGTATTTATCTCTCTCATCATGCAAATCTTTTCTCTTATCATAGACTTTCACTGAGGCTAAGACTTCCTCAACTCTAATAATGTCTAGATCTCTGGTTTCTTCAATGATTGACACTATGGACTTATACCTCCTATTTAGACTCATCAACAACTTTTGAACAATCCTTTTTTCTGTTACATCTTCTCCTAGAGATTTCAAGTTGTTTACTATCTAAAAAAACCGAGCCAAGTAGTCATCCAGAGATTCAACATCATTCATCCTTAAATATTCAAAATTAGCTCTAATGGCTTGTAATTTCACAGCTCTTACCTTTTTATCTCCTCTGAACTCTTTTCTCAGGATTTCCCAGGCACCCTTTGCAGTCTTCTCATTTCGGATTCTGGGAAAAAGTTCATCAGTGATCGCTCCTTGAATCAGGCTTAGAGCCTTGGCATTCTTGATCTTTTCCTCCTTTGAAACAACAGGTGCTTCAACTGGAATGTGCTCCGTCTCGCTTTCTCCTTCTTCCTCAAAGCCTTCCTATCTAGGACTTTGTTGTTCAGCGAACACAGCTTCAACCACATCCCATTGGTCGTAGGCTATGAGAATGGTTTCCATTTTAATGGCCCAAAAATCATAGTTTGACCCATTAAATTGTGGTGTTCGTAAATCACCACCAGATGAGCTCGATCCAGCCATTTCTTGAGCTAGAATATAAAAAGTCACAATAAAAGAGCCACCTTTAAGGTTTTCTGGATTTTCTTCGGAGATGGATCTCTCTCACATTATCACACCCTTTCTTCAGAATCAAACCTAAGGCTCTGATACCATGTTTGAAATGGTACCATGCATGTTGATTAGGTTAATAATAAGATTGAAACTTTCAATAATGGTTTGAAGAAATCTGTGTTCTTCGAGAGAGAGAGAGAGAGAGAGAGAGAGAGAGAGAGCAAGAAGCTGTATTTTCCATATATCAAAACAAAAGAAATTTTAAAGGACTATATCCCTCACAGCTGGTCAAAAACAGATCCTACATTTTAGGGACCTAGTACTCTTCTTTGGCCATTAATGGTCATCGGAGGATATCATCCATCCACCTGGAGGAAAATGAGAATGCATAGTACAATTATAAAAGATAAGAACACCAGCTGTAATCATTCTAAAAATAGAAAAGGAACTAGCCGTTGCAATTTTTTAAATTTAAACAACTCCTAAATTTGGCAAGTTCTTCATTTCCAAACTTCTCAGCTTCCTTTCGATTTCAACTGCAGGATTATCTTCTGCAGATTAACTCCAAAGCTAGTAGGCAGCTTAATTCTCAACAAAAGTCCCCACAAGGTATCCAAACTCCTTAGACCTTCTGCCTTTCACAACCTCCTTCACCTTTTCCATAACCCCATACTAGGACTCTCTCCCCGGCCATGGATTCGTCCTTGTTTTCGTTCCCTCTCCCGGCATCCAATCTGCCTCTCCATCCCAACATCTCGGCTTCTTGAATAAAACCAATGATGGTAACCCCAATAACCACGCTTTTGGCATTGAATTTGATGTGTTCCAAAACGAAGAATTCGGTGATATCAACGATAATCACATCGGCGTTAACGTCAATTCTCTAACTTCTCTGGCTTCTTACAAAGCTGGATACTGGCTTGGTGAGGGCAGTAACGATACTAACTTGTCTTTCAAGGAAATAAAGCTGAATAGTGGAGACAACTATCAAGATTGGATTGAGTACTGGAATTACCAGCTCAGCATAACAATGGCTCCTGAAAATGTGAAGAAGCTTGAGAAGCCTTTGATTAGGGTTCCTCTTGATCTCACTCAAGTATTTCTTGATGAAATGTATGTTGGTTTCACTGCATCAACTGGCCAACTCATTGAAGACCATAAAATTCTGAGCTGGACCTTCAACAATTGAAGCTAGTATAGTTTTTAGAGTATTTCGTCAATATACTCCCTGAACTTGTAGGTCACTTTCAATTTTCCACTTTACTATTTTTTAGAATAATTAGGACTCGAACTATAAAAAAAAATAGCCAATTACCTCCTGCCATTGTATTTCCTGGCATTACATCCAATATTTATCATGAATTTGCAGGTTGGAAATATTTGTTTCTTGTTTTCATTTTGATTATGCAAAAGTTGATGGTATTGTAAATCGATTATATTTCTCAGTTCCTTCTCATGAATGATTTTTATGACTTTAGATCTGACATTTTTCTATACAAACGAAATACTTGAAATTCGGTGCAAGAAGATGTGATCATACATTCATACTACGTTAGTCAAACTATACGAATTCACATCTGTTATGTCCACCATATCCAAAGTAGCATCTGTTGCATAATTGAATCTTTGTGTCTAGTAGGGCAAACATGTCTGTCCACCACAAATAATTCAAACGTGTCTAGTAGGGCAAACATGTATGTCCACCACCCACCTACAATTTTATTCACCAATTTGATCAATAATGTAAACACACACGCTAGTCCCTACCAAAGGACCTTTCATTCAAAGTTTCCAAAAAAAAAAAAAAAAAAAAAGGACCTTTCATTCACAATAAATAAATAGGAGAAATAAAAGCACCTAAAATGAACCAAAAAAAGACCTAACCCTAAGGCCAGAGTCCCAACCTTAAATCCTTATTTGATCTACATACTAATATTTTTGCATGAAATCCTTGATTGATTAAATGGAATAATGTTGTCATGGTCTTTTTTTTAGTACATCGATATTTTTACCCTAGGGGAGGAAGAATTTGGCTAAGTCACACAATAGACAACCTAAATTGGTATCGAATTCGCCATCCAAGAGATTCGAACCTAAAACCTCTCATTTCCAAGTGAAGAGGAATACCACTAGACCATAGTATTGAGTGGTTGTTGTCATGGTTGATATTAAATCGACAATCGATCACATAACATGTCACACGGTATGATTAGAGAATATTATTATATGGGATAGGATCATTAACAAATTCCTTTTGGTGCTAATTGTATGCTTATATGCAAAACGTTATTATAGGTTGGGTAATGTTAGGTAGGCCAATACTTTTTGAACCAAATTTGCAAACAAAATGATGTGTCACCAATAAGAAATAAACACGTTAATCAACACTTAAATAATAATCTAATCATCAACAACCATATCATGGTTTACAAAATTTGGTTTAAAACTTTGGTCTCACTAGATTACCCTTATAGGTTTACAAATTAAGCATTTTATTTATCATGGAATGCAATCAAACTTCTCATTCTATCTTCTCATCTTGCAATGATGTACAATGATTCAAACCGTTTATTTTCTTGGTCACTCTTTAAATATCATCTCTACAAAACTTAATTGAAACCAAAATCGTTTACTCACCAAGCGGCTATAAACAGTTAAATGATTTCTAACTAGGTTAATTTTTTTTTGCAAAGTTAATCCTTAAAGCGTTCGGAAAAAAAAAATCCTTAAAGGTGATCTAGAATTAAAGAGTTTTAATCATCAACAGGATTGCAAGATAAAATGAAAGTCAAAAACATAAAATGAAAAGATTCGAATGAGAAAGTTGCTAGCATATTCATTTTCAATATGCTTCTTCCTTTGATATTCTCAAATTTGGGTAACTTTAATAATCTCTATGAGACTTGCGTTAGAAATGATTTATTTATTTTTAGGTTGGAAGTTCAAATTTGTTGCTTAATACAGTTAAATGGATGGATCACTGAGCACTAAATCTAATCAAATTATTTATTGAAGACGCTAACAAATCTTGAAATCTAGATTTCTTTTATTACATTATCTCTGTTTCTAGAGAATTTGAGGACATGGACATGTACCAAATATGTTAATTGTGTTCTTAAAAAAAAATGTTAATTGTTGGTTACCTTTCAAGAGAGGTTCTATTTTATGTGGTGGGATAAAATGTTTATTTCGTTTTCAGTTTTTTTTTTTTAAATTATTTAAGAAATTTTGTATTATTTTTAATTTTAAAAAAAACTATTAAAAAATAAAATTTGAAAACTCAAGAGAATAGCTTTTTAAAAAAAATTTTAAAATTTTTTTTATAACCGAAAGTAGTTATCAAAATAAGATTTTAGTTTTTAGTTTTTTAAAATATAAAAACTAAAAAAATGGTTTTATTAAGGGATGGTTTTTACTAAAGATAAATCACACACGTGCATGCTTTTATAATTCCGTTGCGGTTTGCATAGTGTAAGAGTGGTTAAACAAAATATGGACACACACATGCTTTATAATTTTTTAATACAATAATTATTTGTATATTTATATTAAGGAGTAAGTGACGGGACTACGCCACACAATGACCAGTCATAATAATTTGGTTTAAACTTATCATTCATAAGAGTTGAGTCTAAGACTTCCCACTTACATGCTTATAGTCAACATTTTCATTCCATAAGTGAGATCGATTAAATATGGACACCATTTGGTCATTTCTCTTTTAATGATGGTGTGACATCCTTTTATCGTACAAACGTTATAATCAAATTTCAATATATCATAAGTGACGGTTCATCTTAAGGATGTTATTTGTTAACATAATCGTCGATTTGTTGGACACATAGATAACTGCATGGTCTCTAAATTGAATGAATATTCTAAAAATGACAAGTTGATAAAGATAATGAACGATTTTGATTATAAAGTTTATATGATAAAATAATATTACTTCGTCATTAAAGAAAGAGTAGCTCAAGCCATAGTCTAAGCCAATTATCACGAAGGGGTGAGAGAAAGTATGAAAATATGGTAATAACAATATATCATGAATTTCCTACTAAAACCAAGGAATCTACAATGTTTAACATGAATATGGGAAGATGACAATATGCAATTACTATTGATGCAAAAAGGGACACAACCAACCTACAAGAAACAAGTATTTCTCATTCAGGTGCGTTTACAATTTGTCACAACATAACTTTGTCCAAAAAGCATATACTTTAAGATAATATCTCACATATATGAAGAGAGGGGCTTCAAATAATGACAAGTAACACAGCACAGAAAACTTAAGTGACGATAAAAAAAAAACTTGCTAGTTCGATACCACCACACAATTCATATCTTCATTACAAAAAATAAAGCCCATAGCTTCAAATTCAACTTCCACAAATGCAAGCATAAATATCTAGAGTGAATAACAGACAAAAGTATTAATCAAGGATGTAGATTTGAATGAATGAACATTTATTAGATATTGGTTGAAGAAAGCTACAATACTCAATGTTCCTGGGGGTAAGGAGTGGGGGTCGAATTTTATGCATTATTAACCTTAAATGCATCAACAGTAAAAAACAATTCAAGCACGTGGACGTCCCAATCTTAGTTGTATTAGTTGTGAACCTATTGAGTTTTGTGGTGGTTATGGTCTTTAGGAATAGTAATATCTAAGAGTTGGGTATGTTGATTTATTATTATATTTTCAATTCGTGCATGTATAAGCGAGAAATGGAAGGGTGGTTAGGGTTTTCTGGGATTTTGGGTGATGGGATGGGATGGTGTGTAGCTTCTGGGAGATACGTTCCTTTTGATTTGAGGTTAGGGATTGTGTAGTTTAATCTTTAAATTATTAGGGTTTATGGGGAAGATTAGGGTTAGGTTAGCAGATGGGTCCATATGATTGATTTTTCTATAATCTTTAAATTATTAGGGTTTACGGGGAAGATTAGGGTTGGGTATGTATATGGCATCCTCATAAAACATAGTCCATAAGATTGATTGACAGGCCAACCACTTCCCGATATATAATGTGGCTTTACCAATTAGGTTAGATCAATTGTGTTGAGTTTTTTAGTGAGATCTAAGTAATCATTTGTTATTTATAAACTACTTAACTTTGTCCCTTTCTTTCATTTGTTTATTAGTTTACAAACCCATAGTTTATTGCTTTGCTTTTCAACCTAGATGGTTTAGAACTTTCTTCCTTGGGAAATAAAGGGCTTGTTTTTCGATTTTGGGTCAACCATTAGCCGTTTCTTGGTAAACTAATCAAAATTAACTCCACTAATGAAAGTAATTAAAAATTATTGGGAATTCTAATAATTTGAGTTTTTTTTATTTACAAGAAATGTAAACGAAATCATTGCCGTTCTATTGAGAGATGAACTAAGGACTGGCAACCCTGATATCTCTGGACGACCGAATAAGGCCTTTTTCGGCTGTTGAGGATCTCTTTGTACCTACTTAGGAGTACGATCTAGTTGTATTTTTTCTTACTTGTAACTGAGACGTCTTAAGTTCGATTCTGGTCAAAGGCCAATTTGAACCATATTATTGCTAGACTATTGTGAGGCTTTGCCCCCTCCACCCATCCTCATAATAACGTTTGTTCAAAAGATAACGAGATCATTTGAGTGAATTTGAAACATTGGATTCGTTTAAAAGACTTTTAAAATAACTGAAAACGCTTTTAGATAAAATATTTTTGGGTATCAAAAGTACTTGAAGTACTTCATTCAAGAATACGCTTTCAACAATTTTAAAAGCACTGACAAACAGCCGCTTAGTACTACGGTCTAGTCGTATTCCTTTTCACTTGTAAATGAGAGGTCTTAGGTTCAATTCTCGCTACAGGCGAATTTGAACCACATTATTGCTGGCCCATTGTGAGGTTAAGCTTACCCCTCTACTTAATGTAGATAATATCATTTGTTAAAAAAAAAAAAAAAAAAACACTCTCAAACAAGCTCATTATTTTGTCATGTAAAATATGAGAAACACGTACTAATTCTCATAGGATGCTATTATTTGGACTCTACTTACTACTATTTTTTATGATCACCTCTTGAATATAAGTAGATATCACGTACATAAGTGAAATTTATCAAGGTCTGCAATAAATTCCAAATATTTTTGTACCGTATGTTCTAACTTCAACTTCTATTTGAAGAGACTTAATTAATTCCTAATTAATAAAGAATTCGTACGAGTTCGCTTATTTTTTAAAATATCTAGACGTACAAAATATAATTGTACTGGATATTCCGTACTCTTACCTCATTAAAAGATACTAGCACCATCACACCATCTTTGCGTGTGCAACTAAGTTTGCTTTTTTATTTTACTACAAGTTACAACTTATCATGAGTAGGGATGATAATTGACAAAAAAACAAAAACAAAAAAAAAACAAAAAAAACAAAAACAAAAAAAAAACAAAAAAAACAAAAAAAAAAAAAGAGAAAAAGAAAAGAGAGCAGTGCACAAACTTATCCATGCGTCTCTCTCTCTCTTCTCCATCTTCCCACGTTCGTTCGCACTATGTGGTTGTGAGGTTCATGTAAAATCAATAAAATTTGTGTTATGTAATTATTAAATTGCTCATAATATTTATTTCTATCATATTTTGATTAGACAATTGAAATGATAATTTTATAGAATTTTAGTTGACAACAAATTATGTTAAAAAGTGGAATAGACGCGCAAGTACTGGGTTTGCAGCATAGTTTAGGGAAATGATGACACTTTATCATAAAGTATCTTCCACCCGAGTGAGTTACTAACAGTTTTTAATTTTTCTTCCCTATTCAACAAATAATTTAAATATGATCATTGTGTGACTTATCCGAACTTTATGTACTAAAAAAAATAATTTAAACAAAACTAAACTCGGTAATACTCATTAGTGTATTTATAACCATTGGATACCTACAGGTGGTGAGAAATATCACTAAGCGTGTAGAGCAAAAATGCACTAGAAAGATAATATAATAATTTTCTTCTGTTTCCAAGTAAAAAAATTGTTTTATAATGCCATCATGGCCCACAAAGGTTTATTAAGTTACTGTTTTGCCTCTGGTCTGTGATAGGAAGAGGTCTTTGTTGAGCCACGTTGGTAGTTTGGAATAAAGCGGGAAGATAAAGAAGATGGTAATGCTGAAAGTTGAAAGAGTGGCCTCTCTTGGCTCTCAGCACTCATAACAAAGTAATATAATAGGGGCCTTGACAAAAATTATATAAATATATAATCTTTTTTTAATTTATTTTTCTGGGTTTTTAATTTTCAAACGGTCTGTGTTTTTTCTGGGGAGATTTTGTATGTTTTCTTGGTGAGAAATATTGGGGAATTTATAAGGCTGTGGAGGTTTCGTTTGAGCAGTGCTGCTGCTAAAAGTTCTGTTTCTCTTCAGGTTAACAACCTTGCAGAACACAGAACACGGAACACGGAACTCCGTTTTCATTGGGATACTGGTAACTCTCTCTCTCCTCTCTCTTTCTCTCTCATGCAATATATTGAGTTGTCTCTCTGTTTTGAGTGCTGGGTAAGAGTTTTTTCTTTGTGGGTTTTTGTTGGTGATGGTGGTTGAGATTGTTTGTTCTGAGAAATTGCATGTAGGTGACTGTGCATATGATTATGAATTAGGTTTTGTAAAACTGTTCTTACTTTTTGTCAGATCATTGTTATTGTGTTGGTGGTGGAAAGCTTTCTCCTGTTTTCTGTGTTCAAATTTGCTTAGTTAAGGTAATTAACT
This sequence comes from Crataegus laevigata, assembly GCA_963580275.1. Classification (NCBI taxonomy): domain Eukaryota; kingdom Viridiplantae; phylum Streptophyta; class Magnoliopsida; order Rosales; family Rosaceae; genus Crataegus; species Crataegus laevigata. The sequence continues at coordinate 6,947,769 of OY756946.1, read as the reverse complement.
AGTTTCGTAATTGTGGGCAGCTGGGAATCTGTCATTTGTTTGTGAAGTTAAGAACTTGCTGTGCCTGATGAGAGACTCGATTTTCGCTCTATCTGTTTGCGCCGCGGAAATGAGCTTCTGATTCAAGATGGTAATGGTGGAGGTGAGAGAGTGCAATACAAGTGGGAGAACTCCTCCGTTTATTGGATGTGTGTGTTTTGGCTTTCATGCTGCTATAGGAGGATAACAATGGAAGGCTCATCTGAGTCTGCTTGGCAGAATTCTGATAGTTCTAGAGGATTGATTACTTCCAGAGTTTCAAACCGGAATCCAAGGCTTCATCGTGCTGGAAGGTTTGGCTTGTCGGGTGAGGCATCTCAGGATTCGGATTTAAGAAAGGATAGAGATAGTGTTGTGGTGGCACACAATGATGACCTTACAAACCAGGGTGGGTTATCAGGGGTTTGTGAGGATGAGGTGGCGGTTGACCGTTTTGTCGGAGCTATTGAATGGGGTGATGTTAGCTTGAGGCAGTGGTTGGATAAACCGGATCGATCTGTTGATGTATTTGAATGCTTGCATATACTTAGGCAAATAGTGGAAATTGTTAATGCAGCACATTCCCAAGGGATTGTTGTTCATAATGTGCGACCTTCATGTTTCGTTATGTCATCTTTCAACCACGTCTCCTTTATCGAGTCTGCCTCTTGTTCGGATTCTGGCACTGATTCTCCCGAGGATGGGTTAAACAGCCCAACTGAAGAAATTAAGGATTTTTCCTCTCTCGTGCATTGTAATTTGCATCAGCAACGAAGGAACTTAGGAAGAGAAAATTTTCAGTGTATGACAACTCCAAATGCCTTGTCGGACACGAGTTGCATGCAGTCAAGTTCAATCTATGCAGCACGCGAATCGTTGGTACAAGAGAGTGAAAATAGAATCAGAGACCGAAATGTTGAACTAGAAGATAAGAGACAACCATTTCCAATGAAACAGATATTGCTTATGGAGACCAATTGGTATACTAGTCCCGAAGAGGTTTCTGGTGGATCAAGTTCATGTGCTTCAGACATTTACCGATTAGGGGTTCTTCTTTTTGAGGTTCGTAACTAAAAGCTTTCAATTGTTTATCTGTAGTATAAGTTAAATAAGATCTTCAGATGCATTCAGTTATCATTTTATATAATGGTAAAAGTTGATTTTGTTTTTGTTTTGTGGACTAACGTGGTTGTGCTTGTGACCAGTTATTCTGTCCATTCAGCTCAAGAGAAGAAAAAAGCAGGACCATGTCTAGTCTGAGACATCGAGTTCTTCCTCCTCAATTGCTGCTGAAATGGCCGAAAGTGGCTTCGTTTTGTTTATGTCTACTGCACCCTGAGCCAAATAGCCGGCTAAAAATGGGGTGAATACTTCTTGCAAAATGTCCTTCTATCTCAGACTTTGATTTTTCTTTTCAAAAGTTTTATATTCACCCTAAAATAATACTGTGCATAAGTGCCAATGTGTCTTGAAAGTGGAATTCCATTCCCAAAGAAGTCCGTGCATGTCAAACTTAGGTTAGGTCAGTCAGTAGGATGGTTTTCGTAGATTTTCCAACGAGTGAAATTGATATATTCGAATAAAGGATCAGAAGCATTATGAGAAGAAGCCACTAGATTAGTGTGTCTATATAACTGGATGTACATTTGATTAACTTGATGTTACAAATTTTCTCGCAACGGAGGATATCTAGTTAGCATCTGCCTTACATATGCAGGTTTATCTTGTATGGTGTAATAGGAATTATGTCCATTACACGTTTCTGTAATTCATTACATCATGAAATAGTCCATGTATGCCGCTTTCTATAATTGGGACTTGTAGTTCATAAATCCCCTTGTATCTTTTGCTTTATTCTGCATCTTTTCCTCTTCTACTGACTTGTAAAATAACTCTCTCCTGTTTCTTTGGTGTTATGCACTATTCTAAATCTACTTTGTCATTTGTTTCAGCGAGTTGCAACAAAGTGAACTCCTGAATGAACCACGAGATGATATAGAAGAACGCGAAGCAGCAATAGAGCTTAGAGAGAAAATAGAGGAGCAGGAATTATTACTGGAATTCCTGTTGCTTATGCAACAAAGGAAACAGGAAGTTGCAGATAAGTTGCAAAATACTCTTTCGTTTGTGTGTTGTGATATTGACGAAGTTATGAAGCACCAAATAACTTCTGAGAAAAAGGGCAGTTCAATCCCACAACTGGTGAAGGAAGATGATTCGACATCAAGTTTCCCGTCTACGAATATTTTTGACGATGATGATTCTGCTAGTGGGTCCAGAAAAAGGTCCAGACCAGGCACCCGGATTCACAACGTAGAGGAAAGCGATGATAATTTGGAAGGTCAGAAGACGGATACTCAAAATAAAGGTGTTCTCTTGAGAAGTTCTAGATTGATGAAGAACTTTAAAAAGCTAGAGGCGGCGTATTTTTTAACGAGATGGAGGCCTGTAAAGCAGTCAGCCAAACCGGCTAAACATTCACCAATGAGTAGTTCTGTTGTAACTGAAAGAAGTTCTGTCAATAATTTGCAATCAAAAGAACAACATAGTGAAGGTAGAAGTGGTTGGATAGATCCATTTCTTGAGGGGTTGTGCAAGTATCTGTCTTTCTCTAAATTAAAAGTCAAGGCAGATTTGAAGCAAGGGGATCTTTTAAATGCTTCAAATCTAGTATGCTCACTTAGTTTTGATCGCGATGGAGAATTTTTTGCTACGGCCGGTGTTAATAAGAAAATTAAAGTATTTGAATGTGACACAATAATAAATGAGGATCGTGATATCCACTATCCCGTGGTTGAAATGGCTAGCAGGTCAAAGCTAAGCAGTATATGTTGGAATAGTTATATTAAAAGCCAGATTGCTTCAAGTAACTTTGAAGGTGTGGTGCAGGTAAGTCAAGCCTTACTTGTGATTCAAGTTACGACCTTATATTGGCTTGTTTTAACTAAATTGCTTAACATGTTCAGGTATGGGATGTTACGAGAAGTCAAGTTCTCACGGAGATGAAAGAACATGAAAGGCGTGTATGGTCCATTGACTTTTCATCAGCAGACCCAACAATGTTGGCCAGCGGGAGCGACGATGGCTCTGTAAAGCTATGGAGTATCAATCAGGCAATTCTACTTTTGCACTTGGTGGATGTCAGCTTTGAAACTAAACGTACTGCATTGATCTATATGCATGATGTGTATGTCTAATTCTGGATGTCTGATAAGCTGATTCTCTTTGTGGGTTGCTTCTGCAGGGAGTAAGTATTGGTACAATTAAAACAAAGGCGAATGTCTGCTGCGTACAGTTTCCATTGGACTCTAGTCGTTCCCTTGCCTTTGGTTCAGCGGATCATAAAATTTACCACTATGATCTTCGTAACTCAACGGTTCCTCTGTGCACATTGACCGGACACAATAAAACAGTGAGTTATGTCAAGTTTGTAGATGGGGCAAATCTCGTTTCTGCATCCACTGACAATTCTGTGAAGCTTTGGGATTTGTCAATGTCCTCATCTCGGGTCATTGACACTCCAGTTCTATCATTCACTGGCCACACGAATTTGAAGGTACTGCCACTCATTTATTATATCATAGCAATTCTAGGCGTACTTTATGAGATTGATGTGAAATTGGTATATGGTAGTTTTGTGTTCTACTAGATGCAAAATATTTCAGAAGCTTAAATACGTGATAAATATTTTCCTGTAAATATTTCAAACCCTCCAAAAAGGGCTGATTCTATAACATAACCTTGTGGTGAACAATGAAATAGTGTTCTTCATTGACCAATATACTAATTTAAAACTTTTTGAGTTTTCCGCCACGAGTTCTTTAACTGCAAAAGCATCTCATTCAATTGTAAACGAGTAAATTCTTTTATGCAGTTTTTCGAAGTTAGTTATCTGCATCTAAACAAATGTTATTTTGAGCCCCGATGCATTATTTTCGCGTATTAGATGCAAGTTTAATATGGCCGTATGATTTATAGCTTATACGTGTTTCCCTTGTTGCAGAACTTTGTGGGGTTGTCAGTTTCTGATGGTTATATTGCTACAGGCTCAGAGACTAATGAGGTAATTTAGACAAACATCTTTCATGCCACGACCAGTGAACCCAAATTTCTATTTCCTTATTTTCACCGGAAAACTCATCTTTTGGGTTCAAAGGAGCTCTAATATGAGATGATGAACTTTCATTGTGGGTATGGAGACGAAAAATGTATAGTTAGAGGTTTCCAAGGCTTTTTTTCTACAAATTTAAGGAAAAGTGACCTCTTGTAAGAAACATGCTTTCAGATTAACAAATCATCTAGCTACCTAGTTTTCTTCGGTGTCACTGTTCTAGTGAGTAGTGACTCGTTTAAAAGGAATGTGACGTGCTGTTTGAAAAGATAAAGGTAAATTGCAGAAGTTACTTGTGCAAGCCTAAGAAGGATCCTACCTATCTGTTTAGTAATCAAATGTCCCATACGAAAACTGTCAAACGAATTTTGAACAGACAGACAATGCAGTCTGTTCTTATTCATATTTAATGAACGATGATTATGTGCTTTGATTCATCAGGTTTTCATCTACCACAAGGCTTTTCCAATGCCAGCATTGTCGTACAAGTTTCAGAACACAGATCCACTTTCCGGGCACGACACAGATGATGCCGCACAGTTTATCTCTTCCGTTTGTTGGCGAGGCCAAACCTCCACTTTAATTGCTGCAAATTCGACCGGGAATATCAAAATTTTGGAGATGGTTTGATGATCTCCAGGGAAATTCTTGAATCTGGCAGGAGATATGGGTTGTTGAGAAGAAAATGAGGTGAAAGAATGTTATGCCAGAGAAGCTTGAAAGCTCACAGGGGCTTTATAGGAATTCAATGTTTGCAAGCAAGATAGCAAATTTTGGTATTAGATGATAGCGGGATAAGCGGTTAATATGAAAAGTGAGAATGTTCTTGGTCAAATGCCATGTGTAGATAGAAATTTAAAGGAAATAGGAAGGTACAAAAATTGGTATTTCTGTATAATTTGTAATACAATTCAAATCAATTTATATACTGTAAGAGTTTTCGAATTCTTCTCTTTCGTTGTTTGTCTTCTAAAATGGTGATCAAGGGTACCATTTGATATTTGTAATGGCCTTGAGAATCATTGAATTAAAGAAATGATTTTCACGCGCTTATATTTTAGTTTGAAAAGTCAGAATTAAATAGAGGTGTGCAGGTGAGACAATTTCCGCACTCAGAAACTAATTGTATACAGATTTGGAAAATGCTTTCAACTTTACATTTACTCTCTTTTTTGGTATTGATGCAGCATTTCTGGTACACAGTATCATTGTATTAAAAAAACACATTCATGTTAGACTTGTTTGAAAGTGTTTTTAAAATAACTGAAAATGTTTTTTATAACAGTGTTTTTGGAACCAACTTTTAGTAAAAGAAGTGCAAATGAATCCAGGAAAAGCACTTGCAATGCTTCCTGCAAGAAGTACATAACTAGTGCTTCTTGCAGAAATCACTTCAGGTGTTTTAGAACCCAAAAACACTTTCAATCACTTCCAAGCAAGCACATAATGTGATATTGATAATGTCATGTTGGTTGGGGTAAAGAAGTTGGGTTGTATAGCATTGTCTGTTCATTAATTTGGACTAATTTCATTGCTAACAAAATTCACATGTCATGTAAATTCAAATACTAGCAATACAATTTAGTGGTATTTCGTTTCACGTTCATAGGTTCAATGTTCGGTAATGGCAAATTCAAAGTAAGTTATATTGTGTAACATAACTCAAGTCCCTCACCCCTTAAAATACGTAGTTTAACAAAATTCTTGTGTTATAACGGACTTATTGTGTCAATTAATGCAAATTGCCCACCTTTATTGTAATGTATTTAAAAAATGCTTAACCAATTTACTGTAAAAATTCAAATTAAAATACCTCATCTTAAATAGATTCACCCAAATGGACCAATTCTTTTTCTTTTCGATAAATGAGGTTTTGATCATGCATGTTTATGTTTTTATTGCCAGTCATGTCCTTTTAAAATTTGATTTTTGTTTTAAATTAAAAAAAAAATCATTCAAATGAAAGTTTTATTTTTGGGTAAATTACATAGAAACCTCTCAGGTTTGATGACACACCCCGTCCCGAAGGAGGGCATGCTGGCCGTCACGTGAGAGTGACGTAACCATTTACACAGTACGGAAGCTTTAAATATATCATTCTAAGATAAAACACCCGAAGGTGAGACCTAATTTTGTCCATTCTGTCAGAACCCCGTTGAAATTCCTCGTAGTCACCACACCTTTGTTATCTTGAACCTGGAGGGGCGCAAAACCAAGTTGAGTGGGTCAGTAAAACAAATCTTTTTCCAAAATCCAAACACTTATCAAAACGTTGTAACCCCTCTCCGTAAAACTTGTATACTTTCCCAGAAATGTAAAATATCAATATGTATACATATATATTCTCAAAACTTCAAATCACTATCTCAACATTATTTTCAATACATTATGCCATGTCATGTCTAAATTCAACAGTTTAGTATGAATGCACTAACCTAAATCAGGTGGAAGAAAATAATCAACCGGAGACCCTCTAATGGCCCTGTACGGCTGAATCTATAGCTCAAAATCTCATCTTGCCGGAGTCACCAACTGTGACCTGTACGGCCTTCTGCACATAAGTCGGAACCACCTAATGTAGTCTGTACGACTAAATGATTAATATTACGCTCTAGTGCTTTTCTCATCAATCATCTGTGCACATAATCTAAGGTCACCCACCAGTCGGAACCTCTCTAAAGGTCTGTACGACTGGCCTGTCGGAACCACCTCCTATGGTCTGTACGACTAGCATCTACTTGGATCCAAGGCGAGCGTGCGATGCGGTGAATAATATAAGCACTAATATCATGGTGCAGGTTATGAGCTCAACATATCTCAACATCATCATACAATAATAATACTCACCTGATACTCACCTGTACGTCCACCGCACCATTTCACATATATGCATCATACAACAATTCGTAATATTCATGAAATTCTATGCATGGCAATCAAAACATTTTTCATATCTTATTTCAACATACTTTTCACATACTTCTATGCATGGCATTTCGAATCATATTTTCATATGAATCTACGCATGGCATTTGAAAACATACTTTTCATATACTTTTATACTTTGCATTTAAAGCATATTTTCATTAAATTTCAATTTCTGGGAAAACGTCAAGTATATATATATACGGAAATCAAAACTGCCCACTCACAGATACGTAGTCGAGACGAAGCCTCCTAGCTTGGCTCAATCACATACGTCCTCGGAATACGTTTCCCTATACGTGAAATTTCCAATTAACTTAGTTTAACAACACATAAACGGAAACGTACATAAAATCTTCATAGATTGTCCAAATATAAGGTGTAAATATATGAAATCGATCTCCTCGACGTCACGAACGTCGTGGTATTTTTAGAATAATTTTTGGAGGTCCCACGCGCCCTCACGCGCCAGGACAAGGCACGGCTACGCGCCCCCCACGCGCACCGCGCGTGTGCCCCACTCGCCTTCTCCGGTGGTCCTCGCCGGACTGAGTTTTCCGGTGGCCGGAAAACTGGGAAATTTTCCAAGCTTCGTATCTTGTTCATTTTTCATCCTTTTGACCCCTTTTTTCTTCCTATGTGCTCCAAATTAAGTGTAGAACATGAATATACCTTCAAAAACGTCGAAAACCAACGAGAATCTCGTCGGGAAATTCTCCAAAACCGGCCACTTTGGTTCTACATGATCCCGACGTCCAAACACTTCCAACGAACCACTCCGAGCCTCTAGAGGTCCCAACAAACACTTCTATGATCTCCGATTCTCCTAAAACGCAACGTATAAAAAGTTGATGAATAGTGACAAATATAAACCTTGAGTTTTGGACGTGAAATCGTATGAAATCTTACCTAAAAATGGTACCACTGAGTTCGTATGGACTTCACGATCATGAATATGTAATTTATTTCGTCGATCCAGAAGGTTTTGATATGGGTTGTGTTTATGCCGTGTGAAGAACAAGAGAGAGAGAGAGATGGCGTCGAGAGAGGAGAGAGAAAGTGACTGAGAAGAGAGAGAGAGAGAGAGTGACGGGAGAGAGAGAGAGGATAGCCAATTATTGGCCCATTTCACACACACAATCACACGTACATAACCCCGAAGGGGTAATTTCGTCATTTCACATTCTCAATAATTAGTACGTCGGGACGGGTTGTCACAATCTACCCACCTTATAAAAATTTCGTCCCGAAATTTCATACAACACATATACATACTAATATCCATAAAAACAACCTCGGATACATCTCTCTCATCCTGTCCTCAGTTTCCCAGGTGGTTTCTTCCACAAAACCTTCACTAAACGTACTGTCTTGTTCCTGAGCACCATATCAATCCAATCAAGTATCATCACCGGTTCCTCATCATATGTCAAATCCGGATTAATCTCTAGCGGTTGCAGAGGAATCACATGTGACGGGTCTGAAATGTAATGTCGAAGCATCGAACCATGACATACATTATGAGCTCTGGATAACTCCGACGGTAACTCAAGCCTGTAAACTACTTCACTGACTTGTTCGGTGATCCGATAAGGTCCAATGTACCTAGGACTTAGCTTACCCTTCTTCCCGAATTGAACCACACCTTTCTAAGGCGATAACATAAGAAATACCCAATTACCAACATATACACTCGGTCAGTAGCATGTCTGTCTGCTAAACTCTTTTGGCGATCCTGGGCCGCTTTCAGATTATCTCTAATAACTTGAACATTCTGGGTAGTCTCCTCTACAATCTCAGGGCCCACTAAAACTATTTCGCCAACCTCTGACCGTCATAAGGGTGTACGACACGTTTTCCCATATAGTGCCTCGAATGGTGTCATTCCAATACTAGAGTGAAAACTATTATTATAGGCGAACTCCATCAAATCCAAACAATGATGCCATGAGTCGCCAACTATAACACTGAGGATCTCAACATATCCTCCAAGATCAGAATAGTTCTCTCTGACCGACCGTCCGTCTGAGGATGATTAGCCGTGCTGTACAAAAATCTCGTACCCAACGCCTCCTAGAAAACAATCCAGAACTTAGGGGTGAATCGAGGATCGTGATCAGAGACAATACTCACTGAAACACCATGATACTTCACGATCTTCGATATGAATAACTCAACGAATCGATTCAACGGAAACTTTTCCCCGACTGGAATAAAATGCGCTGACTTCGTGAGTCGGTCGACAATCACCTAAATTCCATCATATCCTTTCTGAGTACGAGGGAGCTTGTACGTAAAATCCATATTAACATCTTCCCATTTCCACTGTGAAACGGAAAGTGGTTACATCAAATCAACCCAAATGGCTTCTTCCTTTCGGCTTTGACTTGCCGACATACTTAACATTTTCTCTTTTCATACCCATCCAAAACTAAAATAGTCAAATGGTATGATACATTTTCGTGTCTCCAAGATGCATGCGCATAACTGAAATATGTGCTTCATCTAGGATATCCTTCTTTAACTCAGCATTATTCGGCACATACATTCTGCTTTCCTGCATAAGCATACCGTCTGATTCTTTGATTCGCAGGTCTTTCTTCTTACCATTATTCCCTAGCTGAATAAGCTCCTGAATCTCGTCGTTGTTCGTCTGAATTTCAAGTATTCTGTCGATTAGGATTGGCTTAACTTGGAACTAGCAAGTAAGGCTTCCTCCCGATCATCCATTGTCGGATTCTCAATTTCCAATTGTGCTCCAGTCGATCTCAACTCGGTAAGGAGAGGAACTCGGCTCGCATGAAAAGCATTAATTCTGCCCTGGGACTTCTTGCTAAGAGCGTCAGCTACCACGTTTGCACGACCAGGGTGATATTCAATCGTGCAATCGTAGTCGCTCAGTAACTCAATCCATCGACGTTGGCGAAGATTCAATTCCTTCTGGGTAAAAATGTACTGGAGACTCTTATGGTCTGAGAAGATCCTGCATTTCTCACCATAGAGGTAATGTCTCCAGATCTTCAAAGCAAAGATAATGGCAGCCAACTCTAAGTCGTGTGTAGGGTAATTCTTCTCATGAGGTTTTAACTGGTGTGAAGCGTAAGCAATCACCCAACCCTGCTGCATCAACACGCAACCCAAGCCATTCAACGATGCTTCACTGTAAATCTCTAATTTACCATCATCGTCAGGAAGCGTTAAGACAAGAGTATGAGTGAGACAATACTTCAACTGTTGGAAACTCTGCTCACAATCTTCGTCCCACTCGAATTTGACATCCTTTCTGGTCAACTTCGTCAATGGTAGCGCCAAAATAAAAAAGTCTTTAACGAACCGCTGGTAGTAACCTGCCAAACCAAGGAAACTCCAAACCTCGGTAACGGTTCGTGGCTGTTCCCAACTCTCCACAGCCGCAATCTTCTGAGGGTCAACCTGAATACCCTGAGCTGAAACGACATGACCCAAAAATGCTACTTCGTCTTACCAAGAATGGCACTTGCGGAACTTGGCATACAATCGATGCCCTCTTAATTTCTTCAACACCAAAGAATGACGTCGAACCTTATCTTCTTTTGACTTAGAATACACCAGAATGTCATCAATGAAAACAATGACGAATCTGTCCAAATACTACTGAAATACCTTATTCATCAACCCCACAAAAGTTATTGGTGTATTCGTCAATCCAAATAATATTACAAGAACTCATAGTGACCAAAACAAGTCCTAAAAGCGGTTTTAGGAATGTTGTCACTCTAGATCTTCAACTTATAGTAGCCTGACCTCAAGTCAATCTTAGAATACACACAGGCACCTCTAGGCCGATCAATCGTTCATTAATATATGGCAACGAATAACAGTGCTCAATCGTTACCCGATTCGACTTCTTATAATCAATGCATAACCTTATAGTCCCGTCTCCTTCTTTACAACAAAACTGATTTTCCAAGACGATGCACTAGGTTAAATGAAACCCTTAACAACCAATTCTTACAACTGAATCATCAATTCTCTTAATTCAGCCGGAGCTATAAGATAAGGAGTTAAGGAATTAAGATTAGTACTTGGTAATAATCAGGGGTGAACTCCACGTCGCGATCTGGCGGCAATCTAAGCAGATCATTAGTAAAAACGTCAGAAAAATCTGATCACCTTAACATTCTCCACGTTAACAGGAGCCTCGTCATTCAAAACCACGTGAGTCAAGTACGCTTAACAACCTTTCTTTAACAACTTTTTGGTTCTCACTACTGAAATGATTCCATGCCTCACTCTACTATACCTACCAATCCAAGTAACCTCTGATAATCCAAGACGATGGAAAGTAACTAATTCCCGTAGTAATCGACATCGTACGATCATACCGTGGCCAATCTGAGTCTAAAATAACATTGAAGTCTAATATCTCTGACGGATAAGATTCTCTGACATAACTATATCTTCTACCAGCACTGGGCACCATGAAAAACACCATACTATCATGGAATGACCTACCTGTTTACTTGCTTAACGAATCCAACGAATAAGTTATTAATATTACGGTCTGCAGCCCGCAATACTGATAACTTACAGTCGTCTAGGTAAGTAAGCAACAACTCTCGATGGTGCAATATCTCTATCTTACCCCCCCATTGAGAAATACATATACACGCCTCGATCGTGCTCATTCACTACTCTCCTTAGCAACATCGTCAATAATGTAAAATTTCTGCATCACTATCCATCGAAACTCTAGCAAGTGACTAAAATGTTTAGCGTACCCTTAATCAAGTCCGCATGATCCTGAGCATCATGTAGTGATACGTGGTTAACACGTCCCTGGCTTTCGGTCTTTCTGTAGCTCTGTTGGCGTCAACTTCTCGTCCTTGAGAATTACGCCCCTGTCCTGACCATAAGTATAACACCTACCAAGTCCTCTCTGACCTGTAGAGTTTAAACCCTCGCTGGAAGAACTAGAACTAGCTTCGTATTTTTTTAAAATTCTGAGTCTGGCGAAGTCTCTGAGACGATTACCCAATACTTTTATTCTTATCCTTAATCTGATTACTATCTTTTCCTTCTTCTTTCTCACTATAACCAGACACGTCCTCAGAGTTCGCAATCCTCAACAAAGTCTCGTGGAATTTCCCGATAAGCATTACAAGGGTAAATGGTCGCCATCGAACGCCATTTCTTCCTAATATCCAGCATTAAGTGTCTAAGCATCTCAACTGAAATAGTAGCAATTTCTAAGTCATAACGAGACAATTTAGTAACCTCCTTTAGTACTCGTTAAAAGATAACTTCTCCTGTATCGAATCTGCTAACTCTTGCGTCTTACGGTCTAGGTATGCTGGGATATGAATCTCTTATAGAATGACCGTTTAAACATTCCATCAGTCTGCAATCTCCTCGGCTTCCACCCGTAAGTTTCCTATTCTCATTAGGATGCCGATTCTGCGTCCAAAAGCCAAACAGTGATCTCTATCCACTTATCATCGGGAAAACTCCCCTGGCTCCACATCAGCCTAAAACAACATAACACCTCAACCAATTTAGCAGTAATATCTGAATGGAATGAGGCTAGTCTGAAGACTTTCTAATATACTTAATTGCCGTCAACTTTCCTTGTCTCATATTTGCAAACTCTTGCTTATTACCATCATAATATGCCGGAGGAATAATTCTTTTCTTTAACAAGTCCTCAAACAACTTTAAATCGGCTGTTTCCTCCGGTGACAACGAATGATACTCCTGTTTCCACCAGGATACAAGTTCATAACCCAAACCAGGTAGTCGTCTCGACCCCCTGTCAGACGGAAGATTCCTTTAACTTGCATAATCTGAAACATCTTTTCCAAATGATTAAACCGTCACTTTGCTCCCTCAGGTTCATCATTTTTATAAAGTGATTCAAATTCAACTTATAACCCGTCTTAAAATGTTCTTTTAACTAATAGACTGAATCATCATAGTAGTAGTTTTCCCTAAACCACTATATCAGGGAACTAGGTTCATCTGAACTACGTGGCTTGCTACGAGGCGGTATAGTTCTGACAGAATTCACTCGTAAGTTCTCAAGACGTCCAAGATTGAAACCAGGCTCTGATACCAACTGACACACCCCGTCCCGAAGGAGGGCATGCTGGCCGTCACGTGAGAGTGACGTAACCATTTACACAGTACGGAAGCTTTAAATATATCATTCTAAGATAAAACACCCGAAGGTGAGACCTAATTTTGTCCATTCTGTCAGAACCCCGTTGAAATTCCTCGTAGTCACCACACCTTTGTTATCTTGAACCTGGAGGGGCGCAAAACCAAGTTGAGTGGGTCAGTAAAACAAATCTTTTTCCAAAATCCAAACACTTATCAAAACGTTGTAACCCCTCTCCGTAAAACTTGTATACTTTCCCAGAAATGTAAAATATCAATATGTATACATATATATTCTCAAAACTTCAAATCACTATCTCAACATTATTTTCAATACATTATGCCATGTCATGTCTAAATTCAACAGTTTAGTATGAATGCACTAACCTAAATCAGGTGGAAGAAAATAATCAACCGGAGACCCTCTAATGGCCCTGTACGGCTGAATCTATAGCTCAAAATCTCATCTTGCCGGAGTCACCAACTGTGACCTGTACGGCCTTCTGCACATAAGTCGGAACCACCTAATGTAGTCTGTACGACTAAATGATTAATATTACGCTCTAGTGCTTTTCTCATCAATCATCTGTGCACATAATCTAAGGTCACCCACCAGTCGGAACCTCTCTAAAGGTCTGTACGACTGGCCTGTCGGAACCACCTCCTATGGTCTGTACGACTAGCATCTACTTGGATCCAAGGCGAGCGTGCGATGCGGTGAATAATATAAGCACTAATATCATGGTGCAGGTTATGAGCTCAACATATCTCAACATCATCATACAATAATAATACTCACCTGATACTCACCTGTACGTCCACCGCACCATTTCACATATATGCATCATACAACAATTCGTAATATTCATGAAATTCTATGCATGGCAATCAAAACATTTTTCATATCTTATTTCAACATACTTTTCACATACTTCTATGCATGGCATTTCGAATCATATTTTCATATGAATCTACGCATGGCATTTGAAAACATACTTTTCATATACTTTTATACTTTGCATTTAAAGCATATTTTCATTAAATTTCAATTTCTGGGAAAACGTCAAGTATATATATATACGGAAATCAAAACTGCCCACTCACAGATACGTAGTCGAGACGAAGCCTCCTAGCTTGGCTCAATCACATACGTCCTCGGAATACGTTTCCCTATACGTGAAATTTCCAATTAACTTAGTTTAACAACACATAAACGGAAACGTACATAAAATCTTCATAGATTGTCCAAATATAGGGTGTAAATATATGAAATCGATCTCCTCGACGTCACGAACGTCGTGGTATTTTTAGAATAATTTTTGGAGGTCCCACGCGCCCTCACGCGCCAGGACAAGGCACGGCTACGCGCCCCCCACGCGCACCGCGCGTGTGCCCCACTCGCCTTCTCCGGTGGTCCTCGCCGGACTGAGTTTTCCGGTGGCCGGAAAACTGGGAAATTTTCCAAGCTTCGTATCTTGTTCATTTTTCATCCTTTTGACCCCTTTTTTCTTCCTATGTGCTCCAAATTAAGTGTAGAACATGAATATACCTTCAAAAACGTCGAAAACCAACGAGAATCTCGTCGGGAAATTCTCCAAAACCGGCCACTTTGGTTCTACATGATCCCGACGTCCAAACACTTCCAACGAACCACTCCGAGCCTCTAGAGGTCCCAACAAACACTTCTATGATCTCCGATTCTCCTAAAACGCAACGTATAAAAAGTTGATGAATAGTGACAAATATAAACCTTGAGTTTTGGACGTGAAATCGTATGAAATCTTACCTAAAAATGGTACCACTGAGTTCGTATGGACTTCACGATCATGAATATGTAATTTATTTCGTCGATCCAGAAGGTTTTGATATGGGTTGTGTTTATGCCGTGTGAAGAACAAGAGAGAGAGAGAGATGGCGTCGAGAGAGGAGAGAGAAAGTGACTGAGAAGAGAGAGAGAGAGAGAGTGACGGGAGAGAGAGAGAGGATAGCCAATTATTGGCCCATTTCACACACACAATCACACGTACATAACCCCGAAGGGGTAATTTCGTCATTTCACATTCTCAATAATTAGTACGTCGGGACGGGTTGTCACATTTGAGGTTTATTAGAACCTCATACAATATCTTTAAAACATTTCACTTTCATACCTCATGTACTATTTTATTTCAAAATAATACCTCCGTTAGATTTTTCATCTATTAATTCGTTAAGTGCTGACGTGGCTACCACGTGGCAAATTTTTTTTATACATTAAAAATATTATAATATTAACCTTATTAAAAAAAACATAAAAACCCAATTCCAGATATCCTTCCCCGTAAGCCCACGTCCTACCCCCACCCCCTACCCATCCTTCTCAACCGTCCATCCCCTCAACCCCTCCACAAAAGCTGAAACCTGCAACCCTCGCACCTCCCGAAGAAGGAGGAAGAAGAAGAACAGAAGGAGAAGAAGAAGAAGAAGCAAAAAAAAAAAAAAAAAGACATAGACACACCCACCCCCCCCCCCCCAACTCCTTAAATCCACACCCATTGCTCCCATTTTCACCTCACCTCACGAGCCCACCGATGGATATCTGGGTTTTTTTTTTTTTTTTCTTCTGGGTTGCAAGTACGGGGTCGGGGGAAGAAGATGAAGATGGGGGAAAAGAGAGAGGGATGAGGAAGGGAAGACGAAATGAAGGGCTTTTTTTCTTCTGGGTTACAGGCAAGGTTCTAAAAAACGCTAGGCGCTAGTCGGGCGGCGGGCTAGCGCCTAGCGCCTAGGCGGCTAGGCGGGGTCTAGGCGGGCGCCTAGGCGGCCTAGGCGGATTTAAGTAAATTTCTTGTATATCTTCTAAATAAGTGCATAATGATACTTACAAAAAAATTATACTTGTATAAAATCCATGAATAAGATAATAAAATAATGATAAAATGCAAAAAGAGTATCCAACAAGTCCAAAATTTTAAAAACACATTAAGCTTATATGCCATATAACCATGGGGAGAAGTATTTTAGGATGACACATGTACAACAAGTTCACAATTTTAAACCACTTAAACTTAGATATGAATTTTTTACTTTTTAATTTCATTAAAAAAAAAAAACGCCTAGCTCCGCCTAGTTCCGCCTAGCACCGCCTAACTCCGCCTAGCCCGCCTAACCCGCCTAGCCGCCTAGCCCGCCTAGTCCGCCTAGGCGCCGCCTAGCCCGCCTAGGCGGCCGCCTAGAGCCCATCCGATTTTTTCAACCGATTTGCACAAAAATGCCTCGGGTCACCACCGCCTAGCGCCTAGGCGCCGCCTAGGCGCCGCCTAGGCGGCCGCCTAGGCCATTTTTTAGAACAATGGTTACAGGTAAGTGGTCGAGGGAAGAAGATAAAGATGGGGGAGGAGGAGGAGGGAGGGAGGGAGTTGCGACTGTGTTTCTAAGTTTTTTTTTTTAATTAGAAGATTCAGGGTTTTTTTTAATTAAAAAATTATTTTTTTGCCATGTGGTACAAATGTGGCAACCACGTCAGCACTTAACGGATTAATGGATGGAAAATCTAACAGAGTTATTATTTTGAAATAAAATAGTACGTGAGTTATGAAAGTGAAATGTTTTAAAGATGTTGTATGAGGTTGTAATAGATCTCAAATCTGAGGGGTTTCTATGTAATTTACCCTTTATTTTTTATAATTTTTTATTTTTTACACAATCTCTGTTTATTCTTAGTGATTAAATTTAATAAATCAACCGGCAAACAAGAACAAACATAAGTGTGCCTAAAAAGAACAAAAGTGTATAAAAATGATTTCTCTCGTTTCAAAGTGCTTTTAAAATGACTGAAAGCGTTTTTCGTGAAATTGATTTTGGGTTCTAAAAGCATTTTAAGTGATTCCTGCAAGAAGTACCATATGTGCTTCTTGCAAGAAGCACTTAAGTGCTTTTTCAGGATCTACTTGAATATTAACTAAAAATTAGTTAAAAAAATATTTTCTTAAAATGATTGAAAGAGCTTTTTGTGAAAATGATTTTGGGTTCCAAAAGTATTTTAAGTGCTTTTAGAAAGAAAGAAAAAAGCACTAGAATATGTGCTTCTTGCAGAAAGCACTTTAAAGTGTTTTTCAGGATCCACTTGAATTTTTACCAAGAATTGGTTTCAAAAACATTTTCATCAAAGCGCTTTTAGTCATTTTAAAAACACATCCAACAACAACAAAGCATTTTAAAAGCATATCCAAACGAAAAAAGAAGAAGAAGATTCTAACTTAAGCGCAATAGAGCGATTTACAAACCTAATTTGCTACTACATTTGCATTTTTAAAATGGAGGCTCAATGATGGAAGTCCGGCCACCCATTTTTCTAATTAAAACTGATTTGTGCTTGATTTCTTTTAATTTGGAAGGATCGAGTCAAACCGTTGATATCTGCTGCCACCCAATTTGATGTAAACACCACAATTAAAGGTGCATTAATTATTTTAAGATTTGGTTAACAATAGAAGATTATCCTCACCTACCTTTAGAGTCGAGTCAGCGTTTATGTCGTTATCATTCACCACTATTCACTACGAGTGCTTAAATTGCTTTTGTCAATTTCTAATTCTCATTGCCAACGAAAGTTAGGTACATTTCAGACATGTCAACGACTTTTTAGGTCAATCGGAAGGAGTCGGTTTAGTTCCATAGAATACCAAAGTTCTGAAGAGAAGTAAGGTGGAAGAACAGTAAGAGTATACAACATAAAATAATGTATGATTGTAAAAGTTGCAGATATAGATCAACCTACAGAAACAATGACGACGACGACCAAACACCTGTTTGGTTTCAAGAATGTGACAACCTATGCATATGCTCAAAGGGACACTAATCTTAATCTTCCTCATCAACCTTAATTCCATCAAACTTAAGCATAAAAAGTTGATGATCACTTTAAATTCCCAACTGCTTAGACTGTTGATACAAGTATAATTTCTCTTCTTTTTCCTTCACTAATTCAATTTCCCAAGAATGTCAACACAAACTATTTACACTGGTTTTGACCAAACTTGGCTGTCAAGGTAAGCCTACCCACGAGGTGGCGAAGCCTGTCTGCGCCTGGACTTGGTTTGATCTTGTTCGGGTTCCCAACCCTGGAGCATTTCGGTTTGCCAGCACACCAACCACCGGGAGTGAAGCTCCCTTTTCTCCGGTGAAGTAATTCCTTGTCGATCCTGTCCAGGACGGGGTCATCATGCCTGAATTTTCGAGCAAAGGCAGCACCACTTGCAATCATCTTGTTTGTGTCATTAATGTTGAGGGTATGGGGATGCTGCTTGGGAGGAACGTCCCAAGAAATGTAATGCAAATCATGGTTGACAGCAGTTTTAGCAAACTCCGGCTCATTGCATAAAACAGTCTGAAAGTAGCCTTCCGGCGAAGAAACAAAGTTTGTGTAGTACATGAGAAGGGTCCTCGGAAGATTGTCCCAACCCCAGACGCAGTACTCAACAAACCAGCGTGATAAGACCATCCATGCCGAACCTGCAACAGAGGTGCATGTTAATTGATTGTGCAAAACAAAGATCAAAACTGGCAATGCAGGATGAAATAATATATCCTAAGTTACAGCCAACACTATCGGTTTTATACGGAGAGAAAACAAACAACTCTATATCAATTTGAGATCCACTGATCAGCTTTCGAAGTAAATATATCTAGTTTTCAATTTGGTTCACTGATCCAATGTGAAATATCAAAATTACAAAATTTCATCCCCTGAAAATAACCCCTAAGCTTTCCAGTAAACCTTTTCCTTGGCAGTAGACATGTTAGAAAAAAAGGTAACAGACAATGAGATTATCACACCAAGTTGTATGCTTATGTAAATCCCCCAAAAGGTTCACTAAGAGTTCCAGCAACCAGGCTATTTCTTCTCGGCAGAAGAAAGAACAAACTAGGCAACAACATATACAATATCATTAATCAAAACATACATTTCACTGAATTTCCCATGTTCAGATTCATCAGTTAAGTCTTCTCTACATGAAGATTTTGAATTTGCCAGGTTAAAAATTTTGTGAGTGACCAGAGATCTAGGAACCAAGTAAAATACTCACCAGTAAACAATTTAAACGAAGTGGGCAGTGTTCGCCGTGGTGTAACCCAAAATACATCTTGTTTTTTCGATGAGTAGAGACCAGGGTCTAAAATCAAAGGCATTGCTCGTTTATCCCTGGAAGGCAAAAGTAAACATAGCATTAGTGATAGTAATAAATATGTAAACATTCTGTATATGTCCAGAGAGAGAGAGAGAGAGAGAGAGAGAGAGAACTCACTCCTTCCAGCCAAGTTGGCTTGTGTGCTCAATGAAATTCAGATTTCGGTTTAAAGTTGAAAACGTGTTAATAAGATCTGCAAAAAACAAATGAAAGTTTCTTTTACCACAAAAGCTCACATTTTAAGAAAAGTTTACAACTGTAATTGATATGGACTTACCATCTTGAGTAACAAGCGGATAATCTGAGGCGCTCAGATTGATAAACCAATCCCAATCCTTACTCCTCCTGAGAAGAATTGCGCAGGCATGAAGAGTATTAGCAACCATTGTTGGTCCTCTGTAAGTTACCATATTAGCTTTCTTGATCACGAAAACATTCCCAACTGTATTAAACAGAGTCTCGTTGTCCACTCGCAAAGCAAGCTCCAATCTTTCTGCCAACGGCGACTCAAGGTCTAGATGAAGAACATATTGATTCAATGGATGGTAAAGCGCCTTTAGAGTTCTCCAAAGCTTTTCCAAATCCCCCTTTGACCCAGAAATTAGATAAGCAAAGCGGGGAATCGATGGCACTGGAGGAGGAGGTGGACCTTGTGAAACTATAGTCTCAGCAAAAGCTGGACTAGATTGGTTTGTTACTACCCTAGATGGTAAAAAGGAAAAGATCGAATTGATTGCTTGTCGTGAAGAGACGAGACCCAAGTTCAAGGAAGTGGCTAGAAGGAATATGCATATGACAGAGCTTATGACAAGAGGGAATAGCCATTTCTTCTCCATTGCAGACCCCATTACCAGACCTTAAGATGGGTTGTTCCAATCAACAACTACTGCCACACAACCATTTTCCTCAACTGACCAAGTACGCTCGCGGATTTAAACAACGCGGATGAGATGCAGATTAAGACTCCTTTCTCAATAATATTCCAAAATCCAGACTTTTGAAACAGCTGTTGAATCAAACACCAAATATTAAAAACCATGCATTTGATTCATAAATTGTAGCTTATAACTCTGGTAAAACAAAGAATATTGGAGCTTTGCCGTATAAATTTAGCAGAAGAATTGGTGCTAAAAACTGCCAAAACAACACTTATTTTATAAAATTATAATCAAGCAAGCAAAAAGTAATAGCAGAAGAGACAGAATTGAAGCATCCAGAAAATCGACAGGGGACCAACAGAGGATTCAAGCAAACAAAATAAAACATATATAATTAAAGAATGGATTGTAACTTTGTTTCCAAAGAGTCAATACAAAAAATCCATCAGATGAAATTTCCTAATTTTGTATCCTAATAACAATATGTAATATCGGCAGAGAGTG
Organism: Crataegus laevigata; assembly: GCA_963580275.1. Classification (NCBI taxonomy): domain Eukaryota; kingdom Viridiplantae; phylum Streptophyta; class Magnoliopsida; order Rosales; family Rosaceae; genus Crataegus; species Crataegus laevigata. Next base: position 6,927,028 of record OY756946.1, on the reverse strand, counting down.
GAGGAAAAAACAACCCTATTGATTCAGTCATGCAAAGCAAAGAAAACCCAGATCAGAATATTGCAGTTTTGAGTAATCCAACAAAAACAGAGAATCAGATGTCACATACCAGGGCAGCTGAATCGTGAGCTCAAAAATACAAAATAAATAAAACCCAGAAAAGTTGGAATGCGTTTCGATACAAAGATGTAAACTTTAGTGAGAGAGATGCGAGAGAAGAAGTAGAACCTGTTGACTTTTTTTTTCTGGTGGAGAAGATGAAGAGCGTCCGTGCACGTTGAGGAATAAATATATGGAAAAACAAAAACAAGATTTGGAGAGAGAGAGAGAGAGACAAAATCATGCGAGAGGAGAGAGAGAGAGTAGGGAAGTGGGGAGATTGATTGTATTTTATAGGGAATGAATGTGTTTCTCTCTCACCTGGACTCGCAGACTCAGGGGTTTCGGTTTTGCTGGGTCTCCTGTATCTGGGATTCTCCAACACGGCAACTGATTTCAACTGTTTTCCATCTCTTATTTTATCCGCTGTTGTTTTTGTTTCTCAGTTACAATCCCTGCGGTTTCATTCTGCTCTTCCTTTGCTGAATTTCTGTTTTTTTTTTAAGGAGAAACAGTAGCGTTTTTATTAGATTGCTACAATCTTCGTGAATAACGTCACGAATAATATATGGAGGTTCATCAAACCAACGAAAATCAGTTCTTTGTTTTAATATTTTCAGCTGTAATTGCTAATTAGTGTGGCGATTCCATGTGGGGGAAAGTAATGCAGATCAAAGGCTGTCGTTTCTCATGAATTGAGTGTTGGATTTCATGGAATTTGTTATCATTTTTTTTTCTTTTTGGGAAAATGGAATTTGTTATCTTTGCCATAAATTTCATCTATCTTTCATATGGTAAAATTAAGGAGAATAAATGATTGTTTATTTGGTCAAACCAATATCATTAATCGTGAAAGAAAGCAGTTACAAACAAACAGTTATCAAATTAAACTATTATTTTATTACATTAAAGTATTATAATTAATGTTTTAAAACAAAAAAAAATAATAATTAATAAAATGTATTTAATAACCAATTAAAAAAATTTGAAGTTGTTGTCAATTTTGGTAATAAGTTGTCAATCCATATCCTGCCACATCTGATGACACACCCCGACCCGAAAGTGGGGCGTGCTGGCCATCACGTGAGTGTGACGTAGCCATGTGCACGGTGCGGAAGCGAGAATCGATGAGAATCGATAACTAAGTACGAACTAATTAAAACCAAAACCACTAGCAACCTAGGTAAGATAGTGTACTAGAGGCATAATAAGGTACTTATACATAATCAGAGCGTTCTAAGTTCGAATGCAGTCAAGCATGAAATAAGTTTAGATAACACCACCGGTGTCATACATAAATGAATGTGTCAGAACTGCCGATAAGCCCTCGCGTCCACCAAAAGAACCTCTAGCTACCTAGTACCTGGAGGGGCGAAAAACAAAACTGAGTGGGTCAGCAAAACAATTCCTTTCAAAACCAATCTTTACTCAAACATATAGCCCCTCACCGTAAAACCTGTATAATTTCCCAGAATCAAAATATATACTCATATGTACGTATAGGTTCTCAAAATCATGCTGAAAAGTGTATGTATGCCATGCCAAAGTATCCAAAACAGAAACTCAATCATAAATTGTTGATGTGATCAAATGCCAGGTAATCATCTTGGCCCTCGGCCATCTAATATCTCATATAGCTCATAACATCATGTATATCAATACTGCACAATCATCACTACCACATCTGGTGGTCTACTCATCATCATGTATATCAAGTAAATATGCTCTAGTGCTACAATCACGTGAAGACTGTGCGAATGATTCGTGGGTCACCTACGAGTCGAACCCACTCAAAGGTGGTCTATACGAAAAGACTGTGCACCTAACTTGGATCCAAGGCGAGCATGCGGTGCGAGAGGTGAACGACACGTGAAAGACTATGCCCCTAACTCTGGGCGGGAGCACTAATATCAATGTGCAAGTATATGAGCTCTAATCACATCATATCACATCATTCTCATCATAACCAGCATATAATCTTACCTGACACTTACTCGTGCGTCCGCAGCACCAATGCATCAATAATAATATATGAATACTTTGCATGGCATTAAAATCACATAAACGTTCATTTATCGTTTTCTGGGAAAATAATAATAATATATAGGTAAATACGGTAAATAGCTGCCCACTCACTGATAAGTCGCTGGGTCGTAGCCCTCGCGCCTAGCCTGGCTACGCTCGTCCTCGGTATATGTCTCACCTATATGAGAAATTACTATAAATACGTTATTTAAGCACATACACGTAACTACGGAAATAACTTCTCATACATAGCTCAATTTTGGCATACGAATATACCAATGCGACCTACTCGACGTCACGAGCGTCGCTATATTTTTAAAATAATTTTTGGAGCTTGCACGCGCCAAGAAGGCCACGGGGCTACGCGCCCCCCCCCCCCCACGTGCGGCGCGTGCACCCCACGCGTCTTCAACCTCGAGTTCGCCGGCGCCGGCCACCGGTCGCCGGGAACCTGCAACCTCGATTTTCTATGCCATTTTTGCACCATTTTGTCCCATTTTTCTTCCTACGTATTCTAAATTAAGGGTAAAACAAGTCTATACCTTCAAAAACTTCGAAAACCAACGAGAATCTCGTCAGGAAATCTCCAAAAACCGGCCACCTTCGTTCTCGACGATCCCGACGTCAACGCTTAGCAAACGAACGTCCCCGAGCCTCTTTGGGACCTTCTAAGACTCGTAGTGAGCTTAGTTTTGCCTAAAACACAACGTACAAAAAGTTTGTGAACAGTACCTAAATCGGACCTCGTGAAAACGACGTGAAAACGTTAGAAACTTCACCTGAAATGGGTGTCAATGCACTCGTAGGAGCCTCAGGAGTCGAGTGGTGGTGTTGGATGCTTCGATCTGTGAAGTTTGATGGTGTTTTGGGTGTGTCCGTACCTATGCAAGTCGAGAGAGAGAGTTTCGTGAGGTGATGAGAGAGAGAGAAGTCTGAGGGTGAAGTGAGAGAGAGAAGTGTCGGTGGTGAAGTGGACCAAGACCACCAATCACAACAATTATTTTCCTAACTTTTCATTGGCCCCCAATAACTAGGATAATTATACAATTGGCCCAAAATTATTAATCTCATGCATAAACGTTCGCCCGAACTCAAGGGCATAATGGTCATTTCATAACGTCGAAATAAAAATTCCGAGACGGGTTGTTACATCTGATTTGGCGTTTATGTTGGAAAACATTGTTGCTGCCTTGTTTTTACTATTACTATTGATTTGAACACTTTGATATCTCATTTGGAAATGCTTTAATTTGTTCGGTCAAACTAAAATCTTTAATCTCCTATTAGCCTATTTGCTCTACGTTTTTAGAGAGTGCACCTTTGCTCACCCTCCCTCTTGGTTACTATTAGATTAGTTTGGTTAATTTATCTTAGACACGAATCTTGAAATTTATTCTAATCTAATGACAATCAATGGGGGTGAGCATCACCCTCAATTTAGGGGTGAACAAAAAATTTAACATGACAAAATTTTATAAGCGTTTATACTATAAGTATTTTTACTATAAACAAGATGAAATTTAACTAGAAATTCAAGCACTTCTTGAAAAAAATAATTTTGGTTGACATAAAAAACCTCTAGTCCTGAAGGAACCAGGGTGCATTTACAAGGTTTGGCTTCAATCTAAGGGATTTAATGAAGAAATATTAGGGCATCTCTAAAGTTAAAGAGCCAATATAACTTTTGACTTCAAATTTAACACAATTTCTCTACGATGCATCAGAATATTTGTAGTCATATGTAACTCAGGGTCAAATATGACTCTGGGAGTTAAATGCAAAATTATTTAATTCTTTATGTGACTCAAAGGCCTTCCAAAGTATGTTGGAAAAAGTTAGGATAAGTTGTTAACGATATATACTTTGTATATAAATACATGGTGTTTATACTATTGATTGTTTTGAGCCATTTCAAATCCAAATAGTTTACCTATTTGTTTATATCGAATGATAGAAATATTTTGTTTGGTGGTTTTCCAATATTTGCCACTAGGAGCATAGTTTATGCAATGATTTATGAAGTTTGGTTGAATTGCATATAAAGTCAGATTTTGGAGTGGAAAAGTATGCTGCTAATAATATTATAGAGGATTAAACTCTAAAATTTGACAAATAAATCAAATAACGAATGAAATTTTATTTTTAAGAAAATTAACATGACAACCAATCAGGCAGTGGGATGCTAACTCTTCATTGGCTTTCTACTTATTTGACTTGTGAATTTCTTTTCTTTTATTTTTATTTATTTTTTGCCTCATAGATGACATATAACAGTAGGACCACAACATTTTTGAATCATTACCGTATCATAATCCTTGACCTATATGCGAATTTGTCCCCTAAGTTTTAGACTTTTTTTTCACTTCGGTCCTTCCACTATTTTTCGTTCCAAGTTTATTCTTGAACATTTTAAAGTCTGTTCAACATGAACTTATTTCGCCACTTAGTCATACAATCTAGTTGTATTCTTTTTTACTGGTAAATGAGAGGTCTTAGGTTCGGTTATTGTCAAAGGAGAATTTGAACAACATTATTGCTAGTCTATTGTGAAGCTTAGCCTACTCCATCACTCATAGTGTAGATAATACTATTCATTTTATCGACACCTCTAATTTGACCAAAATGCCCTCAATTTAGACATTTTAAAAGAAGATGAGTAATGTCATCGGCTAGCCAAGTGGGCACTTTCAATTGGTACCAGTATGTGGAAAGAGGCTCCTTCTGACGTTATGTAGGATGTCCTCCTTCAAGTAATGTTATCGTCCCCTTCTTCACCAAAAAAAATAATGGCTAAATTATTTTATTCTCGTCTTTACAACTGACATTACTATTGTCCTTATTAATTACATTTAAAATAGAGAAATGTTATTAGTACTTTAAAAATTTCATTTTTCACTCCTTACAAGTTTGTTATTCTTTCTAATTATAGAAAGTTAGGAGAATAAAATGAGATTTTTTGAATGACAATAATAATTTTCTTAAATATTTAAAGACGTTTATGTAAATGGTGAATTATCCCGATTAATAAGATATTTTTCTATAATTCACCACGCACTAAATTCAAACGATTTCTCTTCTCTTACAACTTTATATCGCTCGTAATAATAAATAAAGCCAACATTAGACTCTAAAAAATTTGGGGCTCAAAGTGGAAGAAGCACCAGAAGGGCCGAATTTATAGTAATTACAAGGATACACCGTGGACCCGACAACATTGCATCTGAACGCCATCAATTAATATGTTACACATGCCCTGTCCTCTAATGAACATTAATTATGATGGTTTAACTAGAACCAAACCTTCTTAAAGAGCTTTTATGGTGGTCTATATATATAGAGATCGAAAACGTATGCTCTCAGTTACTTGCGTTTACACTGTAGGCTGCTCCAAATCTGATTAGATTCAACGTCAAGTGCAACAGCATTGAATTTAATGCAGTAACAAACTTTGTTGATTATTGTTGAATTTTTGTTTTCGATTCAAAAGATAAGTGAAGGAGAAACCGAATCTAAGATTTTAGGTGCATGATCATCGTTCACCTTTCTTCATCTCTCTTTTCTCCATACCTCTATTCGTTGACATTAAACGAAATAGAGAGACAAAGCATTGAAGCGGAAGAAATAAAAACACCAAGTACATAGTACGTTATTTTTTTAGTCTTGATTTTGCTAATGTACACGCACTAGTCCTTCATGCTTTTTTGAAAAATGTTAGAGAGACTACATTATTACGTATCATATTTGTATTATTTTTTTAATAAAAATTGAATTTATTAATACATGTGAATTTCATCTCTATTAAAACTACAATACAAATATATAATTATAGTAATATTTTTTAACTTAATTTGTTACAAAAGCAAGGCGATTAAATTGATAAAAATAAAAACATTTCAAGCTGTGGTAAAAAACATGTTATAGCGTGTAAAACATGCACCGCGTTGGAAGCAACGAACATTCTTTGCAAACGTGGAAAGATTCCACGTGATCGTCACGTTAATCAATCGTCCAATCATTACGTTCAAGCCAATACGGCACAAAACTTCTGGCCGTTCGATCAGCGGACCAAACGTGGAAAGAAAAGTATTTTAAACATTTTTTTTAATGTTCTTCTGGAAGATAAACCATAATAACATGTTGGAAAAATCAATAGAAATATTTAATACCAAGTAAGAAAATGAGTGTTGGTCTGGAATTTAAACAGGCCTCAGGTTGAAATCTTATATCTTCCGGTGAGTGCATTTTTGCTCGCACCTTCAAAGGGTGGTGTTGCTCATTATTTTATTTATCACTATTAGAGATATTTAAATTTTAAAATTTGTGTCTATCTATTATACTTATTTAACGATGATAGATGAGATTGTGAACAAAAATATTCCATTTTCCAATTATTATTGTGACCACTTTATGTTTGTTATCAAATTATTTTATTTATTTTAAATTTTCTTTTATCACAAATGATGTCTTGAAATTGACACACCTCATCATTTTGGTATGTTAAACCATTGGTAACAGGTTGTCTTTGAATTTGATTAATAAAATAATTTGATAACAAACATAAAGTCTTATCAGTATGTTTGGAAGAAAAATTGACACACCTCATCATTTTGGTATGTTAGTAGTTCTATGGTCAAGTCTTATCTGTATTAGCGCTCACCTAATTCTTCATTTCTTACCGGTTGGTGTTTGCTTCAAGTTTTCTTCCAATCACTGGATTGCTAATTTTCTTCAATAATATCATATATCAACATTTCCTTCAAATAAAAAAACTCCTTATCTTGATTTTATGTTTAAATATTTAATTTTATAGTTACATATCATACCTCAATACTACTTAAAAGCAAGGTTCTAAAAAACGCTAGGCGCTAGTCGGGCGGTGGATGGCGCCTAGCGCCTAGGCGGCTAGGCGGCTAGGCGGGGTCTAGGCGGATTTAGGTAAATTTCTTGTATATCTTGTACATAAATGCATATTGACACTTACAAAAAATTATATTTGTATCAAATTCATAGATAAAATAATAAAAGAATGATAAATGCAAAAAGAGTATCCAACAAGTCCAAAATTTAAAACACATTAAGCATATATGCCATATAACAATAGTGATGAGTATTATAGGATGACACATGTATAACAAGTTCACAATTCAAACCACATATAAATTAATCAAATTTACGACCTAATATATATATAAATAAACATTGATACTATGTTATTTAAAAAAAATAAAGAATATATATGGGTATATATGTTAAATATGAGGATACATGTAGAGTTCAAAAATTGTATTATTTTGTAAGCCCATATTGTTGGGCCTCTCAATAAAACAAAACGATGGCCTTTCTTTCATTTTTTATTTAATCCTTCAGATTGTTTAGAGGAAGCACAAAGTTGCAAATTGCTTAAAAGTTTAAAACCCTAACTCGCAGCTCCCTGCAATTACACTCATCTTCTACACCGTGCCGCCGCCCTCATCTCTGCAAGCCTTCTACAACCCGTCGCCGTCACCCATCCCTGCAAATGCACAAATCTCATCTACCTTTCCCTCTCTATCTCTCTCTCTCTCTCTCTCTCTCTCTCTCTCTCTCTCTCTCTCTTTCTCTCTCTCACCATATTCGACGCACCCATCTCTGCAAATCTTCTACAACCCGTCGCCATCAGCCATCCCTGCAAATGCACAAATCTCATCTACCTCTCTCTCTCTCTCTCACACCATATTCGACTTCTCTTCTACCAAACAGAGAGGCAGACGGCGAGACTCGGAAGGTTGTGAGTCTTGCGATAGAAGTTTCTTTTCCAGGCTGCCCAGCGTCCGCCGAGCCCGCCCAGGCGGCCGTCTTACACCGCTTAATGTCCTTGCCGATTTTGTGAACGATTTTGAGTTAATCGCGGCGGAGCACCGACGCCTAGCACCGAGGCGCCGCCTAGGCGGCCGCCCAGACCGCGTTTTAGAACATTGCTTAAAAGAGCATAAAAGTAGTGTCACGCAAACATTTCATTCGGGTGTAGACAAATATGCACATAAATCATTTAACCCAATATAGATTGTGTTTAATACTTGCAAGAAACAAAATTCCAATTGATTTTCCATTTTTTTTATATGATATGTGTATCCGAAAATTAGGGGAGGTAATCTACATATGCAACCACTAACCTAAGTGATACATTTTGTATACCATATATGTTATATGTGTGAACATGGTTAGCGAAACAAAGGAGAGAATTGTTGATGCCAAAGTCACATTGGGTTGGTCAAGGAAGGTTAAAAGGATGGGCTTAGTCCAAGGCTTTACCTAAACAATCGATCGCCCCGCCGACTCAGGCAGTGTGGAGATCCGGCCTCGCCATTCATGTGCGACTAACACCTTGGTGTTGCCGCACGACACCTTGCGTGTAGAGATCAAGGTTTGTGTCACTCTACGCGAGGTCACTAGAGAATGTCAGGTTGTAGACATTAGTGGCGTACCTCTAGCCACTCATTGACTGCCACCTCGAAAGACAACTACAAAGAAAGTGCATAAAAACTAATTTCCTCCTTCATCCAAGGCACAAGAACACTACTTCCAAAAGCTCTTGCATCGAGTCCATTTCTATCACCATTTGGGATAGAATTCTGACTTAGAATGGAAGAGTTCGAACACAAGACCTCATCCTCAAGTGCGAGAGTTAATACTCTTAAACGATCAGGGTTACAAACTCCTTGCACGAAAATACTAATTTTTAGGGTAAAAGACAGTTTACTACCCTAATGTTTGGTGGTTTTCAGCATTTAGTACATCAATTTTTTTTTCATCCCAGAGTCATACCTAAAGTGTAAATTTGGGAACAGTCTCATACATTTGTTAGTCAAACTGTTAGTTCTACCGTTAAGTGATGACATGGGTGCCACGAGTCATTAAAAAAAAATTTAAATAATCATTTACATAAAAATAATTTAAAAAAAAACCCCACCTTGCAAAGAAGAAGAAGAAGAAGAAGACCAGAGTCATACCTAAAGTGTAAATTTTGGAACAGTCTCATACATTTGCTAGTCAAACTGTTAGTTCTACCGTTAAGTGATGACGTGGGCGCCACGTGTCATTAATTTTTTTTTTAAATAATCATTTAAATAAAAATAATTATAAAAAAACCCCACCTTGCAAAGAAGAAGAAGAAGAAGAAGAAGAAGAAGAAGAAGAAGAAGAAGAAGAAGAAGGAGGAGAAGGAGGAGAAGGAGAAGAAGAAAGAAAGAAAGAAAAAAAAGGAATGCCGAACCCAGAAGAAGGAGAAGAAGAAGAAGAAGAAGAAGAAGAAGAAAAAAGGGGGACCCAGAAGAAGAAGAAGGATGAAGAAGAAGAAGAAGAAGCGGGAGGAAGAGGAGAAAAAAAAAGGGAACCCAGAAGAAGAAGAAGAAGAATGAGAAGAAGGATGAGATGGAGGAGGAGGAGTAGGGGAATAAAAAGGAAGAATAAGAAGAAGAAGAAGAAGAAGAAGAAGAAGAAGAAAGGGAACCCAGAAGGAGGAGAATGAGAAGAAGGATGAGATGGAGGAGGACGAGGAGGAGGGGAATAAAAAGGAAGAAGAAGAAGAAGAAGAAGGAGGAGGAGAAAAAAAAAGGGAACCCAGAAGAAGAAGAAGAAGAAGGAGAAAAAAAAAGGGAACCCAGAAGAAGAAGAAGAAGAAGAAGAAGAAAGGGAACCCAGAAGAAGAAGGAAGGAAGGAAGAAGAAGAAGAAGAAGAAGAAGGAGAATGAGAAGAATGAGGAGATGGAAGAGGAGGATGAGGGGAATAAGAAGGAAGAAGAAGAAGAAGGAGGAGAAAAAAAGGGAACCCAGAAGAAGAAGAAGAAGAAGAAGAAGAAGAAGAAGAAGAAGAATAAGAAAGGGAACCCAGAAGAAGAAGAAGGAAGAAGGAGAAGAAGAAGAAGAAGGAGAATGAGAAGAAGGAGGAGATGGAGGAGGAGGAAGAGGGGAATAAGAAAGAAGAAGAAGAAGAAGGAGGAGAAAAAAAGGGAACCCAGAAGAAGAAGAAGAAGAAGAAGGAGGAAGATGAGAAAAAAAAAGGGAACCCAGAAGAAAAAGAAGAAGAAGGAGGAGAATGAGAAGAAGGAGGAGATGGAGGAGGAGGATGAGGGGAATAAGAAGAAGAACAAAAAAAAATTGAAGAAGAAGAAGAAAGAGGAAGAAGAAGAAGAAGAATGAGGAGGAGGAAGAAAAGGAGAAGAAGAAGAAAGAAAAGAAAAAACAACCGAACCCAGAAGAAGAAGAGGAAGAAGAAGGAGGAGAAAAAAAAACCGAACCCAATAGAAGAAGAGGAAGAAGAAGGAAGAAGAAGGAGAAGAAGAAGGAGAATGAGGAGGAGGAGGAGGAGGAAGAGGAGCAGAAGAAGAGAGAAAAGAAAAGAAAAAAAAAACAATCGAACCTAGAAAAGAAGAGGAATAAGAAGGAAGAAGAAGAAGAAGAAGAAGAAGGAGAAGGAGGAGGAGGAGGATGAGGAGGAAGAAGAAGGAAGAAGAATGAGAAGGAGGAGGAGGAAGAAGAAAAAAAAAGAAAAAGGAATTTGGGTTGGGGCGCCACGCGGGGAGGGGGTGGGGAAATGAATTTTTTTTAAAATAATAATATTTTTATTCAAATAATTATTTTAATATTTTTAATGACACGTGACAGTTATTGTTCACATGGGCGCCACGTCATCACTTAACGGGAGAACTAATAGTTTGACTAACAGATGTATGAGACTGTCCCAAAATTTACACTTTAGGTATAACTCTGAGATGAAAAAAAATTAATATACTAAATGTTGAAAATCACCAAATATTATAATAGTAAACAGAGATATAGCCTAATTTTTAATATGCAAGACCTTTTAAAGGTACAAATTGGATCCACAAATCTGAAATATATATTTTGAATTTGGTGCATATTGGTCCACTGGTGAGTAGTGAGTGCTGACCAGCCTGACCTTTATATATAGAGCATGGACCGTCTTTATTTTTTTTTGTGGTCACGGCCCGTTTCTTGTGCAGCTTTTAGCTTACTCTCAATTCACACCCAATAATATGGCCCAATTGCAACTTGGGTTTTCGAGAAACATGCAAATTTTGATAAACTTTGTTCAATTTTTTGTTTTGCACAGTATGATTTCTAACTTAATTTTATTCACGAATTAGTGAGAATATGTATGTTTTTCTTTGATATGTACATGAACACTCTGCTGAAAGAATAGCAGCATCTGCTACTAAACACCAACCACAAGTGGACATGTGTCCAAATAATTAAAATTGAAAACTATGATTGGACACATGTATATCTGTGATTGGAGATTCAGCAATGACTATTATTCTTTCAGCAATGGCTATTATTCTTTCAGTAGTGAAGTAGTGTTCTATTTACATAAGGAGTACTTTTTTGTTTATTCCAACAAAAATAGAGTACACTTGATATAAAACAATATGTAGGATTTGAAAATCTTTCACCTAATCTACGTTGTGTCAAATGTGTATTGACTAAATTTTACTTATATACAACTTGCAAACGACCGTAATTCTTTTAATTATTTTTTTGGTTGTTCATTCCACTCAACAAAAGATAAAAAAAACCTAATCCTTATCTAGCAAACGTCTGAGCGTCATTCTCGCCGCAACGGCAACCACCTCGTAGGCGTCCGCAAGGGTAGCTGCCAATAGAAAATCAACTCGATGCGATTCATATTTTGGATAAGAATTATGCAGGCACAATCTACCAAATTGGATGAATTAATTAAATTGTAGTACATAATTTTCTCAATTTTGTTCACACATATCCAAAAACCGCATTTAGAAATCTAATGCAAATTAGTCCCTAAAAAAGCAATAAATCCATAAATACCATAAATAGCCAATCATCACCAAGAATCAAGATTCTAAATCAACCACCCAATATAGTTTGACTTTTAACACTACACGTGTGCAAAAGTACCCTTTCGGTAGACCCTTTTGGTCCCCTTCAAAACCGCGTCGTTTCGGGAGATCTAACGAGTTTCATTGTACGTTTCGTAAATTTACATTTGTCAGAGTGGTTTTCTGTTTTTTTTTTCACCACCGCCGTGAATCTAGCACCTGTTGGTATGGTATTCCGTATTTTAGATTTTTTTTTCCTTTGATTTATTAACTAAAAAAAAGACAATTTAGATTATTAAAATATAATACTTTATAAATTTTACAATACCGCCTAAATCTTACGGAAATGTATGTAAAAATACATTAATTGCTATATGTTTATGTCAAATTTGTCATTATTAATTATATAAAGAAAGAATATTGTTTCTACATACTTTCTCACTGTTAACAATAGCTAGAAAGAAAAAATTACCACAGTGTGGCTTAGTGGTTGAAAATGAATTTCACACCCGTATTTCACACAGTATGTCTTGGCTCGATTCCTAGCGTTGGTGCAGTAGAGGGTTGCCAGAGAAAAGTTGAAATGCCTCTGTGAGGCTCCCGTCCCACGAAAGAGAATTGCAGCTAGTCCCATTTTTAATAAAAAAAATTTGGCATAAAAAAAATTTATCATTAATTCTTTTCCGCGTACTAAATAAAATCATTGCTTGTTGTTTCTTTCCTTGTCGTTCTCATTCAAGCTGTATTATTGCCTGTATTTGTGAAATGAAATATTCGTTATTAATGAAAAAAAGAAGAAGCATTGCTTGTAAATTAAAAAATAAAAATAAAAATAAAAGGGGTCTTTTGATATGAGTCCAATTTTACAAGTTTCTTTTGATATGGGTCCAAAATTGGAGCTAAATCAAAAGTAAGCACACAATTTTAGGTTACAAAAATTAAAGCTAAATCAAAAGTAACTAAAAATTGAACTCATATAAAAAAAAGCTTATAAAATTAGATCTATTTCAAGTTTTCCCAAAATATAAAAGTCCACTTTACCGGCATAGGCAAATAGGCCATAATAAAACCAAAAAATTAAAGGGGCCAAATTTTAATTTTATTTGTAAAAGCGCTTTCCCAACAATTACTGGATGCAGAAGTAAAAACAAAAGAAACCCCAAATGTCTGTCTACAAATAAACACCGCTTTTTCCTAGTAATTCTCTCTCTCTCTCTCTCTCTCTCTCTCTCTCTCAAATAGGATTCAGAAAGAGTGAATTTGGAGGAGGGAAGGAAGGAAGGAAGAAGGGGAAATAATAAAAGGGTAAGGAGGAGATCTTGACCATTTTCCCTTTTTTCCGTTTTTTCCGTTTTCTGGGTTTTTCCTATACTTGGATTCGGGGGCCCTTTTTCTTTTACCGAAAGGATATTCTCTCTCTCTCTCTCTCTCTTACTGCTTCCGTTTGTTTCTGTTCCTGGTAAGAATCTCCACCCCACCTCTCTCTTTTTTTTTTCAATTTTTTGTTTCTGGGTAAATTTTGGTTAATGGGTTTGATCCAATTGGTCTCGATTGTTCTTGGTAAAGAATTGTATTTGGATCGTGCATCTTGGGTTGATTTGATTGGATTTTGTTGCTTGTTCGATGTAAAGTCCCGATCTTTTTTGCATGAATTGATTCCGTAATTCGATGCGTTTTTCTTTGAAGTCGTAAATTATATACGTCTAATGGCTGTATTCGTCTTGTGATTTTGATTGTCGGATAATTTTTTATCGTTAATTTTATGATCTGGGTTTATCTTCTTTTGGTGTTTGAATGATCTGTGAAGCGTTTAGATGCCCATGTACTGCATATATCAGCTGGGTTTCGATCCCCTTTTTCTAGATTTGTTTCTGTTGACGATCTGAATTGAAGGGTGTGTTTTTAAATCTGTAGTTTTTCAGATTTTATTTTGTGATTATTAGGTATTCGTATGATTGACTGAAATGTGATTTCTTGAAGAATGTGTTGGTTAACCCTATGATTTAGCTAGAAGCCTGGTAAAAGGAATCTAGTTTTGGAATTGCTTTCGATATTTTTCGTTATGTAACATGATATTTGCCTTCTACATCAGTGTTTTGTAAGACTGTTCTTTGGTTGAAAGCATGGGTGTTGAAGTTGTGGGATTTGAGGCGATTCATGGGCCAGTGGGGGATGTCGCTGGACGAGGGAATTCTGCCAAGGAAAATGGAAAATTGGATCAGGGTCCGGCCAGTAATGAGCCCATACAGTTTGGCTCTCATGGTGATGAATCAGATAAAAAGGAAATGAATGAGGTTTCGGTTTCAAACTTCCCAAAGGATGCAGTTGATGAGTGGCCTGCCCCCAAGCAGATCCATTATTTCTATTTTGTCAGGCACCGGACAATTGACGATCCAAAAATAAAAGCCAGGATTGATCTTGCTTCTAAAGAGGTGAATGAGAGGAACAAAGCCCGTCAAGACATCATTGAATCACTAAGAGCAAAAAGGGTTAGTTGAATCTTCTGGCCTTATTAGTGAATTGCTGTAAGCCTGTAAACATAACATAACTGTTTATCTGTTTGTTTAAATTGTTGATTCCTTGTTGTAGCAAATGTTTACAATATATGAGAATAGAACTATAATAGATGATAATAGACATCCACGATTGCATAAGTTGTCATTTTGGCAAGATCTAGAATAGACCCTCTGTTATGCAGCCAACTGGAGAAATTAGGCTGCGACGTCCTGTTGGAGACAATGTGCTTTGGGCGGGGGATGGGTATAGCTCAATGTTTATTTCAAGATTTAATTATCTTAATTGGTATCCTAGTGGGAGCTGATTCCCCATCCTCCCCCCAAAACCAATTCTACTGGTACATGCAAGCTGTTATTTCCAGTTGGTTTGACGATAGAAACAACAATTACTTTTTGATTTAAAAAAGTATATGAAAGTTCTACATGTGAAAATATCTTATAGATTTAAGGGGTTTGTACTTGTTTAATGTTGTGCTATTAAAGTTCTGCTGGATCTATTTTTTAAAAGGATCTAATTAGAATCTTTCAGAAGGCAAATTTGGAAATTTGTATATCAGGTGGACTTTTTTTATTTTTTATTTTAGAAAAATGACTCTGATTTGACTATGTTATTACCTCCTCTCTTTATTTATGCAGATTGAAAGATCAGAATTGATCGAGAAGATTAAGGCTCTGAGGAGTGACAACAGGCAAATTAGGTCAATTGTGGACGGGAAGTTTAAGGATTTACAGCCTCTGCGACAGGCTCTTGGGGAGCTGCGCAGTGCAGACACTGCTAGTCGCAATGGTGGTTTATGTTCATCCGAGGAAGAGCTTAACAGTCGGGTGTGTTTCCTTTCCATACTTTCTGCATTCCTTTCCATACTTTCTGCATCTCCATATTCATCAGTTTCTTTTTTTCTATCTTTTCCTGCTCCTATGACTTCTTGGATTTTTCACTCATTACATACTGTTGGAAACAGATCCAAGGGTTGCAGTATTATATACAACACGAGAGCATTCCATTGTCCGAGGAAAAGAAAATACTTAAAGAGATGAAAGCTCTTGAGAACACTAGGGGTCAAGTTATTGCTCGTGAGGCTGAGCTAGCTAAACTGCTTCCTAAAGAGGCCCTCAAGGACCAAGTTAAAGTAAGGGGATTCTGTTTTTTACTTGTATCTTTTTGAATCTTTTATGTTTCAATGAATTCCTGAAAATTTTGTGTTGCAGATTTGCATCATTTTCTAATATGTACTAATCATTTGCAAAATCATGTTAATGTAGCTTATGGATGGTGACTTAAAGGAAGTAAAAAAGGAGCAAGATGGTGTTAGGTCCAAAATTAAGCACCTTGATGATGCAGTGAAGGTGATTGACAAGGCAATTGCATCATTACAGGAAGAGCTGAACATTGCAACTGAGAAGAGGGATAAAGCATTTGAAAATATTCGTCAACTTAGGTTACAGACTGATCAGGCGGTAAGTCTTCAATTCTTTTGGCAACATTACCCACCCCCCCCCCCCCCCCCCCCCCCCCCCTCTCTTTTTATGCTTCTGTATCAATTATCAAATTTGGGAAAGTGTTGACTGTGATTTAATTCCATCAATTTAGCAAGCCAGGGATCCTTGTGTGTTCTCTGTACATATGTGGGCATAGTTGTACTAGATGAATTATTGGGTCGAATTTACTCTGCAAAAATTTATTTTCAGAATAGCTGTAGGTGCTGTTGTATCTGAATTTAACAATCAGGGTGAGATGCAATTTAAATGAACAAATATTGTAACTATAATTACCGTAGCTTTGTGTTTATTTTATCATTTGGACATTGTTTATTGGTTTCTTATAATAAGTGTTCTCTTTGTTCATTAACTTTCAGCAACACTTTTCCATCAGTCCTTTTTCCTTTTTTAAAATATAGTGAACTTAAATAGATGAAGAGGCACGTTTTGAAGAATTATATTGTAAACAAACCTAAGAGTGTTTAGTCTAATGGTCAGGCCCTTGGTAGCAAAACCAAGAGGTCTGGGGTTCGACACCTCTCAAGGTACCCACCTAGCAATTGCTAGAGTTTCTTGCCTCCCAAATGTTGTGGGGTCAGGCGGGGGACCTAGTGATTAGTCGGGTCAAAGATTTGGAGACACTAGTTTCAAAAAAAAAAAAAAAAAAAAAAAAATATTGTAAACAAGGTTTGTGAAATTTATTCAGTTCTATATATATATATATATATATATATATATTTTGCTTTATAAGAGTTGAGTATTTTCGGTTTGTATGTAGCCTCTTATTTGGACCATTTTGCAATAAGAAATTGTAAATCGTGCAAATAGGTTATATATATATATATATATATTTTTTTAAATTTTTTAAATATATATATATTTTTTTGTGGGGTGGTGGGGGTGGTTGGGGGTGCTGTCGTCTAATTATTGTAAAGAATGCCTTCAAGATTAACAGTTTTCCTTCTGAGATGAAGGGGTGCATGCAATGGTTGTATTGTATGTGTGATATTATCACCCTTTTATTACATTGTTCTGATTTTCAGAATGCTGGCTTTTACCATAGCCGTGGGGTCATGACCAAGGCGAGAAATCTTGCTGCTAAGAATGATGTTAAAGCACTTGAAGCACTTTCTCATGAAGAGGTTTGTTATATGACTTTGCATTGTTTATAACAAGTTAACTCTTCCATATCCGTATAACAACTGCATTCTAAATATTGGTATTTTTTTCTATAGGTTGAGAAATTTATGTCCCTCTGGAACAGTAACAAGGATTTTAGAGATGATTATGAGAAAAAAATTTTGCCATCTCTCGACAGCCGGAACATGAGTAGGGATGGACGTATAAGAAACCCAGATGAGAAGCCGTTGGTGGTTGCGGAAGCACCTGTAGTAGAAACAGCACCAAAAGCTAATGCAAAACAAGTTAAGGAAGATACCAGATCTGCTCCACCAGATACTTCGCCTGCGCGGAAGGTTCAGAAAGAATCCAAAAATAAAGCAACTGCTCCAAAATCTACTTCAGAGGATATTGACGTGGCAGACGAGGAAATATTTGTTTCTGAAAAGAAGACCCCAAAAGAAAATAAAATTGATCCGGTTAAGTTGAAGGAGATGAAAAGAGTAGAGGAGATTGAAAAAAATAAGCTGGCCTTGGAGAGGAAGAAGAAGAAGGCAGAGAAAGATGCAGCTAAAGCAGCTATTAGAGCTCAGAAGGAAGCTGAGAAGAAGCTGAAGGAAATTATCTATTTATGTATTTATTTATTTATTTTTGTAGTAGTTTGCTCTATTTGATCTTGTTGGAATTAGAAACTGACAGGAGTTACCAATTTGACTTGCTTCAGGAGCGTGAAAAGAAGGCAAAGAAGAAATCATCTGCACCCGAGAACAATCCTGAGGAACCGATAGAACCTGTTGCCGAGGTTGCAGAACCAGAAAAGGTAATTGAAAAGGTTGAAGTTCCTGTCCCGGCAAAGGCGAAGGTGCAAAAGGATAACAGTCTGAGGAGCAGAGGTCGAGCAAGAGGTTCAGACGCACTACCAAAAGCCATCATGAAGAGGAAGAAGTCGAGTACTAACTATTGGCTATGGGCCGCTCCTGCTGCTTTGTTAGTTGTGTTGTTTCTCGCACTCGGTTACTACTATCTTCTTTGAGCAAGGTAAGCCGGAACATCCCTAGGTAGAGAAGAGTCGAGAACTACAATTTTCTGCTTGATAAGCGTGCGATAATGACTAGGTCTGTGTGTTTAGTTAAACTAAGTTATTTATGTTCTTTACATCCTTTTTCGGGGAGGACCCAAAACTCATAATGTTGGTGGTAGTCAAAACTATCTTTCAATGGAGAAGAAGAAACACACATTTTCTTGTATTGTCATTTCAAATTTTGAACTTTGGCCCCGTTTTGATGGATGTTATCTTATTAGAGAATATCTTGGTTCTGTTAGGGTGTGTTTGGTACGCGGGACGGGACGGGATGGGACGGGACGAAGCGTTCCGTCCCGCGTTTGGTAAGCCTAAAACGAGTGGGACGAGGCGTTCCACGGGACAAGTTTTGGATGATTTTTGGTTCCACCTCCCCCCCTGGAACGGAGTTGTTCCACGTCTGTGAGACAGAAATTTTTAACATTTTAGGACAAAAATGCCCCTTGTCTTTTTCAAAATTTACAACATCCGTCCCGTCCCGTTTCGTCCCGTCCCATCCCGCGTACCAAACGCACCCTTATATTTCAAGCAATCCGGTTCCTAAGTTTGAATGTCATCTGCAATCCTTTGAGACCGTTGAATAACCATCTCATTTAGCGGAGTGATTGATTTTTACACTCCCTGTTTACCTCTTGCATTCCTCTGTTTTGAACCCTAACGCTGTTTTGCCTCTTGTATACTATCGTTTTACGCTGGGTGGTCGGAAAAGAATTCACGTAATAACTGAATAAGCTGGAGACGGTGAATCAAGCGACCGAGAGGTCTGCTCGAGGAGTTCCAGTTGGTGGCAGTGAGCGACGTAGAGGTGTTGATCTGGGTGACAGTGTCAGGGACTTGGGACGCTACAAACTCAGCGTGGACGGAGCTCTACGTCGAGGTGGAGTGATACGTTTAAAAATAACAAGGTCTTTATCACTCTGGAAAATCTCTCTTTGACGCATTCAAGGGTTTGGAAATCTTTCTTTGACGCATTCAAGAGTTTGGAAAATGTACACTAAATGGTTTGTTTTTCTCAGATTGGCAGTTTGCATGCGGTTTCTTTCATGCCCTGCAAATTCTCTTCAAACGTACATTGGGGTTTGGATAATTCGAAGCAAAAGAAAATTAAAATAATAATCACCGCAAAAAAACCAAATAATAATCACTGCAAATTCTCTGCAAACGTACACAGGTGTATACCATCGGTTGCTTCTATATGTATGAGAGTCTTTAAGAAGGAGCTCACATCGTATCGAACTTTATGATTATTAAAACTTATTTTTCAACTTGCACCTCATAGATCATTTTTGCAAAATATGTGCCAAATTGAAAATATATAAGGCTTCTAATTGAGTTTAAAGAAATTATGAACATAATGTTCTAAGAAACATTAAAATTTTATCGTATAATTTAATAAACAAATGGTTTCAAATTGAATTGAATTTTTATACGAATGATCTACAAATCGACTTACAAAATAGATAGTTTTAATTGTTAATGAATATAGATATATATACATATATACATATCCAGATATATATAGATATCTAGATCCATCACTGTAAGCAATATCTAAGCTCGTTTACAATTTTGTAACATAATAAATTGATATTGAAATTGGTAAAAGGAAACAAAAAAAATAATAACTAGAAAACAAAACTTGAGTCTTTGCATAAAATTAATAGAAAACTTTATTTTAATTCTTAAAAAAATGAGTTTTAGACTATAATCTTATGTAAGATTAAAATCCAATTTTAGTCCCTAGTGCATTTAATCATATCATTTATTAGTTATATTTTGATATTTTAATTTTATTTTAATGTATTAATTACATTTAAATTTAATTTTTATTTCATTCATCATAATATATTTTAGTGTCTACATTTAAGTAATTAATTTTTTATAATATATATTCCGATAACAATTTTGTATGTTCTTCATTTAGATACATTAATACATTTGAATATTTCGATATATCCATCGGTACAAACATATAGGTACATTGATTTAATATAATGCATTTTGGTCAATATAATGCATTTCGTTAAGTACATTTTGGTACACATATTTGAGTATTGACTTTTAGGTACATTAATTCAATATATTATATTTCGGTACATACATTTAGGTACGTACATTTTGGTACATACATTTCGGTATTGACATTCAGGTACGTACATTTTGGTACATACGTTTCGGTATTGACATTTAGGTACATACATTTTGGTACATATATTTCGGTATTAACATTTCAGTACGTACATTTTAGTATTGACATTTAGGTACATTAATTCAATATAATACATTTTGGTACATACATTTAGGTTCATTATAATATATTTCGGTACAATCATGTAGGTACAAATATTTTGGTACAAAAAGTCAATTTTTTATATTTCGGCACAGTCATTTCTCTGCACTTATGTATTTATATATTTTGTATCACAAATTTCTTTTAATATTTTCTCATTTACGTTCATTTATAATTGTGACATCCCACATCGCCCAGGGAGTGATCCTTAAATGTATATTCCCATCCCTACCTAGCACGAGGCCTTTTGGGAGCTCACTGGCTTCGGGTTCCGTAGGAACTCCGAAGTTAAGCGAGAAGGGGGTTAGAGTACTCCCATGATGGGTGACCCACTGGAAAGTTACTTGTGAGTTCCTAGAAACAAAACCGTGAGGGCGTGGTCGGGGCCCAAAGCGGACAATATTGTGCTACGGTGGTGGAGCGGGCCCGGGAAGTGGTCTCACTCGGGCCGGGATGTGACAATTGGTATCAGAGCCAAACCCTGATCGTGGTGTGCCGACGAGGATGTCGGGCCCCTAAGGGGGGTGGATTGTGACATCCCACATCGCCTAGGGGAGTGATCCTTAAATGTATATTCCCATCCCTACCTAGCACGAGGCCTTTTGGGAGCTCACTGGCTTCGGGTTCCGTAGGAACTCCGAAGTTAAGCGAGAAGGGGGCTAGAGCACTCCCATGATGGGTGACCCACTGGGAAGTTGCTCGTGAGTTCACAGAAACAAAACCTTGAGAGCGTGGTCGGGGCCCAAAGCAGACAATATCATGCTACGGTGGTGGAGCGGGCCCGGGAAGTGGTCTCACCCGGGTCGGGATGTGACAATGTTACTGTTAAGTTTGAACGGAATATGCCGTGGAATATTCCAACGACGTTAGGGGGATTTTGTCAGGAATCCCTGTGCGAGGGGGCGCGTTCCACCGTGCCGTTGCCGGCGCGTGGACGCCGAAAAATTTATTTTAAAAATTTGGGGATGTTCGTGATGTCGAGTAGATCACGTTGGTATGTTCAAATACCAAAATTGAGCTACGTATGAGAATTTATTTCTAAAGTTCCGTCTATGTACGTTAAATAACGTTTATTCAGTTACTTCTCATATAGGCGAGGTCTATCCCGAGGACGAGCGTAGCCAAGCTAGGCGTGGGGGCTACGATCAGCTATTTATCAGTGAGTGGGCATTTTGTTTTCCGTACATACCTATATATGTTGCTATTTTCTCAGAAAATGAATTTAAACGATGAAATGATTTGAGATGCCATGCAAGTATCTATTTATTTTAATTATGCATTAGTACTTGCATATAATTGTGACGGTGCTGCGGACGCACAGGTAAGTATCAGGTAAGATTCTATACTAGTTATGATGAGAATGAAATGATGTGATGTGATACGAATGAATGAAATGATGTGATTTGAGCTCATAAACCTACACATATTGTTAGTGCTCACGCCCAGAGTTAGGGGCACAGTCTTTCACGTGTCGTTCACCTCTCGCACCGCATGCTCGCCTTGGATCCAAGTAGGTGCACAATCCTGTCGTATAGACCACTATAGGTGGGTTCGACTCGTAGGTGACCAGCGAATCATTCGCACAATCTTCACGTGATTGTAGCACTAGAGCATTCTTATATTGATACAGTGATATGATAGTGACCTCATGAGGATATTGATGTATGTGCAGAGTATATATATGATGAGATTGAGATGTTATGAGCTATATATATATATGCAGCCGAGGGCTGAGATGATTATCAGATACTATTCACATCACAGATTTACGATATGAGCATACAGTTGAGATATTAGTTGTGATACTTTTGCATGGCATATCTACATATATTTCCAGCATGATTTTGAGATATATATGTATATGAGTATATTTTATTTATGGGAAATTATACAGGTTTTACGGAGCGGGGTTACAGTGATTTGAGAAAAGAATGGTTTTGAAAAAGATTTGTTTTACTGACCCACTCAACTTTGTTTTTCGCCCCTCCAGGTATTAAGTAGTGTTCGTTGGTGGCATACGAGGATCTCCTGGATGTTCTGACAAAATTCACTCATGTAGGATCACCTGCGGGTGTTAATTCCATTTAGTACTTTCTGCTTGACTGCACGTAGGCTATTTATGCTATGGTTTTGTAAAAGCACCTTAACTCTCGTACTAGCACACTCTCTTTTATTGGATTGCTAGTGGCTTGGTTTTAGTTGGTTCGTATCTTTCTAATCAATCTCGCTTCCGCACTGCGCACATGATTACGTCACGCTCACGTGACGGCCAGCACGCCCCACTTTCGGGTCGGGGTGTGTCAATAATTGAAAAACTAAATATGTGCATATTAATAAAATTAAAATTTAATATGGAGAAATTAAATAAAAATACACATTAAATAACAAAAATTGAATGCAAATTTTGATAAAAGTACATTCAAGGGATTAAATTGAATATTTAATCTAGCAACAAGTTTTTTTTATAAATTTTAATTTTTTGTAAGGACTAATGTTCAAAACCCCCTAAAATTAATATCTAGACCTTACAAGTCATGACCGATTGAGTCTTTGCATTTCAGAATTTATCTTCAAACAAGGGTTTGAATAATTCAAAGCTAAAAGGAAACAAAAAATAATAACTAGAAAACAAAATAATCGTCATGCATAACTACCTTAGTTGCTCCCATATATATAGATGTAGGCTTGCAGGCTTGCTACTGTAAGCAATACCTCTGGTAAAAAATGGCTCTTGGCTTCCTCATCCTCTTGTTATTCTCTTCCATTTTATCAACAACAAATATTCATGCATGCAACCAAGTTGATCACATCTCTCTCCAGGCCTTTGCCCGAACTCTATCTTCTCCTCCCGTAAATTGGAGTAGTCTAGTTGATTGTTGTCTTTGGAACGGCATCACTTGTAATCAGGAGGGTCATGTCATACATTTGCTCTTACCCTCAAAAGGGTTCAAAGGAGGTATGTTTGTCTCATCACTTGAAAATCTCACACATCTCACCCACTTGAACCTTTCCAACAATTCACTTCATGGTGCACTTGAAACTAAATTCTTCTCCTCCTTGAATTGCCTCGAAATCCTTGATTTGAGTTATAACCTTTTTTCTGGAGAGATGCCGCTTTCTATACCACCCAAAAGTATTCAGATAATAGATTTGTCAAGCAATTACTTTCATGGTGTAATTCCATCTTCTTTCTTCCAACAAGCTTGGAATTTGACTAGTTTCAATGTCAGCCACAACACCTTCTCTGGGCCTATCCCATCATCTATTTGTCTCCGATTGTCTCATTCCTTAAGAGTATTGGATTTTTCCTCCAATGAATTTAGTGGCAACATTTTTCGTGGGTTTGGTTGGTGTTCAAAACTGCAAATCCTTCGTGCCGGTCACAATAACTTGTCAGGATCACTTCCAGAAGATATCTATAATGCTACTAAACTTGAGGAACTTGCATTACCTCTCAATTCACTAAATGGAGCCATTAGTGAAAGAATTGCTAACCTCCCCCACCTCACAATCCTTGACCTCTATTTAAATCATTTGAATGGCACGCTCCCTTTCAATTTCGGGAAGCTCTCCAAGTTGAAATTCATGAATCTTGATTTCAACAGCTTACAAGGTAATTTGCCCCAATCTTTAATGAATTGCTCAAACCTCGTAGAACTACGATTGGGATTCAACTACTTGGAAGGAGATCTCACCAAGCCTAATTTCTCCAAACTCAACCACCTTAGTAAACTTGACCTATGTGGGAATAACTTCACTGGTATCTTGCCGATAAGCCTTTACTCATGCACATCTCTAAAAGCAATTCGCTTGAGTAAAAATCCTTTTCTAGAAGGACAAATACAACCTCAGATTCTTTCATTGAAATCCTTGTCCTTCCTCTCACTTGCTTATGTACGATTGACGAATGTCACATGGGCAATGAAGATATTAATGGGTTGCAAAAATCTTCAGACACTCTTCCTTTCTGGTTCATTTGACCGCGAGGCAATGCCAACTGATGATGACATGGTTGATTTTCATGGATTCCAGAATCTACGTGTCTTAAGTTTGAAAGATTGTCAGCTCACTGGTTTGATACCTGGATGGTTATCAAACCTAAAGAATCTAGAGATTTTGCTTTTGAATATTAATCAACTCACAGGGTCAATTCCAAGTTGGTTAGGGACTCTTCCAAAACTCTTTGTTGTGAATCTGTCATTCAACCATATTTCAGGGGAATTACCAAAACAACTTTGTAGATTACCAATGTTAATGATGAATGCAACCCGAGTAGACAATTATGAATTCGAACTTCCCCTCATCTTTCTCCCAATAAAATATCCAAGTTATATGCCTCATACAATGCCTAACATTCCAAGATTGATAAAACTAGGGACTAATAACATTAGTGGTAGTATACCTATTGAGATTGGCCAATTGCAGCTTCTTCAGGGCTTGCATCTTAACAACAACAATTTCTCGGGCGACATTCCTGACCAAATATCTAACATAAAATCTTTAGAGGTTTTGAACCTCTCCACAAATTATTTGTCTGGAAAAATCCCCTGGTCAATGACGAGCCTTAATTTCTTGAAAAAATTTGATGTCTCGTACAATAATCTAAAAGGACAAATACCGACAGGCACGCAGCTCCAGAGCTTTGACGCTTCTGTATTTGAGGGGAACCCTAAACTTTGCGGTGCTCCACTTCCAAATGAGTGCAAAGAAATTGATGTGGATAGTAAGAACAATGTTGAAAAAAATGCAGATGATGAACGTGAGGAGCTTCCCTGGTTTTATATCTTTGCATCCCTAGGTTTCACTGTTGGATTTTGGGGAATTTGCGGTTCTTTAGCTCTTAAGAAGACATGGAGGTATGCATATTTTTCGTTCCTTGATAATATACAAGATACGCTCTATGTGAAGATGGCAGTGTGCATGGCGAGGATGAAAAGAAGACCTAGGGACTAGATTCTACTTTTTATTATATATTTTTCATTTTCAATAAAACTATTTGGATACACAAAATTAACACAATTGGTTACACACTCTCTAATAGAGGTTAGGCTTACCACTGTTTGTAGACCGACTGTATTAAGGAGTGTGTCAACAAATGTGTTAATTTTGGGTATCCAAATAGCATGACTTTTTCAGTTTTTATTTGTTTATTTTCATCATGATGTAATGATTAGTATATTAGTAGTACAATAAAACTATTCGAACGCACAAAATTAATGTACGTGTTGACACATTTTCAAATACATGCGAGCTTTACCATTGTACGTGATCTCGCCTAATATTAAAAAGTGTGTCAACAATAGTAATATATTCTTCTAGTTTATTAATTGTGTAAGGCGAATATCAAAGCTGATTGATAATACTTTTTACATCACCTGTCGGAAGAAATTTATTATATAATGGCGACAATGTGAAGCAGATTTTATATGAATTTTGGGATATACAAAATTTTAAGGAGGAATATCATGCGTAGGTGAATCACCATGAACAAATAATTGAAATTTAAACTTTGATGGTTCAAATAATTGGAAGATGAAGTTACTTGTTTAAAATATGGCTTTATTAACTGAAAACTTGCCTCTCTGTAAGCGCACACTCTTGGTAGCAAATGGTCCAATAAACTGAAAACTACCCCCTTCGCCCAAAAAAAAAAAAAAAAAATAGAGCTGGAAAATCACACCAGACTGATCAGGCGGTAAGTCTTGAATTGCTATGGCAACATTCTCTCTCTCTCTCTCTCTCTCTCTCTCTCTCTCTCTCTCTCTCTCTCTCTTTATGCTTCTGTATCAATTATCAAATTTGGGGTACCCAAAATCTCAAAGTTTGTTGACTGTGATTTTAATTCCATCAATTTAGCAAGCCAGGGATCCTTGTGTTTTCACTGTACATATGTGGATAATCCTAATTCCTGAGTTTGAATGCCATCTGAATCCTTTGGGACCGTTGGATAACCATCTCGTTTAGCGGAGTGATTGATTTATACACTCCCTGTTTGCCTACTGCATTCCTCTGTTTTGAACCCTAATGGAAAATCTGTTTTTGTTTAATAACCGTTGCTGTTTTACTTCTTGTATACTATCGTTTTTCTCTGGGTGGTGGGAAAAGAATTAACGTAATAACTGAATAAGCTGGAGACGGTCAATCAAGCGACCGAGAGGTCTGCTTGAGGAGTTCCAGTTGGTGGCAGTGAGCGACGTAGAGGTATTGATCTGGGGCACCCGAGAGGTCTGCTTGAGGAGTTCCAGTTGGTGGCACTGAGCGACGTAGAGGTATTGATCTGGGTTAGTGTCAGGGACTTGGGACACTACAAAATCAGCGTGGACGGAGCTCTACGTCGAGATGGAGTGATACGTTTAAAAATAACAAGGTCCTTTTTCACTCCGGAAAATCTCTCTTTGACGCATTCAAGGGTTTGGAAATATTTCTCTGACGCATTCAAGGGTTTGGAAAATGTACACTAAATAGTTTGTTTTTCTCAGATTGGCAGTTTGCATGCGGTTTCTTTCATGCCCTGCAAATTCTCTTCAAACGTACATTGGGGTTTGGATAATTCGAAGCTAAAAAATAAAATAATAATCACCACAAAAAAACCAAATAATAAAAAAAAAAAACCATACACAGCTGCATCCATGGGTTGCTCCTATATGTATTAAGAGTTTTTTTAGAAGAGAGCTCACACCATATTGAACTTTAATGATTCTAAGCATTTATTTTTCAACTTTCACCTCATAGGTCATCTTTGCAAAATATGAGAACACTATGTTATAAGAAACATTGAAATTTCATTGTAATAATTTAATAGACAAATGATTTCAGATTGAATTGAATTTTTATACGAATGATCTACATCAAGACTTACGAAATAGATAGTTCTAATCGTTAAAGTTTGATATGAAATGAGTCCCACAATTAATCCCATTAAAAAAAAAAAAATAGAAATCCCTGGCAGTAAGCGACGTAGAGGTGTTGATCTGGGTTAGTGCCAGGGACTTGAGATACTACAAAATCAGCGTGGACGGAGCTCTACGTCGAGGTGGAGTGATACGTTTAAAAATAACCAAGGTCACTTTCACTCTGGAAAATCTCTCTTTGGCACATTCCAGGGTTTGGAAAACTTTCTTTGACGCATTCAAGGGTTTGAAAATCTTACTTTGAAGCATTCAAGGGTTTGGAAAATGTACACTAACTGGTTTGTTTTTCTCAGATTGGCAGTTTGCATGCGGTTTCTTTCATGCCCTGCAAATTCTCTTCAAACGTACATTGGGGTTTGGATAATTTGAAGCTTAAAAAATAAAATAATAATCACCACAAAAAAACCATACACAGGCACAGCTGCATACCATCGGTTGCTCCTGTATGTTTAAGAGTCTTTAAGAAGAGGGCTCACATCATATTGAAATTTAATGATTCTAAGCATTTATTTTTCAAATTGCACCTCATAAATTATCTCTAGTTGAGGGAATTAATTATGTTTCCAACTGGTTACCGAATACTTCACTTTTATTTTATGGAGTATCGGCTTGTGGAGGTGAATGAAATTTTTGAAGTATTGGTTTTAAAAACATTTTTATTAAGTATTGGTTCTAAAAATATTTATATTAAAAATGCTTTAAGTTATTTGAAAAACACTTCCAAACAAGTATGTCATTACTGGAGTGAGAGGGAGTTCAAATCTATTGTGCCCAAAAGTCACTGCCCATTTCAAGGGTTTGAAAAACGTACATTAATTTGCGGTTGTGGTTGTTTGCCAATTTTCTCCGTTTGGAAATTTGCAATGCGATAATATCTTTTAGGAAAACACTTGGCTGCTGAAGAATCCAGCAGCAGCCAAGTCCAGTTCTATCTTTTATGCTCATTTGAAATTTTGTGAATAAAATAAATTGGTACTGATATTGAAATGTGGCCAACATAATAAATTGGTATTGAAATTGCAATTTACACAAGTCAAATTTAAACCATCTCACTCATAAGTAAGAAAGAATAGCAGTGACAAAACGAGCTTGTTTTGAAGTGCTTCTAAAATGGTTGAAAGTGCTTTTGATAAAATTGCTTTTGGAACTAATCTTTACTAAAAATGCAAGTAGATCTTGAAAAAGCACTTCAAATACTTTCTACAAGAAGCACTTGAACTGTTTTCAACAAGAAGCACTTGAATTGCTTCCAACAAGAAGCACTTGAACTGCTTCCAACAATAAGCACTTGAACTGCTTCTAACAAGTACTTTTTACATGAAGCTGTTGACCCTAAAAACTACTAAGCCTACACGGCGCGCAGGCCGAGTAACTAATAAGCTAACTACATCCTTCAGTTGTGTGTGGGGCGTGCCAACTCGTCGGTCGAGCTCGGCCGATGAGTAAAATGTGTTGATGGTGTTGAGTTGTGCTGCTGACTTCTTCGTCTTGCGATTGCGGCCGAGGAAGGAACATGTCCCAACCTTTGGATTCTAAAGCCTGAAGACAAGGCTACTATTTCTGCGAAGTTCACAAATCGTCGTTGCCGGATTCGGTCACAGTGATTATATTCATGAAGGTATAAGCACGCCGAATCAACACTAGAGTATAAGGACACAAGTACTCAAAATAGATATATGTCTTGATTGTGAATGTAGTTCGGTCGTCGGAATGCCAAACTCTAAATCCCACTTGCGAATATCCAATCATAAAACAACTCGGCTTTCAATGTGCCGAGCCTAATAATCTGTAACACCTCACTTCGTCGAGAAGGCTAATGAGATGACCTCTACCAACAAGGATTCGAAAGCCCTTGTCGACTGAGACTTAGATAGATAACCAGTCGGCCTCGATGTAGTGCTGTTAATCCAAACTGAAAGTGCTCCGAGGTCGGCTGATTCTACGGCGATAGTGCTGTTTATCTAAACTGAAGGTATCAACGGTTGCCTTCACAGTGCCGTTTATCCAAATTGAAGGTGTGTCGGCAAAAAGGAAAATAAAAATCTCAAGGTTGTTGAGAGGTTTCTCGTAGAGCGAGAGTTTGCGTAGGGCAGATTTGTGTGTTGAATTGGAGGTCTATTGAACTGTACCCTTACCCCTCTATTTATAGCAGCAAATCCCTCTCTGATCAAATTAAAACTTCACCCGGACTAGGAATCCTTACCCTGATCCAATCATATCTCAGCCACTTCTACTTCTATTAGGATTTTGAACCTAACCTTCTATTAAGCCACATTCATCTCCATGTCTCTGTATCCTCATCTTGTCGAGACTCCTTACTGTACTAGGACTTTACTTCCCTAACCATTCGTCTCACAATAGGACTTCGTTCGCCTCATCTTTATTCGGACGACTCATTTTCCTGATAGGACTTGGCCAACCTTAACTAGCTGGCCCATAAACCGAATTTCTCATGGCATCATTTGAAATAAGCCTTTAGGCCGAGAAACAGTTCACACTAGGCCCAAACCAATATTTCAGGCCCAAACATTGCCCTTTTGCTTCTAAAGTCGTCGACCTACAATCTTTGGTCGAGCCTCGGCCTTAAAGGAGTGACACCATCCTTTGGCATGTCCTTTGGAACCATTTAATTACCTCTAGAATCTTAATCACACACATTTATGAAGCATGATTACTTGTCTTCATTCACCTTAACCTTCCGCCACGTGGCGACGCCCTAGCTCACTCAGCAGCCCTTAATGATGTCCCTCAAAAAGTGGGGCCACTAAAACGTCCTTCATCATTACTCGCCGCCACACGCAATCGTACATCTTCAATTCGCGAGACCCTTGGTCTTTTCACCTAG
Source organism: Crataegus laevigata (assembly GCA_963580275.1). Taxonomy (NCBI): domain Eukaryota; kingdom Viridiplantae; phylum Streptophyta; class Magnoliopsida; order Rosales; family Rosaceae; genus Crataegus; species Crataegus laevigata. Next base: position 6,896,809 of record OY756946.1, on the reverse strand, counting down.
ATTCCCTCGAATACCCATAATGATTAGCGACTTTCCCGATTGATTTTATCCCAAATTTTGAAAATTAAATGTCTGATCTTCCACCAAAACATCTATAAATACTTAGATCTCTTTCATTCACACTTTTACGTTTCCAAAACTTCTGAAATTTTCTCGCTTTTGCTCTCCAAAAACCCAGAAATCTCCCAAGTTCTAACCCAGAAACTCTACAAGTTCTAACCTAGAAATCATTTTCCTCATTCCTAGAAAACCTTCAGAACCTCTCCATGGCCTCATTCATCTCCAAACTCTCTGATGAGTGTGATCAGTGTAAGAACATCATCGATCGGTGCTCGATCAAGACTCTGCGCTTCGACAGCGACATGAGCGCCACTTACCAGATCCTTGGGCCATTTTTCAAGGATGCAGTGCCACTATCCATCACCACCCTTTTCAAGGCTCATTGCCTAACACCTTTGCTGCAAGGGTTTGAATGGTTGAAGTGGGATTCGGCGACACCCTAAGGATCCTGGCCTTTTACCACTGCAACCTGGGCAGCCTAGGTTGTACGAATGGAAAAGATCTTCGACAAGCAGTGGAAGGCTCTTGGCATCTATGATGCCATTAGACTCTCATCCATGTAAATCACTATGGACAATAAGCTTTTCAAGGCGGCCTTGAGCTTTTGGTGCTCAGCCACCAACACCATGGTCATTGCGATCCTGGGGACTTCCCCTTCTGGCATCCCAGTCGACACCGCAATTTCTGGATGCCCGTTGAATGTTGACTTGAAGGTGCTATTCGATGAACGGGCTGTCGAAATACTGAGCAAAGAAGGTCAAAAACCTTCGAAGGAAGAAGTTCAAAAATTACACAAGAACTTCTTCAACTACAACACCCTCTACCTCTACTTTGCCGGCCGATGGGAGGCGAACCTGCAGAAGGGAAAGCACGAAGCCTTCTTCTTCTACTGGTACAACAAATTCATTTGTTGTACCAAGTCTAATAAATGATTGGTCGAGAATATACCAGTGGTCGAAACCCTAGCTGGTGGCCACACCCTGGCGCTCAGCCCAACCATTCTTGCCAACCTCATGCACAACCTGGCCGAAGCGATCAACAAGATCGACCCGCACCAGAATGGACCTATTTGGGTCTTCCAACTCTGGCTGCAGGTTTACTTCGTCACCCTTTGACCAGAGACTGCCAACTTCTTGCCTTCTGAAGCCCTCAACCTTCAGTTGGCTTCTCGACCGGTGCCTCCTCATCGAGCCGAAGAAGTTTTCAAATACTTTTTCGGCCTCGACGTTCTTTCTGACGATGATTTTTTAATCTACCGTCGTCGAGAATACCCCATGTCGATCAGGCTCTCCACATCAGCATGGAGTGAAGATGATGATGCTGATCTTTGTCAAGCCTGGGGATCTTTCGTGCTCTCCCGTGACCTTCTTCTCGGTTGTGACGTTCATCGAGCGAGCTGGGAGGTCTAGCACCCCCGCTTTAGTGCCCGATAGCTCGTCTAACTCTAGGGTTGCCTGGTGCTTTTTCTCACCTCCTACTCCCTCCTAAGCCGAGGACGCCTCTCTGGCTCTTCGGAGAGAGAGTGCAAGGACACCAAGAAAGAGTTTCAGGAGCGGTGCAAGAAATTCTACCTTCGACTAACCATTCCTGAATCTCTTGTCATCGACACTTTCAACGACTGGTGGGAGGAGTAAACCCAGGACTTTTTTGGTACACCGGTCGAGGACGCCGTCAACAAACGTTTTGGCGATCGGCCCAAAAAAGCTCATGCTCTTCAATCTAAAGAGACGATCTAAGGTATACGACTTTCTGAACCTCTTCTTCAAATACTTGACTTAGCTTCTACTGACTTGATTTTGCTTCCTCAGGCGGTCGCGTGCCAAAACAAGCGGAAGTGATCGCTGCGGCTATGGCCAAGAAAAAATCGGCCCCATCCAAAAAGGCTGCAACCATTACGCCAGCCCCGCCAAGAGGTTGAGACGGCCGGTGAATCTCTCCGACCCCCAAAGTGTGTCAAGAAATTGGCGAAGATAGGGGAACGGGAGATTTATGTTATCTCTAGTTAGACGACGTGAGCGACTACTCCAAGTGCTTCTCCTCCCACTCCTATCATCCAGGCCTCAACGATGAAGCGATCGACCCCATCTGGTCTAGCACTTAAAATCTGTATTGCTTAGCCAGCACTCATAATCTGACCTGTTTCTCAGGTTGTGGTTAAGCCAATTACTGCTCCACGGGTCGAAAACTCCGTAGCTTAAGAGCCGATCACTGCAACTGTTTCGAATGAAGTAACTTCTCTAGCTGGGCAGTCTCTCCCCAAACATCCAAAATAAACAACGGTTATCTTGGAAAAGGTATGACTATGCCGTTGGTAAACCTCCCTACTTTACATTAAATTCATCAATGCTAACGGTCTCTATTTTAAGACGATGAGAACGACAAGACTCCGTTGTCAAGTCACCTTCGACCTTCTTCCACTAATCATTCTTCTATGGTTGAGGATGTCTAGGTTGATCCTCCTACAACTGATCGTGGAAAAAGACCTCTCAATGAGTCTGAAACGACGGCGGAAACACTGATTCATCTGCAGGATGAAGACCTTGGAGTCCTCCCCTAAGAAGCCACTTCGGCCTTCGTAAGTTCCTTTATTGTTTTCCCTGTTTCCACTCTTATGCCTTAGGATTCTAAATTGGGAAAATATAAAATGTCAGGTGCCTACTTTCTCATTTCACCTAAAATTCTATGCGCCGAAAGGCGTTATCTATATCTCCTGGTCACTTCAGTGGCCATCGAACATAGATAACCTTCATCGGCCACGTGAATTGAAATAGAGTCTTAAACATTGGGCTCGGCCATTAAGCTCTCTAGGCTCGAGTAATAAGCCAGCAGACATGGCCGAAGTCCCTTCTCGGTAGGTCTAACATTTCTCTTTTCCTTAATTCTTTGTCTGTCAACTTGTTCTGACAAGTTCCTCTGTGTGCAGCTTTCATGGGAGGTCAAGCTCGATGCTCTACTTTCTAGCACCTCTGGCGTGGTTGGACCATATATTGCCTCGGCCAAACCTACTTTTGCTGCGGCCGAATCCTCCGTCTTCACCAAGCTGCAAGACCTCTTATCCCTCTCAGCATCTCAAATCTTGGAGCGCAATGGCCTCGACTCTGTTGGTGAATGTTTGAACGTCCTTGCACCTGAAGGTCAATTGAGCAATGAATCCATTGTTCAACTGTTTGCTATCTTCGAGAGAACTCGAGAATAATTTATCATTTTTGAGAGAGCTCTTCGAGCAGAAGACGACCTGAAAACTGCAATGGGTGCTCAGGAAGCAATTTGACCGGAGCTCGAGGAGATAAATGAACAGAAAAAGTAGCTGGCCATCCTCGATCACTAGATTGTAGAACTTCAAAGTTGGAGATCGGCCGTTGCTTCTGCACTTGAGGAGCAAACAAGGCTAGATTAATGGAGTTTGTAGCCAGCGCAAAATGGATTGAGCAGATGAAGCTTGATAAGAAGACTTGTCAGGCTGAAGTCACGCTAGGCGAAGTGAGGTGGCTAGAATTAAAGGCCGCTCTTGAAGCTTTCCTCCATTCAACCCCCTAGGAATGTAATTTGTAGGCCGTTTTAACTTCTTTGTAATATTTACAACTTTAATGAAACAGGCTATTATTCTCTCATTTCCCAAGTTATTGGGTAGTACTTTTTTAGAAATTTCCCGTTGATTGGCAATTTGTGAATTAAACCAGTTCGATCCTTGAGATGGTATACCCCTTTGCCAAGAACCTTGTGAATGACAAACGGTCCTTCCTAATTTGGCGACCATTTGCCGAACCTAGGGTCTTTAATTCTTACTGGTAACACTGTTTGCCAAACTAATTCCCCCTCGCCGAACGTTTTTTGTTTGACTCGCTGATTGTACGCTTACTCAGCAATCTTCTTCTGTGCCATTAACAAGTTATAAGCATCAAGCCACGCTTCTTCTAGATCTTCTAACTCTTGTCTCATAGCCTGACTATACTCGGGCACTGAACAAACTACTTTGTTTAATCATCCTTAATGAGTTTATGCTTAACTCGACCGACAATATTGCATCATGTCCATAGGTTAAAGCGTATGGAGTTGTCCCAGTAGCTGAACGGAGTGAAGTTTGATAAGTCCATAATGCTTCGTTTAACTTCAAAGGCCATATACCAGGCCTTTCTCTTACCATTTTTTAAGGATACCGATCAAAACCTTATTACTTGCTTCGGCCTGCCCATTCGCCTGTGGGTAATATGGCGTGGACTGTTCGAGTCAAATTTTAAGATTCGCCATATATTCCTTAAACCTGTCGGATGTGAAGACTGTACCATTATCTGTTATAATTGTTTCTGGTACACCGAATCTTGTCACGATGTTTTCTTCTACGAAGTCACAAACTTCTTTAGATGTCAACTTGGCATACGATTTTGCTTCGACCTATTTGGTGAAGTAATCTGTTGCAACGAGTATCCATGCATGCTTCGCCGATATGAAAAATGCTGTAATTTTGCCAATTATGTCCATGGCCCATCCTCTAAACAACTATGGTTTGGTGACTGAATGCAGTGATTCGGCCGAGACTCTTTCTATAGGACCATGAATATGGCATTGTACACATCCTCGCGTAAACTCAATACAATCTTTTAGTATGCTTGGCCAGAAAGAACCGTGTCGGTGAAGCAACCATCGCATCTTTCGACCGGACTGATGAGCTCTACATATTCCTTCATGAACCTTGGTGATCACCTGGGCGGCCTCTTACGGGCTGAGACATAATAACAATAGGCCGTCCTCACCTTTCCTGTAAAACTCATTTTAGTATAACACATACTTTGTGAATTGGACCCTTATTTTACGGTCATGTTTGCCATTAGGGTTGTCGAGATATTGCATGATCGACCTCCTCTAATCGTCTAGCAATGCCTCGACAGCGCAAACCTCCACATGATCTTTTTGTTCTAATAATGAAGGTAGAGACATAACTCAAGTTCGGATCACATGATCTTGTTGGAGAACTTGTTGATTAACCAGGGCTGGGTACGATTGTTGTATTAAAAGTATCATCCGATCTATCTTGCCCCCCATGAGTTGTGTGCCAGAGGCTATTTGAGCCAATTCGTCGGCATCATTATTCTGTACTCGGGAGATATGTTTGAACGTAATGTCATCGAAGGACTCAGCCAAATAGTTGGCAACCATGTGATAGGGTGTCAGAGTGTAACTCACAGCGAAAAGTGCCATTGAGTTGGTTAATCACAAGTTTTGAATCACCGAGGAAGAGGGTGCGAGTTGCCCGCAAGTCGTGAAGGACACTGAGGCCGATAACAAGGGCCTCGTATTCGGCTTGGTTGTTTGAACAGTCAAAGTCGAGCTTGAGAAAAAAATACCATCGGCGGTGATCTGGGGAATGATTAACAATCCCAACACCAGTCGAAACGGTGGTGCTTGAACCATCAAAATACATTGTCTAATAATTATCCCGGGTCACCACCATGCCAATTTCGACGTCATTGCCCCTAAAACCATATGGGGACGGATGTTGGGCCAAGAAATCGGCCAATGCCTGGCTCTTAACAGCTTTCTGAGGGACGTATTGCAAACTGAATTCAGAAAGTGCCATTGTCTATTTCCCAATTCGTCTTTTGACTATTGGTCAAGTGAGCATGTAACGGATGACATTGGTTTGGGCGATGACCTGAGTGACGGATGAGAGCATATAATGCCTAAGTTTTGACACGGCGAAAAACAAAGGTAGGCAGATTTTTTTCGACAGCTGAATAGTTGATTTTAGGAAGATTGAGGTTGCAGCTAAGGTAAAAGATGGCTTGTTCGTGCCCAGTGTCATTGTCTTGCGCCAGAAGGCAGCCGATGGACTCTTTGGCTGTAGAAATATATAACTTAAGAGGTTTACCTCGTTGAGGTGGGACTAGGATATGTGGGGTCGAAATAGAGACCTTGATTTGTGTAAAGGCCTCTTGATGTTCAGGTCTCAACTTGAAGATGTCAGAGTCTTTGAGTTTCAATAATGTGGAAAAAGCTCGAATTTTCCCTGTGAAATTCACAATGAATCGGCGGAGGAAGTTGATCTTGCCAAGCAACGACTGTAATTGATTTTTAGGAGTAAGGGGTGGAACGTTGATAATTGCTCGAGCTTTGTTTTCGTTGACTTCAATACCCAGTGATGTACAAGGCACCCTAAGAAATTACCGGCTGATACGCTGAAAGCACACTTAGCCGGGTTCATTTTGAGGTTATTCCGGCTCATACGCAAGTAAGCTTGTCATAGGTCATCCAAATGTGCTTGCTGATGTTTCGATTTTACAACAACATCGTCAATGTAGACTTCGACAGTGGAATATAGTGTTCATCGCTTGTTAGTATGTAGCGCCATCATTCTTGAGGTCGAATGGCATAACAACCTATTCATATGTGCTGAGTGCCCCTAGACAACGAAAAGTAGTTTTGTGAACATCGGCCTCGACGATGAAATTTGGTTGTAACCGGCATGTCCGTCCATGAAAGATAGGATCTCGTGGTTTGCTGCTGCGTCGATTAACAAATCTAAAATCGGCATTGTATATTCATCTTTGGGAGTTGCCAGATTTAGATTTTGGAAATCGATACAGATTCGTAAAGCACCATTTTTCTTCAGAACTGGGACGATATTTGCCAACCATTTGATGTATCGAGCTGTACGAATAAACCCAGCGTTTAAAAGTCGAGTGATTTCGTCCTTTATGCTGAGTTGTACTTCGGTCGAGAATCGTCGAGGTGGTTGACAGAATGGTTTACACCTAGGTTTAATGCGTAACTTATGCTCGACAAGCTTTCGATCTAGACCAGGCATCTCATGGTAACTCTAAGCAAAACAATCTTTAAATTCCTTAAGTAAATTACAAAGCTCTTCTTTCATGTGTTGAGATAACAAAGCACTAATAAACAAAGGTCGTGGATCCTCGGCTGTCCTAACATTTATTTTTTCTAAAGGGTTGTTGACTTGAGGTTGATTGTCCTTGAGTTTGGCCGCGCGGCTTGAACTTTATCTAAAGACAAAATTGGGCCGTTGTCTCATTCGGCCAGAAATTCGATCAGGTTTATGCCCGAGTTTGGCTGCTTGGAAATAGCATACTAATGGGCCAGCAGTCATTCCATGATGGATGAAACCATGGTCTGGCGCTCTTGGTGTCTGGTATCAGTCATTAGTGTTGGCATGTAGGTTGGCCAACCTGAGTCTCGCCGAATCCTGATGCACAGTTTTGGCGGCTACCTCAATGGCCTTCTGGATTGAGATCTGAGTCGGCCATCCTTCCTCATTGAAACCCTGCAGGGTAATATAGCTGACGTAATCGTCATAATAGCGGGCCTGAATCATGTTAGCCTCGAACAACTAGTTGTCGACCGGATGAACCACGACTGATTTACCATCCCAGAAGACAATGAATTGGTATAGCGACGAAGGAATGCAACCTGTTTGATGAATCTAATCGCGGCCGAGCAGCGCATTGTACTCGATTTTGGAATCCACTATGAAAAATGCAGTCATGTGATTACGGCCGGTGACGCTCACTTCTAGAGGAAACACTTCCTTTGTCTGGGACTTGTCACCCACGAAGCTGCTCATGGTTATCTCTGATAGGATGAGTTCGTCGTTTAATCGTCGTAGAGCTCGCATGATGGACATGAGCATCACGTTGACAGTTGCTCCACAATCGACGAATACCTTGGATGTTGGATATCCTTCAATATGAGTCGTAACATACAACGGCTTTAGATGCTGTAGATTGGTGGCAGGAGAGCGGGGAAATAACTTGGTGAGAGCTACTGTAAGCTTGTTCTGTTTGGTTTCTGACCTGTCTTCTTTGGCAGTGACATAGTCAACTTGTGTTGCTTCTTCCGCAACCACATCACCGTCTAGGGAATTTGGTTGGGATGTAGTCGGCTGAAATTCGGCAGGTAGAACGTGAACCATAATGATCTCCATGTTGTCAAGGGCTAAAGGGCCCATCGGATCATGGTCATCTTCTCGCGGGCTATATGTCGAAGTATCTCTTGAGCATCCTTGGTTCGAACGTCGATGGGTTGTGGAACATCCTCATGTTCTGTGTCATTTTGTGTGTCTTCTCTGATCTCGCTCGACGTTGGGACTCGGTTCTGTTCTTTCACTGCTTTACGGGCTTGCTCTTGATATGTGATTCGAGTGTTCCTCGTGTCGAGGTACGCATCTAGATGTGCCACGTATTCTTTCTCATCGGCCGTAAGGCCGAAGAGAACTATTGTCGAGAAGACTTCAAAATGGTATCGTAAATACTGAAGGTTCTCGAAGGAGAACAGAAGCTCGGCTATGTCTATATTGGTATATGGATCGACCTCAAAGCCGAGAACTTGAGCTTCACGTATGTACTGAAACTTGGCATTCATTGCTGGATCAGTGGTTTTCTGGATAATTTGCTTGGCATCAGGGCAAGTTAAAGCCAGGTCGAGGGCTTCTTAACACTCTTTTGGTAGCCCTTATAAATCGTTAGCAGAATGTGTCTTATGAAACTCTCGCATGTACCCTAAGGCCTCACCGAGAAAAGAAGGGTGAAGATTTCGTCGTACTTTTGATTAGTGGCTTTGTTGACGGCAACATAGGGAGCTTGCTTTCTGTCTCCTTCCTAAATTGTTCAAAGCAAGCTTTTATTTCTCTGGGCCTAAGAAGGAGTTTGATTCGCTTATCAGATTCCTCGATGGTGGTTTCAAAGTTAAGATCAATCACCTTTTTGCCTCAAAGTAGTTCGACTGTGATTGCTGAGGGTTGTCAGTCATCTCTACTTCCCACTGTTTCTTTCGACTACCATTTAGGAGCCGAAGTGGCCTGTACTGCCTGTCGTTGAGCCATTCAATCTATCCACTGGCGACGTAATTTCTGGGACTTAGATAGTGCAGTGTACACGCCGGTTGGTGAGTTGTAACTGTACCATTTTTTGTCGCGTGGTTTCGGTGGTTTGAATGTCTTTTGGTTTGCTGATGAGCTTGAACTGCTGGAATGTCATGAATAGTAGTCCTCATTGTAAAAAGGTGCGTTGAAATCAAGTCGTCGCCTGGTCGAGGACGATCTGTCAGTTCGTGGTTGGGGGTCGAGCCTATCGAACACCTTTTGGTTCTGGCTTGCACTAAGTACCTTTGGAGGTGTTGTCGTGTTCATGAGTGGCTGCCATGATGTTATCGATACCGTGGGTGGCTGTCGTGGTGTTGGACCTTGAGGTGGCTTCTTTTTTGCCTCGATTAAGACCACTTATGCTTTACAATGGCTGCACAAAACCATCGGCATATCAAACTCCTCCTCGCTGGATCCTGACATAGCTTCTGCTGCAGTCGGTTTTGAAAATTCTGTTGGTGGTTCATTCGAAAATAAGTCGATCTTGAGTCCCGGCCGAGAATTCTGTTTCACGATGTGTTGCATTGGAACGAACTCAGCCTTCCCTTTTCCTTTGCTTTTGGGCAAGTGAGCATTTTGACGGGATTTTAAACCGCACAAATTTAACCCTCTTTTTGACAGTTGTAGTAATGATGTAAGTAGGGTATCGTTCTAGGCCGGGGATTAGGAGGGCTTGCTAAAACCTCTAAAATTAATATAAAAACGTAAAAACAAAGTTTAAAACACAAAACTAAAATAAAAACACTTAACTAGAATAACTCAAAATAAAACTAACAAATAAACTAAAATAAATCAAAAGACTCAAAACAACTCAAGACTCTAGAAAATACAAACTAAGCTAAAAACTCGAAACACACTTAAAATGACTCAAAATAATGAAAACAATTTAAAATAAAAACTAGGAAATTAATTGGACGGAAATTAAATTAAAAGATTAAAAATAATAAAAATTAACTAAATAATAATATTTTAATAATGGGGGGATTTGGTTTTGAAGAAACGTAAATTAAACTTAAATAAATTACAGAATTGACAAAAACATAAAATTAAAGTGAAAGGATAGGCGACGGATTGGCTAGAGGGTTTTTCTCCACACATGACACATAAGCAACCTAAATTGATTTTCAGTTGTTCTTTCAATAAATTATGAATTTCAATACTCCAGATTAATTAGGTACGCTTAAATTAACCTTCAGATTTTCCTTAAGTTATTGAATTGGATGAACAGCATACAACAACTCAAATTATTCCCCAAAAGTTCCCTACGTGAAAAGCACAATAGAGATACGATTAAAGATCATTATGTTCTGTGAAAATCATAAGTGTTGACAAGGCATTCGTAACTATGAACAGCATGATACGTTTGCCAGGAATTTACTTAACGCGATTGTGACTAGCAACCTTCACTACTCATGAATATAAGTTCATAACGATTAGGTGAAATTCACTTATATTCTAGCATCAAATTCATGCATGTAAATTAAGTTTGCATTCTTAATCGACAAACATAAATAAGTTATTAATCAAACAGTTAAGCAAATTAAATCACAACTCAGAAATCACAACTGAAATTACCAATTCAAATTACACATATAATCATGGTTTTGAATTATCCTCTAGCCAATATAAATTAATTACACATAATTCATAAATTAAAAACAGAAATTAAAATGTGAGTTGGAGGAGATAAACCGAAACGGGGATTCTTCTGTGATTGCAGCCTCTGTGCTACATTTGGCCACTCTGTCCGTAGCCTCTGTGCAGCACCGACTGGATTGTACCGTGCCAAACTTTTTCTTCAAAGCCCCGCGAGACTTCACGCCAGCTGCCCAAGGCAGCTGTTTCTTTTCTGATTGGCGCCGTGCCCTTCGTGCCCTCTGAAAGTGCACGCTGCCCAAACTCCCTGTTCTCCGAGACTCCCCCCAAGGCCCGAGAGCTCTCTTCCCTCTTTTTTTCCTTTCTTCCCAGAGGCCTCTTTAAGCTGCCAAAGGGCAGCTTCCTTTATTTATTTTTATAATTTTCTTTTCTCATCTGGCTCCACGCAAAACCCCCCACATGCTGCTTCTCCTTATATTCCTTTCATCATCATTTTTATTCCCACCATCCTTTCCATAATGCTCTAGGCGACATCATCATTCAACATCATTTATATATATATATATATATATATATATATATATATATATATATATATATAAATATATAAATATATAAATATATAAATATATAAATATATAAATATATTTATAATACTATCTTATTTTTATTAACCAAAAATAGAGTAATTAAGTGAACAAGATAGAAATGATGATTTTATTACTAAAAATATGCACTTATGCTATCATTATTTTCTACGCTAGAAAAATCACATAAAACACGAAAACAAAGTAAATAGCAGAAAATATGAGGAACTAACTAAGAAAATACACGTGAATTTGATGTAAAAATATATATAAATATGAGCCTATCACATTTACCATGCTAACTGTCGCCGAGGGGAAGGGATTAGCATCGACGACCATCTGCATTTTAGGAAATTTTAGCTTGCCTTTATTGATCGAGCTTTGAATAGCATCGCGAAATACAACGCAGTTGTTAGTCGTGTGCTTATTTGAGTTGTGATATTTGCAATATGCTTTGTCTTTTAGCTCTTCGGCCTTAGGAATGTTATGTTTCGGCCGAAGTTTGATAATTTTAGCCAGTAACAACTGGTCGAAAATTACGTCGGCCTTGGTAATATCAAAAGTATAGACATTTGACTATAGCTTATTTAGAGGCCAAGCGAGTTTTGACATATTTGGGATGAGTTAAAGCTTTGCAAATGTACGGCTTATCGATTACTGGCACATTGGGAGTCTTCGCCTTCGGCCGATGCATAACTGACCGAAGGGTTCTTGTAGATTGTTCCTCATGTTGGGGTTTTTGATATCTTCTCTTCTCGGAGTAAGTAGTCATATTGCTCAACATGTTGAGCCAGTTCATACATATCCTGAAAGTTTGCCCCCAAGATCTTCTTTTTGTATTCCATGTCCAGAACATTCAAGGCGATCCTTACGAACTCAACTTCGGGGAGTGGTACTTGGTACCAATTTCTGGCCAACTTAAACCTTGTTAAGTACTCTATCGGTGACTCATCAGATGCCTGAGCCATCTTGGCCAATGAAGATATTGACATCTCCATTCCTGGCTGATATAATTGCTCGTGGAATTTCTCGACGAGTTCTTCCCAACTTTGGATAGAATTGGGAGGAAGATTAATGCATCACGCGAATGTCGAGCCCGTTAATGAGAAGTTGAATAACTGTAACTTATGAAAGTCATTATTAACATCTCCGCATTGTGCGGTGAAATGAGCCACATGTTCTAGAGAAGATAGAGACGATTCTCCAGCGAAAAGACTGAAATCTGGGATCTTAAAGCATTTGGATACTCAAAGTGCTCTACTTAAACTAGGTATGTATGAATGAATTTTGGGAATTTCGGCCCCTTCTTCAAGGTCGAATCAATCATCTTTTGAACTTCAACTAAACCCACAACCGGCGTTTCTGCCTCGAATTCATTCGTTTTGCTACTTGATTTGCTCTTCTTCTCTAGCTCAACCGATTTAAGCCGAGCAGATCCTGTTTTGGTCGTTGATGCTGGTATTATGCTACTCTTTGGAATGGATTGTCTCGACCGATTAGCAAATCCCATGTTCTAGGTATTACTAACTAAGACCTCAAGCAGTCTGGTGTGTATGGCGTTGTAACCACGTACTTCCTCTAGTATCCCTTTTATTTCTCGACCGATCGTTTGCTCGAACTGTCGATATTGTTTTTCAAGTTGTCTTCTGAGGAATGACCTGCTTGGTGGATCGGAGGCTTCACCATTGTCTTCGTCACAGTCTTCTAACACCCCTTCGGTGGGACATCCTGTTGTAATCTTGGTGAGGACTCCTGTCTCATGAAGTGGTTCACTGAGTATAACCTCCCTTTCTCGATGTGGATCGGGTGTCACGGCAACAATAGTCTATGCCTGTGATAAGCTTTCTGGACCCGTGCTCTAGGTCGTAGGTGTAGCAGTCAATTTTCCCATGACTGTCTTCTTCTTCACTGACCCTGTTTTGATGGGCATGAACTTTGTATTTTTAGCATTGTGGTCCCACTGGGCATGCCAAAATGTTGACCTTAAAAACTATTAAGCCTACATGGCGCGCAGGCCGAGTAACTAATAAGCTAACTACGTCATTCAGCTATGTCCGGAGTGTGCCAACTCATCGGTCGAGCTCGGCTGGGGAGTAAAATATGTTGATGTTGCGTTGAGTTGCACTGCTGACTTCTTCATCTTGTGATTGCGGCTGAGGAAGAAACACGTCCCGACCTTTGGATTCTAAAGCTTGAAGACAAGGTTACTATTTTTGTGAAGTTCATAAATCGTCGTTGCCAGATTCGGTCACAGTGATTATATTCGTGAAGGTATAAGCACGCCGAATCAACACCAGAGTATAAGGACACAAGTACTCAAAACAGATATATTTCTTGACTATCACTTGCGGCCGGGATCTCAATTGCCCGACTCCATCAATGTGGCCTCTCTCAAAGAAGTACCAGAATTCGTTGACAGTAAGATCCAAGTAAAAAAATTGGCTCAGATTGAGGAATCCCACGTTCACATCGTTCGCATTTGAAGAACATTGAGTGGGGGCACACTTCATAGAGTAAAGCACTTCTTGGAAAAAATGCGGCATGGGAAAAGTAAATCCCAACATGAAGTAGTGGGGATGAAACTTGATAGCTCTTCAAGCCCCACTACATAGCTCACGACTATTACCCTCCTTCATACGCTTCACACGCACCCCATACGGAATGACATGCTTGTATGCTTAAAGAAAATCTCTAAATGATTCATCGAAGCTAATTTTGAAGTGAGTAGCCTTGAAGTAGCCCACTTTACTCAAAGACTCGCCTTGACGATATAACGGCAGCACACCATCATCACTCTTATGGCTTAAAGAAGACACGCTCGAAGAAATTCTACAAAAACTCAAGGAAGAGTCATTAGATGGCTGCGTAAAATAAACATAAAAAAAAGGGCAGTAGTGCACCAGGATCCACGACCCAAGGACCAGCCAGCCACGGGCCCAAGATCCCGGGAGCCTAACAACCACACCAGGCTCTACCGCTTGGTCCATATCTCCTCTCGTCCCAAAGGCCTCTTGGCCTAAGTCGACAGGAAAGGGGGGGCAGGCATCCCTGCGCCTCCCTTAGTTTCTCACTTGCACATGCCAATCCCAGCAGCCCGCAGGCCTAAAGCCTCTCTTTCCCTTATCTCTCTTTGCATACGGACCAGAGCCAACAAAACAAGAGGCACACGCCTTCTTAGCATCACTACAGCAAGCCAAGCCCAAAGCCTAACCTGTTCCTCTAACACGGATGACTTATGCCAGGCCTAGCCCAGCACATCAGCGCTTCAATCAGCTCGACCCAAGCCGAGCCACACCTGGCCCAGCCAGTCACCGATACGCTGAGCTGACAGCAGCAACCCCACAACAGCAACAATACAGTGGCCTTCCCAGCCATTTTTTCACACACCTCAACGCCGATCGAGCCAAATTTCAAGCCACGAAGCTCCAAAAGTTAAGAAGACAAGGAAATTTAATTTTTACTTACTTTGGTGAGGCTTGAAGACAAAGGAAGCAACGAAAAACGGTCATTTGCACGGGCAAGCGAATAAGATTGCTAGGGGAAGGGAACAAATATCCTCTTACTTTCTCTCTCTTGTAGGGCAGAATAAATTGCTCTCTGAAGTTGACTTAATCATCTACTTAAGGTAGATTTAAATAGACATTAGAAATAATTTATTCCCCTTTCGTAAAAGGATATATTTTCCAATTAAAGTGGGAATCTACATTAAAATAGGAAACAATCTTATGTTTCTTAAGGCAAAGGAAGATCTCTATACTTGCCGCCCCTTCCTCCGAGCAGCCTAACAAGTCTGGGGCATTTGTGGAGCAAAAAATAATCAAGAAAATTATGGAGGTGACATGTGGACTTTTGGGTGAAAATGACAAAATTACCCTCGAGACACATCAAGTTTCCCACGTGTATGCAACAGATAATAACGGCTCAATTAAGGGAGAGTCAAATGTGATAAAAAAATAGTATTTATTCAAATCTCTCTCGTCACTCCTCATCAAACCCTTATTCAAAAGGTAACTCCCAAATTTTCTATTTAATTTAGGATTAATTGCCATGTTAATTGTAAAATATTATTTTACATAATATCTTGCAAACATCGTGGGCGCGTGAGCTTTTGCACATAATATGAGGTATTATTATTTTGCAGGTACATTTTCATCAAATGAAAAGACAACGAAAATTTTCATCTACATAAAATTTGCTACTTCACAATTTTATTTTCCAACAGACTCTGCAAATTTTAATATTATATTATATACTATCTAATATGAAACAAGTTGGTTTCACCTTTTTTGGTGATTGGATTGATTAATAAGGATGGTGAAAACTACACATTGAATACTTGGTTAGAAACTCTCTTGGGGCAAGGAAATCCTATGTGGCTCTAAATATTTAACCGACAAAGACACATCTCTTCATCTTCAAGTAACAAACAGTGCAAAATGTATACTCTTATCTCAAACGGCCAAAAATCTGAACTTCATAATTCTCTCCTAAGGGTAAATTAAGAAACAAAAAATAGGGTCTTGATAAGGAAGGTAATACAAGTTGCAAAGTACCATCTCGAGAACACGCTTTAGTTCTTCGCAAGTGGTCCTCTATTATAGTGATGAAGAAGAGTGTTACCTTTGTTCGAACCCCATCAACTTCTTAATCTAACATCTAATTTAACAAATCTATCGTTTTAACAAAAAAAAAAAAACAAAAAAAAAGGAAAAATCACACACGCACACACTTACTTTACTTCTTCAATAACAGTTTTGTCTGCCACTCCTTCAAGTAAATCATCATCATCCCCCTAGCGTGAGCTAAGTGGCATATTCCTGAAGGTGAATCAAGAAGAGTAATCCACATATTAAATAGCAATCATCAGATAAACAAATAAAAAAAAATAGAGTTTGTTCGATAATATCTTGTGTCTGGTGTTTAGTTTTTATTGTTGTGCTATAAATAGAGAGAAAATACATTAGAGAAATGTATGAAGATAGGTGCACAAAAAATGAACACTTAAAAGTTGAAATCGAAACATTAAGTTATTTTTACATTCAAGATTTTCTTTTAAAGAAAAGCGGGCCCAAGTTAAATAAGGGTGCGTTTGGTACGCGGGACGGGACGGGACGGGACGAGGCGTTCCGTCCCGCGTTTGGTACGCCTAAAACGAGTGGGACGAGGCGTTCCACGGGACAAGTTTTGGATGATTTTTGGTTCCACCTCCCCCCCATGGAACGGGGTTGTTCCACGTCTGTGGGATAGAAATTTTTAACATTTTAGGACAACAATGCCCCTTGTCTTTTTCAAAATTTACAACATCCGTCCCGTCCTGTCCCGTCCCGTCTGCGTACCAAACGCACCCAACTCTCGGCGCTGTGACTATGTCTACTTTAGTCCTTATATATATATATTTTTTTTTTAAATTTTTTTTTGGAAACACTTAGTACATTTAATATATAAAAAAATGATTAACCCATCACACATTCAACTTATCCAATTTTTTTGTAGAGAACTTTAAAGAAAAGTTTTTGGTACTGTTCACTTTAATGAAAAATCGCATTTTTACATTGAAAAATCAATCTTGTTACTATTTACTTTACTCTTTATTTTGTCCTTATCGTTAAAACTCAAAATTTTCAAGCTTTTTTCATTAATTTTTTTCTTTCTTGTCTGCCATTTCACCTTATCCGATCCACAATTCAACCAAATGGGTAGTCAAAATTACAAGAAATTAAACAATGGAGAGGGAAAGAAACATGATTTATGCTCAATAATCAAGTACCCAAAAGCAAGATTTGTTCGCAGTGCCTGAAGAACTTGAGCGAGGAGTGAGACGAAAATTGATAAGGGTCCAGTGGTAAGAGAGCTTCCTGCTTATCAGAGGAAGAGGATGGGACTGAGCAAATTAAAGCCACAGCTGCTCTTCGAACAAGCGACGTTGCTACGAAACTGGTGGCAGCCATGGCTCCCTGCACAAGGCCAAGTGTGTGTGATTTGATAGGGAAAATGTGTGCTTCTTCCTTTCGTTGGCCTTTGGGGTTCACAAATTTGAGCCTAGTATTGTACTTGCAAAGGCTGAGTGGAAGTTTTAAGGACATTTGGTTGAAATTAGATACATTGATAGCGATTATATAATACGTTTCTTTTCGACGGATGATAAAAAAAAATGCTACCAATCAGCTTTGATATTCGGCTTACACCATGGAAAAACTTGAAGAATATATAACTATTGTCTATACTATTTGGACACACAAAATTGATCATTTTTTACACTATTTAATATAGGTGAGACCCATGTACAGTGGTAGAGCTTACATGTATTAGAAAATGTGTCAACAAGTATGTTAATTTTGTATCCGAATAGTTTTATTGTATTACAATATATTGGAACAATCCTTACATCGTGATGAAAACAAAAAATAAATAAAAACTGAAAGAGTCATACTATTTCGATACACAAATTAACACATTTTTTAACACAATCTCTAACATAGGTATGGTCCACATACAATTGTAAGACTTACCTCTATTAGAGAGTGTGTCACCAAGTGTGTTAATTTTGTGTATCCAAATAATTTTATTGCAAATAGAAAATATATAATAAAAAGTACAATCTAGTTCCTAAGCCTTCTTTCTATACTGGCCATGCACACCGCCATCTTCACATGGAGTGAATCTTGTATATTATCAAGGAACCGAAAATAAGTGTGCCTCCATGTCTTCTTAAGAACTAAAGAACCACAAACTCCCCAAAATCCGACAATGAAACCTAAGGCTACAAAAATATAGAACCAGGGAAGCTCATCTTGCTCATTGTCTGCATCTTGGTCAATGTTGTTCTTATTATCTGCATCAGTTTCTCTGCACCTTTTTGGAAGTGGAGCACCACAAAGATTAGGGTTCCCCTCAAATGCAGAAGCGTTGAAGCTCTGGATCTGTGTGCCTGTCGGTATTTTTCCTTGAAGATTATTGTACGAGACATTAAAATAGTTCAAGAAATTAAGGCTCGTCATTGACCAGGGGATCATTCCAGACAAATGATTCATGGAGAGGCCCAAAACCTCTAAATATTTTAGGTTAGATATTTGGTCGGGAATGTCACCTGATAAGTTGTTGTGGTCCAGACATAAATGTTGAAGAAGCTGCAATTGGCCAATCCCAGTAGGTATACTACCACTAATGTTATTCATCCGAAGATCTATTCTTCTAGGAAAGTTAGACAATCTACGTATCATTAATGCTGGAGAACTTCCTATTGATCCGATGTTTAATTCGGGGAGTTCGAATTCAAAATCTTCTATTAAAGATGCATTCATCATTAACATTGGTAATCTACAAAGTTGTTTTGGAATTTCACCTGAAAATTGGTTGAATGATAGATTCATATAAAAAAGTTTTGGAAAAGTCCCCATCCAACTTGGAATTGACCCTGTGATTTGATTTCCACCCAGAATCAGTATCTCTAGATTCTTTAGGTTTGATAACCATCCAGGTATCTGACCAGTGAGCCCAGAATTACCCAAATGCAAGACACGAAGATTCTGGAATCCATGAAAATCAACCATGTCATCATCAGTTGGCATTGCCTCGCTGTTAAATGAACCCTTAAGGCAGAGTGACTGAAGGCTTTTGCAACGCATTAATATCTTCATTGCTCCTGTGATATTGGTCAACCGTACAAAACCAAGCGAGAGGTGGGATAAGGATTTCAACGAAAGAATATCAGGTTGTATTTGTCCTTTTAGATAATAATTGTCACTGAACCGAATTGCTTTTAAGGACCTACATGAGTAAAGGCTTATCGGTAAGATACCAATGAAGTTATTCCACCCCAGGTCAAGTTTACTAATGCGGCTGAGTTTGGAGAAATTAAGCTTGGTGAGATATCCTTCCAAGTAGTTTGATACCAAATGTAGTTCTACGAGGTTTGTGCAATTCATCAAAGATGATGGCAAATTACCTTGTAAGCTATTGAAAGCAAGATTCATGAATTTCAACTTGGAGAGCTTCCCAAAATTGACAGGGATCACACCACTCAAATGATTACAGTAGAGGTCAAGGATTGTGAGGTGGGTGAGGTTGGAAATTCTTTCACTAATGGCTCCATCTAGTGAATTGAGAGGTAATGAAAGTTCCTCAAGTTGGGTAGCATTATAGATATCTTCTGGAAGTGATCTTGACAAATTATTGTGACCGGCACGAAGAATTTGTAGTTTGGAACACACACCGAACCCAAGAGAAATGTTCCCACTAAATTCATTGGAGGAAAAATCTAATATTCTTATGGAATGAGGCGATCGGAGACAAATAGGTGATGGGATATGCCCAGAGAAGGTGTTGTTGCTGACATTGAAACTAGTCAAATTCGAAGCTTGTTGGAAAAAAGAAGATGGAATTGCACCATGAAAGTAATTGCTTGACAAATCTATTGCTTGAATATTTCTGGGTGGTAGAAAAAACGGTATCTCTCCGGAAAGAAGGTTATAGCTCAAATCGAGGATCTCGAGGTGATTCAAGAAAGAGAAGAATTTAGTTTCAAGTGCACCATGAAGTGAATTGTGGGAAAGATTCAGGTGGGTGAGATGTGTGAGATTTCCAAGTGATGAGAGAAACATACCTCCTTTGAGCCTTTTGGAGGGCAAGAGCAAATGGGTGACCCAACTCTCTTGATTACAAATGACACCGTTCCAAAGACAACAATCAACAGAACTGCTCCAATTTATAGGAGGAGAAGATATAGTGCGGGCGAAGAGCAGGAGAGAGATGTGTTCAGCTTGGTTGCATGCATGAATATTTGTTATTGATATCATACAAGAGAATAAGAAGATAGGGAGGAAGCCATGAGCCATTTTTAAAGTTAGATATTGCTTATAGTAACAAACCTACATCTATATATAGGAACAACTAAAGGTAGGTATTATTTATTTTGTTTTCTAATTATTATTATTTTTGTTTCCCTTTAGCTTTGAATTATTCAAACCCATGTTTGAACACAAATTCTAAAAAGCATCATAACACGTGTCATTATATAAATAGTGGGATATGTGTGTTAAAAAATTAATAACTTAAAAAATACATATGTTCACCACTTATATAAAAACACGTGATGTACCACTCGTGTTCCAATCACAATAAAAAAAATTCTCCATAAGATGGGACCGCACATGAATAACTGAACACAACTAAAGACTAAAAAGTTGCTCCTTGCCAAAAATAAAGAGACTATAAAGTTGTTTTATAACTAGTATTGATATTATTTTTTTATCTATAAGTAAGACGTTTTAAGTTAAATTTGTGTAAATTACGAGTTCAATAAAAATATTGTTTCGACCCCATTTTAATACGAAACTAACTTGGCTCTTTAATTCACTACGTGGCTGATTCACATAATTTAATGCTTATGATCATAATTATTAATAAATAAATCACTAGGTAAAGATTATATCTAAAAAACAGACGATTCAATAAAAGGAATTAAGAACTGTCTATCTGGTTGCCATAATTGATTCAGCTAAATGGGTAGTCAAAATTACAAGAAATTGGAGAATAGAGAGTGAAACAAACATGATTTTTTATTTTATTTTAGGCGAACTACAAACATGATTTATGCTCAACAATCAATTACCCAAAAGAGGCCTATGTTGGCACCTGAAGAACTCGAGCGAGAGAGTGAGAGGAAAGGTGATAAAGGTCCAGTGGTGGTAATGGAGCCTGCTGCATATCAGAGGAAGAGGATGGGAGGGAGCAAAAGCCACAGCTGCTCTTTGACAACAGACGCTGCAAGGAAACTGGCGGCAGCCATGGCCCCCCGCACAAGGATATCTGTATGGGGTGTGCTATCCACACACCTCTTTTTACTTTTCACACACCTCTGTTAATTTATGTCCGTTAGATCTTCTTCAATTCATTCGATCTGACGGTCGAAATCCAAAAAGATGTGGGAGAAGTAAAAATGGGTGTGTGGATATCACACCCCTATCTGTATTTGATTTGATAGGAAAAATGTGTTCTTCTCCCTTGGTGGGCACTGGGATTCACAAAATTTCAACACCAATTTTTTTACGTTGGCCCCATTTCAATACCAATTTCAATACCAATTTGTTTTGTTCACAAAATTTCAAACAAGCATAGAAGACATGATCGCATTGCACTGCCAAACGGAGAAAATTGGCAAACAACCATGACCCCAAATTGAATGTACAATTTGCAAACCCTTGAATGCGTCAAAGAGAGATTTCCAAATCCATATGCGTCAAAGCCAGATTTTCCACTTTGAAAAGGACCTTGTTATTTTTAGAGTAAATGACATTTTGCAAAACAAACAGCGAGTGCAAATTGCCATAAACAATGGAAAAAAAAAGGCAAACGAGAGAATATTAGAGAGTAAGAGTGAAAGATCCCTTGGGAGAGAGTGAATTCTTGGGAAATATTGTGAGAGGGCGTACACGGATTTCGAGTTTGGGTTATGTTAAATCAAGTATATCTTGTACTTGTTATTCTCATAATGAAGAACAACATCTCTTTTACGACGCACGTAGAATTTTGTCGAAAATCGATATTTTTATTTCTTATTTATTTTATTCTACAAATCTTATGGTGATGATGTAATTTAAATTTGAGTTCCGCAGAACTTACAGTTAAGCAAAATAAAATAAAAAAAAAAAGAAAAAAAAGAAAAAAAGACATTGAAAATTTTACAAGGTTCAAAATACATTTGAGTTAACATAATACAAATCGAAACCGTTGTGCACCCTCTCACATTATTTACCAAAAACTCACTTTCTCCCAAAAGAGATCTCCCTCTTCCTCTCCGATTCTCTCACCCCGTGTTCAACTTCGAATGTTTACCAAATGCACAAACGTTGTATACACCAGCAATTCATTAAATTGACGCCAACAACTGAGACCAAATCGGTCTTTTTGTTCACACGCCATACTTAAAACCTTTGTTGTACCTAGCCTATAGCGTGCAGCCATTGCCATTTAATGCGTCCACAATTGCACGCAAACCCAAAAAGTCAAGCCTACCAACTTTGCTTGTGGTAGTCAAATCACGTCTTCCCACGCCACAACACCAATGCTAGATGAACTTCGATTTTTGTAACACATGACGCACGTAGACGACCGGGATCCTCTTGTGACCTTAAAAAACTAAGCTTGCTGAGTAGGTGATTGTGATCGTTGAAATTTGATTTAACGGCTACAAATAAGAAGATCATTTAAAGTTGTAATAATTATAGCAGTTTAATCAAATTTCAACAACCACGATCTCCTGCTCAGCAAGCGCAATTTTTTAAAATCAAGAGGGAATCCGGGTCCCACATAGACAACAAATACATGAGCTAATCCGGATTCTGACTAACTTTGTAAATTTTTCGTTGTTTTTATTTTTTTTGTTTATTTTATTCTATTCAATTATAATTTGTATTATGGTGAAATTGTAAGGGCCTGTTTGGTAGTGTACTTGAATCCAACTTTTTAAACTCAAAAACAGTTTTCAAGTTTTAGATTTTAAAAACTTGTTTGGTATGACTATTTTTAAAAACTGAACTCAAGACTAACTCAAAAATATAGTCTATTCCTTAAAAACATAAAAAGTGAGTTTTTAGAGTTTTTAAACTTAAAATCACTCATTTTTTTTTCTCCCTCCTCCCCTCTCACTCCAAATATATATCTCTCTTTTCTTCTTTCTTTCTCCTCTTTTTTTTTTTACTTTTTTCGTCTCTACTCCAATCCAATCAAGTTTAAGTCGTAAGATTTAAAAATTTTAAATTGCAAACCAATCAAGTTTTTGAGTCTTAAAGAAAATTGTTTTCAAGAAATGTTCTTAAGAAATGTTTTGAGAAATGTTAAAAATTTTCAAATAAGATACCAAACAGGCCCTAAATTTCTTGCTGTTTTTATTTTTTGTCTATTTTATTCTACTCAACTATAGTTTGTAGTTTGATGAGGTTGTTTCTGAATCTCGATTCCGTACAAATTGGAGAATCGAGAATCAAGTATATATTCTTTGTCTTCAATATCATATGAGTTAAACGTTACAATTAGGGAGAGAAGGGATTGAAGCTCAAGAAACTTGGCTATTCTCTGATTTGTTATTTTTTATTTTGAATTGTTTTCTGATTTTTAAACAATTATTATTTTCAAAAAATTTGCTGACTATTGGGATTGGAAGGTTAGGATGGAGCTACATGGCAAACATTCTTGGAAACTAGTTGCTAAACGGAAAGGGATTCTCTGTGGATCCCTTCCTCCTAATCCACCAAGTTCGGGAATCCAGACTCTTGAAATTTGATTCAACGACTAAAGTTATTATAACTTTTAAAGTGGCCTCCTTTTTGTAGCCGTTGGATCCAATTTCAATAGCTTATATTTTCGGACTTGATGGATTAGGAGAAAGGAATCCAGTTCCTTCTCTTGCTAAACATTATAAGCGGGTCCCACGCATTCTTTTCTATTACACACCCGAGTGCGCAAAAAATTGGGGCAGCTCGTGGCTGATGTCATCGTAACATCGACCAAAACAGGTTGGCTTGGGGCTAAAATCGCCAAGGTTGCGGCCATGGGTCCAAACAACCAAGGCATGGGAAGATGGGTGGATGGGTGGATGGGGTTTTGGAGTGAATTTATTTTCAGAATCGCTATAGATGTTGTTGTATCTGACTTTTAACAATCATGATGAAAGTATCTCTTTCTTTAGATGCTATTTAAATGAACAAACTTTGTCAAATCCGTTAACGATGAAACTTTTGTGCAGGGAAACCAGGGAGGCTGGTGAAGGGTTGGACATTTAAGTAAAGTACCCTTAGCTTTCTGTTTAATGTAACGGGGGTGGTTGGTGCTGTCAGAAGGGATGCATGTAACGGTTGTATCGTGTGTGTGATATTATCACTCTTTAATTACATTGTTATGATTTTCATAGAGTAAGAGTGGAGAGAGAGTGAGCTATTGGAAAATGCTCTAAGAGGGTGTACAAGAGTTTCGGATTTAGGTTATGGAGAGATTTTTCACAGTGAAAATGACCTCGTTATTTTTAGAGTAAATGGCATTTTGCAAAGAGGAAATTATAGCAATGGTTTCTCAATTTTAATTTAATTGGAGCAATGATCCCTCAACTTTATTTTCGTGATCATTGGTCCCTCAACTCATTAAAATGTGCAACTATGGTCCTTTTCGTTAACATCGTTAATGGTTCCGTTAAAAATCAATCATGTGCATGGTACATGAGATTGACTGTAGAGGCAATTAAGGAACCATATTATTTCCCTTGGGTTGGAGTCGATCGAACGCAACAAAGGGGGTTCGGTAGGAGGGTTATTGTGAGTTGTTTGGGTGTTCAATCCCTCCAAAATTGATAGTACTCAATGCACTTGGGTTTGCAATCTGAAATTTGGGTGTCTTAAGGTTTAATTTCAAGGTTAGTTTTGCAATGGCAACTAGAAGTTCATATAAAATTGTCCCATAGTAAAAGATTGCTAGACGATAGAATTACATTCCTCCTCATACTCCCTGCTCATCTTGCCTTCTTGGTACTACTGTAACGTATCCATGCTTTTCCTCCATGCCTTTTCCTCATTGGCAGTGGCTTCCAAATTATTCATGTTGCTATCTGGTTTAGTGAACTACCTTCTCCTCTATACCAGTGCAGTAAAGCCTTCTCCCTTCTCCTCTATACCAGTGCAGTAAAGCACTTCCACACCACATCGTCCATAAGCGCTTCGAAACTGGCCAGGTTCTGAGGGTTGTTTTCCTTCATTAAAAGCTGTTTATTGCAATACATGGTGGAAATTTGAGAATTAGGCGTGGAGGAAGTTTCAATTGGGGACGGGAATCGACTTCAACCTGAGAAATAATACGTTTCCTTATGTGTCCTTACAATCAGTCTCACGTGCTACGCACATGACTAAATTTAACGAAATTATTGAAGATGTTAAGAAAAAAAACCATAACTACACATTTTGACGAGTTAAGGGATTAATAATCACGAAAATAAAGTTGAATGACCATTGCTCTAATTGAGTTAAAATTAAGAAAATATTGGTACAATTTCCTCCAGTTCAAACAATGAGAAGAAAATGGTAAAGTTACCATCGAGTACAATTTGTGTGGAGCTGAAATTCAAATTACACGTCACCAGAATACAAATCACAATTAAGTAGAATAAAATGAATAATAAATAAAGATGCCGAAAAATTCGACAAAATTCGACAAAATTCGGATTTACCCATGTATTTGTTGTCTATGTTTCGTGTTGAAGTTCAATTTGTAATGGTGTTGTGGCGTGGAAGCCTTCAAAGAGAAGACATGATTTGATAGCCACACGCAAAAGTTGGAAGCAGGTCTTTGACTTCGTGGTTTTGCATACAATTGTGCATGCATTAAATTGCAAGCAAACCCAGAAAGTCAAGTGGTTTTGCATATAATTGTGCATGCATTAAATTGCAAGCAAACCCAGAAAGTCAAGACCCGCTTCCAACTCTGCTTGTGGCAGTCAAATCCAGAAAGTCGAGACATGCTTCCAACTTTATACACGAGTACTCTTTGACACATTCAAGGGTTTGCAAAATGTAAATTGACGTGCGGTCATGGTTGTCTGCCAATTTTGAATTTGGGAGTTTGCAATCTGATAACATCTTTTATGCTCGTTTTGTGCTTAAGATTGATTAGATTCAAGCTCAAATGAAGGTCCTTGAATGATTTTTCATTTTTAAGGAATTAGACGGGGCCAGATTAGGCTTGAATGAAACTTATTTCATTTTATTCCGTAACCATTCCTTGTGAATTGAAAGTGATGAGTTTTCTTAATGAGTAACTCCTCTTCTAATTTCATTCTGAACTGATTACTGTAATTTGCATGCATTCAGTTAGGATTGTATCTTTTGTTTTCTTGCATACCCTGCATCCCACTAAATATTATTAAAATGGAATCAACATAATAAATTAGATTAAAATCGTAATTTACACAAGTGAAACCTAAAACGTGCCACCCATAAATAAGAAGGAATATCAGTAACTTTAGTTGTTTTCATGTGCGGCTGTCTCTCGATTCCATGACCAACTAAGGTCATCTCCAACCAAGGGCTGGCCAAATAGCTCGTTTTAGCCCTCTCGCCCTCTAAGATATATAATATTTTAATGAACAGTACATGGTCATATTTGCTTTCATCTCCAACCGAGGGTCAAAGGGCCATAGGGCTCGTTTTAGCCCTGTCACAAAATATCATCTCCAACCGAGGGCCAAAAGGTCATAGGGCCAAACATAATTTATTAGTTAAATTTAAAAACTACTACAACTTAAATTCAAATCCAACGGCTTAGTGACATCAGCATGTTTTTTTTTTAAAATTTTTGATGTTGTATAATTTTTATGTTGGTTAATGTTATTTAATGTTGTTTCATATTGTTTAATGTTGTTTAATGTTACTTTATTTAATTTAATGTTGTATAATGGCTTAGGAAGTTATAGGAAAAAAATAGAGAAAAAAATAGAAAAAAAAATATGAAACAAATTTTGTGAAATAGAAGTTATAGGAAAAAAAATGGAATTTATAATATAAAAAAATATGAACCAAATTTTGTAAAATAGAAGTTATAGGAAAAAAATATGAAACAAATTTTGTAAATTAGAAGTTGTCACATCCTGGCCCGGGCGTAGCCACCTCCCGGGCTCGCTCCACCACCGTAGCACAATATTGTCCGCTTTGGGCCCCAACCACGCCCTCACGGTTTTGTTTCTGGGAACTCACGAGCAACTTCCCAGTGGGTCACCCATCATGGGAGTGCTCTAGCCCCCTTCTCGCTTAACTTCAGAGTTCTTACGGAACCCGAAGCCAGTGAGCTCCCAAAAGGCCTCGTGCTAGGTAGGGATGAGAATATACATTTAAGGATCACTCCCCTGGGCGATGTGGGATGTCACAATCCACCCCCTTAGGGGCCCGACGTCCTCGTCGGCACACCACGGTCAGGGTTTGGCTCTGATACCAATTGTCACATCCCGGCCCGGGCGCAGCCACCTCCCGGGCTCGCTCCACCACCGTAGCACGATATTGTCTGCTTTGGGCCCCAACCACGCCCTCACGGTTTTGTTTCTGGGAACTCACGAGCAATTTCCCAGTGGGTCATCCATCATGGGAGTGCTCTAGCCCCCTTCTCGCTTAACTTCGGAGTTCCTACGGAACCCGAAGCCAGTGAGCTCCTAAAAGGCCTCGTGCTAGGTAGGGATGAGAATATACATTAAAGGATCACTCCCCTGGGCGATGTGGGATGTCACAGAAGTTATAGGAAATTATAGAAAAAAATAGAAGTTATAGGAAAAATTTTGTAAATAAAACTGTAAAAAAACAATCAAAATTAACAGCTAGCTGACTTCAGCTAGCCGTTGGATTCAAATTTTTGTTTAAGGATTCCTGTTGGTTATATCCGACACAAAAATATAGAAATTATGGCCAGCCCGGGGTTGGCTGGCTGGCTGGAAATGGGCCAACCTTCTGGCCTTTTGGCCCTTTCAGATTTCGTGGGGCCCACGAGCCCTTTGGCCTAGCCCTCGGTTGGAGACAATTTTCGGGCTTCTAGCTTTCTAGACCCTTCAATTAGAGATGGCCTAAGGTCTTCACTTTTGTTTCTTTCATGCCGTGCAAATTCTCTTCAAACATCTAGATAATTCGAAGTTAAAAGAAAATAATAATAATAATAATAATAGTAATCTAAACTACATATTAATAAATAAATAATTGTCAACTAAAAGAGTGCAAAAATGTTGTTTAGTCTTCTGTCAAAATAAAAAAGATAAGGGTAGTCATGTAATTGCACAACACGAAATTTTGCTGATTTTTGTTTAAGTCTCCCCATTGCCACGTTCTCTCTCACTGCCTTCCTTTCTCTCTCACATGTAAGCATATACTAATAGCAATAACAACAACAATAACAACCTAACCACACGAAAAGAAAAGAAAAAATCAAAGCTGCATACCATTGCTTGCTCCTATATATATAGATGCAAACTTGTTATGGTAAGCAATATCTAAATTACAAAATGGCTCATGGCTTCTTCCTCATCTTCTTATTCTCTTGCATTATTTCTTCAAGAAATATTCATGCATGCAACCAAACTGAACACACTTTTCTCCTAGCTTTCGCTCGCACTCTATCTTCTCCTCCCGTAAATTGGAGTAATTCTGTTGATTATTGTCGTTGGAATGGCATCACTTGTAATCGGGAGGGTTGTGTCATTCACTTGCTATTACCTTCCAACGGGCTCAAAGGAGGTATGTCTGTCTCATCACTTAGAAATCTCACACATCTCACTCGCTTGAACCTTTCCCACAATTCACTTTATGGTGCACTTGAAACGAAATTCTTCTCGTCCTTCAAACGCCTTGAGATAATTGATTTGAGCTATAACCTTCTTTCTGGAGAGATACTATTTTCTCTACCACCCAAAAATATTCAGACAATAGATTTGTCAAGCAACCAATTCCATGGTAAAATTCCATCTTCCTTCTTCCAACAAGCTTGGAATTTGACTAGCTTCAATGTCAGCAACAACACCTTCTCTGGGTATATCCCATCATCCATTTGTCTCCAATCAACTCCTTCCATAAAAATATTGGATTTTTCCTCCAATGAATTTAGTGGCAACATTTCTCGTGGGCTCGGGAGGTGTTCCAAGCTGCAGACTCTTCGTGCTGGTCATAATAATTTGTCAGGATCACTTCCAAAAGATATCTATAATGCTACCAAACTTGAGGAACTTGCATTACCTCTCAATTCACTAAATGGACTCATTAGTGAAAGAATCACCAACCTTGTCAACCTCACAATCTTTGACCTCCACTTAAATAATCTGAGTGGTGTCATCCCCCTTAATTTTGGGAAGCTCTCCAAGTTGAAATTCATGAATCTTGATTTCAACAGCTTACAAGGTCATTTGCCCACGTCTTTAAACAATTGCATAAACCTCGTAGAACTAAATTTGGGATTCAACTATTTGGAAGGAAAGCTCACCGTGATTAATTTTTCCAAACTCAGCCATCTCAGTAAACTTGATTTATCTTGGAATAACTTCACTGGTATCTTGCCGATAAGCCTTTACTCATGCAGGTCTCTAAAAGCAATTCAGTTGAGTGGTAATCCATACCTAGAAGGACAAATACAACCTGAGATTCTTTCATTGAAATCCTTGTCCTTTCTCTCTCTTAGTTTAGTACGATTGACCAATGTCACAAGGGCAATGAAGATATTTATGTGTTGCAAAAGTCTTCACACACTCCTCATGAGTGGTTCGTTCTACCGCGAGGCAATGCCAACAGATGATGACATGGTTGATTTTCATGGATTTCAGAATCTTCGTGTCTTGAGTTTGGGTGGTTGTGGGCTCACTGGTCAGATACCTGGGTGGTTATCAAACCTAAAGAATCTAGGGGTGTTGATTCTGAATAAAAATCAAATCACAGGGCCAATTCCAATTTGGTTGGGGACTCTTCCAAAACTCATTTATGTGGATCTGTCATTCAACCAAATTTCAGGTGAATTTCCTAAACATCTTTGTAGATTACCAATGTTAACAGGGAATGCATCTCGAGTGGGCAATTATGAATTCGAACTTCCAATCTTCGGTGCCCTATATAAAAAACCTTTTTTGTTTTTTTGGCCACTCAGATCTTCTAACATTCCTAGAGTACTAAAACTAGGGGCCAATAACATTA
This sequence comes from Crataegus laevigata, assembly GCA_963580275.1. Lineage (NCBI taxonomy): Eukaryota > Viridiplantae > Streptophyta > Magnoliopsida > Rosales > Rosaceae > Crataegus > Crataegus laevigata. The sequence continues at coordinate 6,867,005 of OY756946.1, read as the reverse complement.
GTGGAAGTATACCTGCTGAGATCGGTCAATTGCAACTTCTTAATCAATTGTATCTTGACCACAATAACTTTTCTGGCGAAGTTCCAGACCAAATATCTAGCCTAAAATATTTAGAGAATTTGGACCTATCTGGAAATCATTTGTCCGGAAAAATCCCCTGGTCAATGACAAGTCTTAATTTCTTGAAAGCATTTAATGTTTCATACAATGATCTTCAAGGACAAATACCAACGGGCACACAACTCCAAAGCTTTAATGCTTCTGCATTTGAAGGGAACCCTAGACTTTGTGGTGCTCCACTTCCAAATGAGTGTAAAGAGATTGATGTGGATAGTAAGAACAACGTCGACCAAGATGTGGACAATGAACATGATGAGCTTCCCTGGTTTTATACCTTTGCAGTCCTAGGTTTTATTGTCGGATTTTGGGGAGTTTGCGGTTCTTTAGTTCTTAAGAAGACATGGAGGTATGCATATTTTTGTTTCCTTGATAATGTACAAGATACGCTCTATGTGAAGATGACATTGTGCATGGCGAGGATGCAAAGAATACTTAAGGACTAGATTTTACTTTTTATTATATATTTTTCATTTTCAATAAAACTATTTGGATACACAAAATTAACACAATTGGTGACACACTCTCGAATAAAGACATGCCTTACTATTGTCAAAGGACCTTGCCTGTATTAGAGAGTGTGTCAACAAATGTGTTAAATTTTTGTATATCTAAATCGTATGACTTGTAATACCCTGAAAATTTTAAATATATGAATTGGATATTCATAATTATGAATATGTGAAAAGAATCGAGAATTTATATTAATTAATTTGAATTTAGTTTTAAATTAAACTAGTTAAGAAGTTTGAAGTTTGGAATTTTTTTTTTTAAAATCTGTAGATCTTTTGAGGTCATAATTTATATATTTATTAGAGCTCAATCTCACGAACGTGTAGGCGCAAACTGTTTGTAAAATGGAGTTATAACGAAGAAGTTATTTATGATAGAAGTTGAGGGCAAAATAGTCATTTTCATATTAAGTTGGAAGACTCTAGAAAATCTGGAGCAAAGGGGAATGCCACATGTGTGGCTGTGATGGAAAGGGAAGGAGAGAAAAGGGAGAGACTCGGACAAATGGGGGAAGGAAGAAATGAATGGAAATGAGGGAGAAGTGGAACAGATAACCGGATCCTTTATGACCCGCCAACCCGACCCGGCCAGATTTCTTGATTTTGGCCACTATTAACGATGGGACCGGTACCAAAATGATCCTTACTTCAAACCCAATTGTTCTCTCTCTCACTCCCACCTGAAAAACTGACGAAAATGGTTCGATTTTAAGAAAACCCGCAAGGTGGGGTGTGACGGGTTATGTGTAAATTCCTCAAATCTTGAAATGTTTTCCTCCAATTACCACCACCATTAGACTCCCCTTGAGGTCTGGAACAAAGCTCATGTATTGGTTGGGGCGTCGAGTTGTTTTAGAGGTGAATCATGAACGTCCAAAATCAAGGGTTTCCGGCGGTTCATGGCTAATTTGAGGTGTTTTCCGACCAAATTAGACTTGGCCACATGTATAAAAATTGTTCCCCTCATTGAGATCTACTTTCCTGTAAAGTTTGGTTATTTTTGGAAATAGTTGATATTTTTCGCCGTTTCGAGGCGGCCGACCACCACTTGCGGCGGCGCGTGGCCAGTAGGCTGGTGTTGCCTTTTTCATGCTAATTTTGATATTCTGAATCCATAATCAATAACCATTTGATGTGATTCGATTGTGAAAGCTAATGGTGAATATGGTGGTTACTAGAATATGTTTGGAAATTTGTAAAAGAATGAAATGTGAACTACGAAAGGCTTGATCCCGCTCAAGGGTACGTAGGCAGTCTAACAGTGTTAGACGCAGCCTTAAATAATTCATGAATAAATCTTTAGAATGGGAATTGATCCATAAAAGAAAATGGTGCCAAAGCGAGGATATAATAGTACGTTTGATATATAAAGATATAGTTATGGATCATGGGTGGAAATAAGACATGTAATTAGAGAATCACAATAAATGGTAGTTAAATAATCAAGACAAAATCTTTGTTTGAGAAATTGAGCTAAGTAAGGAATATTATGAAAAATAAGAGATTTAACCTTATGTTTTGGTGAATAAATAATGGGCATAAATTAATGTGTGGAATCATGAAATTGAAGTAGTGAATTGAAATTAATGATAGTTAACTAAACAATATTTTAGTTGGGCCTATCACCAATACTATTATTTTCCGAAATAAAATAAATATTTCGGAGGTGGGGCATTACATGACTCTTTCAATTTTTATTTTTATTTTTATTTTTTCATCTCGATGTAAGGAATGTTCTACAATATAATAGTACAATAAAACTATTTAGACAAACAAAATTAACATACTTGTTGACACATTTAATTTTTGTATATTCAAATCGTATGATTCTTTCAGTTTTTATTTGTTTTTTTTTTTCATCTGAATGTAAGGATTGTTCTACTATATAATAGTACGATAAAACTATTTAGACAAACAAAATTAACAAACTTGTAAGGATTGTTCTACTATATAATAGTACAATAAAACTATTTAGACAAACAAAATTAACATACTTGTTGACACATTTGTAATACACGTGAGCTTTACCATTGTATGTGGGTATCACCTAACATTAGAAAGTGTCAACAAAAATGTCAATTTTGTGTTCAAGTAGCATCAACTATAGTAATATATTCTTCAAGTTTTGTCATGGTGTAACCCGAATATCTAAGCTTATTGGTGGTTTTTTTTTTTTTTTGGTAAACTATTGGCGGTATTTTTTATATCATCTTTCGAGGAGAAACTTATTATATACTAACGACAATTAACAATGTCAAACAGTTTTCATATGAATTTTGGGATATACAACATGTTAAGCAGGAATATCATGATATGTAGGATCTCGTGCATTAGTGGCAAGTTACTCAACCATGACATATTTATTGAGAAGAAATTATAGTAGTGGATAAACTTGTTTCAATGGGTCATGGCCAAAGTTCTACCTATAGAAAGAATTATGATAACAAATTGGGTGTACAAAAGACTATACGCGATTTTTAATAACAATTGATTTTACACAAAGTAAAAACCAATGAATTATGGAAGATAAGAAAGTACTAGGACATCAAGTTCCTATTAATCCCATCTAATCCTATTATTCATATTACATCAAATTATTCCCTTGTTGCTAGCATCTATCCTTTAATGTGCTAATATTTCCGATTAGAATATACTATTGTGTTTCTAACTATCAATTCACGCCATGTCTAGCCACAGATTTAGATAATCATAACCCTTTACACTAAATGAATAATTATAAGAAACTACCCAAATTATAATTCTACTCAATTATGTAATTCATGATAATCGTTATGAAAAACTATCTCCTCTACCTTTCGTTTTCACAATACGCAATGGGATCCCTAAATTTTAATTTTTACAAACGTTATGGCGGATAGAACGATAGGTGCTTACCGATTGTAAAATAAACGAGGTTGAAAGTGGGCTCAAATATAATATCAAAGAATTGTTCAGTGTTATTTGGAATTTTTTTTATTGAGTATGATGAGTAGTATAAGGATAAGAAACTCTATATAAAACTCAAACGTGAATATCAAGACCTAAAGTTGATTAAACATTAAAAGACTTAACAAAATGGCTTATAAATACTAGCGCTAGTAATGATAAGATACATAGTCTTCCAAAAAGAAAATATCAAGTTGGAAGAAGTATGCTGGTGATATGGGCCTCAATACAAAATATTTCCGAATAAAAGCACTTAGGACAAAACTTCGAGATAGAAAAAGAATAAGCCATGTGCTTGAAGGTCAACATATATATTGCATGGGGTGTGTTATCTACACACTATTTTTTATTTCTTACACATCTCTTGTTAATTTTTGTCCGTTGATCTTCTTCAATTCATTCGAAGCGATAGACAAAAATTTAAAAAGTGTGTGAGAAGTAAAAAAAAGTGTGTGAATATCACCCTAGTATTGCATTAGCCTTCACCACCTTGCAATTGTAAAGCCAAATAACACAATCATCGAAAATAACTCCAAGAACTCATGCATATATTCAAACTTATGACAAAGCGAAAACAAATTAATAAGCAAAATAAAATATATATAAAAAACAACACTAACAAAACTTTGGACAAAATTAAATCTAAGAAAAAAAAAAACAAAAGAAAAATGAACAACACTTCAATAATACTTTACTAAAAATGTAAAGACATAATGAAGACAAAAAGCAAATGGCGCTGTGCTCAATGGCTCAAAACAATGATGTTTATTCACTTTGGTGTGAGCTTGATCCCCACCGATCTTTCTCACCCCTAACAACTAACAAATTAACTGTGACATCCTGTTGACAATTTTGAGTAGAAATTTCTTATGTGGGGTTTTGTCTCACATTGACTATTCCCACAAGGTTTCCACACTTTATAAGGCTTTATCCATTATAGAAAGTGATCGGAGGATAGGCCCTGGAGAAGGAAAATTGGGCTCACCCTTGGGGTTGGGCTTTGGGGTGTGCTAATTAAATTGAAAATTGAGCTCACCCTTGGGGTTGGGCTTCGGGCTCTAATATTTAATTAATTATTTTTCGATTTAATTAATTAATTAAATTCGAATTTAATTTTTTAAAACTCAACAGACTCATCTTTTCAGATGGAGCCTGCAAGTGTATCTGAAAGATGAAGTAGCACATCCCTTGGTTGAACAGTCACCTCCCCCACAACATGTCTGTTGCGAACAGACATATGCACACTATAAATTTATACATCTGCATGTCATTTAAACATACTGAAAAAACCATAAATCGTCTTCTACATTCATAACATTCATACTGAGAGTACCACAAAGAAATTTGCCAGAAGTTAAAGTTTTTCCGGTGCTGGAATCTTAACTTGATCGTTGAATCCTGGTGAAGCAGACGTCCTTAGAACTACAAGCACAGAGTAGGGACGAAATTCTGTTTCAAGGACATTGTGGTACGCAAGCCTTGATCTTACTGTTTCTGTATAATTTTATTTTTGTTGTTAGAACATTGTTCATTAATCTATCCGCATTTATTATTTATTAGCATAATTAAATTTATCATCGATTGTTGATATATCCCCAACACATCCCACATCGCCCAGGGAGTGATCCTTAAATGTATATTCCCATCCCTACCTAGCACGAGGCCTTTTGGGAACTCACTGGCTTCGGGTTCCGAAGGAACTCCGAAGTTAAGTGAGAAGGGGGCTAGAGCACTCCCATGATGGGTGACCCACTGGGAAGTTACTCGTGAGTTCCCAGAAACAAAACCGTGAGGGCGTGGTCGGGGCCCAAAGCGGACAATATCGTGCTACGGTGGTGGAGCGGGCCCGAGAAGTGATCCGCCCCGGGCCGGGATGTGACATTAACCCACTAGTGTTATCATTTATATAAAAAAATCTAAAAAAACGCAGACAAGAATCCCACCAATAAACCTCAACATGATCAACAACATAGTCTGCCAAACAATCTGCCACTTGTTTCCTTAACGATAAATGTGAGAAAACTAAACATGCATGAAACGGGGGATGATACAACAATTTAACCAATCAATCGATAAATGCCAAGGCACTTGAGAAGATCCATTTGAAAGAAAATGCACTACTAAACAAGAATCAATCTCAATCCAAAGTGACTATCAATCCTTCTCCAAAGCCATCTAAACATCATGAATAATAGTTTTAAATTTCGCCTCCAAGGTAGTATCAATACCAAAAGATCCTGCAAAGCATCTAAGACAATGACCCAAGTCGTCACGGAAAATACCACCAAAACTAGCCATACTCGGAGAATCACGAGCGCACCGTCAGGTTTAACTTTAACTTTAAAAGTACAAGGAGAAATCCATATAACCTTATGAATTCTAGGCACCTTTGATGGCCTTCCATGCACTCCAAGCACTCTGAGAATGCAAAGCTCATCAACTAAGGTTAACATAAAACTCATATTCCAAGAATTCATTGAATAGAACTCTATTCGAAAAATTTAAAAGTGACCTCAAAAAGTCTACAAATTTTTACTAACTAATTACAGAAAATCAAACTTTGTAATTAGTCAATTGAAATTATAAGGTTAATGAAAATAAAATAAATTCACGTAAATACGATATACAAAAATTAAATAATGCAATTTGGAGATGGGATTTCACAAAATAATTGAAGTTGAGTACAAAAACCACGCCGCAAAGGATAGGGAAAAAATGACGTGATATCGGAGAATAATGTAGAAACTTGAAATAAGGCTAAAACCCTATGCTACATTTCCAAAGAAAATGAGCACTTGAAAAATAAATGTTGACAAGTCTCAATAGCCTTACAACACAAAGATCACATCGACGCAAAAGGGAATTTATGGCGAAGCAATATATCATCAGTTAAAAGCTTACCTTGAAGAATAGCAATGATAAAATTGAATTACGTGGTCGAAAACATCTATGCCAAACCTATCTATTCCAAGAAACAACTACTTACTTACTACAGTCATAAGCCAAAGATAAAGATAGTACACCATCTGAAGCAGTCAACCAAATTAGTCTATCATCCAATCTCGACAAAGGAAGCTTAATTGTCAAAATTTCAGACCATATAATAGAAAGGCCAGAACTGGTTATATCAATAGGGAAAAACCAATTCCCATTATGAATGAAGTCTGAAATAGGCAAGAACAAAAGTTTAGCAAGAGATTGCGGAATACCCAACTTTTTAACAATTGAATCACCAATCTAATTTGCATGCCAAAAGGTAATAGAAGCACCATTGTCTACCAACCATTTGGAGTTCTAACTAATATCTACAAATAAAGGCTGCAAACCAAGCCAAATAGAAGACCGTTTATAATAAGAGCACACCGGACAAACTATGACACACCTCGAACGGAGTCGAGATATGCTAGCCGTCGCGTGAGGGTGACGTAGCCAAGTGCGTAACAGAAGTGAATATGATAATAAGAAAATGTGAATAAATAAAAACCAGACTAAAACTTATTTATACTAGAGATAATATGAAGTGTGTGAAAGTGATAATAACCACAATACACGTATTCAAAGCATAGGTATCACCAGTGCAGTCAGGTAGACAAAGTACTAATTATACAAAACAAGTACAAGATCTTTACACTTCTTTAAAAGATCGTCATAACCGCCTGGGAGTCCTCGTGAGCCACCAAGAAGTACCACTACCTAGAACCTAGAGGGGCGTAAAACAGAAGGGTGAGTCGGCAAAAACAAAGCGTTTGAAAACACATATATCTTTTCTGAACATGGTAACCCCTCTCCGTAAAACCCATATAGTTTCTAGAAAATAATAATACGTAGATATAAAAACCAATACTCAAGGTAGTGAAAACCAAGATATGCCATGTCATAATGTTTTAGCACTAAAATATGTAAGCCAAGTGTAAAAATCAATGTAAAATAACATGTCAGCCGGAGTCTCCTAACGTCACATGTACGACTGAACCTATAGCTCATCAATCTAGGCTAGCATACAAGTCGGAGTCACCTAATGTGACTTATACGACAAGCTAGGTATAAATATGTATGCTCAAGTGCTACGATCATGGAAAAGCTGTGCGATAAATCACGGGTCACCAACAAGTCGGAACCACCTATTGTGGTCTGTACGATAGGTTGGCACCAGACTTGGATCCAAGGTAAGCGTACGGTGTGGGAGGTGAGCGTTCATGTGAAGGTTGTGCTCTGACCCAGGGCGGGAGCACTAATACCAGGGTATAGCCATGATGAGCTCTAAATGCATCTATGCATAACAATATGCAATGCAACCAATACCATCACAATATACTCACTGGAAGCTTACTTGAGCCTCCGTAGCATCAAACTATATAATTCATAATTTACCTGAAGCTTACCTGAACTTACCGAATTCAGGAAAATTTTCAAATCTTTATAACTTTGTCATTTCTTTACCAAAATTCATGAATTTTATATGGATATAAAGATTTTGAAGAGTAGAACACGTTCGTACCTATTAGAGGTCCAAAATCCATCCCAACGGAAAAAATTCTTGAAAAATCCGGCCAAAACTGCAACTCTTCAAACTTGCTTATTCCAACGTCCACTTCGTCCCAAACCTAGTCTAGAGTCCCTAAGAGGTTGAATAAGATCTTCCTTGAGCCTTAGAACCTTGTGAATTGACCGCAATCACGTAGTCTCAAAATCCCACCGTGCCGAGCTCGTGAGTAAACCGCTAAATCTCACTAACACGGGAAACCAAAGGTACCACTGGATTCATGAGCTCAAAAGGAGAGTGATGGTGGTAATTTTTAACTTGATCCGTGCTATTTTGGTATGATTTGTGTGTGATGGTCTCTCGGTACAAGGAAGAAAAAGGAAGAGGATGGCTCGAGAAGAAGAGAGAGAAGAGATAAGGTATGGGTGTGTGTGTGTGTGCGCGCGCGTATGTGGTTGGGTAGAAAAAGAAAAGATTAATTTCTGATTAGGCCCAAAGGAATAGGAGCCCATATAATTGGCTCGTAATTACCCGTTTACGCATTTTAATAATCGTAACTTTCTCGTTACGACTCTAATTCAAGTCTAACTCGCGTCAACACACTCGTGACGTTGAGTATGGTTTAATTACGATAGCGAGGAAAATAATTTAAAGCTGCATATGTACACATCACTAAGCCACCGAGGGCATAATCGTCCTCTTACATATTTGGGGAGAAAATATACATAAAATTGGGACGGGTCGTCACAGACTACTAGTAAATATCCGGGCATAAAAAAATAACAGCCATTGAAGTAGTAAAAAAATCCAAATTTTTTTCAAAACAAATGCCTGATTAAGAACTTGAAAATTCCTCACTCCAAGACCCCCTTCCTTTAGAGGGGCACAACATTTATTCCAAGAAACAGGGAAATAGGCTTGAGAATTGTACTCTTGTCCAAATAAAATTGCGAGCCCAATTGCAAACTTGTAATAAAACAGTCATAGGCCAAGCATAAATTGAAAAACTGTGAGATAACATGTTAACTAGGGGTGGGCAAACGGGTATAGGAACCGCGGGTCGGGGCGGGTAATACGGGTACGGGGCGGGTACGGGCCGGTTCTTAATTTTTAAAAAGAGAAACGGGCCGGGCCAGGCCTTTGAAACTTTAGGTTCAGGCCGGTTCTATAAGTGTAGAAAAACGGGTACCCGGACCGACCCGTTTCTAATTATAATGAACGGCCCAGATTGGATGATAAGTTATCATCCAATCTCAACCGTTAGTTTCAAGATCAACCCTAGCCAATTCCTCCAGGTTCCAGAATCACTCCCTCGCCTCTCCCTCGATTCCCTCGACTCTATCGCCTCTCCCTCAACTCCCTCGACTCGAACTCTCAATCATCTTCCCCTCACCTCATAGTGCTCACACCAGCCTCATTATCTGGGTTTTAATTTCCCAGCTCCAAGGTGTGGAGGTTGCGAGTTTGATGGAGGTGGGTTCTGGGTTTCCAATATGAGCTCGTAGAGCGACGGGTGTGTAGAGAAATAGGGGCCAAGAGTTGAAAGGGTTTAAGAGAGAGAGCTGCGACCTTAGGGTTTCGAAGGTAGAAATGGAAGGATGGACGGCGGCTGTGCAATCTGTGTGATGTAAGATCGAGAGTTGCAGAGGAAGATCTGTTTCTCTTCCAGTTTTTTAGTTTCTGTTTGGTTTAATTTGTGCATAACCTGAGCTCAATTCCAACTGTAGTTTCTGTTTGGTAACCTGAGCTCCACTCTTTACAAACCAACACAGGTACACCTTCATTCTATGCTACTATGAAAATTCTTTATTTCCTAAAGGAGTTTCTATGATCTTCAAGAGGAAGAACACAGATGCTAAGAATTAAGTGCCTGCAGTTGCAGCGGGCTCTGTTAATGAAGCATTTCCCTTTGTTGTCTGAATCAGAAAGATGTTTGATGGCTGCTGCTGATGGTTCTGATGGATCAGGGCTAGGCTCTCTACGCCGTTGTAGACTGGAGCTCACAAAACGTGGTCTTTTGGGGGTAGCGTGGCTGGAGGCGGAGACGACGAGGAAGGTGGAGGTTTCGGGAAAAAAAAATAAAAAACCAAGGACCCGTGGACCCGGCCCGAATCGGCCCGTTTCAACCGGGCCGGGTAAGGTCTGGTTCCTATGTTAGAAAATGCTAACCCCGGCCCGGCCCGGCCCGTTTCCTTTAAACTCGGGTCCAGTCCGGTCCCTTCAAAATTGGGCCCGGCCCGGCCTGTGCCCACCCCTAATGTTAACAACTACAGAATTAGTAAGTCACGGAATGAAATTTTATTTACGTTAGTATAATATTTCATTTGCACTTTTATAAAAAAAATATGCACATACTGCGTATTCATGGTCACAAACAAACTAATTAATAGTGTTTACGTAAAATAATATGAGCACCATATTGTGGTTGAAGGGTTATAATTACATAAGGAGCATGAACATAGGATGGAGAAAGCTCAAAGTTAAAAGTGCAGTAAAATCAATGATAAGGCCATTTTTGCATCCATCATAGCAAAGTTTTGTCCAATGCAAATCCGTGGACCAGCGCCGAAAGAGAAATATGTGAATCGGTTGTTTGTTGCCTTAGAAATGCCTTCCGAAAACCTCAGGCTTGAATTCATCTGCATCATCACCCCACAATTCTTTGTCATGGTGAACTAGCAGTGTGGGTAAGGAGACTTCCACTCCAGCTGGTAACGATAACTTCCCAAGTTGTGTTTTCTTGTCAGTGATTCGAGACAGCGCAACACCTGGTGGATATAATCTCAGAAATACACGTAAAATCATGGTCACCTGCAAGGGAATTTTATACCTACAATAAAGGTTGATTGTATTTATACATAATAAAAATTCATACTCTGAAATCTGTTTCATGATATTCAAATTAAAGTTTAGGCGGAGAGGAAATCCACATTAGGCCTCGAAGAAAAGTGTTATGTGAAAATCATAAGGCCAAACTTTCCTTTATTGTGATATGTTGCAACGGATAATACTTATGCATCTCCCCATATGGGGAATAACGATAGAAAACGCTAATATATTAATGTATACTTAAAACTTGTTAGGGTATCAAAGGTTGGTGTCGTGTTACTTCCAAAGACTTGAAAAACTTCTTCCCTCGCTAGATCTTGCCAATTCTGGTTTTGACTTAGTAAAACCATTGTCCAAACGAGCAATACTGAAGTGGTTTCTTGCCCGGCAAAGTAAAATAGCTTACAATCATCGATCACATCTTCGATACTCATTCCAACATTTTTGTTGTTCCCGCCATGTTCCTTAATTTCTTTAGAGTTGGACTCCAAAAGTATACCTCATAAATAATCTTTTGGGGCTTCACCTGTTTTAATCGCTTCTTCCCTTTTGTTTATGATACCCTTGAGTAACAGTTTAGTTCTTTGTCAACGCCCTTCATCCTCTTGTTCATCTTGGCTGGTAGAAAACTGCACAAATTGAAGCACTTTCTTCAATGGTTGTAACATATTTTTCTTCTTTTTCCATGAAAAAATATTTAAATTTTACCTTCATCCTGTGATATAAACACTTCTTAAACTTATTGCGAAAATTCTCATTTGCTCCTTTAGAAGTTGGAATATTTTCCATACATTTCTCTCATGTATTTTCTCTCTATTTTTAGTAAAACAATAAAAATAAAACACTAAAAACAAGATATTATCAAACAAACTCTTCTTTTTTTTATCTGCTGATATGTTATTTAATATGTGGATTACTCTTCTTAATTCACCTTTAGGAATATGCCACTTAGCTCACGAAATAAGAGCAAGTCCATCGGGACTCAATAGGTCGGCCCCCAGCACCCCAAACAGCCCGGCCCCCAGCCAAATCCATCCAGCCCTGTTTGATAGGCTGGCACACAACCTAAGCCGTCTCATAAGGCGGCCCAAAATGTGCTGAGCTAAGGCCCGGCCTATGTGACATTATGCTGACGCCAGCGTGACGTCACAGGCCGTTTGAATTTTTTTTGAACCATGCGCGTAGGAAGCACTCGCGACTGGGCGCACGTCGCCAACAAGAAATCAGAGGCGGGGCTCACTGATCTGATGGGGAGGCCATGTGGCCCGTCTTGGACTATTGGATTTTGAACGGCTAGTTTTCTGGACCGTTGGATTTCCAACGATAAAAAAAAATTTGAATTTGAAATCTAACGGCTAGATGACGTAGTGTGTTATGGGCCGTTCGATCCAAAGATCAACGGTTCACGATTTTTGTCCAAAAAAAAACCCAACAGTCAAAATTGTGACTGTTGGCCACGTTTCAAACATATGGCCTGTTGTATTTGAATCTTTTTCAAATCCAATAGTCTAGATTAATTTACTTAATAAAAAATTGTTAAAAATACAGAAAAACATTTAAAAAATATTATTTTTTCATAGAAATACCTAACCATCATCTTCAACCTTACACCACATTTCAATACTTTCAACACTTTTTACCAAAGCTTTCATATACTTTTTGTGTGAAAAAAATGGCTACATGGAAGACCATCGAAGATGTTACGTTATGTCAATGCTGGGTTCAAGTTACTCATGACCCGATTACGGGTAATGAGATGGAATTGCGAGAAATGTGGAGTAGTATTACGGAAGTGTTTTGCGCTAGGCTTGGAAAAGGCGCTAGAAGTAGTCAAGATCTTCAAGGTTGTTGGAAAAAACTCAACATATCCTTTACTTGTTGGAAAAACGCTCTATCTCAAGCATCCATTAATCTGAGTAGTGGGAGGAGTTTATCGGATCATGTGACAATATTTTTATTTATTTGTATCTATCCCACCCGCATCAGTATTGTAATTTATTTATTTGTGTTACACCCGAATTTTATAATATTGTCTTATCCCACATTTTATAGGCACTACAAGCACAAGTATTCTACAATGCGAAGAACCACAACAAATCATTCAGCAGATGGGAATGTTGGGAAGTTAATCGAGAAAACGAGATACTTAGAGAAGAAAGGATGGCTCAAGCAGATCGTGACACTATGAACAAGCCTCTAGTAGGACTGTCTTCGAATTCAAAATATTTTTGGACATCGAAAAAAAAAGACGTGGTGTGAAGGAGGCGTTCAAGAGACGCGGAAACAAGGAGGTTCTAGCTACACAAATCCTAGCAATGAAGATCCTAGCACCACATATCCTAGCTCCACAGACATGTATAATTTCATATTTATTTGTAGTACTGTATTTAATTTCGTCTTAATTTTTAGTACTTTATGTAATTTTATCTTTATTTTTAGTACTTTATGTAATTTCTTATTTATTTGGAGTACTTTATGTTATTTTCCTTCTGAATGAAAACTAATGAAAAATGTTTGAAAACTTTGAGTTTTAACGAAAATAACAAAATAAATGGTAAAGTGAATAGTACCAAGATTGACTTTTTAGTGTAAAAATGTGATTTTTCGTTAAAGTGAACAATATCGGGAGCTTTTCGTTAAAGTTCTCTTCTTCTTATTTATTTGTAGTACTTTATGTTATTTCTTATTTATTTTTAGTACTTTATTTAAACACACCAAATAAACTTTAAAAAAAAAACACACGAAATAAAATTACATAAACTCACCAAATAAATTTAAAAAAACACACTAAATAAAATTACATAAACTCACCAAATAAAATTTAAAAAAAAACACACTAAATAAACTAAGAACTTTATTCTTCCACCACAAACTCCTTTTAATTATCTTCACCTTGTTGCAATCCTTACTGGTGCTCAATCAAGTCAATTTGACGGGTACAGTGCCAGTATGGCTCTTGCATTGAAGTGTACCACTCAACGATTAATTGATTGTAACGTCTATCTCGTTCCAATGGCTTGTGTTGCAAGGGATCTTCGGTGCCGTCATGAGCATAATAGATACGTGTTCTTGAGTTGTTCATTTTGTCCTGCTCGTATTCATCGACGGCAGTATAATCATATTCATCTTCCATGATCATGTTGTGGAGAATGATACACATCATCATGATGGATCGAAGAGCCTCGACATCAAACATTTTGGCAGCTGACCTGACAATCGCCCAACGAGCTTGCAGGATACCAAAACAATGCTCCACATCCTTCCTACACCCCTCTTGACATTTTGTGAAGTGTTTTTCCTTTTTCACTTTGTGGATGTGGCACTGTTTTGACAAATGTTGTCCACCTTGGGTAAATGTTGTCTGCAAGGTAGTATAGTCCTTCGTATCTTTGGCCATTGACCCAATATGTGACTCTAGGTGCTTTTCCTGGCAGCACATCGTGGAAGACTAGAGATTGGGTAAGGATATTTGGGTCATTCTGAGCTCCTGGAACACCAAAAAATGCATGCCAAATCTATGTATCAAATGAAGCTACCGCTTCCAAAATGGTACTTTTAGCTTCTTTTCTGTCGCCATACGCTTATTGCCACGCACTTGGACAGTTTTTCCAGGTCTAGTGCATGAAGTCGATGCTTCCAATCATGCCAGGGAGGCCTCGCATCTCACCCTTCCTCAGCAGCCTACGCAAGTCCCTTTGTGAGGGTTTTCAGAGGCACTCATTGGTATAGAGGGCTTTGATTACGAAGCAAAACCGCATCAGGGACTCTAGAACAGTTGATTTTCCCATCCTCGTTATCTCATCCACTTGATCAGTAGATGCTCTATATGCAAGCATCCGTAAGACAACATTAATTTTTTGCTCAGAAAGAAGACCTAGAACATGAAAAGCATCCTTTTTTTTTGCACAAAGTATGGATCATGGTTGCAAATAACACTCATGATTTTGTCGAACAAACTTTGTTGCATTCTAAAACGACGTCTAAAAACATAATCAGGGAATACACAGTTGGGGATAAAATAATCTTCCAAGAGATTTTTACCTCGTCTTTCACTTTTTCTATCCAAGTTTGCAATAGGTCTGGGTTTGGATAATTGACCCACAACTTCCATCACACGGCGGGAATGTGAGGCTCTCTGCCTTCTATGTTCATCTTCCTCATCCTCCTCATCCTCCTCCATTGCAAAAGCCTCATCTCTACCTTCCTCAAGATTGAACAATTCTTCTTGTTGTGCCAACAATCTTTTTCTGTTGCTCCTCAAACTGTTTGGACAATCTCCTTAAAGAAGACATTGTAAGAACTCAAGATTTAAATCGATGAAGAAGAATTTTGAGCTAAAAAGAAGGATTGAGTTTGGTATGTGAATGATGACGGATGTAGGGATGTAGGGTTTATATGGACAAAAAAAGAAAGGATGAGGTTCTGGACAATGCCATGTGGCACTATGTCATTTGTTGAAAATCTTTTTGAAATCTTGCCTAAATTATTGTAAACAGATAGTGACACATGGCACGTCGAGATTGGTTGAAAATCTAATCAGAAATCTATCCACAAAATAGTACGTTCGGATCAAGGTTCTAAAAGTCACTAGGCACTAGTCGGGCGGTGGGCCGGGGCCTAGCGCCTAGGCGGACTAGGCGGATTTAAGTAAATCAATTATATTTTGTATAAATAAGTGTCTACTTATACTTGAAATATATATAATTTCATCATAAACTACAAAAATAGAATGCATAAATGTTATGAAGTATTAGAACATAATGAAAACATGTGAATTAAGGATATAATGTGTGTTCATTTAAGTACGCAACAAGTCTCTCACAATTTATTAGAAAAAAAATAAAATGTAAAATGAAAGTTATCTATTTTCTGTTTAAGTGAGTTGCGACCTAGGCGAGTGTTTAAGCGGGTCTAGGAGGTGCCTCAGCAGGTCTAGGCGCCCTTAGCATTAATTGGGGCGGTGGCCAGCCGCCTAACGCTTAGGCGGGGATTTTTAGAATAGTGGTTCGGATAATGACACGTGGCGTGACAAGATTGGTTTGAAAATCTTATCGAAATCTTAGCTAAATTATTGTAAACCGATAGTGACACGTGGCACGTTGAGATTGGTTGAAAATCTTAGCGGAAATCTATTCACAAAATAGTACGTTTGGATAATGACACGTGGTGTGAATAAGTAACGTATGTTTTTTTGTTTTTTGTTAAAATGATAGATTTGTTTGATTAAATGTTATATTAGGAAGTCAACGGAGTTCGAACCCACACCGTGGAACAAATGCAACACTCTTCTCCACCATTGTGGTAGAGTGCCACTTGCAAAGAATTAAAGTTGTTCTTGAGATGGTACTTTGCAACTTGTATTACCTTCCTTATCAAGACCCTATTTTTTGTTTCTTAATTTACCCTTAAGAGAAAATTATGAAGTTCAGATTTTGGGCCGTTTGAAATGGGAACGGATCCAGGCCGTAGAAATTTAATCCAACGGCTACAAACAGGGGGTCCCTCTAAAAGTTAAAATAATTGCATCCGTTGGATCAAATTTCAATGGTCCGGATCATTTGCTCAGTAGGCTCAGCCTCCTAAGCTCAAGAAGGGGTCCGTTCCCGTTTGAAATAAGAATATAAACATATTTATCACTTAAAATGGACAGATGAATGTAAACTCACACTGTATATACATTTTGCACTGTTAATTACTTGAAGATGAAGAGATGTGTCTTTGTAGGCTAAATATATAGTGCCACATAGGATTTCCTTGCCCCAAAAGAGTTGCTAAACTCATTCTTCAAATTTACGACATGTATTACTACTACACTCTCTAGATTTAGAGAGTTTCTAACCAAGTCTTCAATGTGTATTTTCTCACCATCCTCATTAATTAATCTAATAAAGAAAAAAAAACGTGGAACCAACTTGTTTCATATTTAATAGGGGTTTTTGAACTTTAATCCTTTAAGAAGATTAAAATTTAAAAAAAAACTGGTGTTAGATTGAATATTGATTTTTAGTCCCTAATGTGTCCTTAATTCAAAATAATTAATGTGTATTTTATTTAATATCTCCCATTAAATATTTAAATTTATTAATACACAAATTTTAATTTATTTTTTGACCAAAAAAGAGTTTTTTAATTTATTAATTTTATTTAACATTCTTCAAACTTGAAAGACTCAATTAATGTACGTAAATGTTAGTACCGAAATGTGTGTACCGAAATATATTATATTGAACTAATATATTTAAATGTTAGTACCGAAATGTGTATACCGAAATGTATGCACCGAAATGTGTGTACCTAAATATATGCACCGAAATGTATATACCTAAATATATGCGCCTAATATATGCACCGAAATATATGTATCTAAATATATGCACCAAAATGTATACACCTAAATATATGCACTGAAATGTATTAATATTAAATTAATGTACCTAAATGTGTGTACCGAAATGTATGCACCGAAATGTTAGTACCGAAATGTATGTACCTAAATGTATGCACCGAAATGTTAGTACCAAAATGTGTATACCTAAATGTATGCACCGAAATGTATTATAATGAATTTAATATACCTAAATGAAGAAGTTACAGTACATCGAAATATATTGTATAACAAAAATTAGTTTATCTAAATGTTCACAACAAAAATATATTACAATGAATGAAATGAAAATAAAAATTATAATGAAATAAAATTAATACATTAAAAATTAGAAAAGAAAAAGATAAATAATTAAAAAATCAAAATATAATTAATAAATGAGGTTATTAATGTATCAAGAGACTAAAATTAGATTTTGATCTTACTCATGGTTTTAATCAAAAAGTAATCTCTGTCAAGGACTAAAATGAAGTTTTCTATATTTTATAATATATATTAAAATTTGTAGAGTTTGTTGGAGAACAAAATTGTGAAGAGTGTTGTAGTATTAATTAGGATAGGAATATGATTGTGTAAATCCTATGAGATATAGGAATGTATCTTATAGTCCTATTAGGAGTTAATTACCTATTCTATGTTGTAATCCTTATGGGAAAGGTTTTGCCTTTCTACCACTATAAATAGAGGCACAATGGGGTGAATTAAAACACACCTCACAATCAAATCAATCTCTTTTCTCTCTAAAGCTTGCCGCACCACCCCTCTCTCTCTCTTCCTAGATCGCTCACTCAATTAGGCCTACAACACGTTATCAGCACGCTCTTGCCAGAAGCTGAGGAATTGACGCATCGTTGGAGAAGGCTTTCATCCACCAAATATTCAAAGGCTTATTCGTTTTCTGCTAATCAGGTACGCTTAAAATAAAAGAAGATATTTGAAACGTCCACGAAGCATGAAAACATTCCCCATGATGCATGAACCCCTCTATATTTATATTTTCCTTTCGATATATATATATTGTATATGTTCATATATTTGTCAATATATATATTTGTTTCATGCATTGCAAAATTAAATTGCTATGTGGAATTTGTGAGTCAAATTATAAAATTAAATTAGAAGCAAATTAGGGTTTCCTAAACCCTAAAGGATTTGAAAAAAAAAAAAAAACAACAAAAGGGGATGGATTTGGTGCGGTACCGCACCATCCCAGTGCGACCAGGACCCCAGGCTTCGGCCTGGCCCTTTCCTGCCACGGGCCTGAAGCCCATCTGCACTCCAAACGCCAGCCCACACGGCTGGGCACTGCCCTCAACACGCCAGCCTTGCGGCTGGGCTTTGCCCTCACGGCCCATACACAAAACCAGCTCACGGGCTGGGCTTGAAGCCCGCAGCTTCCACACGCAGCCCACTGTCTTGGGCTCCCCCGTGCACATCCTTCGGTCCACACGGACCCAACCCAACTCGGCTGGGGTTTTTCCTGCCGTGACCTCTTAAGGCACCCCGTGCCTCCCCATGCCCCACGGCACTAAGCCCAAATTATTTTGAGGCTATACTTTCGACCCAATAATATTATTTTAATATTATTTTGCTTCTACAATCGACCCCGTATGGCCCGATTTATTGAATTAATTAAAATTGACCTGCAGTTCATTAATCTGATTATGAATCCAAAATTATTGACCTGAAGATCATTTTTTGGACATTAACGATTCAATAATTTATTTTTATACTTTGAACCGTCACATACTTTCGTAGTAACGAAGCTCTCACACTTGAGTTCCCGAAGAACCTCAAATCCACTATATGTATATTTGTATATTGTATTCTGTGTTTCTTGCAGGAACCTCTCATTATGAACTAATTGTTCATAAAACTAAATTGAACCTGTAGTTTCAATTTTAGTGCCTTTGAAACCTGAAGTTTTCATTCAAAACATACCACATGAAACCTGTAGTTTTCATGCATGATTTAAACCACTACATGTCTAATAGAACCTGTATGTTCTACGATATATGTCTATGGCTTACCATATGACTACTCACATTTTTCTCCCTCTATTTTAGGGACATGTCGAACTTGAACAAGCTCGATTTCTCCGCTCTAGAAGTCTCTGGAAGAAACTATCTAAAGTGGGTTCAAGACGTGAAGCTCCATCTAACTGCAAAGGGTATTAGAGCCACCATCGAGGCACCCGTCACTGACAATCCTGTTGACGAAGCTCAGAAGGCTACTGCAATGATCTTCATTCGAAGACACATCCATGATGCACTGCAGACCGAGTACCTCGCTGAGAAGGACCCACGCACCCTCTGGCTTGCTCTGGCCGACCGTTTCGATCACTAGAAAGACATCTACTTGCCTGAAGCAAGACACGATTGGCAGCATCTTCGCTTCCAGGACTTTAAGTCCGTGAATGAATACAACTCTGAAGTTTGTAGAATCCGTTCTTTGTTGAAATTCTGCAAAGTGGAACTCACCGAATCAGATCTCCTGGAGAAGACCTATTCGACCTTCCATGCCACCAATATTGTCCTGCAGCAACAATATAGGGCACAGAAATTCACCAAGTTTTCGGATCTAATCTCTGTTTTACTTCTCGCTGAGAAGCAGAACCAGCTTTTGATGAGAAATCATCAAGCTCGACCGACTGGCTCGAACGCTGTGCCTGAAGCACATGCCATATTTTCTCGTAGCCATAAACGACGTACGAATCGTCGTGGTCGTGGTAATAGGCAACAAGCTCCACCACGAGCCCAAGGTCAACAGAGAGCCGCACCTAAGGGAAGGATTGTGACCCAGCAGCGTCCACCACTCGCCCTTAAGGTCCCAAACTTCAAGAACAAGGGCAAAGCTCCCGGTCAGTCTGCTTCTACTGAACTGGACATGTGCTATCGTTGTGGATCAAAGGATCATTGGTCACGCGTATGCCGAGCTTCCCCTGAGGCTATTGCCAAGTATCATTCACATCGTGAGTCTAACTTTGCAGCTGTGGATCGTCCGGAAGATGCAACCACATCCATGGAGATATCGGATTTTCAGGAGGCGTCAGCCCCTATGGACGAATAAATTTCGACATGTTTTTAGGGTGTTTACCCCTAGTGGCCGAACCCACTAGGAGTGGCCGGCCCTATCCCCTATTTATCTAGGTTTATGGTTTAAATTTTTGAACAATTTTTCTAAGTATTTGGAATAATTTGTTTGGTTTTGCTTTGTTTTGAATTCTGGATTATTATTTGAATGGATATTATTTTCTCGAATTGCTTAATTGAATGAATGGACTTATATTTATGCATGTGACCAATTCAATCAATTTATTTCTAGGTATGTCTAGTGGGGAAGTTAGTTGTCTGGCAGATAGTGCAACCACGCACACCATCTTGCGTGAAAATCACTATTTTACTAACTTAATACCCCAGAAATCTCCTTTGACAACCCTCGCAGGTTCATCCGACCTGGTTGAAGGATACGGAAAGGCACGTATCATGTTGTCTAATGGTACTATCTTGACCATTAAGGAGGCACTCTAGTCTCCACGTTCCGGAAGAACGTTGCTGAGTTTTAGAGATATTCGAGATAATAAATATCATATTGAAACCACTGAAGATCATGGTTCTGAATTTCTTTGTATCACTTCATACGAATATGGCCAGAAGCGTATTCACGAGAAGTTGGAACGTATGCCAAATGGGTTGTACATCACAACCATTCGGGGCATAGAAGCCCACAGTGTGGCTGGCCCTATGCTTGTGTTCCAGGACACTTTGTTGCTTTGGCATGACCGTTTGGGACATCCTGGACGTGACATGATGCGCCGTATCCTCAAATCATCACACGGGCACAAGTTACATCCTTATGTTGGACTCCCACCATGCAAAGCGTGTTCTTTGGGGAAGTTGAATACTCAACCCTCATATACAAAGATTATTCATGACCCCCCTAAATTTCTTCAGAGGATTCAAGGGGACATTTGTGGACCAATCCAAACAACTTGCGGACCATTTAAATATTTTATGGTGTTGGTTGATGCATCGACACGATGGTCACATGTTTGCTTGTTGTCCACACGCAACGCCGCGTATGCTAAACTCCTAGCTCAAATCATTAAGCTAAGGGCTCACCACCCTGATTATCCGATTAAGTCGATTCGATTGGATAACGCTGGAGAGTTTACGTCAAAGACCTTTGACGATTATTGCATGTCCGTAGGGATTGATGTGGAACATCCTGTACCCCATGTTCACACCCAAAACGGCCTGGTAGAAGCTTTCATAAAGCGCCTTCAAATGATAGCTCGGACTTTGGTTATGAGAACCAAACTGCCAGTATCTGCCTGGGGCTATGCAATATTGCACACAGCCATGTTGGTCCGCCTGAGGCCCACCGCTACCCAACCACATTCACCGTTATAGTTGGTTACTGGATACGAGCCTGACGTCTCGCATTTACGGGTGTTTGGGTGCGCCATTTATGTGCCAATAGCGCCGCCGCTACGTACCAAAATGGGTCCTCAGAGAAAAATGGGAATCTATGTCGGTTATGATTCGCCATCAATTGTTCGATACATAGAACCCTTGACAGGAGATCTTTTCACCACACGTTTTGCGGATTGTCACTTTGATGAGACAGTCTTCCCAGCGTTAGGGGGAGATAAGCATGCTAACGTTCCCGTAGAACGCCGCGAATTGTCGTGGTATGCTCCCACTATGTCTCATCTAGATCCCCGCACTGCTCAGTCTGAAACTGAAGTGCGTCGAATTATAGATCTTCAGAGCATTGCTCAAAGCATGCCAGATGCTTTTAATGATCTAGCTAAAGTGACAAGATCACATATACCTGCTGCAAACACACCTGCAAGGATAGATGTACCCCGTGTACGTCAACAACCCGCCTGGGAAGGCCGGACCGTCCCCAAATGAGGGGAGGCCGCAACTTCCACGCGGCACGGTACATTGGCGGCTAGCCAATCATCTGCTCCGACCCTGAAGCGTGGCAGACCACCTGGTTCAAAGGATTCACAACCTCGGAAGAGGAAAATGGCACCAACTAGTGACCCTAGTTTGAATCCGACCATCGCTCACTCATCCGTTCCAACGCATGAGGTTATTCTAGATTACGGTGATGCTTCAGATGAAACATGCCGGCCTCCCGAGAATCGCGAGATTTCGGTCCATTACACAGTATTGGATGAGGTTTGGAATAGGAATGAGATGATCGTCGACGACGCATTCTCGTATTCAGTAGCTACTGACATCATGCTTAGCGATGACATTGAACCACGTTCCATCGATGAATGCCGACGTAGAACCGATTGGTCAAACTGGAAACAAGCAATCCAGGTCGAACTCGATTCGCTCGCGAAACGTAAGGTGTTTGGACCAGTCGCTCCTACACCACCACGTGTGAAGCCCGTTGGCTACAAGTGGGTTTTCATGAGGAAGCGTAATGAGAAGAATGAAATAGTGCGATACAAAGCACGCCTCGTAGCGCAAGGTTTCTCTCAACGCCCTGGAATTGATTACGAGGAGACGTATTCTCCCGTAATGGACGTCATAACGTTCCGCTACCTAATCAGTTTGGTAGTTTCCGAAAAACTGAATATGCAGCTTATGGACGTGGTAACCGCGTATCTCTATGGGGATCTAGATACGGAAATATATATGAAAGTTCCAGAAGGACTTCCATTGACTGGCTCAAATAGTTATAGACCACGGAACACTCTCTCAATTAGGTTGAGGAGGTCACTCTACGGATTGAAACAATCCGGGCGGATGTGGTATAACCGTCTGAGTGAATATTTGACAAGTCAGGGTTATGTGAACAACGAACTATGCCCATGCGTGTTCATAAAGAAGTCACATTCCGGATTTGCAATCGTTGCAGTTTATGTCGACGACATGAACCTCATTGGGACTCCTGCAGAGCTTGAGGGAATTGCTGCACACTTGAAATTGGAATTTGAGATGAAGGATCTTGGAAAAACTCGATACTGTCTCGGCCTGGAGATCGAGCATTGTTCGGATGGAATCCTAGTACATCAATCGAACTACACCCAAAAGGTGTTGCGTCGTTTTAATGAGGATAAAGCGAAGCCTTCGAGTACACCAATGGTCGTTCGGACTCTAGATGCTAAACGAGATTCCTTCCGTCCAAAGGAGGATGAAGAAGAGATTTTGGAACCCAAAGTTCCTTACCTGAGTGCAATTGGGGCTTTATTGTACTTGGCTCAGCGCACTAGACCCGACATCTCCTTCGCTGTTAATCTTTTGGCAAGATACAGCAATGCGCCCACACGCAGGCACTGGAATGGTGTTAAAGACGTTTTCCGATACCTCAAAGGTACAACGGATTTGGGCTTGTTCTATACCCACGAATCACCGAGTGTTGCCGCCCCTATTGGTCCTCGGGATGGTTCTCGCCTTGTTGGTTATGCAGATGCTGGATATCTGTCTGACCCACATAGAGCACGTTCTCAAACGGGTTATGTCTTTACCGTTGGAGACACCGCTATATCTTGGAGGTCTACCAAGCAAACACTAGTGGCTACTTCGTCGAACCATGCTGAGATTCTCGCCCTACATGAAGCAACGCGTGAATGCTTTTGGCTGAGAGAAGTTATGGAACATATCCGAAGTACTAGTGGTCTTACATCAGTCGTTGACCTTCCTACGACGATCTTTGAAGACAATGCCGCATGTATCGAGCAGTTAAAGAAGGGATACATCAAGGGAGACAACACCAAGCACATAGCGCCAAAGTTCTTTTACTCACACCAGCAGCAGCAGCATCAGAACATTGAAGTCAAGCAAATCCGTTCCCAAGACAACTTGGCCGATCTCTTCACCAAGTCATTGCCCAAGTCTACTTTCCAGAAGCTCGTCCAAGGAATCGGTATGCGTAAATTATCTGAGTTAAATCGCTTGTAGTTCTCTTATTTAGAAGTTATGTCTAACTCAGGGGGAGTATCTAGAAGTATACTCACATGATCTTAATGTACTCTTTTTCCCTACGATTAGGAGCATTTTTCCCACTGGGTTTTTGCTACCTAACTAGGTTTTAACGAGGCACCCATCCTGGGATGATCATACTCCGTTGAGTTCACTACCTTCGTCCAGTTCGACGAGTGTTTAGACATTATGCATACTTTCTTACTTTTCTCCTTAGTCTATGGGTTTTGCCTATCATGGGTTTTACCATAGCGAGGTTTTTGTGAGTTTTTACAAATGCATACTTCAACGTAAATTTGAGACTTGCGAATACCCGTTGTGCCGATGACTTCATCAACTATTCAACCTTATCTGCTGAAGATCTGATGCAATGGTGCTTTGAGTATTTACACACTCAAGGGGGAGTGTTGTAGTATTAATTAGGATAGGAATATGATTGTGTAAATCCTATGAGATATAGGAATGTATCTTATAGTCCTATTAGGAGTTAATTACCTATTCTATGTTGTAATCCTTATGGGAAAGGTTTTGCCTTTCTACCACTATAAATAGAGGCACAATGGGGTGAATTAAAACACACCTCACAATCAAATCAATCTCTCTTCTCTCTAAAGCTTGCCGCACCACCCCTCTCTCTCTCTTCCTAGATCGCTCACTCAATTAGGCCTACAACAAAGAGCAAATTTTACCCTTCAAATATTACTCTTGGATGCGACATTAGGTTGATGAAATGTAGGGAAGCATGGCGTTAGTAGTGGCATTGGCCATTTACAATAGTTCATGGGGAAATTAGTCAAAGTAAAATGTTATCTACTCTAAGAACATGAAGGTCCTTTTCACGTTGCTTTCACTAGTCGAACTCTGGAAATTTCTCTTTGACGCATTAATGTGCAGTTATGGGTTTTTTTGGCCAATTTTCTCAGTTTGCAGTGCGATAATATCTTTGTTGTTCCCGAAATGTTCCTTAATTTCAATGGAGTTGCAGTCCAAAGGTGTACCTAATAAATCATCTTTTGGGACTTCACCTGCCTTAATCGGTTCTTGTCGGTTCTTGTCTTTTGTTTGTGAGACCCTTCAGTAACTCTCTTGTTTTTGGTTCAACGCTCTTCATTCGCTTGTTGATCTTGGTTGCTAGAAAACTGCAAAAATTAAGGCACTGTCTTCAATCAATGGTGTAACTTTGTATTTTCTTTTCTTTTTCCACTAAATTTTTTTAAAAATTTACCTCCATCCTGGGAAATAAACACTTGTTACACCTATATATCGCATAAACTTGCATTTATTCTTTTAGTAGTTCGAATACTTTCCTTCCCTCCCCGTAGCTACTTCTAAATGCAGCTCGAGAAATCATATCACTTGACATGTCTCAAGTGAAGAACACACATCTATCTCATATGAACCCTCTTTGGCCACCAAGATCTCCCGCGCGTGAATCAATAAATTCTCTACAACATTGGTGAAATATCGGTAACAATCCCTGCGGCAAACAGGACAGAAAAAAAAGGAAAAACCAGAAATTATCACGATTTATAGAAGAAAGATCAAAATTCAAGAAATTTGAATGCATGTTGGCAAGAGTGGAACACCTTAATCTTCTCTAAATTGAATGCTGGGTTGATAATCTTTCTGTACTTAACCCATTTCTCATCATCAACATTTTTAGGTCCCATTAAAAACAACTTGGTGATTTGGTTTTCCACTGACCTTCGAAAACTATCATATTTAATGAAGGTGTCTCTCAAATATTCTGGAATCATATATTGTTCACCCTTGGTATGGTACCCATCCAAAAAAAGAATTCTTACCTGGAAATTCTATTTATTTTTAACTAATATATCCAAGTCATATTGTTGACTGTAAAAATTACAAAGTCTAAGTCGCGCGCAAACCAAGCAACTATTGAGCTAACTTCGTCTTTTTTGTGAATGCGAGCGTGCCAACTCGCAACCAAGCTCAGTTGGGCGGGTAGACTAGATGTAGTGGTGGTGGTGGTGGTGTCAAATGCGTTGCTGACTTCTGCACTTGCGCGACTACGTTCGAGGAAAGAACACCTCTCGACCTAGGGTTATAGAACTTGAAGACAAAGTTTCTTAATTCACTGCAAAGTTCAAGATCTTTTGCATCGGGTTCGGCTGCTTCAACTATATTCGTGAGAATATAAGTGCGCCGAATGGATATTAGGCTATATGGGCAAAGATACTCATTGGAAATGGGTGTCTTTATGGTGAACATGGTTCGGTCGTCTAAATGCCGAACTATGAGGTGCATCTGAGAGTAACCGATCGTAGAACACTTCAGTTAGCATGAGAGCTAATGAAGTGACATTTTTAGGCGAAAGAATTCAAAACTCTTCACCAACTGAGACTTGGATAGATAACCAACCAACCAAAAGCAGTGATGTTAATCCAAACTAAAGATGTCTCTGATTATCAACATAGTGTTGTTTAATTATCCAAATTGAAGATGTGTTGACGAAAGGATTTAGATAATTAGTTTTTTTTTTAAGGTTGTGAGAAGGGTTTTGCGTAGAGCAAGGTTTTTTTGCTTTGAGCGTTTTGAGTTGTTTTTTTTTAATTGAAGGGGGTTTCTTCTAGGCCTGGCAATTTCTGACATAACTCATTAACCGGACCTGAAACAATACGGAATTAGCAGGTTTTCAAGTCAACACGATAACAAATTAGATCATTATCGAGTAACCTGATAAGTACCTGTTAAGATAACGGGTTGGTCCATGTATACACGTGGGTAACCAAAAACACGATAAGATAATGGGTGGGACACGACATGACCCGTGAAAATAACAAGTGTTACATGAAAATGACACAAACACGGCAAACACGACCCGTTTGCCAAGTCTAGTTTCTATGTTGTAAAACCACTTCTATTTATGGAGGTAAATTTCGTGACAATCAAGTTTACTGAATGATATAATTTTGACAATTTTTCAATCTGTCAGCACTGCACCATTGGGCCATCAGAACTGCACCACTAGACCATCAACACTGCACCACTGGGCCATCAACACTGCACCACTGGGCTGACATCAATCAACCCAGCCTAAACATTAACTCGGTTGAAAATGTAAATTTAGGCCCAAACATTGACTTCCCTCCCCAGTTTCCTTAAGCGTCGGCTTATCAGCTGAATGATTAAAGGAATTAATTATGTTTCCAACTAGTTATTGAATACCGTACCTTTATTTCCTGAAGTATCTGCTTTGTGCAGGTGAATGAAATTTTTTTAAGCATTGGTTCTAAAAACATTTTTATTATGTATTGGTTCTAAAAATATTTATATCAAAAACGGTTTCAGCTATTTGAAAAGGACTTCCAAACGAACTGGAGTGAGAGGGAGTTCAAATCTATTGTGCCCAAAAGTCACTGCCCATTTCAAGGGTTTGGAAAACGTACATTAACGTGCGGTCGTGGTTGTTTGCCAATTTTTTCCGTTTGGTAGTTTGCAATGCGATAATATCTTTTTATCCTCTTTGAAATTTTGTGAATAAAACAAATTGGTATTGATATTGAAATGGGGTCAACATAATAAATTGGTATTGAATTTGTAATTTACACAAATCAAACTAAAAACATCTCACTTATAAGTTAGAAAACATAACGACAAAACGGGCTCGTTTTGAAGTACTTCTAAGGATATTGAAAATTTTACAAGGTTCAACAAAATCATGTGCCTACGTTCTAAGAGAGATATTGTTATTTACTATGAAAATAAGAAGTACAAAATACACTTTGAGTTAACATAACACAAATCGAAACTCTTGTACACCCTTTCACATTATTTTCCAAAAAGTCACTCTCTCCCAAAAGATTCCGTCTTCCTTTCCGATTTTCTCACCCCGTGTTCAACTTCGAATGTTTACCAAATGCACAAACGTTGCATCTAGTTATAGACATACACCAGCAATTCATTAAATTTACACCAACAACCGAGACCAAATCGGTCTTTTTGTTCACACGCCATACTTAAATCCTTTGTTGTACGTAGCCTATAGCTTGCAGCCATTGCCATTTAATGAGTACACAATTTCACGCAAACCCACAAAGTCAAGACCTACCAACTTTACTTGAGGCAGTCAAATCACGTCTTCTCTTTGTAGACTTCCACGCCGCAAAACCAATGCTAGTTGAACTTCGATTGTTGTAACACTTGACACGCATAGACGGACCGGAATCCCCAAGTCAGAAGACTTAGTCTCAGAGTCAGTCAAGAGTCCTTTCCATCCCTAGTAGGGAGGTCAGATCGATGAGATCGCTCGGAATCGTTGAAATTCTGCTGAGCAAGCTATTATAATTATTAAAATTTAATTTAACGGTTACAAATAAGATAATTTTTTAAAATTGTAATTATTGTAGCCGTTGAATCAAATTTCAACGACCAAAATTATCTGCTCAGCAAGCTCAATTTTTTTAAGGTCAGAAGGGGATTCAGATCCCACATAGACAACAAATACATGAGCTAATCCAGATTCTGACGAACTTTGTACAGTTTTCGTTGTTTTTATTTTTTTATTTTTGTTTATTTTATTCTACTCAAATATAATTTGTATTCTGGTAAAATTATAAATTTCTTGCTGTTTTTATTTTTTGTCTATTTTATTCTGCTCAATTATAGTTTGTATTTAGTATTCTGATAAGGTTGTTTCTGAATATCGATTCCGTACAAATTGGAGAATCGAGAATCGAGTATATATTCTTTGCCTTCAATATCATATGAGTAAAAGTTACAATTAGGGAGAGAATGGATTGAAGCACAAGAAACTTGGCTATTCTCTGATTTGTTATTTTTTTATTTTGAATTGTTTTCTGCTTTTTAAACAATTATTATTATTTCCAAAAATTTTGCTGACTATTGGGATCGGAAGGCTAGGATGGAGCCACATGGCAAGCATTCTTGGAAGCTAGTTGTTGAACGAAAAGGGATACTCTTCGGATTCTTTTCTCCTAATCCACCAAGTCCGGAGATACGGGCACTTGAAATTTAATTCAACGGCTAAAGTTATTATAACTTTTAAAATGACTCCCTATTTGTAGCATTTGATCAAATTTCAATGGCCTGGATTCTCGGACTTGATGGATTAGGAGGAGGGGATCCGGTCCCTTCTCTTGTTGAACATTGTAGCGGGTCCCACACTTTCTTTTTTGTTACACACGCGGGTTCGCAAAAATATTGGGGCAGCCCGTGGCCGATGCCACCCTAACGTCAGCCAAAACAGGTTGGCTTGGGGCTAAAATCGCCAAGGTTGCTGCCAAGGGTCCAAACAACCAAGGCATGGAAAGATGGGTGGATGGGGTTTTGGAGTAAATTTATTTTCAGAATCGCTATAGATGTTGTTGTGTCTGACTTTTAACAATCATGATGAAAGTATATCTTTTTCTTTAGATGCTATTTAAATGAACAAACTTTGTCAAATCCTTCTGACATGAAGGGGTGCATGTAACGGTTGTATCGTGTGTGTGATATTATCCCCCTTTAATTATTTTGTTATGATTTTCATAGAGTAAGAGAGGAGAGAGAGTGTGAGGTATTAGGAAATACTCTATGAGGGTGTACAAGAGTTTCGGATTTGGGTTATGGAGAGATTTTTCACAGAGAAAAGGACTTCGTTATTTTTAGAGTAAATGACATTTTGCAAAGAAGAAATTATAGCAATAGTTTCTCAACTTTAATTCAATTGGAGCAATGGTCTCTCAACTTTATTTCCGTGATCATTGGTCTCTTAACTCGTTCAAATGTGCAACTATGGTCATTTTCGTTAACATCGTCAATGGTTCCGTTAAGGAAACATATTATTTCCCTTGGGTTGGAGTCGAACGAACACAACAAAGGGGGTTGGGTAGGGTTTTACAAGGAGGGTTATTTGTGAGCTGTTTGAGTGTTCAATCCTTCCAAAACTGATAATACTCAGTGCACTTGGGTTTGCAATCTGAAATTTGGGTGTTTTAAGGTTCAATTTCAGGGTTAGTTTTGCAATGGCAACCGGAAGTTCATATAAAATTGTCCCATAGTAAAAGATTGCCAAACGATAGAATTACATTCCTCCTCATACTCCTTGCCATGGATTTAAATATCGATATTATCGGCGAAATATCGCCGATAATTTCGTTTTTATCACTAAGCGATATTTTTTTGTTATCCCTTAAGTTTTCGTTATAATATCGCGATATTATCGATATTATCCATAATATCGCGATATTTCTTATAATATCGGAATATTTCATATAATATCGGAAAATAAATTAATAAAAAAACATACCATACCTCATCTCAGCCCAAAGGCCGAGAGAAGCCTACCTCATTCAACATTGGAAGGTGTATTTATAGGCCTGTTAGCATCCAAACTTCTATCCCACAGCCGATGTGGGACAAACTCCTACAAGCAAACCTAGTTTTCCGACGAGCACCGCCCCTTTCGAAGCGTTTTCCGGCCAAACCACGGCGAGTTGGCCGGCGTGCAAGGTATCAATCTCTTCATCTCGTCGAGTACTACAACTTTCATGTTTGGATCACTTAATTTGGTTGAGTAATGAAGAAGTTATGGACGTTCAAAGTTAGGGTAGAATTCCAGCCGTTTGGGCAGCACCGCCCCTTTCGAGGTGTTTTCCGGCCAAATCACGGCGATTTGGCCAGCGTGCAGGGTATCAATCTCTTCATCTCGTCGAGTACTACAACTTTCATGTTTGGATCACTTAATTTGGTTGAGTAACGAAGAAGTTATAGACGTTCAAAGTTAGGGTAGAATTCCGGCCGAACTCATAAACCGTGGTCGTTTGGCCATCTTTCAGGTCATTTTCCGGTCAACACCGGCCACCACTCGGTCCTCACTTGATATTAACCTCTTATCCACATTCCTAACTACATGTTAGCTTTTGAATCACTCAATTTGGTTAAGAAACGAAGAAGTTATGGACGTTCAAAGTTAGGGTAGAATTCCGGCCGAACTCATAAACCGTGGTCGTTTGGCCATCTTTCAGGTCATTTTCCGGTCAACACCGGCCACCACTCGGTCCTCACTTGGTATGAACCTCTTCTCCACATTCCTAACTACATTTTAGCTTTTGAATCACTTAATTTGGTTAAGAAACAAAGAAGTTACAAAGCTTTGAAAATTGCCCAAACCTTCGGCCCCAAACCCAGTTTTCCGACGAGCACCGCCTCTTTCATGTTTGCTTTTCTGGGTTCTTTCTACCTTTCATGTTTGGATCACTTAATTTGCTTTTCAATTATGATGAACATGAGTTACTAAGTTTCAATCAAGCGCGTTAAACATTGATTAGGGTTTTGGATAAACATCCATTTCTCTCTTTGTTTTAAGTTATAATTATAAATGTTATATAATTATAAATTATTAGATTTTTTTTTTATACAAGCATATTAGATATGTACATAAAACATTCACATATGTATGTTTTTTTTTATAAGAAATAACATATTATTCAATAATTATTTACTAATTCATTATATATAAATGATTGTAATTGGTTCGGAGCAACAGCTCACATTGCTTAATCTCTTGCTTAAATGAGTGTAAAATATTGTACTAATTCATTATATATAAATGATTATGGTGTGTTTAAACTTCTTTCATTAATTACTACATATTTTCTACACTCACAATGTTTGCCAGCTCGCTATATAATCAACTTAAATCAGTTAAATCCATCATGCAATGCATTTCCTTCCAATTTTTTGTGATAAACTAATAGATAATTGACTAAATAAACATCCTACAAAGTTTCAATAAAAATTTCCAAGTTTTTCTTACAATTTCCGTGGTTTCCATGTAATTTTTATCGATATCGATATTTTATCGATATTTCCGTCGATATTTCCGTGTTTTCGGACTACCGATATTTCCGATATTACCGATATTTAAATCCTTGCTCCTTGCTCATCTTGCCTTCTTGGTTCTACTGTAACACATCCATGCTTTTCCGCCATGCGTTTTCTTCATTGGCAAAGGCTTCCAAATTATTCACGTTGCTCTCTGGTTTAGTGAATTGCCTTATCCTCTATACCAGTGCAGTAAAGCCTTCTCCCTTCTCCTTTATACATGTGCAGTAAAGCTCTTCCACACCGCATCGTCCATAAGCGCTTCGAAACTGGTCAGGTTCTGCGGGTTGTTTTCCTTCATTAAAAGTTGTTTATTGCAATACATGGTGGGAATTTGAGAATTAGGCGTGGAGGAAGTTTCAATTGGGGCATGGGAATCGAATTCAACCTGGGAAATATTACATTTCCTTATGTGTCCTTACAATCAGTCTCACGTGCCACGCACATGACTAAATTTAACGAAATTATTGAAGATGTTAAGAAAAAAGACCATAACTACATATTTTGACGAGTTAACGGATGAATAATCACGGAAATAAAGTTAAGAGATCATTGCTCTAATTGGGTTAAAATTAAAAAAAACATTGTTACAATTTCCTCCAGTTCAAACAATGGGAAGAAAATGGCAAAGTTACCATCGAGTACAATTTGTGTAGAGCCAAAATTCAGATTACACGTCACCAGAATACAAATCACAACTAAGCAGAATAAAATAAATAATAAATTAAGATGCCCAAACATTAACTCGGTTGAAAATGTAAATTTAGGCCCAACCATTGACTGCCCTCCCCGAGTTTCCTTAAGCTTTGGCTTATCAGCTGAATGATTAAGGGAATTCAATATGTTTCCAACTAGTTACCGAATACTGTACCTTTATTTCCTGGAGTATCTGCTTTGTGCAGGTGAATGAAATTTTTTTAAGCATTGGTTCTAAAAACATTTTTATTATGTATTAGTTCTAAAAATATTTATATCAAAAACACTTTCAGTTATTTGAAAAAGACTTCCAAACGAGTCTGTAATCATTGGAGTGAGAAGGAGTTCAAATCTATTGTGCCCAAAAGCCACTGCCCATTTCAAGGGTTTGGAAAACGTACATTAATGTGCGGGAGTTCAAATCTATTGTGCCCAAAAGTCACTGCCCATTTCAAGGGTTTGGAAAACGTACATTAATGTGCGGTCGTGGTTGTTTGCCAATTTTCTCCATTTGGCAGTTTGCAATGCGATAATATCTTTTTATCCTCTTTGAAATTTTGTGAATAAAACAAATTGGTATTGATATTGAAATGGGGGCAACATAATAAATTGGTATTGAAGTTATAATTTACACAAGTCAAACTAAAAACATCTCACTTATAAGTATAAAAAAATAACAACGACAAAACGTGCTCGTTTTGAAGTGCTTCTAAAATTGTTGCAATGCGATAATATCATTTTATTAATATAATGTTTAGATAATAATAACTAGAAAGAAAAAAAAAATCATTTGGAAGTGGAAACAAAGTGTAAATACCGGTAACATTCCCTCCGGCAAACAAGACGAACAAAAAAGAAAAATCAGAAATTATCACCATTAATAGAAGAAAGATTAAAATTTGAGAAAGTTGAATGCATATTGGCAAGAGTAGAATACCTTTTATCTTAAAATATCAGTTGTAGATGACTTGGGTGCTACTTCTTTAAAGGTTGAAGTCGTCTTCATACATGTCCTTCAATTGCTTGTTAAAATGCATCAAAGAGGAGTTGTCTTTCTTATTTTTATTTTTTAAAATTATTACTTGGCCAAAACGACATTTCAAACAAGTATAACTTGTATTGTTATTTGTCCTATAAACTATGAATGATATAACTATGGCCTGATTTTAAGGTTATTATATGTGTAAGAAATGTTTTTAAAACTTTATATGTGATCCTCCGAATAATTTGTGAGGAAAATATGACAATTATACAAAAAGGTTGGATGAAATGTGAGGAAACATGGCGTTAGTAGTGGCATTGGCGATTTGAAATTAGTCAAATTAAAATGTTATTTACTCGAAAAACAAGGTCTTTTTTATTTTCCTTTCACTAGTGAAACTGTGGAAGTTTCTCTTTGACGCATTGACAGGTTTGAAAAATGTACAATAATGTGTGGTTATCGTTTTTCTCCCAATTCGCTCATAATATCTCTTAGGCTTGTGTGATACTTCAGAAAACAAAATGTCAAGACCTCAGACTCTACTGAGGCTTTTTGTTTTCTTTCATGGCATGCAAATCCTTTATATATATATATATATATATATATATATATATATATATACATATGCAGAC
Source organism: Crataegus laevigata (assembly GCA_963580275.1). Classification (NCBI taxonomy): domain Eukaryota; kingdom Viridiplantae; phylum Streptophyta; class Magnoliopsida; order Rosales; family Rosaceae; genus Crataegus; species Crataegus laevigata. Next base: position 6,832,628 of record OY756946.1, on the reverse strand, counting down.
CCGTTGTTATAAGCAATATCTAAGTTAAAAAATGGCTAATGACTTCCTCCTTCTTTTCTTATTCTCTTGCATTATATCTACAAGTATTCATGCATGCAACCAAATTGAACGCATCTCTCTCCTAACCTTCTCCCGCACTCTAGCTTCTCCTCCTGTAAACTGGAGTAGTTCTATTGATTGTTGTCGTTGGAATGGCATCGTTTGTAATCAAGAAGGTTGGGTCACCCATTTGCTCTTACCCTCCAAAGGGCTCAAAGGAGGAATGTTTGTATCATCACTTGGAAATCTCACACGTCTCACCCACTTGAACCTTTCCCACAATTCACTTTATGGGGAACTTGAAGCTAAATGCTTCTCATCCTTGAATCACCTCGAGATCCTTGATTTGAGCTATAACCTTCTTTCCGGAGACATGCCGTTTTCTCAACCACCAAAAAATATTCAGACAATAGATTTGTCAAGCAATCATTTCCATGGTCCAATTCCATCTTCTTTCTTCCAACAAGCTTGGAATTTGACTAGTTTCAATGTCAGCAACAACACCTTCTCTGAGCCTATCCCATCATCTATTTGTCTTCGATCGTCTCCTTCCATAAGAGTATTGGATTTTTCCTCCAATGAATTTAGTGGAAACATTTCTCATGGGCTCGGTGGGTGTTCAAAACTGCAAATTCTTCGTGCCGGTCACAATAATTTGTCAGGATCACTTCCAGTAGATATCTACAATGCTACTAAACTTGAGGAACTTGCATTACCTCTCAATTCACTAAATGGAGCCATTAGTGAAAGAATTGCCAACCTCACCCACCTCACAATCCTTGACCTCTACTTTAATCATTTGAGTGGTGTGATCCCTCTCAATTTTGGGAAGCTCTCCAAGTTGAAATTCATGAATCTTGATTTCAACAGCTTACAAGGTAATTTGCCCTCAGCTTTGATGAATTGCACAAACCTCGTAGAACTACATTTGGGATTTAACTACTTGGAAGGATATCTTACCAAGCCTAATTTCTCTAAACTCAGCCACCTTAGTAAACTTGACTTGGGCGGGAATAACTTCACTGGTATCTTGCCAACAAGCCTTTACTCATGTAGGTCCCTAAAAGCAATTCGGTTGGGGGACAGTCTTTCTCTAAAAGGACAAATACAACCTGAGATTCTTTCATTGAAATCCTTATCATTTCTCTCACTTTCTTATGTAAAGTTGACCAATATCACAGGGACAATGAAGATATTAATGCGTTGCAAAAGTCTTCAGTCACTCTTCCTTATGGGTTCATTTGACCGTGAGGCAATGCCAACTGATGATGACATGGTTGATTTTCATGGATTCCAGAATCTTCGTGTCTTGAATTTGGCTGAATGTGGGCTCACTGGTCAGATACCTGGATGGTTATCAAACCTAAAGAATCTAGCGATGTTCTATCTGGGTTTTAATCAAATCACAGGGTCAATTCCAAGTTGGATGGGGACACTTCCAAAACTCTTTTATGTGAGCCTAGCATTCAACCAAATTTCAGGTGAATTTCCAAAGCAACTTTGTAGATTACCAATGTTAATGATGAATGCATCTCCAAAAGACAATTATGAATTTGAACTTCCCCTCTTAACCGGCCTCATAAAAGATACTCTAGAGTTTTTGCCACATAGATTGTCTAACTTTCCTGAAAAAATAGATCTTGGGATGAATAACATTAGTGGTACTATACCTACTGAGATCGGCCAATTGCAGCTTCTTTGTCACGTGTATCTTAATGGCAACAACTTCTCGGGTAACATTCCCGACCAAATATCTCATCTCAAATATTTAGAGGTTTTGGACCTCTCCATGAATCATTTGTCTGGAATGATCCCCTGGTCAATGGCGAGCCTTAATTTCTTGAAAGAATTTAATGTCTCGTATAATAATCTCAAAGGACAAATACCGACGAGCACGCAACTACAGAGCCTCAATGCTACTGGATTTGTGGGGAACCCTAAACTTTGTGGTGCTCCACTTCCAAATGAGTGCAGAGAAGTTGATGCAGATAATAAGAACAACGTCAACCAAGGTCTGAACAATGAAGGTGATGAGCGTCCCTGGTTTTATATCTTTGCAGCCGTAGGTTTCATTGTCGGATTTTGGGGAGTTTGCGGTTCTTTAGTTCTTAAGAAGACATGGAGGTATGCATATTTTCAGTTCCTTGATAATATACAAGATTCGCTCTGCTATGTGAAGATGACAGTGTGCATGGACAAGATGAAAAGAAGGCTCAGAGGCTAGATTCTACTTTTTATTATATATCTTTTAGTTTCAATAAAATTGTTTGGGTACACAAAATTAACACACTTGTTGACACACTCTATTAGAGGTTGATCTTACCACTCTACGTGGACAACTATACTAGAAAATGTCGACAAATGTGTTAATTTTGTGTATCTAAATAATATAATCTTTTAGTTTTTTGTCTTTGTTTTGTTTTTTGTTTTTGTTTTTGCTTTTGTGTTTATCATGATAATGATTGTTCCAATGTATAGTAGTAGTACAATAAACTATTCAGATACAAAATTAACATACTTGTTGGCACACTTTCTAATACATGTAAGTTCTACCATTGTATATGGGTCTCACATATATTAAAGAGTATAAAATAAGTCAGTTGTGTGTGTTCAAATAGTATCAACAATTGTTATATATTCTTCAAGTTTTGCCATGGTGTAAGTGGAATATTAAAGCTGATTAGTAGTATTTTTAGTATCATATGCCGAGAAGAAACTTATTATATAATGACAGCAATCAACAATATGAAGCAGTTTTGTATGACTTTGGATACACTAGTAGAAAAAACCTGTGCGACGAATTCAACAAATGCCGCTCAAACAGGTTAAAAAAAGTAAAAAAACTGGTGCGACGAACACTTGCGTAGCACGACGAAAACATACTAGTAGAAAAAACCTGTGCGACGAATTCAACAAATGCCGCTCAAACAGGTTAAAAAAAAGTAAAAAAACTGGTGCGACGAACACTTGCGTAGCACGACGAAACTAGTAGAAAAAACCTGTGCGACGAATTCAACAAATGCCGCTCAAACAGGTTAAAAAAAAGTAAAAAAACCGGTGCAACGAGCACTTGCGTAGCACGACGAAAACATACTTCCGTCGTGCAAATAAAAAGAAAAAATGCGGGTAAGGTGAGTTTTTGGCGTCAACAGCACGGGCAACGAAAATTTTCCCACTACAATCTTGCGCCAAGAAATCTCATCACGCAAAAGGCTCTGAAAAGGGCAATTGAACGTTTTTGGCAATGTGATTATAGCAGCCTTTGTGCGACATAGTTTTAATGTTGTGTGACAAATATTTCATTTTTAACTCTTTACGTCTTGTTTATTTTATTATGCTCAATTGTAGTTTGTATTCTGATACAATTGGGCAAAACTGAGATTCAAATTACAAGCTTACGAGAAAACAAACCAGCAAAACTACAATTGAACAGAATAAAATAAATAAAAAATAAAGTTGCCGACAAAGGCAGAATTGGAGTTCAACTTGTATTGGTGTCGTGGCATGGAAGTCTTCAAAGAGAGGACATGGTTTGACTGCAGGTCTTGACTTTGTGGGCTTGCATGCAATTGTGCATGCATTAAGTGGCAAATGGAGAAAAGTGTTGCACGCTGTAAGCTAGGTAGGTAGGTAAAACCAAAGTATTAAATATCGATGATATCGGAAATATCGATAGTCCAAAAACACGGAAATTTCGATGGAAATATCGGGATATTATCGATATCGATAAAAATTGAATAAAAACCATGGAAATTGTAAAAAAAACTTGGAAATTTTTATTGAAACTTTGCAGGATGTTTATTTAGTCAATTATCTATTAGTTTATCACAAAAAATTGAAAAGAAATTCATTGCATGATGGATTTAACTAAGTTAAGTTGATTATATAGCGAGCTGGCAAACATTGTGAGTGTAGAAAATATGTAAATATTTTAGCATATTTTCACAAAAACATAAGTGATATGGTGGTTAAGGTGTTGAAGGAGTAAAATGGGAGGGGTTCGAATCCCCTTGGTGTTTTTTTAAATATAGAAATTTAAAAAACACGGAAATTTCGATGGAAATATCGATGACATCGGAAATATCGGTAGTCCAAAAACACGGAAATTTCGATGGAAATATCGGGATATTATGGATATTTAATACCTTGACATAGTTCAAATATGACGTGTGAGCTAAAGACCAATTTGGTCTTAGTTGTTGACATCAATTTAATGGGTTGCTGGTGCATACCTATGATTAGACGCACTATTTGTGCATTTATTAAGCATTCGAAGTTGAACACCGGTTGAGAGAAAATTAGAGAGTAAGAGTGAAAGATCTCTTTGGGAGAGAGTGAATACTGTGAGAGGATTTACAAGGTTTCGGGTTTGAATTATATTAACTCAAGCGTACCTGTTATTCTTATAATGAAGAGCAATATCTCTTAAGACATAAGCAGAATTTTGTCGAACCTCGTAAACTTCTTGATTTTTGTATTTATTGTTTATTTTATTCTACAAACCTTATGGTGAGGTTGTAATTTAAATCTCAATTCCACATAACTATACTAGAATATAAACCACAATTAAGCAAAATAAAATAAACAACAAATAAAGATACCGAAAAACCTACGAGGTTCAACAAAATCATATGCCTACGTTCGAGGATAGATATTACTTTTCACTATAAAAATAACAGGAACAAGACACACTTGAGTTAACATAACACAAACCGAAACCCTAGTACACCCTCTCACATTATTTTCCAAAAACTCAGTCTCTCCCAAAAGATCTTTCTCTCTGATTTTCTCTCACCCCGTGTTCAACTTCGAATGTTTACCAAAAGCACAAACATTGCATCTAGTTATAGACACACACAATCAATTCATTAAATTGACGCCAACAACTAAGACCAAATCGGTCATTTGCCATTTAATGCGTCCACGATTGCATGCAAACCCACAAAGTCAAGACCTACCAACTACCACGTACTCTCTCAATGCCTTCCTTTCTCTCTCACGTGTGAGCATATACTAAAAACAATAACAACAACAATAACAACCTAACCACACGAAAAGAAAAAAAATTCAAAGCTACATACCATTGCTTGCTCCTATATATATAGATGCAAACTTGTTACGGTAAGCAATATCTAAATTACAAAATGGCTCATGGCTTCTTCCTCCTCTTCTTATTCTCTTGCATTATTTCTTCAACAAATATTCATGCATGCAACCAAACTGAACACACTTTTCTCCTGGCTTTCGCTCGCACTCTGTCTTCTCCTCTCTTGAATTGGAGTAATTATGTTGATTATTGTCGTTGGAACGGCATCACTTGTAATCGGGAGGGTTGCGTCATTCACTTGCTCTTACCTTCCAACGGGCTCAAAGGAGGTATGTCTGTCTCATCACTTGGAAATCTCACACATCTCACCCACTTGAACCTTTCCCACAATTCACTTTATGGTGCACTTGAAACTAAATTCTTCTCATCCTTCAAACGCCTTGAGATAATTGATTTGAGCTATAACCTTCTTTTTGGAGAAATATTGTTTTCTCTACCACCCAAAAATATTCAGACAATAGATTTGTCAAGCAACCACTTCCATGGTAAAATTCGATCTTCCTTCTTTCAACAAGCTTGGAATTTGACTAGTTTCAATGTCAGCAACAACACCTTCTCTGGGTATATCCCATCATCCATTTGTCTCCGATCGTCTCCATCCATAAGAATATTGGATTTTTCCTCCAATGAATTCAATGGCAATATTTCTCGTGGGCTCGGGAGGTGTTCCAAGCTGCATATTCTTCGTGCTGGTCACAACAATTTGTCAGGATCACTTCCAGAAGATATCTACAATGCTACCAAGCTTGAGGAACTTGCATTACCTTTCAATTCACTAAATGGAGCCATTAGTGAAAGAATTACCAACCTCACCCACCTCACAATCCTTGACCTCTTCTATAATAATTTGAGTGGTGTGATTCCTCTCAATTTTGGGAAGCTCTTTAGGTTGAAATTCATGAATCTTGATTTCAACAGCTTACAAGGTCATTTGCCCTCATCTTTGAACAATTGCACAAACCTCGTTGAACTAAATTTGGGATTCAACTACTTGGAAGGAAAGCTCACCGTGATTAATTTTTCCAAACTCAGCCACCTTAGTAAACTTGATCTATCTTGGAATAACTTCGCTGGTATCTTGCCGATAAGCCTTTACTCATGCAAGTCTCTAAAAGCAATTCGGTTGAGTGGTAATCCATACCTAGAAGGACAAATACAACCTGAGATTATTTCATTGAAATCCTTGTCCTTTCTCTCGCTTAGTTTTGTAAGATTGACCAATGTCACAGGAGCAATGAAGATATTTATGTGTTGCAAAAGTCTTCACACTCCTCATGGGTGGTTCGTTCTACCGTGAGGCAATGCCAACTGATGATGACATGGTTGATTTTCATGGATTTCAAAATCTTCGTGTCTTGAGTTTGGGTGATTGTCTCACTGGTCAGATACCTGGGTGGTTATCAAACCTAAAGAATCTAGAGGGGTTGATTCTGGCTTATAATCAAATCACAGGGCCAATTCCAAGTTGGTTGGGGACTCTTCCAAAACTCTTTTATGTGGATCTGTCATTCAACCAAATTTCAGGTGAATTTCCTAAACATCTTTGTAGATTACCAATGTTAATAGGGAATGCATCTCGAGAAGACAATTATGAACTCGAACTTCCAATCTTCGGTGGCCGAAATAAAAAACATTTTGTTTATTTTTTGCCACGTAGATTGTCTAACTTTCCTGGAGTACTAAATCTAGGGGCCAATAACATTAGTGGAAGTATACCTGCTGAGATCGGTCAATTGCAACTTCTTCGTCAATTGTATCTTGACGGCAATAACTTTTCTGGCGAAGTTCCAGACCAAATATCTAGCCTAAAACATTTAGAAAATTTGGACCTATCTAGAAATCATTTGTCTGGAAAAATTCCCTGGTCAATGAAGAATCTTAATTTCTTGAAAGTATTTAATGTCTCGTACAATGATCTTCAAGGACAAATACCAACGGGCACACAGCTCCAAAGCTTTGATGCTTCTGCATTTGAAGGGAACCCTAGACTTTGTGGTGCTCCACTTCCAAATGAGTGTAGAGAGATTAATGTGGATAGTAACAACAGTGTCGACCAAGATGTGGACAATGAACAAGATGAGCTTCCTTGGTTTTATATCTTTACAGTCCTAGGTTTTATTGTCGGATTTTGGGGAGTTTGTGGTTCTTTAGCTCTTAAGAAGACATGGAGGTACACATATTTTTGTTTCCTTGATAATGTACAAGATATGCTCTATGTGAAGAAGACATTGGGCATGGCGAGGATGAAAAGAAGACTTAAGGGCTAGATTCTACTTTTTATTATATATTTTTCATTTTCAATAAAACTATTTGGATACACAAAATTAACACAATTGGTGGCACATTCTTGAATAAAGACGGGCCTTACTATTGTCAAGGGACCTCGCTTGTATTAGAGAGTGTCAACAAATGTGTTAAATTTTTGTATATCTAAATTGTATGCCTCTTTCAGTTTTTTTTTTTTTTTTTTTTTCATCTCAATGTAAGGAATGTTCTACAATATAATAGTACAATAAAACTATTTAGACAAACAAAATTAACATACTTGTTGACACATTTAATTTTTGTATATTCAAATTGGATGACTGTTTCAGTTTTTATTATTATTATTTTTTTCATCTGAATGTAAGGATTGTTCTACTATATAATAGTACAATAAAACTATTTAGACAAACAAAATTAACATACTTGTTGACACATTTTGTGATACACATGAGGGTATCACCTAATATTAGAAAGTGTCAACAAAAATATCAATTTTGTGTGTTCAAGTAGCATCAACTATAGTAATATATTCTACAAGTTTTGTCATGGTGTAAGCCGAATATCAAAAGCTTATTGGTGGTATTTTTTATATCATCTTTCGAGGAGAAACTTATTATATACTAACGACAATTAACAATGTGAAGCAGTTTTCATATGAACTTTGGGATATACAACAAGTTAAGTATGAATATCATGCGTAAATCAAACAAATAATTGGAATTTAAATTTGACGACTCAAATAATTTGATGATGAAGTTACTGGTTTAAAATATGTGTAGCGACCCTAGACCTGGCATTCGTGTCGTGTTTCTCGTGTTCGTGTCGTTTTCGTGTCATACCCGATAGCTTAACGGGTCGTGTCGTGTAACACCCGTTAAAATAAACGGGTAATATGACCCAACCCGAAATCGACCCGTTAATATTATCAGGTAATATGACCCGACCCGTTACCCGTTAAGAAAAATATTTTTTAAATCAATAAATAATGAAAATGAAAAACATAATTTGACCCTAAAAATGTAAAACATAATACTAAATTAGTATATACATACCATATTATCACATAAATACTAATTCAAAACATTAATAAATAAATAAATAAAACATTTTTCTTTCAAGTTTACATACTCCAAAATAAGAGTCTAATGAAAAAAAATTAGTGCATACTACAAAATACAAATGTTCAAAGATATGCAAAATGAAGAGAGTTATACTTAATGAAAGTATAAATAAACTCTTAAGTGTTAGTCAATCTCTCGTTTTGATGGGATACGAATTCTCTGAAACTAATTTCAACGATCATAACCGTCAAACTTGTTTGTATATGTTTCGAGATCACAGCAGCAAAAAATCACAAAAAACAAACATTCAGAGATCAAGTAACAGGACAAAACTTTTCGACGGTTATAAACAAAAAATCACGATTTAACGGTAATTTTAACTCTGATTTTGATGATTTTATACAGCTACACTCTTTGACCCTATATGAATACAATGAATTAATTCGATCTTTAATTTAAAATATTTACACAAGTGGATACCACAAAATCTTATGTTATACTTAATGAAAGTATAAATAAACTCTTAAGTATTAGTTAATCTATCGTTTTGATGGGATACGAATTCTCCGAAACTAATTTCAACGATCACAACCGTCAAACTTGTTTGTATATGTTTCAAGATCACATCAGCAAAAAATCACAAAAAACAAACATTCAGAGATCAAGTAACGGGACAAAGCTTTTCGACGGTTATAAACAAAAAATCACGATTTAACGGTTATTTTAACTTCGATTTTGATGATTTTTTACATATACACTCCTTGACCCTATATGAATACAATGAATGAATTCGATCTTCAATTTAAAATATTTACACAAGTGGATACCACAAAATCTTATGTTATACTTAATGAAAGTATAAATAAACTCTTAAGTGTTAGTCAATCTATCGTTTTGATGGGATACGAATTATCCGAAACTAATTTCAACGATCACAACCATCAAACTTGTTTGTATATGTTTCGAGATCACATCAGCAAAAAATCACAAAAAACAAACATTCAGAGATCAAGTAACGGGACAAAGCTTTTCGACGGTTGTAAACAAAAAATCACGATTTAACGGTTATTTTAACTTCGATTTTGATGATTTTTCACAGATACACTCCTTGACCCTATATGAATACAATGAATGAATTTGATCTTCAATTTAAAATATTTACACAAGTGGATACCACAAAATCTTATGTTATAATTAATGAAAGTATAAATAAACTCTTAAGTGTTAGTCAATCTATCGTTTTGATGGGATACGAATTCTTCAAAACTAATTTCAACGATCACAACCGTCAAACTTGTTTGTATATGTTTCGAGATCACATCAGCAAAAAATCACAAAAAACAAACATTCAGAGATCAAGTAACGAGACAAAACTTTTCGACGGTTATAAACAAAAAATCACGATTTAACGGTTATTTTAACTTCGATTTTGATGATTTTTTACAGATACACTCCTTGACCCTATATGAATACAATGAATGAATTCGATCTTCAATTTAAAATATTTACACAAGTGGATACCACAAAATCTTATGTTATACTTAATAAAAGTATAAATAAACTCTTAAGTGTTAGTCAATCTATCATTTTGATGGGATACGAATTATCCGAAACTAATTTCAATGATCACAACCGTCAAACTTGTTTGTATATGTTTCGAGATCACATCAGCAAAAAATAAAAACAAACATTCAGAGATCAAGTAACGGGACAAAGCTTTTCGACGGTTGTAAACAAAAAATCACGATTTAACGGTTATTTTAACTTCGATTTTGATGATTTTTTACAGATACACTCCTTGACCCTATATGAATACAATGAATGAATTCGATCGTCAATTTAAAATATTTACACAAGTGGATACGACAAAATCTTATGTTATACTTAATGAAAGTATAAATAAACTCTTAAGTGTTAGTCAATCTATCGTTTTGATGGGATACGAATTATCCGAAACTAATTTCAACGATCACAACCGTCAAACTTGTTCGTATATGTTTCGAGATCACATCAGCAAAAAATCACAAAAAACAAACATTCAGAGATGAAGTAACGGGACAAAGCTTTTCAACGGTTATAAACAAAAAATCACGATTTAACGGTTATTTTAACTCCGATTTTGATGATTTTTTTTACAGATACACTCCTTGACCCTATATGAATTCGATCTTCAATTTAAAATATTTACACTAGTGGATGTGGATGTCACAAAATTTTATGTTATATACTTAATAAAAGTATTATTTTCGGGTGTAGATGTAATACTTAAACGACAAATGTTTTAATGTTTTGAAGTAATATTTATGTGGCAATGTGTGGTATGTGCAATTTTTTTAAAAAAAATCTTATTAATTTTTCACTTCTACAATATTATTAATTTTTCACTAAAAAAAACATTATTCCTGAGATTTGGAGGGTTTTAAAAATCTAAACGACCATGTAACGATTGTCTAAGGGTAGAGGATGCAATCATGAGCATTTATATAGGGGTGTGCTATCCACACACCCCATTTTACTTCTTACACACCCCTTGTTAATTTCTATTTGTTGATTTTCTTCAATTTATCCGATCCGACGGTCGAAAATTAGAAGGGTGTGTGAAAAGTAAAATGGGGTGTGTGAAAAGTAAAATGGGGTGTGTGAATATCACACCCCTTTATAATGCTTTCACATTTTTCAGACTTATACATTAATGATTATGAATTTTATTTATTTTGAACTACCTTAAAAATACTTGAGGGTTTGTATAGTTTTAAAAATTCATGTACGCACCTTTAAAGTGTAGAGGATGCGATTAAGAGTGCTTGCATATTTTTTTCACATTTTTTGCACTTGTAAATTAATTATTTTAAATATTTAAATGTATTTGGTATTTTTAAAATTACTTGATGTTTTTATTTTTAATGTGTTTTATAATTTTTTAATCTCACTCTTTGCTCATAATATTTTATAAAATAAATAAATAAAAATTAAATTTTTAAAATTATTTAGAATAATAATACAATAATAATTAATGAACAAATATATATATATATATATATATCCACTATATTTATTGTATTTTATAGTAAGTTTTTTTTAGTAATTAAAAAAAATTAAAATCATCAAAATAACTTTTTCCTTTTCGTGTCAAAACAGGTTACCCGTGTGTCACTCTCGTGTAAACCTGTTAAGGACCCGTTATTAACGGGTTCTTAACAGGTTACCCGATAATGACCCGATTAGTTATCGTGTCGACCCGAAACCCGTTATTTTCGTGTCGTTTTCGTGTCGTGTCATCGTGTCGTGTCAGAAACTGCCAGGTCTAAGCGACCTGCCCCGAAAATATTTATTTTCGAGAAATAATATTAGTGATAGGCCCAAATTAAAATTATTTTTAGTTGACTACCATTAATTCTGATTTTCTAATTCAACTCGCTAATCCTTTACATTAAATTTATGACCAACCTTTATTTATATTACCATAAAGTATTGTTTGCCAAATTCCTTTCTTTAGTACAAATTCACAACAATGAAATTTCTCTTGATTATTTTATTACCACCTATCGTGATTCGTAATTATATGTCTTGTTTCCATACATGATTCATAACTAAAATTTTAACACCAAACTTACTAATTTATTCTCACTTTGTCACCATTTCGTTTTATAAATCACTTCCCATTCTAAAAATTATTGCATGATTAGTTAAGGCTACATCTAACACTGTTAGACTGCCTACGTACCTTTGAGTGGGATCAAGCCTTTCATAGTTCACATTCCACATCCTAATGAGTATGTGCCCAATTCAACTATTTCAAAAAATTTCCAAATTTTACAGGCAAATAGATCTTAATGAGTAAAACAACTTTCATACATGTGCCCAAGTCCAATTTGGCTGAGAAAATCTCCAATTTCCCCAAAGGCAGAACCCTAGAGTTTTGGGTGATCTCGATCCATGTCCTACGATGCTCCGCCGCCCAATTCAAGGCTTGGGACATGTTCCTGGGTTCACAAGGAGTCCAATGATAGGGGTGGTGGCAGGAGTTTACTTCAGAAACCGGCAAATTGCCGCCAAAGAGCTCCGACACACCCGCATTCCCTCGTGTGAAAATTCACGATTTTCATGCCTTTTTCTCTCGATCTTTGGAGTGGAGAGGATAAAGGGTAGGTCATGGGATGAATTTTCAAGCTTTAATGGACGTGATTCGCCTGAAAACCCACAAAAATTATCGGAGAAAATGGGGAAAACGGGTCGGGTGACGTGGGTTGAAGAAACCCAGTTCCACTCCTCTCATTTTCTCCCCCTCTCCATTCTCTCCCTTCTTCCTTTCTGATTGGGCAGTGCCCATTCCTTCCAATCTCTACCCTCCACGTGGCTTCACTAGAAGTATCTGGAGAGATCCAGATTATGCTTAAATGACCATTTCACCCCTGACTTTAAACGTTAATATCTTCTTCGTTATAACTTCGTTTCACGAACAGTTTGCCCCTAGGTGTTCGTGAGTTCGACCCCTATTCAAAAATATAAACTGTGACCTTGAATGGTCTACAGATTTTAATTAATTAATTTATAAACTTCAAACTTCATAACCAGTTTAATTTATAACTAAACTCAAGTAAATTAATATAATTCCTCCAAAAATAACATAAAATCTCAATAATCCAAATATGTAAATTATAAAAATTTCCGGAAACAAAACTTTAAAATTTCCCAATTCTATTTCCATAACCATAAATCGATTTATTTTCGACTTTCTCCACATATTCGTAATTATGAATGTATAATTCATAGATTTAAAATTTCAGGGTATTACAATATGGGTTTATTTTGCCACAATACTATGCTGTAAAGTATTGAGGTTGAAAGAATTTTCATATTTCCTGTAGTGTCTACATTCCCTTATTCATGATATGTAGGACCTCGTGCATTAGTGGCAAGTTACTCAACCATGACATATTTATTGAGAAGAAATTATATTACTCATCAAACCATGCAACTTCTCAAATATACGCTTCTGAGTATCATCTAAGGTAATGCATAGATACTCCACATTTTTTGCACTTTTCGTTTCAATGTGGCATCCATTTAAATGTATGTCTTTGAAGCTCAACAAATTTTGAGTAGATCGAGTAGCGTACAACGCATTCTGTATGGACAATACTGTTCCATTTGGTAACAAAATCTGGGCTTTCCTTGAGCCTTCAATTACATCTGATTGGCCTGATATTATTGTTACCCTTACTTTTGGAAGCATCAATCTTGAGAAATACTTTTGATCTCGAAGTATTGTATGCATGGTTTATAACAGGAAATTTAAATGCTACTTTTATTGAATCTGAAACGCTAGTTTTAAACTACAAGTTCAGTACATCAAACATAAATGATTCAGTCGGACTAGTAAACTTCATTCCATCTTTCCACAATAAAGTCTGAGACAGCTAGGTGGGTTATGTTCAACTGCCCTGATAAGTCACACGTTGGATCAGGTATATCCATTGGTTTAGCCTGGTCGAGAAAATTGGTCTCAACACCATTCTCCTTAAGGAAGGCTTGACACATATCCACCATATGTTTTGGGGTACGACAAGTGCGCGCCCAGTGCCCATTGCCACGACACCTATAACAGGCTCCTTCAGAGTTCCTGGGGGCATTGTTCATATGAGCTTTACCTTTGTGGTGATTTGCATTTTTGAAGCTCGAGCCTGAATTATGCCTTAGAACTTGGTTGTGAAACTGGAAACCATGATTCTTGCCTTTTTCGTTCCATCGTCCTCGCTTGTGGCCACGTCCTTGTTTATGATTATTGACACCAGAGGATGTGGCGTTCACTTTGAGGGAAACAACATTCACTTCTGGGAATGGTGCAGAACCAGTAGGTCGAGACTGATGATTTTTCATCAGGAGCTCATTGTTTTGTTCAGCTACCAGGAGCACAGATATCAGCTGGTTGTATTAAGTGAAACCTCGCTCTCTATACTACTGCTGCAGGAGCACAGTTAAGGCATGAAATGTGTTGAACGTCTTTTCCAACATATCTTCCTCAGTGATGGTTTCCCCACAAAGTTTTATCTAAGAGCTAATTCTGACAACTCCGAATTGTACTCAGCCACTGACTTGAAATCCTGGATCCTTAGGTGAGTCCACTCATAATGAGCTCATGGAAGAATCACCATTTTCTGGTGATTGTATCTGTTTCTTAATGCTTTCCAGAGAGCTAACAGATCTTCAACCATTAGGTACTCGATCTTTAGTCCTTCATCAAGGTGGTGACGAATAAAGATCATGGCCTTTGCCCGATCTCGAGAAGATGCACTGTTTTCCTCCTTGATTGTTTCTCCAAGATACCCTGCCTCCAAATGGATCTTGGCATCCATTATCCAGGTAAGGTAGTTCTTCCCAGTAATGTCAAAGGCAACAAAATCAAGCTTTGCCAAGTTCGCCATTTTCTTTTCTGAAAGAACACTGAGATGTGTAAGAACTTGCAATAATATGTATTCTGGAGGTATGTAGTGTTAGAACTTCTGGTTCTTACAAATTTTTCATCTTGATCTTCAGGCCAAAATGACAAACACTCGAAACTTTCAGGCTCGAGATTTACATGATGAATGAGGAAGACGATTGTACCGCACCATTCTCATTAAAATAACATAACATTAGATGGGCGATTATTCCACACCACTCAATTAGCAAAAAAAATTTAAATACACATAGCAGGGTGGACGATTATACCACACAACCTAAAATTGCAATGAAATTAAACAACATATAAATTAAATATGCAGGGTAGGGTGGGCGATTATACCACTCCACTTAAAATTTGGAGTAATCTGTAGTCTAAGATAGGCGATGATATAGCACCATCTTGTATTGCAGTAAGATTAAATTTGCAGTTGTATCGCACCATCTTGGATTGCAATAAAATTAACATAAATAAACACTGGGTTAGTAATCAAGATCTACACCAAATAAGAAATCAAAGATATATGTAACTGTTAGGTTGAGAACTAGAAGCATGCATGGTGCAAACAGTTCTTCGCGAGTGTATATACAACAATTGAGGCAGAAGAAGAAGATGAACAGTAAAAACCTTAGAGGAAACTTTTTTTTCTTTCGGTGAAGAGAAATGAGAAATGGTTAGCGATTCGTGCTGATAACGTGTTATAAATAAGGAAAAGTTAGAGGTAAAAGTTAGAGAAATAACCTTTACTAGTGACAAGATCGAAGCAGGTGTAAAATATCACACTGTAACTATAACACAAGGGTATGAAAAATA
This sequence comes from Crataegus laevigata, assembly GCA_963580275.1. Taxonomy (NCBI): domain Eukaryota; kingdom Viridiplantae; phylum Streptophyta; class Magnoliopsida; order Rosales; family Rosaceae; genus Crataegus; species Crataegus laevigata. The sequence goes on along the minus strand of OY756946.1, from coordinate 6,816,901 downwards.
AAAGAGGGAGGGATGATGTTATTGATCTTTTCTTCTTCTCTGTCTTTCATGAAATCATATGGACCACTCTATTTATAGAGCAACTCCAAACAAACGTAACTATACATTGAAATTTAAAGCACACATCTTTTGAAAATGCAATCCTCCTTCATCTCCCAAGTCAATATCACTTTGTGTGGGCATTGAAAAATCAACCAATGTTTTCAATATTACTGTGGGCATTCATTAACCCACCAGTATTTTCAACAATACGCGATTTTTAATAACAATTGATTTTACACATAGTAAAAGTCAGTGAATTATGGAAGATAAGAAAGCACTAGGACATCAGGTTCCTCTTAATCCCATCTAATCCCGTTATTCATATTACATCAAATTATTCCCTTGTTGCTAGCAACTATCCTTTAATTTGTTAATATTTCCTATCAGAATATACTATTGTGTTTCTACCTATTAAGTCACACCATGTCTAGCCACAGATTTAGATAATCATAACCTTTTACACTAAATGAATAATTATAAGAAACTACCTAAATCATAATTCTACTCAACTATGTAATTCATGATAATCGTTATGAAAAACTATCTCCTCTGTCTTTCGTTATCACAATACGCAATGGAATCCCTAAATTTTAATTTTTACGATCGTTATGGCGGATAGAACGATAGGTGCTTACCGGTTGTAAAATAAACGAGGTTGAAAGTGGGCTCAAATATAATATAAAAAATTGCTCAGTGTTATTTGGAATTTTATTATTCAATATGCTGAATAGTATAAGGATAAGAATCTCTATCTAAAACTCAAACGTGAATATCAAGACCTAAAGCTATTAAACGTTAAAAGGCTTAAAAAATGGCTTACAAATAGTAGCGCTAATAATGAAGATACATAGTCTTCCAAAAAGAAAATAGCAAGTTGGAAGAAGTATGTTGGTGATCTGGGCCTCGGTAAAATAAATTTCCGAATAAAAGCACTTAGGATAAAACTTCAAGATAGAAAAATAATAAGCCATATGCTTGAAGGTCAACATATATATTGTATGTGGTGTGCTATCTACACATTATTTTTTACTTCTAACACACTTTTTGTTAATTTTTGTCCGTTAATCTTCTTCAATTTATCTGATGCGATAGGCAAAAATTAAAAAGGTGTGTGAGAAGTAAAAAGAAATGTGTGAATATCACACTCCGTATTGCATTAGCCTTCATCACCTTGCAATTGTAAAGCCAAATAACACAATCATCGAAAATAACTCCAAAAACTCATGCATATATTCAAACTTATGACAAAGAGAAAACAAATTAATAAGCAAAATAAAATAAATATTAAACAACACTAACAAAACTTTGGACAAAATTAAATCTAAGAAAAAAAAAACAAAAGAAAAATGAACAACACTTAAATAATACTTTACTAAAAATATAAAGACATAATGAAGACAAAAAGCAAATGGCGCTTTGCTCAGTGGCGTAAAATAATGATGTTTATTTACTTTGGTTGAGCTTGATCCCCACCGATCTTTCTCACCCATAACAACTAACAAATTAACCAACTAGCGTTATCATTTATAAAAATAAATAAAAAATCTAAAAAAACGCAGACAAGAATCCCACCAATGAACCTCAACATGATCAAAACCATAGTCTGCCAAACAATCTGCCACCTATTTCCTTCGCGATAAATGTGAGAAAACCGAACATGCATGGAATAGAGGATGAAACAAAAATTTAACCAATCAACCGATAAATGCCAAGGCACTTGAGAAGATCCACTCGGAAAAAAAAATGCACCACTAAACAAGAATCACTCTCAATCCAAAGAGACTGTCAACCATTCTCCAAAGCCATCTAAACATCATGAATAATAGTTTTAAATTTCACTTCCAAGGCAGTATCAATACCAAAAGATCTTGCCAAACATCCAAGACAATGACCCAAGTCGTCATGGAAAATACCACCAAAACTAGCCATACTTGAAGAATCACGAGATGCACCGTCAAGTTTTAACTTTAAAAGCACAAGGAGAAAGCCAAATCACATCATGAATTCTAGGCACCTTTGATGGCCTTCCATCCACTCCAAGCAAAGCTCATCAACTGAGATTAACATAAAACTCATACCCCAAGAATTCATTGAATCGAACTCTATTCGAAAAAATTAAAAGTGACCTCAAAAGTCTACAAAGTTTTACTGACTAATTATAGAAAATCAAACTTTGTAATTAGTCAACTGAAATTATAAGGTTAATGAAAATAAAATAAATTCACGTAAATACAATATACAAAAATTAAATAGTGAAATTTGAAGATGGGATTTCACAAAATAATTGAAGTTGAGTACCAAAACCATGCTGCAAAGGATAGGAAAAAAATGATGTGATATCGGAGAATAATGTAGAAACCTGGAATAAGGCTAAAACCCTATGCTACATTTCCAAAGAAAATGAGCACTTGAAAAATAAATGTTGACGAGTCTCAGTAGCCTTACAACACAAAGATCACATTGACACAAAAAGGAATTTCTGGTGAAGCAATAAATCATCAGTTAAAAACTTATCGTGAAGAATAACAGTAATAAAATTGAATTACGTGGTTGAAAACATCTACACCAAACCCATCTATTCCAAGAAACAACTACTTACTCACTTCACTTAAAGTCATAAGCCAAAGATAAAGATAGTACACCATCTGAAGCAGTCAACCAAATTAGTCTATCATCCAATCTCGACAAAGGAAGCTTAATTGTCGAAATTTCAGACCATATAGTAGAAAGGGCAGAACTGGTTATATCAATAGGGCAAAACCAATTCCCATTATGAATGAAGTCTGAAATAGGAACGAACAAAAGTTTACCAAGAGATTATGGAATACCCAACCTTTTAACAATTGAATCACCAATCTAATTTGCATGCCAAAAGTTAATGGAAGCACCATTGTCCAGCAACCATTTGGAGTTCTGACTAATATCTACAAATAAAGGCCGCAAACCAGGCCATAAATATTCGGGCATAAAATATTTATATAAAAAAAAAGCAGCCATTGAAGTAGTAAAAAAATCCGATTTTTTTTCAAAACAAATGCCTGATTAAGAGCTTAAAAATTCCTCACTCCAAGACCCCCTTCCTTTAGAGGGGCACAACATTTCTTCCGAGAAACAGGGAAATCGGCTTGAGAATTGTAATCTTGTCCAAATAAAATTGTGAGTCCAATTGCGAACATGTAATAAAACAGTCATAGGCCAAGCATAAATAGAAAAACTGTGAGATAACATGTTAACAACTACAGAATTAATAAGACTCACGGAATGAAATGTTATTTACCTTAGTAAACTATTTCATTTGCACTTTTATAAGAAAAATATGCATATACTGCGTATTCATGGTTACAAACAAACTAATTAATAATGTTTACGTAAAATAATACGAGCACCCTGTTGTGGTTGAAGGGTTATAATTACATAAGGAGCATGAACATAGGATGGAAAAAGCTCAAAGTTAAAAGTGCAGTAAAATCAATGATAAGGCCATTTTTGCTTCCATCATAGCAAAGTTTTGTCCAATGCAAATCCGTGGACCAGCGCCGAAAGGGAAATATGTGAATCGGTTGTTTGTTGCCTTAGAAATGCCCTCCGAAAACCTCAGGCTTGAATTCATCTGCATCATCACCCCACAATTCTTTGTCATGGTGAACTAGCAGTGTGGGTAAGGAGACTTCCACTGCAGCTGGTAACGATGACTTCCCAAGTTGTGTTTTCTTGTCAGTGATTCGAGACAGCGCAAAACCTGGTGGATATAATCTCAAAACTACATGTAAAATCATGGTCACCTGCAAGGGAATTTTATACCTACAATAAAGGTTGATTGTATTTATACATAATAAAAATTCATACTTTGAAATCTGTTTCATGATATTCAAATTAATAGTTGCAACGGATAATACTTACGCATCTCCCCATAAGGGGAATAACGATAGAAAACGCTAATATATAAATGTATACTTAAAACTTGTTAGGGTATCAAAGGTTGGTGTCGTGTTACTTCCAAAGACTTGAAAAACTTCTTCCCTCGCTAGATCTTGCCAATTCTGGTTTTGACTTAGTAAAACCGTTGTCCAGACTAGCAATACTGAAGTGGTTTCTTGCCCGGCAAAGTAAAATAGCTTACAATCATCGATCACATCTTCGATACTCATTCCAACATTTTTGTTGTTCCCGCCGTGGTCCTTGATTTCTTTGGAGTTGGACTCCAAAAGTATACCTAATAAATCATCTTTTGGGGCTTCACCTGTTTTAATCGCTTCTTCTCTTTTGTTTATGATACCCTTGAGTAACAGTCTTAGTTCTTTGTCAACGCCCTTCATCCTCTTGTTCATCTTGGCTGGTAGAAAACTGCACAAATTGGAGCACTTTCTTCAATGGTTGTAACATATTTTTCTTCTTTTCCCATGAAAAAAATATTTAAATTTTACCTTCATCCTGTGATATAAACACTTCTTAAACTTATTGCGAAAATTCTCATTTGCTCCTTTAGAAGTTGGAATATTTTCCTTCCCTCCCCATAGCTACTTCCAAATGCAGCTCGAGAAGTCACATCGCTTGTCAAGCCCTCCCCATAATAATTCATTCTCCAGCTTTATGCATCTTATGATGTGTGATGGGTTAATCATTTTATTATGTATTAAATGTATAAAACTAGACTTAGTCACAGTGCCAAGAGTTATTTAACTTGGAGCCGTTTCTCCTTAAAACAAAATCTTGAATATAAAAATAACTTAAAATAGTTGATGTTTCAACTTCAACTTTCAAGTGTTCGTTTTGTGCATTTATTTCCATACATTTCTCTCATGTATTTTCTCTCTATTTTTAGTAAAACAATAAAAACAAAACACTAAAAACAAGATATTATCGAACAAACTCTTTTTTTTTAATCTGATGATATGCTATTTAATATGTGGATTACTCTTCCTTATTCACCTTCAGCAATATGCCACTTAGCTCACGCAATAAGAGCAAGTCCATCGGGACTCAATAGGCCGGCCCCCAGCACCCCAAACAGCCCGGCCCCCAGCCAAATCCCTCTAGCCCTGTTTGATAAGCTGGCACCCAGCCTGATAGGCTAGCACACAGCCTAAGCTGTCCCATAGGCCGGCCCAGAATGTGCTGAGCCAAGGCCCGGCCTATGTGACATTATGCTGATGCCAACGTGACGTCACAGGCTGTTTGAAATTTTTTGAACCATGCGCGTAGGAAGCACGCGCGACTGGGCTTGTTGATCTGATGGGGAGGCCACGTGGCCCATCCTGGACCGTTGGGTTTCGAACGGCTAGTTTTCTGGACCGTTAGATTTCCAACGGTAAAAAAATTTTGAATTTGAAATCTAACGGCTAGATGATGTGGCGCGTTCTGGGCCGTTCGATCCAAAGATCAACGGTTCACGATTTTCGTCCAAAAAAAAAACCCAACAGTCAAAGTTGTGACTGTTGGCCACGTATCAAACATATGGGCTATTGGATTTGAATCTTTTTCAAATCCAACGGTCCAGATTAATTTACTTAATAAAAAATTGTTAAAAATACATAAAAATTTATTATTTTTCCTATAAATACCTAACCATCATCTTCAACCTTACAGCACATTTCAATACTTTCAACACTTTCTACCAAAGCCTTCATATACTTTTTGTGTTAAAAAAAAAAAGGCTACATGGAACACCATCGAATGCTGGGTTCAAGTTACTCATGATCCGATTACGGGTAATGAGATGGAATTGCGAGAAATGTGGAGTAGTATTACGGAAGTGTTTTGCGCTAGGCTTGGAAAAGGCACTAGAAGTAGTCAAGATCTTCAAGGTCGTTGGAAAAAAAATCAACATATCCTTTACTTGTTGGAAAAATGCTCTATCTCAAGCTTCCATTAATCTGAGTAGTGAGAAGAGTTTATCAGATCAAGTGACAATATTTTTATTTATTTATATGTATCCCACCTGCGTTAGTATTGTAATTTATTTATTTGTGTTACACCCGAATTTTATAATATTGACTTATTCCACATTTTATAAGCACTACAAGCACAAGCATTCTACAATGTGAAGAACCACAACAAATCATTCAGCAGATAGGAATGTTGGGAAGTTGTCAAACATTGTCCCAGATACAGAATTGTGCCAACAGGTCCAGAAGTTGTCATGCACGGAGTCCCTCTACACAGTTCATCAGAACCAGACACGACCGCACAGGAAGAAGATAAATTTGAAGAAGTGCCGAAGACCAAGGCAACTCGTCGGTCCCTAAGGCCTCAAGGTAAGAAGGCGGCAAAGAAAAAAATGAGTTCTTCCAAAAATGACTACAAAAAATATATGGATGAACTTGCTCACCAAGGTGAACTGAACATGGCATGGGAAACAGCTAGAGATGAGGAAAAAAGCTACTGCTATGGTAGCAATATTAGCAGCTACTGGGAGACTTGATGCGACGGGTGAGAGATAAAAAAGAAATAGTTAATCGAGAAAACGAGATTATTAGAGAAGCACTTAATCGAGAAAACGAGATACTTAGAGAAGAAAGGATGGCTCAAGCAGATTGTGACATTATGAACAAGCCTCTAGTAGGACTATCTCTGAATTCAAAATATTTTTGGACATCGGAAAAAAAAAAAACGTGGTGTGAAGGAGGCGTTCAAGAGACGCGGAAACAAGGGGGTTCTAGCTACATAGATCCTAGCAATGAAGATCCTAGCACCACGTGTCCTAACTCTACATACATGTATAATTTCATATTTATTTGTAGTACTGTATTTAATTTCGTCTTAATTTTTAGTACTTTATGTAATTTCATCTTTATTTTTAGTACTTTATGTAATTTCTTATTTACTTGTAGTACTTTATGTTATTTTCCTTCTTAAGGAAAACTAATATAAAGTTTGAAAACTTTGAGTTTTAACGAAAATGATAAAATAAAGAGTAAAGTGAATAGAACCAAGATTGACTTTTTAGTGTAAAAATGTGGTTTTTCGTTAAAGTGAACAGTATTGGGAGCTTTTCATTAAAGTTCCCTTCTTCTTATTTATTTGTAGTATTTTATGTTATTTCTTATTTATTTTTAGTACTTTATTTAAACACACCAAATAAACTTTAAAAAAAAACACACGAAATAAAATTACGTAAACTCACCAAATAAATTTAACAAAACACACTAAATAAAATTACATAAACTCACCAAATAAACTTAAAAAAAACACACTAAATAAACTAAGAACTTTATTCTTCCACCACAAACTCCTTTTAATTATCTTCACCTTGTTGCAATCCCTACTGGTGCTCAATCAAGTCACTTTGACGAGTACAGTGCCAATATGGCTCTTGCATTGAAGTGTACCACTCAAGGATTAATTGATTGTAACGTCCATCCCGTTCCAATGGCTTGTGTTGCACGGGATCTTCGGTGCCATCATGAACACAATAAATAAGTGTTCTTGAGTTGTTCATTATGTACTGCTCGTATTCATCGACGGCAACATAATCATACTCATCTTCCATGATCATGTTGTGGAGAATAATACACGTCATCATGATGGATTGAAGAGCCTCGACATCAAACATTCTGGCAGATGACCTGATAATCGCCCAACGAGCTTGCAAGCTACCAAAACAACACTCCATATCTTTCCTGCACCTCTCTCAATATTTTGCGAAGTGTTTTTCTTTTTCACTTTGTGGATGCGGCACTGTTTAGACAAACGTTGTCCACCTTGGGTAAATGTCATCTGCAAGGTAGTACAATCCTTCGTATCTTTGGCCATTGACCCAATATGTGACTTTAAGTGCTTTTCCTGGCAGCACTTCATGGAACACTAGAGATTGGGTAAGGATATTTAGGTCATTCTGAGCTCCTGGAACACTAAAAAATGCATGCCAAATCCATGTATCAAATGAAGCTACCGTTTCCAAAATGATACTTTTGGCTTCTTTTCTGTCGCCATACGCTCATTGCCACGCACTTGGACAGTTTTCCAGGTTAGAGTGCATGAAGTCAATGCTTCCAATCATGCCAGGGAGACCTCACATCTCACCCTTCCTCAGCAGCCTGCGCAAGTCCCTTTCTGAGGGATTTCAGAGGTATTTATTGGTATAGAGGGCTTTAATTGCGAAGCAAAACCGCATTAAGGACTCCATAATAGTTGATTTTCCCATCCTCGTTATCTCTTCCACTTGATCAACATATGCTCTATATGCAAGCATTCGTAAGGTAACAATAACTTTTTTGCTAAGAAAGAAGACCTAGAGCATGAAAAGCATCTTTTTTTTGCACAAAGTATGGATCATGGTTGCAAATAGCACTCATGATTTTGTTGAACAAACTTTGTTGCATTCTAAAACGACGTCTAAAAACATAATCAGGGAATACACGGTTGGGGATAAAATAATCTTCCAAAAGATCTTTACCTCGTATTTCCCTCTTTCTATCCAAGTTTGCAACACGTCTGGGTTTGGATATTTCACCAACAACTTCCATGACACGGTGGGAATGTGAGGGTCTCTGCCTTCTATGTTCATCTTCCTCATCCTCCTCCATTGCAAAAGCCTCATCTCCACCTTCCTTGAGATTGAACAATTCTTCCTGTTGTGCCAACAATATTTTCTATTGCTCCTCAAACTGTTTGGACAATCTCCTTAAAGAAGACATTGTAAGAACTCAACATTTAAAATGATGAAGAAGAATTTTGAGCTAAAAAGAAGGATTGAGTTCGGTGTGTGAATGATGATGGATGTAGGGATGTAGGGTTTATATGAACAAAAAAAGAAAGGATGAGATTCTGGACAATGTCACTTGGCACTACATCATTGGTTGAAAATCTTATTGAAATCTTGCCTAAATTATTGTAAACAGATAGTGACAATCTATTCACAATATAGTACGTTCGGATAATGACACGTGGAGTGAATAAGTAACGTATTTTTTTTCTTAAAACGATAGATTTGTTTGATTAGATGTTAGATTAGGAAGTTAACGGAGTTCGAACCCATACCATGGAACACAGGCAACACTTTTCTCCACCACTGTGGTAGAGTGCCACTTGCGAAGAAGTAAAGCTGTTCTTGAGATGGTACTTTGCAACTTGTATTACCTTCCTTATCAAGACCCTATTTTTTGTTTCTTAATTTACCCTTCCTTAAGAGATAATTATGAAGTTCATATTTTCGGCCGTTTAAAATGGGAACGGATCCGTTCCTTAGCCTCCTAAGCAAAGGATCTGGGCCGTAGAAATTTGATCTAACGGCTACAAACAAGGGGCCCCTCTAAAAGTTAAAATAATTGCATCCGTTAGATCAAATTTCAACAGCTCGGATCCTTTGCTCAAGAGGCTTAGCCTCCTAAGCTCAGGAAAGGGTCTGTTCCCGTTTGAAATAAGAGTATAAACATATTTATCACTTAAAATGCCCAGATGAATGTAAACTCACACTGTATATACATTTTGCACTGTTTATTACTTGAAGATGAAGAGATGTGTCTTTGTAGGCTAAATATATAGTGCCACATAGGATTTCCTTGCCCCAAAAGAGTTGCTAAACTCATTCTTGAAATTTACGACTTGTATTACTACTACACTCTCTAGATTTAGAGAGTTTCTAACCAAGTCTTCAATGTGTATTTTCTCACCATCCTCATTAATTAATCTAATAAAGAAAAAAAAAACGTGGAACCAACTTGTTTCATGTTATAATATATATTAAAATTTGTAGAGTTTGTTGGAGAACAAAATTGTGAAGAGCAAATTTTACTCTTCAAATATTACTCTTGGATGTGACATTAGGTTGGATGAAATGTAGGGAAGCATGGCGTTAGTAGTGGCATTGGCCATTTACAATCGTTCATGGGGAAATTAGTCAAACTAAAATGTTATCTACTCTAAGAACAACAAGGTCCTTTTCACTTTGCTTTCACTAGTCGAACTCTGGAAATTTCTCTTTGACGCATTAATGTGCGGTTATGGGTTTTTTTGGCCAATTTTCTCAGTTTGCAATGCGATAATATCTTTGTTGTTCCCGACATGTTCCTTAATTTCTATGGAGTTGCAGTCCAAATAAATCATCTTTCGGAACTTCACCTGCCGTAATCGGTTCTTGTCGTTTGTTTGTGAGACCCATCTTTTGGAACTTCACCTGCCGTAATCGGTTCTTGTCGTTTGTTTGTGAGACCCTTCAGTAACTCTCTTATTTCGTGTAACTTTGTATTTTCTTTTCTTTTTCCACTAAAAAAAAATTTAAATTTACCTCCATCCTGGGAAATAAACACTTGCTACACCTATATATCGCATAAACTTGCGTTTATTCTTTTAGTAGTTCGAATACTTTCCTTCCCTCCCCGTAGCTACTTCTAAATGCAGCTCAATAAATCATATCACTTGACATGTCTCAAGTGAAGAACACACATCTATCTCATATGAACCCTCTTTGGCCACCAAGATCTCCCGCGCGTGAATCAATAAATTCTCTACAACATTGGTGAAATATCGGTAACAATCCCTGCGGCAAACAAGACAAAGAAAAAGGAAAAACCAGAAATTATCACGATTTATGGAAGAAAGATCAAAACTCAAGAAATTTGAATGCATGTTGGCAAGAGTGGAACACCTTAATCTTCTCTAAATTGAATGCTGGGTTGATAATCTTTCTGTACTTAACCCATTTCTCACCATCAACATTTTTAGGTCCCATTAAAAACAACTTGGTGATTTGGTTTTCCACTGACCTTCAAAAACTATCATATTTAATGAAGGTGTCTCTCAAATATTCTGGAATCATCTATTGTTCACCCTTGGTATGGTACCCATCCAAATAAAAGAATTCTTACCTGCAAATTCTATTTATTTTTAAATAATATATCCAAGTCATATTGTTGACCGTAAAAATTACAAAGTCTAAGTCGCGCGTAGACCAAGCAATTGTTGAGCTAACTTCGTCCTTTTTGTGAATGCAAGCATGCCAACTCGCAACCAAACTCAATTGGGCGAGTAGACTAGATGTAGTGGTGGTGGTGGTGGTGTCAAATGCGCTACTGACTTCTGCACTTGTGCGACTACATTCGAGGAAAGAACACCTCTCGACCTAGGGTTCTAGAACTTGAAGACAAAGTTTCTTAATTCACTGCAAAGTTCAAGATCTTTTGCATCGGGTTCGACTGCTTCAACTATATTCGTGAAAATATAAGTGCACCGAATGGATATCAGGCTATATTAGGCCTGGCAAACGTGTCGTGTCTGTCGTGTTCGTGTCGTTTTCGTGTAACACCTGTTATCTTAATGGGTCGTGTCGTGTCACGCCCGTTATCTTAACGGGTCCTTAACAGGTCGTGTCACTTTACCCAACGGGTAAAGTGACCCGACCCGTTATGACCCGTTAAGAAAAAAATATATTTTTTAAAAAATTTGCACATACCACATATATTATTATATATTACTTCAAAACATTAAAACATTTGTCGTTTAAGTACTATATCTACACTCGAAAATAAGAACCTAATAAAAAAATAATACATACACTACTAATTTATTACAAATATTAAATGTGCAAGCATATGCAAAATGAAAGAGTTTTTGTTTTCAAGGTTCTAAGTCTTTCTCAAAAGTTTAAACCTCAATTTAAAAAATCTTCAATTTACATCGATCATCATGAAATTGTATTGGAACTTTGACTTGATCTATTGCCTTTAAGAGTTATGTTGATGATGTTTTCAGTAAGATTTTCCACGTCAGAACTCTCTTCCGCATAAACTAAGTATAGAAAAACCAAACATTAAAAATCATTCAAATTATAAAAAGTTTAACAAAATAAATAATTATGAAAAGAAATAAAATAATAGTACTATACCATATAAAAATATATTACCTCCTTTTCCAAATAGCCAATCTCGTGTGCACAACAAAGCTTGAACTGTTTTTTGTAATAATGAACTTCGATACTGATCTACTTGTATAAATATTTTAAATTGAAGGTCGAATTCATTCATTGTATTCATATAGGATCAAGGAGTGTATCTGTAAAAAATCATCAAAATCAGAGTTAAAATAACCGTTAAATCGTGATTTTTCGTTTATAACCGTCGAAAAGCTTTGCCCGTTACTTGATCTCTGAATGTTTGTTTTTTGTGATTTTTTGCTGATGTGATCTCGAAGCATATACATACAAGTTTGACGGTTGCGATCGTTGAAATTAGTTTTGGAGAATTCGTATCCCATTAAAACGATAGATTCACTAACACTTAGAGTTTATTTATACTTTCATTAAGTATAACATAAGATTTTGTGGTATCCACTTGTATAAATATTTTAAATTGAAGATCGAATTCATTCATTGTATTCATATAGAATCAAGGAGTGTATCTGTAAAAAATCATCAAAATCAGAGTTAAAATAACCGTTAAATTGTGATTTTTTGTTTATAACCGTCGAAAAGTTTTGCCCCGTTACTTGATCTCTGAATGTTTGTTTTTTGTGATTTTTTGCTGATGTGATCTCGAAGCATATACATACAAGTTTGACGGTTGCGATCGTTGAAATTAGTTTTGGAGAATTCGTATCCCATCAAGTTTCAATGAATCAATAGTGTGTGTATTATGTGTTAGTGATGTGTGTGTGTGTGTATATATATATATTTATTAAGTAGATTTAAATCCATTTATTTTGTACGTATAATTAAATTAACACGTGTTAATCATTATAAAAATAGTAGGATATGATATATGTGTGATAAAAAGTTAATAACTTAAAAAAAAAAATTCTCACCACTTTTATTAATTTTCATTTTTCCCTCTCTTTTTTGTTTTCTTTTCAACTTTTCTTATAATTTTCACTTTTCCCTCAAGTAGCCTACCCATCTTTTCATAATTCCCTCTCATTTTTATTTCATTTTCAACTTGTTTTATCATTTTCATTTTCCCTCCATTTTTCTTCAAAAATGGCGGCACTTTAAAGTTTAAATGGAATCAAAATGAATGGATTGTCTGTCCGATGGTTGGACTTAGATTGGAATATTGGATGCATCATGCATTGCTCATCGATTCATGCATATTATTAATTAATAATTATTATAGTTTTATAAAATTTAATATATATATATATATAATTATTATAGATGATTAATATTTTGGGGTATAATTATTATAGTATATATAATTATTATAATTATAATTATTATAGTTAAATTTTTTTGATTTATTTATTATAGTTAATTAACTTAATTTAATATATATATATTTATTTATTATAGTTTTTAGGGGTATAAAATTGTTAAATTAATATATATAATTATACTAGTATTTTTTTTAGGGTTATAAAATTATGAAATTAATATTCTGCTTATCGTGTATCGTGTTACCCACGTGTATACCCGAATTTACCCATTATCTTAACAGGTGCTATCGGGTTACCCGATAACGACCCGATTCGTTATCGTGTCGACCCGAACACTTGTTAATTTCGTGTGGTGTTATCGGGTCGTGTCAGAAATTGCCAGGCCTAGGCTATATGGGCAAAGATACTCATTGGAAATGGGTGTCTTTATGGTGAACATGGTTCGGTCATCTAAATGCCGAACTATGAGGTACATCTGAGAGTAACCAATCATAGAACACCTCACTTAGCGTGGGAGCTAATGAAGTGACATTTTTAGGCGAAAGAATTCAAAACTCTTCACCAACTGAGACTTGGATAGATAACCAACCAACCAAAACCAGTGATGTTAATCCAAACTTAAGATGTCTCTGATTATCAACATAGTGTTGTTTAATTATCCAAATTGAAGATGTGTTGACGAAAGGGTTTAGATAATTAGTATTTTTTTTGTAAGGTTGTGAGAAGGGTTTTGCGTAGAGCAAGGTTTTTGATAGGTATTAAATTGCACACCAAAGTTGCACACAATTATCCTATTGATTTTCCTTATTAACACTAAAATTTGTCGATTGTAGCATATGAAAATAAAGGTCTTTCCCGCAGAAGATTGTTTTATCCAAATACTTAAAATGTCACAAAAATTGGGTGGCTGTCTCCACTAACCAGCCACCGAAAACTAATTATTAGACCAACTTACACTTGTCCAAATGCAACGAAATTTTATACACATAAACTAGACACATAGAGCTACACTTACACAAATGTTTGGGATTTTTGGAGTTGATTTTCTATTTAAATTAAATCGGACAAAACAGGGCAGAAACAAGTTTAAATAATACCAATAGATTTTAATTCACAAGTTAAGAAAACGAGTTAGGGGAAATGCTATCCACCTCCAAATAATCATGCAAACATGTTATGTTTCATTCAAATTCCTTTTATTTCCGGATGAAGATGCTCAAGTTGGCTCAATGTTAGAACTCAACCTATTACTCTTTCTTACGTAGTATGTTAAGAGAATGGCGTTTTCAACTTAACTTAGTCCCTACCATGCAATCTAGAATGGCGTGTTCATAGATTTAACAAGTAGAAATCATTAAGAACGAAAAGAGTTTGAGTCATCACAAGGCATCATAAGTACTGGTGTTGTCTTACTTATCCTAGAAATCGGTTCACATGTTAACCACAATTAACAAGTGCTATTCTAGAACATATGTAGGTCCTCATTCAACAAGGGCAGGCACACATATATTCATAGCATTAAAATCCTAGATATGCTCACTATGTATGCATCCATAGAAACACAAAAAGAATTCATCAATGACATAAGTAGTGAAGCAATTTTCATCCTTTCATAAAAGTCATTCAAACGAAATATCACAACAAATTTGCAATCATATTCGGGGTTTCAAAACAGGCCCCTAACTACTAAAAATTAGTTACACATTATTCTCAATTTAAACCAAAAATTAAACATGAGTTTGAGAAGATAAACCCGAAAGAGGAGAATGTTGTTCAGTTGTGTAGTCTCTGTGCTTGTGACTTGCTGTGCTCTGTCCGCAGCTCTCTTGCTCTATCCTCTCGCCGAGCTCTCTCTTGGTTCTTTTCTGCTATGTTGCTGCCCTCCTTTGCACCGTGAGCTCTGTGCAGTTTTTTTTTGCACTCCCCTCTCTATGCCGTGTGTCTTCTCTATGACTTTTTTTTATTTTCTGCTATGTTGCTGCCTCTGTGTAGTTTTTTCGTGATCCCCTTATGCTGCCACCTTTTCAGCTCTGCCCTCTTTTATGCTTCGCTGCACCCCTGTGCTTTTTCTCTCTGATTTTTCTTCTTTTCTTTTCCTCTTGACTTTTCTTTCCTGATATTTTTTTTTCATTGTCTTCTCTGCCCGGCTGCCTTAAAAGGCAGATTTCTTTTTATTCTGCCATGCTGCCTTTGTGCAGCTTTCTTACTATTCTTCATTGCCTGCCTTCTTTATTTTTTTTACTGATTCGCTGCCCTCTTGGCAGCTTGTTTTTTTTTTTTTTTAAATCTCAGCCATGCTGCCTTTGTGCAGCTTTCTTCTCTGATATTTTCTGTCCATGTGCCTCTGCATTTCACCTAATCTCTCCCATGCTCATTTCTTTCTTTTAGCCGAGTGGTGGAGTGGGTACAACAAAACTTCCACAAAACAAAGGCTTAATCAAATCATTATGTCTCCTCATCATATCCCATTTCTTTCTTTTGCCCTTTTTGTATTGAATAAGCTGAAAGATACTAAATCATATGTCCACTAATTCAACATAAAGCACCCAAACGAATTCTTCATCTGTTAAAACACCACATTGCAGTTACAAACTGCTCAGCCGCTTTGGAACCTTTCAGTGTTAAAATGCCCATAACTTCTTCTAGAAAAATGATATTAACAATCTGCAAAATGCTCCAGAAAATAGACATCCGTAACTTTTCAAGAATATAAGGCTCATTTTCTAGTTCATTCTGAGCTGTTCGCAAATTGCTTCCAAAGTTAGCTGATCTGCATAGGCAGTTTTGACGAATTTATTACTTAAAATTTCACTTGTTCTATTTTTATTTTCTTTGCTTGACAAATTCTATAAAACACAAAAACAAAGTAAATAGCTCAAAAATATAAGGAACTAACTAAGAAAAGACAAGTGAATTTGATGTAATATATATATAAATATGAGCTTATCAAATACCCCCACACTTAGCTTTTGCTAGTCCTCGAGCAAAACAAAGAAAACATGAAAAAGTAATAACACAAAAAACATTAGCTTCCCCCTATGTGACCCTCATAGAATTTCATTCAAGAAAACAAATCATCAAGAACCTTAGCTAGTACCAAACAAGCTAATGCAAGTTCATCTTCCTTATTCAAATATTAGCAGTAACCTTTTAATCATCCTTGAAGTGTAGTGTGTGAGATAGCCATGCTAATGCAATTTCAATTTTTTTTTTTTAAAATCACCATATGCAAACTAGCGACCTTCTCACGGGACATACACTCAATCACACATGTGTTTAGTTTTAATGTGTTTCGCTCAAAGAATCAAGTGTGAAAGTTATACCATAAGCTTGCCTAAAGATCTATTCTCCACAATCATAATTGCAAAACTTAAATCAAGAGTACTTTTATTGGATGTAATGAGGCTTAGGGAGAGGGTTATTGAAATGAAAGAATAGGTAAACACAAGTTCCAAGCTACATTGCAAGCAATTCTTTTGTTGATATTTATAAGAACTCAAGCTCTCCAACGATTCTTCTAATACTTCCAACCACACCCTTAAACTAAAACTTTAAAAACTTTTTATTTGCTTTGTATACAATCTTTCTTTTTCTTTTTCTTTTCTTCTTTTCTTTTTTTTTTTCAAATTTAGCACATAACTAAATACAAACATGAAATACCCCCACACTTATTCTTTTGCCAAACTCCTTCCAAGTACTTCACAAACATTTCTCATAAGACAATCTCACATTGCTCACTAGCTCGCTTGGAAAGGGTAAGGAAAAATGTTTGAGGTATAAGGGTAGATATATCTGGTGATAAGAAATAAAAGGCTCAACATATACGGCTCAAATTGGCAATCTAATGATATCATTTTTCTTTGGGAAACATGGTTATTTGGGCCATGGTGGTAAACCTAATGCCTCTATCATTTTCAAGTTCATGCAATCAATGACAAATATTTCAAAAGATCGTTACGCAAGTTCTAGAGATGTATCTCACATAAGTTCATCACACATGAAAGAATAGGAGTGTATGAAAAATGCACACACTTTCAATAGGCTCAAAAACTCACATAGGATGTATATGGTCACTAAATTCACATATGAAGCTTTAAGTCATGCTTTAGTTTCACATCAACAAGGCTATGTGCATTTGGTTTTTCAAGAATGATCAAACATGTACAATACTAACAAGAGAATTAGGAATTTCACACAGCACATGTTAACTAAGTTCTTGATTACCATGGTTCAAATTTGATCCAATTATATCATTG
Organism: Crataegus laevigata; assembly: GCA_963580275.1. NCBI lineage: Eukaryota > Viridiplantae > Streptophyta > Magnoliopsida > Rosales > Rosaceae > Crataegus > Crataegus laevigata. The sequence continues at coordinate 6,799,520 of OY756946.1, read as the reverse complement.
GGTCGGGAAACTAACAAAAATCTAATTCAAAACAATAAGGAAAACAAGACAATATTTTTGGATTTTTAAATCTTCCGATAATTCTAAATTTAAATTTTTTTATAAGCAAAACCAATTAAGAAAACAAAAAGCAACAACACAGAAACAAATGAAACCAGTTCATAGTCGAAGGTACAAAAATTTTCAATTTGGTCATTTTTATACTCTTTACCCCCAAACTTAAACTGGACATTGTCCCCAATGTCAGAAAACATTATAATGCAAAATAAATATAAAAATAAAATGACTAAATGAAAAGAAACAAAATAAAGCATTAGGACTGAAAACTTCCCTAATTTACAGTAAAATCAAGCGATGACCCCCAACCTTAAATTCTGCAATCAACTTCAAGGGTGGAAATAACCAAAAGTTCCTACAAAGAAAAGAAATAATTCAGTTAAGCACGCAAGAAAATGTAGAAAATGCAAACGAAAAATTGAAAATGACAATTAAAGACAATGAATAGAAATATTAGGTGATCTTTGGTCATGCTTGTTGACTTTCCACAGTTTTGATCTTGAACTGGATGGGACTTCTGAGAAAGGAACAAGGAGAGTTCCTTGGTGGGCAGGCAAGAGCAAGGGTAAAGGAAAAACATGTCATAAGATATCTTTGCCTTCGACCCTGCTGATATGAGATACTTTTGCTTTTGAAGAAGTATCTAATGGCATCTCCTCGAGTTCTTGGATCAACGCAGACTCCTTCTGCTCTTCGATGCAACTCAGACTCCTCCTGCATCGTCTGTGAGATACTTTTGCTTTTGAAGAAGTATCTTCCCACAGGTTTATTCTTGAACTGGGCTGGAGGGGCTCGAAGATGAGTACTCGAGAGCAAGACTAGGTAAGCAATCAGGATCTCTCTTTCTCCCTGTTCTTCAGATGAAGGTGAGGAGAAGCATGATATGAGATACTTTTGCTTTTAATCTTCATGATATGAAATACTTTTGCTCTTGATGACTTGTTTGCAGAGGTACTCCAGGGGATGAGGAACACTGAGTAACTCGAGAGGCTTCTTTGGGAATACATTCTCAGAGATGAAGAAATGTTGAGTGAGTCTGTCTTTGCTATGGAGGGCGAAGGTAGACACTTATAGGAATTTCTTCACAACCGGTACTATTCTCTTACTCTTGTCGGCAGCCGGTGGATTATTGAACAGTAAGATTGACGCACTTTCTGACAAAGTTGCCCGTAATTTCTGCAAAGCTGAGGTTGCGTGTGAACGGTGCTGACACGTCCGGAAAAGTCGATCTCTTGAAATTCGGGGATCGGCTCGTGGTCTCTAAGCAGGTCCGGCTTTTGAGAAATGAGCGTCTCTTCGATTTGCGAGCGGGCACCTCTTTGATTTCTGAGTAGTGCCTCCTCGATTTCTTCTTTTTATAGAGGCACTAATTTTGTTCCACAGCACACTTGAATTGCCTCCTGTAAAAATTCCCTTGGTGCACTTCTAAAATCTTAATCTGTCCGATCTCTTCTTTCTCAACACCATTGAAAAATTTCTTGCCCCTCTGACCGTTGCCTTAACTTGAATGTTGGGGAAGATGATGACTTGTCATCTCCAAACAACATTTGGCATCCGTCTTTCTTATCCCCCAATGGTCCTCTTACAGTTGGGGACTCAATAATGAGAAACAATACAACCGCTACGGTGGTTGCTAGAAATCTTCTCACTCCAAGAGACAATAGGTTGCTATCCAAGCGGTCAGACGAGCTGGCTGTTCAGGACTCTCTGGCTCTCAGCGTCCAGTGTGCAGGCTCAGTCTCAAACATGGGCCAACACCTTCTTGCATGATCTTGTCAGGTTGAGTCTTTGATGGCTGAGGTGGCTAGTTTTCGGCAAGAGGTCAGAGGACTCAGGCACGAGAATAAGGAGTTGCACATGCTCGCACCTAGTTACTCAACAAGTATGAAGAGGAAGCTTGACCAGCTGCAGGAGTTCGAAGTTCGGATTCAGAGTGATCATCAAAGGTTTGTGGCGTTACTCCAGAGGCATCTGTTGCCTTCGTCATCTGGAATTGCACTAAGTATTGAGGTTCCGGAGGATCAAACTCTGGCGCTTCGTCTTTCTGGAGCTCCATCGACTGCTGAGGCACCACCTGACCAATGAATGTTATTAGTTTATACATTATTGTAAAATATTTATGCTTTTATTTTTATTTTATTTATTTTTATTTATTTTTTAATTTTTTTCAAGTCAATGTAAAATATGTAAATCAATGTAAAAAGACTTTGTTTACGCTCCCCCGTACTTAAACTAAACATTGCCCTCAATGTTTTAAACATAGATTCACAGAAATAAACCAAATAACACAACTAACTAAACAAAACAAAATGAAAGCAGTAAAAAGAAGGGTGTAAGAATGCAAATCTGATTTGGTTAGCAATTCCAAACTCTCCCTTCAATGAATGCATGGGTTGCTTCCCAAGAAACGCTTGCTTTAACGTCTTGCACCCGGACGATACCAAGAGTAATCATCCAAGGGGCTCTGGTTCTTGAAGGAATACAACCTCCACATCATGCTCAGCAAAAGACTCGTAATATGGCTTGAGTCTATGCCCATTCACTTTGAACACGTTTCCGGTCTTCGTACTTTGGATTTCCACTGCACCATGAGGAAAAATATTAGTTACAACAAATGGACCAACCCATCGAGAACGAAGCTTACCTGGAAATAACCGAAGGCGAGAATTAAATAGAAGAACTTTCTGTCCAATGACAAAGCTCTTCCTTAAGATCATCTTGTCATGAAATGCCTTTGATTTCTCCTTGTATATTCTACTAGACTCGTAAGCATCATTCCAGATTTCATCTAACTCATTCAATTGAAGCTTCCTTTGCTTTCCAGCAACACTTATGTCCATATTGTAAGCTTTGATCGCCCAATAAGCTTTGTGCTCCAATTCTACTGGAAGACGGCATGGTTTCCCATAAACTGACCGAAATGGTGACATTCCAATAGGAGTCTTATAGGCAGTCCATAATGCATCGTTCAAGCGCATGCTCCAATCTTTCCTACTAGGACTAACAGTTTTCTCCAAAATTTGCTTCACCTCACGATTTGATACTTCTGCTTGACCACTAGTTTGTGGATGATAAGGTGTAGACACCTTATGTGTGACATTGTACTTTCTAAGCAACGCTTCAAAAGTTCTGTTGCAGAAGGGACTCCCTCCATCACTGATAATTGCTCTAGGTATTTCGAATCTTGTAAAGATGTTAGTCTTAATAAAATCTGAAACAACTTTAGAGTCATTAGTTTTGGTGGCTGTCGCTTCCACCCATTTAGAAACATAATCCACAGCCAATAAAATGTAAAGAAACCCATTTGAAGATGGAAAAGGTCCTATCCTATGAAATCAATGCCCCACACATCAAAAATCTCAACAATCAAAATAGGTGTTTGTGGCATTTGATTTCTCGGGCCCAAGTTACCTGTTCGTTGACAACGATCACATGTTGCACAAAACTCATACGCATCCTTAAACATACTAGGCCAATAAAAACCATTCTCTAACACCTTAAGTGCTGTCCTTTTTTATCCAAAATGGCCGCCGCATGCATAAGAATGACAAAAAGTTAGAATAGATTTAAACTCAAATTCGGGGACACACCTTCTAATCAACTGATCAGGGCAATATTTCCACAAATAAGGATCGTCCCACTCGTAGTATTTGGCGGTTTTGACAAGCTTATATTTCTGAGCACGTGTAAAATCATCCGGAATCTTTTTGGTGACCTTGTAATTGATAATATCTGCATACCAAGGGTCAGTGGCCTTCAATGAAAACAATTGCTCATCCGGAAAACTCTCACGTAAAGGGATGAGATCTTCCTCTGTGTTTGAATGTGCAAGTCTGCTAAGATGATCTGCTACAACATTCTCACTCCCTTTCTTATCCTTGATCTCCAAGTCAAACTCTTGAAGCAGAAGTATCCATCGAATGAGTCGCGGTTTTGCATCCTTTTTTGTGAGTAGATACTTTAATGCTGCATGGTCAGGAAACACAATAATTTTAGTCCCAATCAGATAAGATCAAAAAATTTCTAAAGCGAATACAACAGCTAAAAGCTCATTCTCTGTTGTTGAATAATTCAATTGTGCATCATTAAGCGTCCAAGATGCATAATAAATGACATGTGACACTTTGTTGACACGTTGTCCTAGAACTGCACCGACAGCATAGTCTGAAGCATTGCACATCAACTCAAAAGGTAAACTCCAATTTGGTGGCATGATCACAGGAGCCGTGGATAACAACTCCTTAAGCTTGTTGAATGCTGCCACACACTTTTCATTCATATCAAACGATACATCCTTTTGAAGCAAACGACACAACGGTCTAGAAATCTTTGAGAAATCCTTCATAAACCTGCGGTAAAAACCTGCATGTCCTAGAAAAGAACGAACCTCACTGACAGTAGTAGGGAGAGGCAAAGAACTAACAAGTTCTGCTTTAGACTTATCCACTTCAATTCCCTTTTCAGATATGATATGCCCTAGAACTAATCCATGAGAAACCATAAAATGACATTTTTCCCAATTTAAGACCAGATTAGTTTCTTGGCAACGTTTTAAAACTAGGGACAGATTATGTAGACATGTATCAAAAGAATCACCATAAACAGAAAAATCATCCATGAACACTTCAATTATTTTCTCAATCATATCAGAAAAGATACTCACCATACACCTTTGAAATGTGGCAGGTGCGTTGCAAAGTCCAAACGGCATCCTTCGATATGCAAATGTACCAAATGGACATGTGAAAGTCGTCTTTTCTTGATCCTCTGGAGCAACTGCAATTTGATTATATCTAGAGTAGCCATCAAGAAAACAATAATGAGAATGACCAGCTAACCTTTCTAACATTTGATCAATGAATGGGACTGGAAAGTGATCCTTGCGTGTGGTGTTATTTATCTTCCGATAGTCTGTACAAACTCTCCAACTATTTTGCACACGTGTAGGCACTAGCTCATTAGCTTCATTCTTAACAACTGTGACTCCCGATTGCTTTGGAACTACATGAACAGGGCTCACCCACTTGCTGTCTGAAATAGGATATATGATGCCAACATCAAGAAGTTTGATAACCTCTTTCTTGACGACCTCCATCATGAGGGGGTTTAAACGACGTTGAGCTTCTCTTGTTGGTTTTGCACCTTCCTCCAACAGAATCTTATGCATACATGTAGCTGGATTTATACCTTTGATATCTGTAATGCTCCAAGCTATGGCAGTTTTGTGATCCTTCAGTACCCGAATCAGTTTCTCCACCTCCACTACTGTGAGTTGTGATAATATGATGACTGGTAATGTTTCATCCTCTACCAAAAATGCATACTTCAAATAATCAGGAATCGATTTAAGCTCCAATTTGGGTGCCTGAATCACAGAAGGAAGATTTTTTTCGTCAGAAGTAGGAAGAGAAATAAAATAGGTAGAAGACTTACCGCGAATTGGTGAAAGAGACTCAAGATCTGCCATAGTCTGAATTAATTCTTCTTCAATATGCTCGAAAGTATTAAGCTTTTCATGTGTAATGCTATGCACTAACACCTTTTCTAAATTACCTTGTCCCACACCTTCATTAAAGCAATCTTGCACAAAATAGTCAAACACATCAATAGAAAAACAAGATTCAAAATCTTTAGGGTACCTCATAGCATTGAAGATTCTGAATTTGACGACTTCTCCATCAATTTCCATGGTCAAGGTACCATCATAGACGTCAATCTTCGTACGTGCCGTTCTAAGGAATGGTCTTCCCAATATAAGAGGAAGTGCAGTAGGCATAGGGTCATGTTCCATCTCAAGAACAAAAAAATCAGCGGGAAAAATAAGCTCATTCACTTGCACAAGTACATCCTCCAATAGGCCTTTGGGATATCTATTTGAACGGTCTGCCAACTGGATTATTACCTTTGTTTCCTTCAACTCTCCAAGGTTCAATGATTCATACACTGAATATGGCATTAGATTAATGGATGCCCCCAAATCACACAATGCTCTCCCAAACTCTTTCCCTCCAATTACACATGGAATGGTAAAGCTACCGGCATCCTTCAACTTCGGTGTACAAGAGTTTCGGATTTGGGTTATGGAGAGATTTTTCACAGTGAAAAGGACTTCGTTATTTTTAGAGTAAATGACATTTTGCAAAGAGGAAATTATAGCAATAGTTTCTCAACTTTAATTCAATTGGAGCAATGGTCTCTCAACTTTATTTCCGTGATCATTGGTCTCTTAACTCGTTAAAATGTGCAACTATGGTCATTTTCGTTAACATCGTCAATGGTTCCGTTAAGGAAACATATTATTTCCCTTGGGTTGGAGTCGAACGAACGCAACAAAGGGGGTTGGGTAGGGTTTTACAAGGAGGGTTATTTGTGAGCTGTTTGAGTGTTCAATCCTTCCAAAACTGATAATACTCAGTGCACTTGGGTTTGCAATCTGAAATTTGGGTGTTTTAAGGTTCAATTTCAGGGTTAGTTTTGCAATGGCAACCGGAAGTTCATATAAAATTGTCCCATAGTAAAAGATTGCCAAACGATAGAATTACATTCCTCCTCATACTCCTTGCTCATCTTGCCTTCTTAGTTCTACTGTAACACATTCATGCTTTTCCTCCATGCGTTTTCCTCATTGGCAAAGGCTTCCAAATTATTCACGTTGCTCTCTGGTTTAGTGAATTGCCTTCTCCTCTATACCAGTGCAGTAAAGCCTTCTCCCTTCTCCTCTATACATGTGCAGTAAAGCTCTTCCACACTGCATCGTCCATAAGCGCTTCGAAACTGGTCAGGTTCTGAGGGTTGTTTTCCTTCATTAAAAGTTGTTTATTGCAATACGTGGTGGGAATTTGAGAATTAGGCGTGGAGGAAGTTTCAATTGGGGCATGGGAATCGAATTCAACTGAGGAAATATTACATTTCCTTATGTGTCCTTACAATCAGTCTCACGTGCCACGCACATGACTAAATTTAACGAAATTATTGAAGATGTTAAGAAAAAAGATCATAACTACATATTTTGACGAGTTAACGGATGAATAATCACGGAAATAAAGTTAAGAGACCATTGCTCTAATTTGGTTAAAATTAAAAAAACATTGTTACAATTTCCTCCAGTTCAAACAATGGGAAGAAAATGGCAAAGTTACCATCGAGTACAATTTGTGTAGAGCCGAAATTCAGATTACACGTCACCAGAATACAAATCACAACTAAGCAGAATAAAATAAATAATAAATTAAGATGCCCAAACATTAACTCGGTTGAAAATGTAAATTTAGGCCCAACCATTGACTGGCCTCCCCGAGTTTCCTTAAGCTTTGGCTTATCAGCTGACTGATTAAGGGAATTAAGTATGTTTCCAACTAGTTACCGAATACTGTACCTTTATTTCCTGGAGTATCTGCTTTGTGCAGGTGAATGAAATTCTTTTAAGCATTGGTTCTAAAAACATTTTTATTATGTATTAGTTCTAAAAATATTTACATCAAAAACACTTTCAGCTATTTGAAAAAGACTTCCAAATGAGTCTGTAATCATTGGAGTGAGAGGGAGTTCAAATCTATTGTGCCCAAAAGCCACTGCCCATTTCAAGGGTTTGGAAAACGTACATTAATGTGCGGGAGTTCAAATCTATTGTGCCCAAAAGTCACTGCCCATTTCAAGGGTTTGGAAAACGTACATTAATGTGCGGTCGTGGTTGTTTGCCAATTTTCTCCATTTGGCAGTTTGCAATGCGATAATATCTTTTTATCCTCTTTGAAATTTTGTGAATAAAACAAATTGGTATTGATATTGAAATGGGGGCAACATAATAAATTGGTATTGAAGTTGTAATTTACACAAGTCAAACTAAAAACATCTCACTTATAAGTAAAAAAAAATAACAACGACAAAATGTGCTCGTTTTGAAGTGCTTCTAAAATTGTTGCAACGCGATAATATCATTTTATTAATATAATGTTTAGATAATAATAACTAGAAAGAAAGAAAAATCATTTGGAAGTGGAAACAAAGTGTAAATACCGGTAACATTCCCTCCGGCAAACAAGACGAACAAAAAAGAAAAATCAGAAATTATCACCATTAATAGAAGAAAGATTAAAATTCGAGAAAGTTGAATGCATATTGGCAAGAGTAGAATACCTTTTATCTTCTGTAAAATATCAGTTGTAGATGACTTGGGTGCTACTTCTTTAAAGGTTGAAGTCGTCTTCATACCTGTCCTTCAATTGCTTGTTAAAATGCATCAAAGAGGAGTTGTCTTTCTTATTTTTATTTTTTAAAATTATTACTTGGCCAAAACGACATTCCAAACAAGTATAACTTGTATTGTTATTTGTCCTATAAACTATGAATGATATAACTATGGCCTGATTTTAAGGTTATTATATGTGTAAGAAATGTGTTTAAAACTTTATATGTGATCCTCCGAATAATTTGTGAGGAAAATATGACAATTATACAAAAAGGTTGGATGAAATGTGAGGAAACATGGCGTTAGTAGTGGCATTGGCGATTTGAAATTAGTCAAATTAAAATGTTATTTACTCGAAAAACAAGGTCTTTTTTATTTTCCTTTCACTAGTGAAACTGTGGAAGTTTCTCTTTGACGCATTGACAGGTTTGAAAAATGTACAATAATGTGTGGTTATCGTTTTTCTCCCAATTCGCTCATAATATCTCTTAGGCTTGTGTGGTACTTCAGAAAACAAAATGTCAAGACCTCAGACTCTACTGAGGCTTTTTGTTTTCTTTCATGGCATGCAAATCCTTTATATATATATATATGTGCAGACCCGTTGTTATAAGCAATATCTAAGTTTAAAAATGGCTAATGATTTCCTCCTTCTTTTCTTATTCTCTTGCATTATATCTACAAGTATTCATGCATGCAACCAAATTGAACGCATCTCTCTCCTAACCTTCTCCCGCACTCTAGCTTCTCCTCCTGTAAACTAGAGTAGTTCTGTTGATTGTTGTCGTTGGAATGGCATCGTTTGTAATCAAGAAGGTTGGGTCACCCATTTGCTCTTACCCTCCAAAGGGCTCAAAGGAGGTATGTTTGTATCATCACTTGGAAATCTCACACGTCTCACCCACTTGAACCTTTCCCACAATTCACTTTATGGGGAACTTGAAGCTAAATGCTTCTCATCCGTGAATCACCTCGAGATCCTTGATTTGAGCTATAACCTTCTTTCCGGAGACATGCCGTTTTCTCAACCACCAAAAAATATTCAGACAATAGATTTGTCAAGCAATCATTTCCATGGTCCAATTCCATCTTCTTTCTTCCAACAAGCTTGGAATTTGACTAGTTTCAATGTCAGCAACAACACCTTCTTTGAGCCTATCCCATCATCTATTTGTCTTCGATCGTCTCCTTCCATAAGAGTATTGGATTTTTCCTCCAATGAATTTAGTGGAAACATGTCTCATGGGCTTGGTGGGTGTTCAAAACTGCAAATTTTTTGTGCCGGTCACAATAATTTGTCAGGATCACTTCCAGTAGATATCTACAATGCTACTAAAGTTGAGGAACTTGCATTACCTCTCAATTCACTAAATGGAGCCATTAGTGAAAGAATTGCCAACCTCACCCACCTCACAATCCTTGACCTCTACTTTAATCATTTGAGTGGTGTGATCCCTCTCAATTTTGGGAAGCTCTCCAAGTTGAAATTCATGAATCTTGATTTCAACAGCTTACAAGGTAATTTGCCCTCAGCTTTGATGAATTGCACAAACCTCGTAGAACTACATTTGGGATTTAACTACTTGGAAGGATATCTTACCAAGCCTAATTTCTCCAAACTCAGCCACCTTAGTAAACTTGACTTGGGCGGGAATAACTTCACTGGTATCTTGCCAACAAGCCTTGACTCATGTAGGTCCCTAAAAGCAATTCGGTTGGGGGACAGTCTTTCTCTAAAAGGACAAATAGAACCTGAGATTCTTTCATTGAAACCCTTATCATTTCTCTCGCTTTCTTATGTAAAGTTGACCAATATCACAGGGACAATGAAGATATTAATGCGTTGCAAAAGTCTTCAGTCACTCTTCCTTATGGGTTCATTTGACCGCGAGGCAATGCCAACTGATGATGACATGGTTGATTTTCATGGATTCCAGAATCTTCATGTCTTGAATTTGGCTGAATGTGGGCTCACTGGTCAGATACTTGGATGGTTATCAAACCTAAAGAATCTAGCGATGTTCTATCTGGGTTTTAATCAAATCACAGGGTCAATTCCAAGTTGGATGGGGACACTTCCAAAACTCTTTTATGTGAGCCTAGCATTCAACCAAATTTCAGGTGAATTTCCAAAGCAACTTTGTAGATTACCAATGTTAATGATGAATGCATCTCCAAAAGACAATTATGAATTTGAACCTCCCCTCTTAACCGGCCTCATAAAAGATAGTCTAGAGTTTTTGCCACGTAGATTGTCTAACTTTCCTGAAAAAATAGATCTTGGGATGAATAACATTAGTGGTACTATACCTACTGAGATCAGCCAATTGCAGCTTCTTTGTCACGTGTATCTTAATGGCAACAACATCTCGGGTAACATTCCCGACCAAATATCTCATCTCAAATATTTAGAGGTTTTGGACCTCTCCATGAATCATTTGTCTGGAATGATCCCCTGGTCAATAGCGAGCCTTAATTTCTTGAAAGAATTTAATGTCTCGTATAATAATCTCAAGGGACAAATACCGACGAGCACGCAACTACAGAGCCTCAACGCTACTGGATTTGTGGGGAACCCTAAACTTTGTGGTGCTCCACTTCCAAATGAGTGCAGAGAAGTTGATGCGGATAATAAGAACAACGTCAACCAAGGTCTGAACAATGAAGGTGATGAGCGTCCATGGTTTTATATCTTTGCAGCCGTAGGTTTCATTGTCGGATTTTGGGGAGTTTGCAGTTCTTTAGTTCTTAAGAAGACATGGAGGTATGCATATTTTCAGCTCCTTGATAATATACAAGATTCGCTCTGCTATGTGAAGATGACAGTGTGCATGAAGATGACAGTGTGCATGGACAAGATGAAAAGAAGGCTCAGAGGCTAGATTCTACTTTTTATTATATATTTTTTAGTTTCAATAAAATTGTTTGGGTACACAAAATTAACACACTTGTTGACACACTCTATTAGAGGTTAATCTTACCACTCTACGTGGACAACTATACTAGAAAATGTCGACAAATGTGTTAATTTTGTGTATTTGAATAATATACTCTTTTAGTTTTTTGTCTTTGTTTTGTTTTTTGTTTTTGTTTTTGCTTTTGTTTTTATCATGATAATGATTGTTCCAATGTATAGTAGTAGTACAATAAACTATTCAGATACAAAATTAACATACTTGTTGGCACACTTTCTATTACATGTAAGCTCTACCATTGTATATGGGTCTCACATATATTAAAGAGTGTAAAATAAGTCAGTTGTGTGTGTTCAAATAGTATCAACAATTGTTATATATTCTTCAAGTTTTGCCATGGTGTAAGTGGAATATTAAAGCTGATTAGTAGTATTTTTAGTATCATATGCCGAGAAGAAACTTATTATATAATGACAACAATCAACAATATGAAGCAGTTTTGTATGACTTTGGATACACTAGTAGAAAAAACCTGTGCGACGAATTCAACAAATGCCGCTCAAACAGGTTAAAAAAAGTAAAAAAACTGGTGCGACGAACACTTGCGTAGCACGACGAAAACATACTAGTAGAAAAAACCTGTGCGACGAATTCAACAAATGCCGCTCAAACAGGTTAAAAAAAGTAAAAAAACTGGTGCGAAGAACACTTGCGTAGCACGACGAAAACATACTTTTCGTCCTGCAACTAAAGAGAAAAAAATGCGGGTAAGGTGAGTTTTTGGCGTCAACAGCACGGGCAACGAAAATTTTCCCACTACAATCTTGCACCAAGAAATCTGATCACACAAAAGGCTCTGAAAATGGCAATTGAACGCTTTTGGCAATGTGATTACAGCAGCCTTTGTGCGACATAGTTTTAATGTTGTGTGACAAATATTTCATTGTTAACTCTTTACGTCTTGTTTATTTTATTATGCTCAACTGTAGTTTGTATTATGATACAGTTGTGTGAAACTGAGATTCAAATTACAAGCTCACGAAAAAACAAACTAGCAAAACTACAATTGAACACAATAAAATAAACAAAAAATAAAGTTGCCGACAAAGGCAGAATTGGAGTTCAACTTGTATTGGTGTCGTGGCATGGAAGTCTTCAAAGAGAGGACATGATTTGACTGCAGGTCTTGACTTTGTGGGCTTGCATGCAATTGTGCATGCATTAAGTGGCACATGGAGAAAAGTGTTGCACGCTGTAAGCTAGGTAGGTAGGTAAAACATGTTAACATCATGTATACACATCCAAGATCAACATTCAAGCCACAGCAATCACAATCAAACAAAACATAACTGATCACACACAACTTATGCACTGCTACTAACCTGATGCACCTCCATTCGACATCGACATTGCTGATGCAGTCCGGTTTCAGTTTGATCGGGTTTTTCTCCTCTCTGTCAGATTTTTGCTTTAACCAAGAATGGGACTTAGTTCCTTCTAAGCGTATTTCTGTGAGAGCAGAGAACTCAATATATATAGTCATATATATCTCTCCTAATTCAATTAGGACTCCCTATTAAAATCCCTGTATGAAACAACTTATGTCTCCTATTTCACATCAGTTCACCATCATGATAGACTCCTCTATCAGCAAGAACTCGCATCTATCTTCCTATAAGGCTTTCTTATTCTAGTTGGTCCAACTAGCTGATGCTTGATTACCGAAGACTCATGTTCACATGCTTACATTCTCCCACTTGATCATGAGACACAAATCAAGCACAGCCCTTACCAACCATAAGAAGTGATCACACAACCCTATCCAAGATTTTATCATCATGACTATAGTCCCAATACAATTTGAAAACAGAAGCCAAGAATACCAGTCTACAACCAAAAGTAGCATCGATCCAAGACTCACATGTATCCAAAATGCAAATATCACTCATGCTCAACCCAAAACAGTCCAGAATATGCTCCCACTTTTCAAAAGATCACAACATACATTAATCTTTAAATGAAAAGCAACATTTCTCTGTTTGAACAAAATTCATAAACCATAACTCTTTAAAACAAACATATTGTTTTTTAAAGTATCATATGAATCTATCAATCCCATTATCAAAACTACAATACTTCAAAACCAAAGCATTAAGTCCCGAGATAAAGACATTTATTAAAACCCAAAATGAACTAACTAGCTAAACATAACTAAATAAATTAGCTCAGACTAAGATTGCAAGCACAACCCCAAATAGAATTACTCACATAGCTGCAATCTTCAAGTCCTCTGTAGCACATTCAATCACTCCCACTGATCAAGACTATCCAACACTCCCATCCGAGACACATGCTTCTGGAACTCGCCAACAGGATGCTTTAGTTAAGGGATCAGCAATCATCACAGTAGTACTAATATGTTGAACTTCAATTGATCCTTTCTTCACGTGTTCTCTGACCTTAAGAAACTTTACATCTATTAATCTTGAGGCAGAAGTTCTCCTATTGTTCTTGGCAAAGAACACAACTGAGTTATTATCACAAAACATCTTCACAGGCTTTTGAACTAACTTACAACATTTAATTCTGACAGAAAGTTCTCCAACCAAACAGCCTGTTTCATTCCTTCAAAACAAGCTATGAATTCTGCTTCCATAGTGGATGTTGCAATTATAGTTTGTTTAGCACTCTTTGACGGGATTTTAAACCGCACAAATTTAACCCTCTTTTTGACAGTTGTAGTATAGATGTAAGTAGGGTATCGTTCTAGGCCGGGGATTAGGAGGGCTTGCTAAAACCTCTAAAATAAATTTAAAAACGTAAAAACAAAATTTAAAACACTAAACTAAAATAAAAACACTTAACTAGAATAACTCAAAATAGAACTAACAAATAAACTAAAACAAATCAAAAGACTCAAAACAACTCAAGATTCTAGAAAATACAAACTAAGCTAAAAACTCGAAACACACTAAAAATGACTCAAAATAATGAAAACGATTTAAAATAAAAACTAGGAAATTAATTAGACGGAAATTAAATTAAAAGATAAAAAAAATAATAAAAATTAACTAAATAATAATATTATAATAATGGGGGGGGTTTGATTTTTACGAAACGCAAATTAAACTTAACTAAATTACAAAATCGACAAAAACATAAAATTAAAGTGAACGGATAGACGACGGATTGGCTAGAGGGTTTTTCTCCACACATGACACAAATGCAACCTAAATTGATTCCCAGTTATGAATTCAACAAACGAATGAATGACAATGCTCCAAATTAATTAGGTCCGCTTAAATTAACTTTCAGATTTCCCTAGATTCATTGAATTGGACGGAATATGCATCACAACCAAATTATTCTTATCAAGTTCCCTAACTATGGAATACGCATGATAGAGAGACATATCAAAGATCATTAAGTTCAATGGAAATCATAAACATCGACTAGGCATTCATAACTATGGAATACGCATGTTAATCCAACCTAGGGTTTACTAAACACAATCGTGACTAGCGATTTTTACTACTCATGAATATAAGTTCATAACGATTAGGTGAAATTCTCTTATATTCTAGCATCAAGTCTAAGCATGCAAATTAAGTGTCGACTCTTAACCCACATACATAAACAAGTTCTTAATCAACACAGAAAAGTAAACCACATCCAACATTCATAAATTCATAACTGGAGTAAATCAAATTAAAATTACAAATATAATCATGGTTTTGAATTATCCTCTAGCCAAAATAATTTAATTACACATTATTAAAACAGAAATTAAAACAGAAATTAAAAATATAAGTTGGAGAGATTTAACCAAAATAAGGATCAAGGGTCTGTGCACTGTGCAGTTTCTTCCGAGGCTTCTCCAATTGACCAAAACTTCCTTGGGCAGCTCCACCTTCACCGAGACTTTCCAAGATGGCCACCGTGCCTTGAGAGCTGCCTTGCTCTCGTTGGTTTCTCTCTGTGTCACTTGGTCCGCCTACCTCCACCGCAAGCACGCTGTCTGGCCTCTTTTGAGAGCTGCCCTCTCCGTGTGGCATGTGTTGCTTGCTGCCAGCAAGCTGATTCCAACGCTGACTTCCCTGAGGCCTCACCAAAGCTGCCCTCTGAGTTTCAACGCTGCCTTGATCCCGTGAGTTAATGCTGCCAGCAAGCTGATTCCAACGCTGACTTCCCTGAGGCCTCACCAAAGCTGCCCTCTGAGTTTCAACGCTGCCTTGATCCCGTGAGTTAATGCTGCCAGAGGTAGCTCTTATTTTTCTGTTTTCCTCCGCTGCCTTCCCAAATGCAGCTCATGTGATCCCCTTCTCTCTGACCCCTGTTATTCCTCTCGGCTTTTATCCTGTTTTTCATTTATTTTTTCTTTTCTTTTTCTCGCTGCTCTAAGGCAGCTCCCCCCCTGATTCATGTGATGCTTCTGCCTTTAAGCTGCCTTCGCAGCTTCTCCCTCCTTTTCCTTTCCACCAGACTCCTTCCACCTCCTTAATGCTCTGCCTTTAATTATTTCTGGTTTCCACCGAATGTTTTCTTTTTATTTTTTTTTATCCTTTAGCTGGCCTTCCACCGAGAGCATTAGCATGTGACTTTCATCATTTTTTTTCTGTTTTTGACCACATGTAATCACACACACACACAACATATTATATATATAAATATATAAATATATAAATATATAAATATTATTTTCCAAATGATAAATTCTAATCAACAAGGAAGATAGTTTAAACGAATTAATTACTTAACACTTCATTTATTCTATTTTTATTTTCTTAGCGAGATAAATTCTAAAAACACAAAAACAACGTAAATAGCTCAAAATATGGTCCGATCAAATACCCCCACACTTAGCTTTTGCTAGTCCTCGAGCAAAACAAAGAAACAAAAACAAAACTCAATCTAAACCTTCCAACATTTATCTCAGGGATTTCCAATGGACATGACAAATTAAAAATCATCACTTACACAGATTTTGGCAATCCATACCCTTAAGCACATACTTAATCACAGTCACCATTTATTAGTTCGCATTTAATCAATTAAAACAACATTTTGAATGTAGTAACATGCCTTAGAGAATTTACTCTATTCCTTACTAGATATGCACTCAATTTTTCGCTCAGATTTTCTGACTACACTCCCTACACTAGGTATATGTGAGAAGAATGATGTAAGCAAGGAAACGATCACTCACATATGTTATAGCAAAGAAAGCATTTTCTGGAGTTATTAATGTGCATATGAATATGATCTCATGAACGGAATGCTACTACTTAGATGCGAGAACCAGGGACACTATATGCTCATACCAATCCCAAACTCCACATATTGAACACACAACAACCAAGATAGAAGTCAAAGGGTTGTAACGGGGCTAAGGATATAGGCTTAACAAAGGAAGGCTATGGAAAAACAAATGTTCTTAAAGAAATAGTAAGCAAAGTAATAAGGTTAACGCATAGAATTCACTTTTGAATGAAAATTCAACTCTAAACCCGAGGGGAGGATTCACACATTTTATGGCCAAATTTCAAACTCTTTTTCTTCTTTCTTTTCTTTTCACGCGTTTTTCTTTTTTTTTTCTTTTTTTTTTTTTTTTTTTAAACGCAAAACGTACAATTGAGCTCAAAACAACCAATCCCTCCCCCACACTTGTTTTTCTGCATAGTGTAGAATAAAATGAATTCTTTTTAAGTTATGCTCACTATTCTTTAAGAACAAGGGTGCGGACGGTTAGGTGCGGTTTAATGAGGTTAACAACAAAAATAGGCTAAACAAGGCTCGAGATGGGTTAAGCCTACAAAACATAAGAAAGATGGAGGGTAAGGCTTTTTGGTTAAGGTGGTTTACTAAACAACTTCATCTTGATATGTGTTATGCAATTCAATGTCATGCTTTGAATGAAACGGATATGAGTTCTAGTATTTGGAACTAAGATGATAAAACGCCTTCTAAGTAGCAACCAAGCAAAGAATAATGAGATCATGCAACGACTTTAGAAAACAAAAACATCAAGATTAATAACTCTCCAAACAAGGTATAAGCTCAAGTCTCACAGGGATGTAGCATTAGTTTGAGTTCCTTCCTTCAAGCATGTTACAAAAACTAATTTTATCCTTTTGTGATCAAATTTAAATTCATAAACAACAACTACAACTAAGCATAAACCAAGAGCATATCAAACTTCCATCCATGTTTATAACTTTCTTTAACAGTCATGCAATTAAAAACCAAATCCTCATCATTGTGTTGGAAGGTACCTAAGACACAAACACACAAAAACAACTAAAAAACATTCTTTTTGGGTTTTTCAAAATATTTTTCAAATTTTTATGTCATTTTCGTAAGATTTCCTCAAAACACAATAAAACACACCAAAACAGCATAAAACACAAAGCTAATTAAGAAAACAAAAAGCAATAACATGGAAACAAATGAAACCAGTTCAAAGTCGAAGGTACAAAAATTTTCAATTTGGTCATTTTTTTATACTTGATACCCCCACACTTAAACTAGACATTGTCCCCAATGTCATAAAACAAAAATATGCAAATAAAAATAAAATGAATAACTAATACGAAACAAAATAAAGAAAAGGGACTGAAAACTTCTCTAATTTGCAGAAAACCAAGCGATGACCCCCAAGCGTAAATTTTGCAATCAACTTCAAGGGAGAAAATAACCAAACGTTCCTGCAAAGAACAGAAATAAACAGTTAAGCACGCAAGAAAAAATAGAAAATAAAGTAAACGAAAATTGAAAATGATAATAAAAGATAACGAAAAGAACTAATAGGCGGTCATTGGTCGCTCGTTGATTTTCCACAGCTTTCATCTTGAATAGGATGGGCCTCCTTCCTTGCAAGTGCTCCTCAGCTTAGTTGAGGATGAATCAGCACGTTGTCTCCACATGCTTCAAGTAGTCCGGTCTCCACGCAGGTGTGGCATCTTCTTGAACTCTTGGATCAACCCAGACTCATCTCCTCTTGGGTGCACCTCAGACTCCTCCTGCTTCGTCTGTGAGGTACTTTTGTTTTTGAAGAAGTACCTCAACACAGGTTTATTTTTGAAGTGGGCTGGGAGGGGTCTGAGATGAGTACTCTAGAGCAAGACTAGGTAAGCAATCAGGATCTCACTTTCTCCACGTTCCTCAGATGAAGGAGAGGAGAAAGCATAATATGAGATACTTTTGCTTTTAACCTTTTTAATATGAAATACTTTTGCTCTGGAAGGTTTGTTTTCTGGGGTGATCCAAGGGATGAAGAACACTGAATAACTCGAAAGCTTTCTTTGGGAAGACATTATCGGAGATGAAGAGAGGTTGAGAGGTTGAGAGGTTGAGAGGGTGTGAAGGTGTGCCTTTGCTGTGAAAGGCTAAGGTCGAACTTATAGAAATTTTCCTTCACAAACGGAACTGTTCCCTCACTATTTGTCGGCAGCCGGTGGATGGATGAACAGTGCCCGTTACGCGCTTTCTGACAACGCGTCCGTAATTTCCGCGAAGCTGACTGCGCATACGACGAGTGACGACAAATTGGAATGATGATCTTTTGAAAACCGGGGTTCAAAACCGGGTGCGGCTCGTGGTTTTCGCAACGCTCCACGCTGCACGTCATGAGTGACGACACATCCGGACAAACCGACCCACGTGATTGCTGAGTCAAGCCCAGCTTTTGAGAAATGAAACGGCTCTTTTGAGAAAGGAGCGTCGAGCTTTTCCGAATTGCGTGAGGACGCGTCTTCAACCTCAGAGGAGCGCCTCTCTTTGATTTGCTTCTTTTTATAGAGGCGCTAATTCTGCTTCACATCACACTTGAACTCCCTTCCTCAAATACTCTCCTCTGTAAACCCTCTCTTCTGCACTTCTTAATCTTTCCAATCTCTTCTTCCGCTTCAGCAATCTTAATTTTTCCGAACTCTTTTCTTCCTCAACCCCCTCTAAAAATGTCTTGCCCTTCCGACCGTCGCCTAAACTTGAATGTCGGGGAAGACGATGACTCGTCTTCTCCGAACAACATTTGGAATCCATCCTTCATATCCCCCAATGGTCCTCTTACAGTAGGGGACACAATGATGAGGAATGAAATCACCGCCACGGTGATTGCCAGAAATCTGCTCACTCCAAGGGACAATAGGATGCTATCTAGGCGGTCGGACGAGCTGGTCGTTCAGGAATCCCTTGCCCTCAGCGTCCAGAGTGCAGGCTCAGTTTCGAACATGGGCCAGCGCCTGCTTGCAAGATCTCGTCAGGTGGAGTCGCTGATGGCGGAGGTGGCCAGTCTTCGGCAGGAGGTCAGAGGGCTCAGGCACGAGAACAATGAGTTGCACATGCTTGCAACTAGTTACTCGACCAGCATGAAGAGGAAGCTGGACCAGCTGCAGGAGTCGGACGGTCGGATCCAGAGTGATCATGAAAGGTTCATGGCGCTACTCCCGAGGTTTATGTTGCCTTCGTCCTCTGGAGTAGCACCAAGCGTTCCGGCTCCGGAGATTCCAACTCTGGCTCTTCGACTTCCCGGGGCTCCTTCGACTTCTGAGGCGCCACCTAACCAATAATCAGTGAATGCTATTAGTTTTTCGTATTATTGTAATAAATTTTTTTTTTTTAAGTTTATTTAAATAAATATATATATATATAAATATTACTAATATTATTATTATTATTATTATTATTATTAATTTTTTTTTTAAGGTTTATTTTTTTTTTCAGGTTCTTTTAAGCAAATTAAAATATGTAAAGTAAAATATGTAAATTAATGTAAAAAGACTTTATTTACCCGCACCTAAAATAAATATTGCCCTTAATTTATTTAAACACAAACGAAACAAAAATCAACCAAATAACACAACTAACTAAACAAAACAAAAAAAATGCAAAGTAAAGGCAATAAAGATGAGGGTTAAGAAATGCAAATCTGATTGCTTGGGTTGCCTCCCAAGAAGCGCTTGCTTTAACGTCTTTAGCCGGACGAATCTTTCCATTATCCTCCCCTCGGCTCCATAGCATGGAATTTATCTTTTAATGGGAGGTGATACTTGAAATGATTCGGCAGTGGTCTGAATTCAAGGGTGGGCGCCTGAATCATTAAAATTAGAGACAAGTTAGTATAAAATAAAAATAAAATTAAAATTGGAGAAAATGGCTTACTGCCTTTCTCCGACTTAAACTCAAATACAAAAACTACGCCTTTGGATATTTCGGGGACTTTGCACTTGGCCAGATTGACGATGATGGTTGTGGCCTGTCCCGTGTCATCGATCTTAATTTCTTGGGCCTTGATTGTCTGCACTGCCTCTGTGATGTTTTCTTAATGTTGCCCAACCACTTTGATATCTTGAACCATTTTTCTTGGTGCACCAAGAATTTGGATTTCACTATGGACCTTTGGTAGAAATTCCACAACGTCTTTTTCACTCTCATCAAAATTTGGAAGTAAAATTCTGCAAGGAAAAAGGACATTCGGTGGAAAAATGTCAGAATGAATTGAACTTAGAACAACCTCACCATAGTTGGACGACATAGGGACTTGAGGGGTTTGAGACAAGAATTCGTCTAAACTGCCCAGGTCGTCCTCCTCATCTTCTTCTTGCAGCGGCAAGTCATCCACGTTCGGGCTATGGTTGGATGGTTCTGGGACAACTTCATCCTCCTCGTCACCTTCCAAAAAGATGGCTTCTTCATTTTCAACTTCTGCATTTGAATTTGCAATGGTGGAGTTGGAGAATTCACTTTGATCTTGAATCTGTGCCATGATCTCCATAATCTCCCCAACTTGCCTTTCCAATTCATCCACCTTGTTGGTCCGGTCTTGCATCTCCTGGATTCGATTTTCCACTCCCTGATTCAAAGAAGTGAGTAACTTATTAAATGTATCATTATCCAGAGATGTACCTGAATCGAATTGGGCAGATTGTTGTGGTGGTTGTGATGGTGATGTATAGAACTCATCATACGGCTGCCAATATTCTCCTTGGTGAGTCTCCTTAGCTTGATTTTGTGACCCCTGCACCAAAGAGTTTAATTCATTAAGAATTTGATTATAATCCACGGGCATACTTGAATTCGATTGGAATTGTTGTGGGGGATGTTGTGGTGGCTGCATAGGCCTGGAATAGAACTCGTCTTGCTGCCAATATCCACTTTGTTGAAAATGTTGAGGTTCATCCCACATTTGATTTGAATAATCCCTCCAATCCGAATTGCAAGTGTCGGAATACATATTGCCCCTTGATTGATCATAGCCTTGATATCCCCAATCCTCTACATATGCAGAAAATTGAGGATATTGATGAGTCTGATATCCTTGCCCATAGGGCACATCAAGTGTAGGGACACTTGTCATTGTGGTCCGTTCGGCATTCTGCGACAATTGAGAAGTAAGATTTGCCAATTGAGCTTGAATACTAGCAAAATCCATGTCTTACTTCTCTAGTACCTAAAATTAAAGAACGAAAACTAAATCAAATATCAACAGTAAAATACACAAACACAAATAAAAACATAAACACAAATATAAAAATAAACACAAACAAAAATAAAGGATTAGCAAAGTTGCTAATCCCCGGCAACGGCGCCAAAATTTTGACGGGATTTTAAACCGCACAAATTTAACCCTCTTTTTGACAATTGTAGTATAGATGTAAGTAGGGTATCGTTCTAGGCCGGGGATTAGGAGGGCTTGCTAAAACCTCTAAAATAAATTTAAAAACGTAAAAACAAAATTTAAAACACTAAACTAAAATAAAAACACTTAACTAGAATAACTCAAAATAGAACTAACAAATAAACTAAAACAAATCAAAAGACTCAAAACAAATCAAGATTCTAGAAATACAAACTAAGCTAAAAACTCGAAACACACTAAAAATGACTCAAAATAATGAAAACGATTTAAAATAAAAACTAGGAAATTAATTAGACGGAAATTAAATTAAAAGATAAAAAAAATAATAAAAATTAACTAAATAATAATATTATAATAATGGGGGGGGGTTTGATTTTTACGAAACGCAAATTAAACTTAACTAAATTAAAAAATCGACAAAAACATAAAATTAAAGTGAACGGATAGACGACGGATTGGCTAGAGGGTTTTTCTCCACACATGACACAAATGCAACCTAAATTGATTCCCAGTTATGAATTCAACAAACGAATGAATGACAATGCTCCAAATTAATTAGGTCCGCTTAAATTAACTTTCAGATTTCCCTAGATTCATTGAATTGGACGGAATATGCATCACAACCAAATTATTCTTATCAAGTTCCCTAACTATGGAATACGCATGATAGAGAGACATATCAAAGATCATTAAGTTCAATGGAAATCATAAACATCGACTAGGCATTCATAACTATGGAATACGCATGTTAATCCAACCTAGGGTTTACTAAACACAATCGTGACTAGCGATTTTTACTACTCATGAATATAAGTTCATAACGATTAGGTGAAATTCTCTTATATTCTAGCATCAAGTCTAAGCATGCAAATTAAGTGTCGACTCTTAACTCACATACATAAACAAGTTCTTAATCAACACAGAAAAGTAAACCACATCCAACATTCATAAATTCATAACTGGAGTAAATCAAATTAAAATTACAAATATAATCATGGTTTTGAATTATCCTCTAGCCAAAATAATTTAATTACACATTATTAAAACAGAAATTAAAAATATAAGTTGGAGAGATTTAACCAAAATAAGGATCAAGGGTCTGTGCACTGTGCAGTTTCTTCCGAGGCTTCTCCAATTGACCAAAACTTCCTTGGGCAGCTCCACCTTCACCGAGACTTTCCAAGATGGCCACCGTGCCTTGAGAGCTGCCTTGCTCTCGTTGGTTTCTCTCTGTGTCACTTGGTCCGCCTACCTCCACCGCAAGCACGCTGTCTGGCCTCTTTTGAGAGCTGCCCTCTCCGTGTGGCATGTGTTGCTTGCTGCCAGCAAGCTGATTCCAACACTGACTTCCCTGAGGCCTCACCAAAGCTGCCCTCTGAGTTTCAACGCTGCCTTGATCCCGTGAGTTAATGCTGCCAGCAAGCTGATTCCAACGCTGACTTCCCTGAGGCCTCACCAAAGCTGCCCTCTGAGTTTCAACGCTGCCTTGATCCCGTGAGTTAATGCTGCCAGAGGCAGCTCTTATTTTTCTGTTTTCCTCCGCTGCCTTCCCAAATGCAGCTCCTGTGATCCCCTTCTCTCTGACCCCTGTTATTCCTCTCGGCTTTTATCCTGTTTTTCATTTATTTTTTCTTTTCTTTTTCTCGCTGCTCTAAGGCAGCTCCCCCCCTGATTCCTGTGATGCTTCTGCCTTTAAGCTGCCTTCGCAGCTTCTCCCTCCTTTTCCTTTCCACCAGACTCCTTCCACCTCCTTAATGCTCTGCCTTTAATTATTTCTGGTTTCCACCGAATGTTTTCTTTTTATTTTTTTTTATCCTTTAGCTGGCCTTCCACCGAGAGCATTAGCATGTGACTTTCATCATTTTTTTTCTGTTTTTGACCACATGTAATCACACACACACACAACATATTATATATATAAATATATAAATATATAAATATTATTTTCCAAATGATAAATTCTAATCAACAAGGAAGATAGTTTAAACGAATTAATTACTTAACACTTCATTTATTCTATTTTTATTTTCTTAGCGAGATAAATTCTAAAAACACAAAAACAACGTAAATAGCTCAAAATATAACGAACTAACTAAGAAAAGACGAGTGAATTTGATATAAAAATATATATAAATATGGTCCGATCACTCTTCCAAGAAACTGCACCACCATTTAACATGAAGATATAGCATCCTCTCGATTTCTTATCATCTACATCACCAGCCAAATCTGAGTCAGTGTATCCTTCAAGCTCCAAGGATTCACCTTTGCCATAAACCCACATGATATTCTTGGTTCTTTGCAAATACCTTAGAACCTTTTTGGCAGATGTCCAGTGTGATTCTCCTGGATTTGCTTGAAACCTTCCCAGCATTCCAACTATAAAAGCAATGTCTGGCCGTGTGCATATGGTGGCATACATAAGGCTCCCTACCAGAGAAGCATAAAGCTTGGATTGCATTTTCTTAACTTCCAAATCAGTCTTTGGGCACTGATTCTTTGAGAATTTATCCCCCTTGTTAACTGGAACCTGGCCACAGTTGCAGCTTTCCATATTAAACCGATGTAATACTCTATCAATGTAACCCCTCTGAGACAATCCAAGCAGTTTTTTCTGTCTATCTCGAACAATTTCAATCCCTAACACATAATGTGCTTCCCCTAGGTCTTTCATGTCAAAATTCTCACTCAGCATTCTCTTGGTAACATGTATCAGTCAAGAACAAGAACTGGCTAGAAGGATGTCATCTACATAGAGCACCAAAAAGATAAATTAAGAACCAGAATATTTGGTGTAAATGCAATCATCCATCTTGTTTTCTTCGAACCCCAGTGAAGACACAATCTGATCGAACTTCAAATACCACTGTCTAGAGGCTTGTTTTAACCCATATAATGACTTATTGAGTTTACAAACCATATTCTCCTTCCCCCTTTCAACAAATCCAACTGGCTGCTTCATGTAAATGCTTTCCTCCAAATTGCCATTGAGAAACGCTGTTTTCACATCCATTTGGTGAAGTTCCAAGTCAAAATAGGCAACCAAAGACATGATTATCCGCATTGAATCTTTAGAAGAGACTGGGGAAAAAGTGTCATTGTAATCTATCCCTTCTCTTTGTGTAAAACCCTTTGCCACTAATCGGGCCTTATATCTTTCAATACGACCAAGGGCATCTCTTTTGGTTTTATACACCCACTTGCAACCTATAGGCTTAATCTCATAATTAGATTCCACAAGTGTCCAAACTTTGTTTTTGTACATCGAATCTAAATCATCCTTCATTGCATTCTACCATAGAACTGATTGAGAACTTTCAATGACCTGAGTGTATGAGAGAGGGTCATCAACATCACCAATATCGAAATCAGTTTCTTGCAAATAGACATAGTCACTCACTGCGGTTGATTTTCTTACTCTGGTTGACTTCCTGGTCTCAAAATGCGATCCAGCTTCATTTGTTGCTTGCTGTTGTGGTTCAATGATGGTGTCAGAATTTGTTGGGATTGGATCTATCTCCATAGTATTTTTAGTGCCCGTGCCCGAAACCAATTCACCATCTGAAAACAATTCTTCATTTAAGTTTTCTACTGCTAGTGGCTTTGTTGAAGGAAATAACAGAATTTGATTATAACTTGTTTGTGCAGTGCTACCAGAATCTTGATCTATTTCTTCAAAAACAAAATTCTCCCTTGATAGATTTGAAACATCTTCATCTTCTAAGAACACTGCATTATGCGTTTCTTGTATCCGAGTGTAACCTTGAGGGATATAGAACCTGTAACCTTTTGATTTCTCTGGATAGCCTATGAAGTAACAAGACTGAGTCCTTAAATCCAGCTTTCTCTCATTAGGATTATAGAACCTAGCTTCTGATTTACAACCCCAGACGTGGAAATAAGTGAAGTTTGGAACTCTCCCATGCCACAACTCAAAAGGCGTTGAAGAAACTGCCTTGCTTGGAACTCGGTTTAAAATATAATTGGTTGTTTTTAAAGCTTCACCCCACAAGAATCCTGGTAATTTTGATCTTGACATCATACTTCTGACCATTCCAATCAAAGTCCTATTCCTTCTTTCTGAGACTCCATTTTGTTGAGTCGTGCCCGGTGTTGTATATTGAGCCACAATGCCATTTTGCTCCAAGTAGAGTGCAAATGGTCCCTTTTGTTGTCCTGATTCAGTGTACCTGCCAAAATACTCTCCTCCCCTATCCGATCTAACAATTTTAATAACTTTACCTAATTGTTTTTCTACCTCAGTTTTGTAAATAATGAAACATTTAAGGGCATCAGATTTTTCACTAATAAGAAAGGTGTATCTTAGTCTTGAAAAATCATCTATAAAATTGATAAAATATCTATTCCCACAAATAGTTTTGACTGAAAAAGGGCCACAAATATCAGTGTGTATTATTTCTAGCAACCTTTGACTTCTTTTGGCCTCAAACTTTCTGAAATTAGTCAATTTTCCTTTTAAGCAATCAACACACTCGGCTGCAGTAGCAAAATCTAATTTTGGAATCAACTCAGCTTTTGAAAGTTTAAAAAGTCTTTCTTTAGAGATGTGCCCTAGTCTCTTATGCCAAAGAATATAAGATGTATTTTGTTCTAGCATCCTTTTGGAGTTGATATTTAAAACTAAGTGATCCAAAGACTCAACTTGACACTCTAGACGCCACAAATTTTCAAACAAGGAAGCTGTTCCCAAAATAGTTTCAAAATGGTTTTTCTTAAAAAATTTCAAACAAATATCATCACCAAAGAATGCAAAACCATCTTTTACTATTTTAGAAGCAGAAATCAAGTTTCTTCTCATTTTAGGCACATAGAGCACATCTTTCAATTTCAAAATAAATCCAGAAATCAGTTTCAAATTCACTGTCCCAATGGAATGTACTGCAACCTTAGTCCCTTCCCCTACATAGACATGATACAAAGTATTTCCAATGTCTTTTTGTTTTTGAAAACCTTTCAAAGAATTAGTTATATGAACCGAGCATCCAGTATCAAACCACCAAGAGTCAACAGGTACTTCACAAAGACTTGATTCAACACATACATGTACTTGTTCTTTCTCTTTGCTCTTAACATAATCCTTAAAAATTTCACAGTTAACTTTTAAATGCCCTTTAGTCTTCCACCAAAAACACTTAAGTTTAGACACATCTTTAGGTTTAGTCTTAAATTTGATAGATTTCCTAGGGGAGTCATTCACTTTAGCAAATATATTGAATTTGTTAGAATTCTTAGTGAATTTAGAATTCTTACCAGGACCCGAGGAGCCACCATTGTAGAATGCTTTCTTCTCTCTTCCTGATTGCACATAATTTGCCTCTTCAATCTCCTTGCCTTTGCCGGGCTTCTTCTTGCACACATTGTGCAATTAGTTCATCTATATCCCAGCTTTTCTCTTGCGTATTATATGAGACTTTCAACTGACCATACTTTGTGGGAAGGGCTTGGAGGATCATGAACACTAGCTGCTTCTCTCCAATGTTTACATCCATGGAGTTTAACTTTTCGACAGCATCTGTCATTTTCATTATATGATCTCTGATAGAGCCATTTCCTTCAATTTTGTAAGAAGTCAGCAAAGACATATATTGGCTCACTTCTGCCTTTTCAGACTCTTTAAACTTCTTTTCAATCGCGGTCAAATAGTCCACAGCTAGTTCTTGCTTCTTGATTCCTCCTCTGATGGTATCAGTCATCCCAGCTTCTAAGATAGAAAGTGCTACTTTGTTAGCCCTTGTCCACCTCTCATAATCCAATTTTTCTGCCTTGGTGCTTTGGTCACTTATCACAGGCCTAGGATTATCAATTGCTATATCAAACTCATTAAGAGTCAATAGCAAATTGATATCCCTTCTCCACTTCTTGTAGTTGCTACCACCAGTAAGAATCGGAATATTTGACAAATTTAAGCTTCTCATCGATATTGCAGACACTGATGAACCTGAAATCACCATTTGAACATTTTAGAGTTCCTGATTTCGTTTTCACAGTCTATTGCACATCTAAGCTTTATTCCCAATATCCATATATACAATCTTAACAACAAACAGTTGATATGCGCATATAGGATTAAGGGTTTTATAACAGATCATGAACCGATCATCGTGTAATCAAGAACAACCATCCTTCAATCTGAAGTTGTTCCATACATCTCAATCCATAGTTTTAACAGCAGCAGTAAGTTTGCATATAAGACAAACAAAATTTCCAGTTATGGGTAATCAATTCACAACATGTTCTATTCAAAAGTTAAAAACGGTTTCAAGAATAAAACATCTCAAATTAAAAGGAACATGAAAACAGATAATATGCAAGGATCATATCAATACTATGGTTCATGTTTTTTTTTTTTTTTAATCTGAAGTTTTTTAAACATCACATACCAGTTTTGCAGGATAATCTCAATCCTTCGACAGCGGAAACGATTTCAATGACATCGAACATTTATCAACAAGATTTGAAGCAATCAGATTATCGAAACATGAATCGAAAATTTGTATTAGAGATCTCGACGGGCATCTTTCCCCAATGAAACAGGAACCCGAAAGGTCAAGACTTTTAAATAACACAATCCTATGGATACGCACCGTTTAGGGAACTTTATACCATGAGATCTAAAACCTATTTCGAAACCTGATCCCGACAAACCCTGAAGTTTTTTTTTTTTTTTTTGATTGAATTTCAGAACTTTAAAACTATGGCTCTGATACCACATGTTAACATCATGTATACACAACCAAGATCAACATTCAAGCCACATCAATCACAATCAAACAAAACATAACTGATCACACACAACTTATGCACTGCTACTAACCTGATGCACCTCCATTCGACATCGACATTGCTGATGCAGTCCGGTTTCAGTTTGATCGGGTTTTTCTCCTCTCTGTCAGATTTTTGCTTTAACCAAGAATAGGACTTAGTTCCTTCTAAGCGTATTTCTGTGAGAGCAAAGAACTCAATATATATAGTCATATATATCTCTCCTAATTCAATTAGGACTCCCTATTAAAATCCCTGTAGGAAACAACTTATGTCTCCTATTTCACATCAGTTCACCATCATGATAGACTCCTCTATCAGCAAGAACTCGCATCTATCTTCCTATAAGGCTTTCTTATTCTAGTTGGTCCAACTAGCTGATGCTTGATTACCGAAGACTCATGTTCACATGCTTACAAAACATAGAGTTTAAATATGACGTGTGAGCTAGAGACCAATTTGGTCTTAGTTGTTGACATCAATTTAATGGGTTGCTGGTGCACACCTATAATTAGACGCACTATTTGTGCATTTATTAAGCATTCGAAGTTGAACACGGGTTGAGAGAAAATTAGAGAGTAAGAGTGAAAGATCTCTTGGGAGAGAGTGAATACTGTGAGAGGATTTACAAGGTTTCGGGTTTGAATTATATTAACTCAAGCGTACCTGTTATTCTTGTAACGAATAACAATATCTCTCTTAAGACATAAGCAAAATTTTGTCGAACCTCGTAAACTTCTTGATTTTTGTATTTATTGTTTATTTTATTCTACAAACCTTATATTGAGGTTGTAATTTAAATCTCAATTCCACATAACTATACTAGAATATAAACCACAATTAAGCAAAATAAAATAAACAACAAATAAAGATACCGAAAAACCTACGAGGTTCAACAAAATCATGTGCTTACGTTCGAAGAGAGATATTAGTTTTCACTATGAAAATAACAGGGACAAGACACACTTGAGTTAACATAACACAAACCGAAACCCTAGTACACCCTCTCACATTATTTTCCAAAAACTCACTCTCTCCCAAAAGATCTTTCTCTCTTACTCTCTGATTTTCTCTCACCCCGTGTTCAACTTCGAATGTTTACCAAAAGCACAAACATTGCATCTAGTTATAGACACGCACAATCAATTCATTAAATTGACGCCAACAACTAAGACCAAATCGGTCATTTGCCATTTAATGCGTCCACGATTGCATGCAAACCCACAAAGTCAAGACCTACCAACTTCGCTTGAATCATATCTTCTCTTGGAAGACTTCAACGCCACAACACCAATACCAGTTGAACTTCGATTATTGTAACACGATATACATAGAGACAACAAATACATGAGCTAATCCGGATTTTGACTAACTTTGTAAATTTCTCGTTGTTTTTTTTTTTTTTTTTTGTTTATTTTATTCTGTTACACAGTAGTTCGTATTTTGGTGAGGTTGTAAATTTCTCGTTGTTTTTATTTTTTTGTCTATTTTATTATGTTCAACTGTAGCTTGTATTCTGATGACATTGTGTTCGAATCTCGATTCCGAACAAATTGGAGACTCAAGAATCAAGTATATATATTATTTGTCTTCAATATCATATGAGTAAAGTTACAATAAGGGAGAGAATGGATTGAAGCTCAAGAAACTTGGCTATTCTCTACTTTTTTATTTTATTTTATTTATTTTGAATTGTTTTCTGATTTTTAAACAATTATTATTAGTTATTATTATTATTATATTCAAAAACTTTGCTGACTATTGGGATCGGAAGGCCAGGATTGAGCCACATGGCAAACATCCTTGGAAACTAGTTGCTGAACATTGTAAGCGCGTCCCACACATTCTTTTCTGTTACACACGCGAGCGCGCATAAAATTGGAGCCGCAGCCAAAACAGGCTGGCTTGGGTCTAAAATCGCCAAGGTTGCTTCCAAGGGTCCAAACAACCAAGGCATGGAAAGATGGGTGGATGGGGTTTTGGAGTCCATTTATTTTCAGAATCGCTATAGATGTTGTTGTATCTGACTTTTACCAATCAGGATGAAAGCAATATCTTTCTTTAGATGCAATTCAAATGAACAAACTTTGTCAAATCCGTTAACGATGAAACTTTTGAGTCGGGAAACCAGGGAAGTTGGTGAAGGGTTGGATATCTCAGTAAAGTACCTTAGCTTTCTGTTTATTGCTTCTCATTTGGACTTTGTTTAATGGTTGCTTATAACAAGTGTTCTCTTCGTCTCTTAACTTTCGACAACACTTTCGCAGAAGTCTTTTTTCTTCTTAAAAATCAGCTGCACGGGTTGGGGGCTGCTGTCGTCTTATTGTTGTTGTAACAACATTAACAGTTATCCTTCCCACATGAAAGGGTGCATGTAACGGTTGTATTGTATGTGTGATATTATCACCCCTTAATTACTTTGTTATGATTTTCATAGAGTAAGAGTTAAAAGAGAGAGTGAGGTCTTGGGAAATACTGTAAGGGCACATTTACGTACTCGTAATTGGAATTAATTTACAAAATTGGATTTCAATTGCGGAATATACATTTGTTTACGTAATCTTGAAGAATCAAAATACATGTGGAGTTCACACGCATTAAGGAATCCAACTCCTCATTTTGGAGGAATTGGACTCCCTAGATAAGGGAGGTAATTGAATTCCTGAACTGGTGGGGAATCCGGAATCGACTTCTTTTACCAATTATGCCCTCACTTGGTTTTTATTATTCCAATACTGCCCTTCATCTCCTTCACCAGCCATCTCACTACCGACCATTCTCCCTCTCCATCTCCCTTCTCCATCACCCTTCTTCATCAGTACTGCATAACCAGTACCATGCCTAGGCCACAACATTTGCAACCCAAATTCGTCAAATTGCCTCACCCCCACTACCTGATATGACCGTCGAATCACTTCGCCCCAAAACCCACCAACTGATTCCATAACACCAAAACTTGAGAAAGAAATATGCATGAGCAAACGAATTTCTTTGAATTTTTGGGTTCTTTCTTATGTGGGGTTGGAAGGTCTTGACAGCTCCGAAGGTTTCTGGATTCTTTCTTGTGCGGGGTAGGAAGATGAATGTGGCTAGGATTTTAGCTTTTAATTAGATTATAATCTAATTTATACACAATATATCAATAATGGACATTTTAACTCTACTTTAATTAAATAAATAAAATTTTCTAATTAAAATGTTTTTAGACATAAATATAGAATAAACAAAAAAAAAACAAGAGCAATTTAGTAATCATACTGATTTTTATTCCGATTTAGTTGAATTAATAAACAACTTAGTTTCATTCCTATTCTGATTCCTAAACGTTTTAGTAAACTGCTTCAACAGGAATCCGATTCTAACTTCTCCTCGTTCCAATTCCCTCTCAACTCAATTCATTCTCAATCAAATTCCTCCTATTTTAGTTATGATTACATAAACATGCCATAAGAGGGTGTACAAGAGTTTCGAATTAGAGTTATGGAGAGATTTTCCACAGTGAAAAAGGCATTGTTATTTTTAGAGTAAATTACATTTTGCAAAAAAAATAAAAATAAAAAACAGCCAATACAAGCTATTATAGTTCAAACAATGGGAAGAAAATGGTAAAGTTGCCATCGAGTGCACTCAGAAAGGAGGGAAGGGGATGAGAATAGAAGGGGAGAAAATCTTACTCTGTATGGGACAAGGATTCCCCTCCTATTCCCATCCCCTTCCCTCCCCTCCTCTCACATATTTTTTTTGTCTTATTGTCTCTATAAAATATTCAATATAAAATGTTGACGTGACTAAACTGTAACCGTTCAAATAGAAAAGGAAGAAATGAGAGATAGATTAGGAGGGGAAATAATCTTCCTCCTTCTAACTCTGCTTGTGGCAATCAAATCCAGAAAGTCAAGACATGCTTCCAACTTTATACACATGAGTACTCTTTGACGCATTCAAGGGTTTGCAAAATGTAAATTAATGTGCTGTCTTAGTTGTCTTCCAATTTTGAATTTGGGAGTTTGCAATCTGATAACATCTTTTATGCTCGTTTGGTGCTTAAGATTGATTAAATTCAAGCTTAAATGAAGGTCCTTGAATGATTTTTTAGCTTTAAGGAATTAGACAGGGCCAGATTAGGCTTGAAAGAAACTTATTTCATTTTATTCCGCAACCATTCCTTGTGAATTGAAAGCGATGAGTTTTCTTAATGAGTAACTCCTCTTCTAATTTCACTCTGAACCGATTACTGTAATTTGCATGTATTCAGTTAGGATTGTATCTTTTGTTTTCTTGCATACCATGTATGCCACTAAATATTATTAAAATGGAATCAACATAATAAATTAGATTAAAATCGTAATTTACACGAGTGAAACCTAAAACGTGCCACCTATAAATAAGAAGGAATATCAGTAACTTTAGTTGTTTTCACGTGCGGCCCTCTCTCGATTCCATGACCAACAAAGGTCTTCGCTTTTATTTCTTTCATACCGTGCAAATTCTCTTCAAACGTCCAGATAATTCGAAGCTAAAAGAAAAATAATAATAATAGTAATCTAAACTAGGGGTGGGCAAACAGGTCCTGAACCAGCGGGTCGGGCCAGGTAATGCCAATTCGGGGTGGGTACATATATTGTGAATTCAAAACGGGGCGGGGCGGGTACAAATTTCAAAGAAAACGGGTTCCCGACCCAAACTTTTTCCATCGTTCATTATAGGGAGATTAAATCTCCACCGTTTATTTCTAATACAGCCACATAGGTTTTGTTGAATTCTCCAGAAGTCCAGATCCAAACTCTAGACTCTAGAGTCTCCCACTCATTTTAAGTCCCCGACTCATCTCGACCTCAACCTTGATCTCTACCTCGACTTCCACCTCGACGGCTCAACCTCTACCTCGAATTTTTCATTTCAGCAACCATTTCCAGCCTCTAGAATCCAGATCTCGACGCCTCCAGTCATCAGGGGTGAGTCGGCCTCCAGAGTCCTTTCCCGTTTCAGACTAACCCGGCAAGGACGACGCTCATTCGAGAAGGAGAAGAACCTCAAACTCTTCCTCAAAGTCAGATTGGACAAACACACCCAAAAACACCATCGCCAACACCGCCAACCTCACCGTCGTCATACACGAGGTACTAAGTTGTTGATTTTCTTCTTCTTTTTTTGCTTAATTTAGGGGTTTTCGATTTAAATGCATGCAATTCATAATCCGGTTGATTTATACTTTTAGTCTACTTATTTTGTTATTCTTGAATAATTCCAAGCCGCGGTTACTGATGGATCTAGTTTTCTGATTTGTCTCCGGTGACTATTCGACTGAGAATCTGGGTGGGATACTGAAAATTAGGGAAAAAAGGGTACTCGTTGGACCCGTAGGAACCGGACCATTTTATACGGGCCGGGTTAGGTTCGGTTCTCAGTTTCAAAATAATAAAATCCGCTTTGGCCCGGCCTGTTGTATTTTCAAGCAGGTCCAATCCGGTCCCTCCTATTTTGGGCCTGGACCGGCCCGTACCCACCCCTAATCTAAACTACATATTAATAAATAAAAAATTGTCAACTAAAAACGTGCAAAATGACTGTTTAGTCTTCTATCAAAATAAAAGAGTTAAGGGCAATAACGTAATTACACAACACAAAATTTTGCTGATTTTTGTTTAAGTTTCCCCACTGCCACATTCTCTCTCACGTGTGAGCATATACTAATAGCAATAACAACAACAATAACAACCTAACCACACGAAAAGAAAAAAAATTCAAAGATGCATACCATTGCTTACTCCTATATATATATATGCAAACTTGTTATCGTAAGCAATATCTAAATTAGAAAACGGCTTATAGCTTCTTCCTCTTCTTCTTATTCTTTTGCATTATTTCTTCAACAAATATTCATGCATGCAACCAAACTGAACACACTTTTCTCCTGGCTTTCGCTCGCACTCTATCTTCTCCTCCCGTAAATTGGAGTAATTCTGTTGATTATTGTCGTTGGAACGACATCACTTGTAATCGGGGTTGCGTCATTCACTTGCTTTTACCATCCAACGGGCTCAAAGGAGGTATGTATGTCTCACCCCTTGGAAATCTCACACATCTCACCTGCTTGAACTTTTCCCACAATTCACTTTATGGTGCACTTGAAACTAAATTCTTCTCGTCCTTCAAACGCCTTGAGATAATTGATTTGAGCTATAACCTTCTTTCTAGAGAGATACTATTTTCTCTACCACCCAAAAATATTCGGACAATAGATTTGTCAAGCAACCACTTCCATGGTAAAATTCCATCTTCCTTCTTCCAACAAGCTTGGAATTTGACTAGTTTCAATGTCAGCAACAACACCTTCTCTGGGTATATCCCATCATCCATTTGTCTCTGATCATCTCCTTCCATAAGAATATTGGATTTTTCCTCCAATGAATTTAGTGGCAAAATTTTTCGTGGGCTCAAAAGTTGTTCCAAGCTGCAGATTCTTCGTGCTGGTCACAATGATTTGTTAGGATCACTAGCAGAAGATATCTATAATGCTACCAAACTTGAGGAACTTGCATTACCTCTCAATTCACTAAATGGACTCATTAGTGAAAGAATCGCCAACCTTGTCAACCTTACAATCTTTTGACCTCTACTTAAATCATCTGAGTGGTGTCATCCCTCTCAATTTTGGGAAGCTCTCCAGGTTGAAATTCATGAATCTTGATTTCTACAGCTTACAAGGTCACTTGCCCCTGTCTTTGAACAATTGCACAAACCTCGTAGAACTAAATTTGGGTTTCAACTACTTGGAATGAAAACTCACCGTGATTAATTTTTCCAAAATCAGCCACCTTAGTAAACTTGATCTATCTTGGAATAACTTCACTGGTATCTTACCGATAAGCTTTTACTTATGCAGGTCTCTAAAAGCAATTCGGTTGAGTGGTAATCCATACCTAGAAAGACAAATACAACCTGAGATTCTTTCATTGAAATCCTTGTCCTTTCTCTCGCTTAGTTTTGTATGATTGACCAATGTCACAAGAGCAATGAAGATATTTATGTGTTGCAAAAGTCTTCAGACACTCTTCATTGGTGGTTCGTTCTACCGCGAGGCAATGCCAACTGATGATGACATGGTTGATTTTCATGGATTTCAGAATCTTAGTGTCTTGAGTTTAGGTGGTTGTGGGCTCACTGGTCAGATACCTGGGTGATTACCAAACCTAAAGAATCTAGAAGGGTTGATTTTGGGTAATAATCAAATCACAAGGCCAATTCCAAGTTAGTTGGGGACTCTTCCAAAACTGTTTTATGTGGATCTGTCATTTAACCAAATTTCAGGTGAATTTCCTAAACATCTTTGTAGATTACCAATGTTAATAGGGAATGCATCTCGAGTAGACAATTATGAATTCGAACTTCCAATCTTTGGCGGCCTAAATAATGGGAAGCAGTTTTCATATGAACTTTCGGATATACAACATGTTAAGCAGGAATATCATGTGTAAATCAAATAAATAATTGGAATTTAAACTTTGATGACTCAAATAATTTTAAGATGAAGTTAGTGGTTTAAAATACAGGTTTATTTTGCCACAAAACTATGCTGTAAAGTATTGAGGTTGAAAGAATTTTCATATTTCCTATAGTGTCTACATTCACTTATTCATGATATGTAGGATCTCGTGCATTAGTGGCAAGTTCATATTTATTATTGAATATGATGAATAGTATAAGGATAAGAAACTCCATCTAAAACTCGAATGTGAATATCAAGACCTAAAGCTGATTAAGCGTTAAAAGACTTAACAAAATGCCATACATACTAGCTCTAGTAATGATAAGATACATAGTCTTCCAAAAAGAAAATAGCAAGTTGGAAGAAGTATGTTGGTGATGTGGGCCTCGGTAAAAAAACTTTTCCGAATAAAAGCACTTAGGACAAAACTTTGAGATAGAAAAAGAATAAGCCATAAGCTTAAAGGTCAACATATATATTGCATGGGGTGTGCTATCTACGCACTATTTTTTACTTCTCACACACTCCTTGTTAATTTTTGTCCGTTGATCTTCTTCAATTTATCCAATGCGACATGCAAAATTTAAAAAGATGTGTGAAAAGTAAAAATGAGTGTGTAGATATCACACTCTGTATTGCATTAGCCTTCATCACCTTGCAATTGTAAAGCCAAATAACACAATCATCGAAAATAACTCCTAGAACTCATGCATATATTCAAACTTATGACAAAGAGAAAACAAATTAATAAGCAAAATAAAATAAATATAAAACAACACTAACAAAACTTTGGACAAAATTAAATCTAAGAAAAAAACAAAAGAAAAATGAACAACACTTAAATAATACTTTACTAAAAATATAAAGAAATAATGAAGACAAAAGGCAAATGGCGCTTTGCTCAGTGGTTCAAAACAATGATGTTTATTCACTTTGGTGTGAGCTTGATCTCCACCGGTCTTTCTCACCCTTAATAACTAACAAATTAACCCACTAGCGTTATCATTTATATAAAAAAAATCTAAAAAAACGCAGGGAAGAACAGGGCCGACCCTGAGGGTAGCCGAGGTAGGCGGCCGCCTAGGGCCCCCAAGTTCGGGGGACCCCCAATTTTTTTTATACATCCTGTATATAAAATATAAATAAAGAAAACGTAAAAAACATCACAACTAGTTCGTTGGTGCAGTGGAAACGGTTCCACTCTGCTTTTATTGGGGTGGACAGTTCGAAACACCTTGTAGGCATTAGTTTTTGCTTTTTTCAAATCTATGAAATTAAAGATTAAAATTAAAGATAAACTGCTCTTTAAAAATTTTAAAATTACAAGAATCAAAAGGAGTTAAAACAATTCAACAAATATTAATTTTGAATGAATTTAAAATTTTCAACTTTAGAAAGAAAAAAAAAACAAAACCTCATGTTAGTGGGTGGTTTATGTTTAAATTCTTATTTATTCTCAAAAAAAATTAATCGGTCAATTGTCACACGCGTGTGACAAGAGGCTAGTGAAATTAATGGCCTCAATCTGTCCAACTGAATTTTTTTTGTAGCTTTTGAAAATAACCTAAAAAAATAAAAAAACCAGAATAATCATAACTTTGTAATCATTTTTCTGTCAACTTCCCAGTCTTTCTATTTCTATTGAATGTTTAACCAATTATAACTTGGTCCTGAAGATTGTAATTTGAGGTAACCATAACTTTGAATTTAAATTTTCATTTTCAATAATTTATTGTTAAACTAGGTTATTCTAAAATTTGTTTCGCTAGTGTGTGTTGATTTTAGAAAGAACACAAGAGAACTACTTGGCGTTGTTGAATTATTATATTCGTCAATCAAGTTTTATTATTTTTTTACTCTCTTGATCATCAAGTTTTATTGCTCTTCACTCTCAATCTTGATTGCAAACACTTAGTACATTTGCATCTAAAGACATGTGACATGTATATTAAGTAATGTTAGTATATATTTTTTTTTCTTTTGATATTAATTTTTAATGATATTCAATGAAGAAATAGACTTTTTATGTAATTAGCGAATTCTTTTTACTACATACCAATATACAAAGAGTCGGAGATCCGAGAACTTTAGGGCCCCAATTTGAAGACTCGCCTAGGGCCCCCAAATTCTCAGGGCCGGCCCTGGGGAAGAATCCCACCAATGAACCTCAGCATGATCAACACTATAGTCTGCCAAACAATTTGCCACCTATTTCCTTCGCGATAAATGTGAGAAAACCGAATATGCATGAAACAGAGGATGATACAACAATTTAACCAATCAACCGATAAATGCCAAGGCACTTGAGAAGATCCATTTGAAAGAAAATGCACTAGTAAACAAGAATCACTCTCAATCCAAAGAGACTGTCAACCCTTCTCCAAAGCCATTTAAACATCATGAATAATAGTTTTAAATTTCGCCTCCAAGGCAGTATCTATACCAAAAATCTTGCAAAGCATCCAAGACAAAGACCCAATTTGTCACAGAAAATACCACCAAAAGTAGCCATACTCGGAGAATCACGAGCCGCACCATTAGGTTTTAACTTTAACTTTAAAAGCACAAGGAGAAATCCAAATAACCTCATGAATTCTAGGCACCTTTGATGGCCTTCCATGCACTCTATGTTGGAAATGTGCCCTAAAACCAATCATATGATGATACTTTACGGACATTTCACATGATTAAACTAATCTAGTTTAATATCAAGGGCAAAGATTATTGTTTGAGCGGTCTCATATAAATGTTATATGCTTAAACGATAAAGTCCAAGGAATATGTGATTGGGAGAATGCGATCTAAAGAAGTTAGATACATGAGACCATTCTTTCGTAGACACATCCTAAACGTTCCTGATCATAGGATTGCCAATTGGGCATTGACAGTCCGTTAAGATCAGTACGTACTATGTCTTCTCTCGGGGAGAGTGACTAGTCTCGAGTCATTGATGTGAGTGACACCAAGACAAGTACGTAGGTGCTCAATAGAGAATGAGTTCACTGAACACGATCAACGACGAGTTCTCATATTCATGTCACGTGAGAACTCATGGTTAGGATAATGCAAATTAGTCCTTTGACCTGAGGCATCATAGTTGTTTTGTGGTTAGGTCCTTGATCTTTGATCGTGTCAAATGGCATTCCTTTGGAGTGTCCACGGCATGGTTGGGGTCAAGCTATCTAGTCATGGAGACAAGTGAATGCGCAACAAGGGATCTCTAACCTTCAAACCGTTGAGGGAGAATACTCTATGATATGATTTAGAATCTCTGGCCAGAGTATGAATGAGATGTTGGAATGCGTTCCAGATCACATTCAAGGTAATCATATAAGCACGAGATTCACATTGGATAGTAGACATGAATAAACTATCAAGCCAAACAATGTGGTCAAGAGTATTGGATTAGAGAATGACCGTATTGCATTTGTAATCCTGAACTGAATAGGTTCTCTACCTCTTCTGATTAGCTTGGGTAACCATGATATACTGCTAGGTGTCACTCATGGTTTGTGGAAGCCCTAAAC
Organism: Crataegus laevigata; assembly: GCA_963580275.1. NCBI lineage: Eukaryota > Viridiplantae > Streptophyta > Magnoliopsida > Rosales > Rosaceae > Crataegus > Crataegus laevigata. The sequence goes on along the minus strand of OY756946.1, from coordinate 6,759,925 downwards.
GTGTGTAAACACTAAAGGGAGAATTGAAAGTTAGTTTCAAATTCACAATCGATTTAAAAGAGTTTGAATCGCCCACTGCCTCGCTAAAAGGAACCTAATGGATCGTACACCGTGTAAGGTAAAGATTGAAGATTCAACGGAGATGAGTAAGAATAATTAAATGGTTTAATTATTTATGGCAAGGATTAATTAATATGATTATTAATCAAACGAATAAGTTCGTTAAAGACCTCGGGATAGTTTTGGACCTTAAGGCCCAATGGGCTTCGAACGTCAAGTCCATTAACTTAAGTTGTATGACAACTTAATGAATAATGATTCACAAACACCAAATTGCCCAATTAATCCCTAAGGCCGGCCATATTGTGAAGGGTAGCAAACTTGGACTTATTTACAAGTTTGCCACTCAAATGAATTAAGGTATAAATTTGACTTTATAGCCAAAATTCATTTAGGGTTTGTTTTTGGGAAATTGGAGAGAAGAAATGCTCTCCCTTCTCTCTAGAAATGGCCGGCCCCCTTGGAGGGTTTTAGCTAGCACTCTAGCTCCTCCAAGGTCACTCATTTCTTCTTAATCAAAACCTTGGTGTAGAAACTTAGAGGTTCTCAATTTTGAGAACTTAGAGAACCTATCCTTTCTATATAAATCCATAGTTTTAAGATGCAAGGAATGAAGGCCCTCTCTTTGGGTGATTAGCCTTTGCTTAAGCAAAGAGGAATCTACAAAGGTATAAATCTCAACTCACTTTGTTTTGAGTTGTTTAAAGGTTCACCAAACTACTAGGCTTTGAACATTCATGGTTGATGTTTTGTTTTTAAGTATATGCAAGCATGATTCCGCCTTTAATTTGTTAATTGCATGCTAATGATATTGGGGTAGGTTGAGTGCAAAGAAGGATTTGGGAAGTACTTAGGGCTGTAAGCGAATTTTGGCCACTCCAAAAAAGCCGTCTTTGAAGAGGTCTGGGATAAGATCGAGACCCGCATAGTGGGGTAGGTTGAGCAGTTCTTGTCCCAAGTGGGGAAGGAAGTAGGGGTGGGCAAACGGGTCTTGGACCCGCGGGTACAGGGCAAGTCCAAAAATTTGAAACACAAAACGGGGCGGGGCAGGGCGGGTCTATGAAACTAGCGGGACGGGACAGGTCAAAAAATAAGAAGGAACGGGCCCCCGGCCCGGCCCGTTTGTAGCATGCAATAATGGATTGGAATTGGATTAGAGCGATGTCGTGGCCCACTGGCCCTTGACTTACAAGGTCACCCGCCAAATTGGACCAGATTTGTGAAACCCTCAAGAAGGTCTCTGTAACCAATACGTGTCAGAGCATTTTTATATGGTTTAATTGAATCCAACTCTCCAACTTTTTTTATCCACTCATTTGATCTCCAGAAACTTTCATCAATCTCCCATTTTCCATTCATTCACACTTGAGCTTGTGTCGAGTTCTCGACAACAGTCACCTAGCCCATCACTGCCTCACGACCACCATGACTCCACCGCTCTCGAGCTCTTGTTGAAGTCGCTGGACCGTCAAATCTCGGTCGTTGACCACCCAATATGGTCCGACTTCACCGATTTCGCGGCATTCTTGACTTGATCTACTACCTCATCGCCACGATCCAGGACTAGGATAGACTCTCATAGTCGTCGACTAGTCCGTCGGCTTTACGCATGTGGGTTTCTTATGGAGCATGCCTCTATTCCTCTCCCTAACTCGTCTTCTCCTCTCTCTTGGACTCATTTTTTCTGGGTTTTTTTTATGGTTCTGATTTTGTGTTGGTTGGGTTTTTTTTTTATGATTCTGATTTGTCGCCTTCTCTTCTCTCCCAGATGAGTAAGGAAGACGGCTTGAATGGTATGAGCTACATCTGAGTTGTCGCAGAGGAAACGGGTTCGACGACTAAGGAAGACGACTTGAACGACGTCGTCCCCTTCAATGTTGATGAAAAAAAAATGTACTAGGAACTGTGGACCCGCCCCGAACTGGCCCGTTTGAAATGGGCCGGGTTAGGTTCGGTTCTAAAACTCTAAAGCTCTCTACCCTGCCCGGCTCGCCCCGTTACATTTTAAAATCAGTAGGTCTGGTTCCTTCAAATTTGGGCCCGGCCCGGCTCGTGCCTAGCCCTAGAAGGAAGTCTTAGTTAAGGCGGTGGCCAAGGCTATGTTGAACTAGGCCATGAGTTGCTTTAAGCTACCCATTTGGGTGTGCAGGGACATGGAGAAAGCTATACAAAACTACTGGTGGAGAGGTAACGAGCAATGAAAAGGTGTCCATTGGATCTCTTGGGTTCGGTTAATGAAATAGAAGCATTTTGAAGGCTTAGGCTTCAGAGACATACAATGCTCCAATCTGGCTTTTATGGCCAAGATTGGGTGGTGCTTAACCCAAAACCCGGTGTTTCTTCTTTTAATAGTTTTGAGGGACAAATACTTTCCAAGGGGAACTTTTATGGGTGCTTGTAGAGGGAAGAACACATCTTGGAGTTAGGCATTGTTGAAGCACGCAAGGTGCTACAACAAGGCTTAAGGTGGCGGGTGGGAGATGGAACTAGTATTAATATAACAGAAGGTCCACGGTTCCCTAAGCCATCCACGTTCAAAGTAAGGTCGCGTGATAGCTTGCAAGGCACTATAGTGAGCAAATTAATTGATTCGACCTCGAAATCATGGAATGCTGATTTGAGTTCAGTGGGCTTTAATCAGGATGACGTGGCTCCGATCTTAAGTATCCCTTTGAGTAGGACTGGATGCTGTGATAGATTGGTGTGGCACTACTATGTGAAAGGGGATTACTCGGTCAAACTGGGTACGAGGTGACTGTTAGCCTTATGGAAAACGGAGCCCTAGGGAAAAAAGGACGGGGCATGCCCATTGAAAATCGAAAGAACACCCAAGTGTGGAATCTGATATGGAAGTTGAAGGTCCCTAACAAAATTAAACTCTTCCTTACGGTGTTGTAACCATGCACTGGTTGTTAGACGTAACCTGCAAAGGCGACATATGAGGGTAGATAATGTGTGTGGGGTCTGTAGCATGGTGGACGAGATGGAAACCACCTATTTTTCCACTGCGCTCTCAGTCACCAATTTTGGTTCTGTTCTCCACTTCATCTGAACTTATATGGCCTGGCAGGTACTGATTTATTAGAGAGTTGAGAGAACTTCTGTAAATAGGTCAAGGGTAGGGACAAAGTTGACGAGATCTTGCAGGAGTTCGCCTTCGGCCTGTGGCATCTTTGGAAAAACAGGAACGAAGTAGTGTTTAATGGAGTGCACCAGCAGCCTCTGGAGATCTTGGAGGTATGAAGGAAGAATATTTCTGATTTTAGAGACACTATGTCCCAGGAGTATGCGGGTGAGTGTCCAAAGGGAAGGTCTATGGGTCGAAGGGTAGCACAGTGGCAGAAGCCGGTGTTCAAGGTCATCAAGGTCAATACCGATGCGGCTTGGTGTAAGAATACCTTGCGTATAGGTGTGGGCTAGGTCAGCCGGGACTTTGCCGGTTTGCTCCAAGCTACAGGTGGCTCGAGAGTTGGATTTTGTCACTCTGCAGCCACTGCTGAAGCGTGTGCGATTTGGGATGCCATGTCGGCTTGCATTGACAACGGGTTTGAGAACATAATTATCTAATCCGATGCTAAGGTGATTATTCAGATGCTTAGGAAGGAATTGCCTTATGACTTTAGCTTGAATGTATACTTGGTGATATTGAGAGTCTAGTGCGAAGGTTGACGTCGGTGACGTTCACCTCTGTGCCTAGGGAGAGCAATTGTGCTGTTCACTCGGTGACTAAGTTTGTATTTAAGGAGGGTTGTGGTTTTATCTGGGATTATATTGGCCCGGAATTTTTGTTTAACATTCTAGCTTAGAATGTAAACATCTCATTCAGCTTTAATATATTCTATCTTTGAAAAAAAAAATGCCTTCCAAAAACCTCTCAGGCTTGAATTCATCTGCATCATCACCCCATAATTCTTTGTCATGGTGAACTAGCAGTGTGGGTAAGGAAACTTCCACTGCAGCTGGTAACAATGACTTCCCAAGTTGTGTTTTCTTGTCAGTGATTCGAGACAGCGCAACACCTGGTGGATATAATCTCAGAACTACATGTAAAATCATGGTCACCTGCAAGGGAATTTTATACCTACAATAAAGGTTGATTGTATTTATACATAATAAAAGTTCATACTCTGAAATCTGTTTCATGATATTCAAATTAAAGTTTGGGCAGAAAGGAAATCCACATTAGGCCTCGAAGAAAAGTGTTATGTGAAAATCATAAGGCCAAACTATCCTAATTTATTGTGATATGTTGCAACGGATAATACTTACGCATCTCCCCATAAGGGGAATAACGATAGAAAACGCTAATATAATAATGTATACGTAAAACTTGTAGGCGACTTAGGGTATCAAAGGTTGGTGTCGTGTTACTTCCAAAGACTTGAAAAACTTCTTCCCTCGCTAGATCTTGCCAATTCTGGTTTTGACTTAGTAAAACCATTGTCCAAACGAGCAACACTGAAGTGGTTTCTTGCCCGGCAAAGTAAAATAGCTTACAATCATCGATCACACCTTCGATACTCATTCCAACATTTTTTATGTTCGCGCCATGTTCCTTAAATTTCTTTGGAGTTGGACTTCAAAAGTATACCTAATAAATCATCTTTTGGGGCTTCACCTGTTTTAATCGCTTCTTCTCTTGTTCTTTGTCAATGCCCTTCATCCTCTTGTTCATCTTGGCAGGTAGAAAACTGCACAAATTGAAACACTTTCTTCAATGGTTGTAACATTTTTTTTCTTCTTTTTCCATGAAAAAATATTTAAATTTTACCTCCATCCTGTGATATAAACACTTCTTAAACTTATTGCGAAAATTCTCATTTGCTCCTTTAGAAGTCGGAATATTTTCCTTCCCTCCCCATAGCTACTTCCAAATGCAGCTCGAGAAATCACATCGCTTGTCAAGCTCTCAAGCGAAGACCACACATCTAACTCACATGAACCCTCTTTGGCCAGCAAGCTTTCCCATGTATCAATCATTTCTCTACAGCTTTGGTGAAATGTCGGTAACAGACCCTGCTGTGTGCAAGACAAGCAAAAAAGAAAAATCAGAAATTATCACCATTAATAGAAGAAAAAAGAGGATAGAAAAGAAGTCAAGAAATTTGAATGGGTCCCTCAAATGTTCTGGATTCATAATGTTCACCCTTGGTCTGGTACCCGTCCAAATAAAAGAATTCTTACCTGCAGATTAAATTTATTCCATTTTTAACTAATCCAAGTCATTGTAATGTAATCAAATTAATATTTGGCATTAGATGTTGGAATGGGATGACACGTGGCGCTATATCATGCGAGGTGGAGAGTTTGATGGGGTTTGATTGTATTTGTTTCAGCATCATTGAGTTCTCCTTGGTGTCTTCAAAGAAAAACCTGTAGGGTTTGCCTGTCAGGCCTTGCTGCCTTAAGCATCTTTCTGTAAGACCAAGTCAATCTTATTCGAAGCCAAGCTCAGTAGCTCACGTCTCTTAGGATAATATTGCGAGGATCCGTTTCTGTTTGAATGAGTTCAAAGATAGGTTGAAAGATAAGTTGATAAGTTTTTGTATTTTTGAATTCAAAGTTATCCTTGTAAATAGGGTTTTCAAAACCCTACTTGTAATCTGTTAAGAGTGTATAAATATACAGCAACCCAACGTTATGGGTGTGTAACCATAAGCTGAAAACCCTAGTGTATTATCGAAACCCTAGTACTCTCTACATCTTTCATGGTATTGAGCCCTAAAGTCTAACGACAAAAGATCATTTTTTTTTCCACCCACTCTCGCTTCCATAGCTGACACCAACACTACCAACTCCACCTCTTCCATCCCTTCCCCCCTCCCCACTGCCTCTTCCTCCATCACCTCTATGACTAGTGTAGTTAATATCAAACTTGATCGTTCCAATTATCCACTTTGGCTTGCCCAGATTTTGCCTGTTCTCAGGAGCCGTGACCTAATGGGTTACGTTGATGGCTCCATTGTGTGTCCCCCGCAGCATCTGCCTGGCAGCACTGCCATTAACCCAGCCTACACAACCTGGGTTCAACATGATCAGATGATACTCAGTTGGATCAACAGCTCTCTCACTGCTTCTGTTTTGTCCACAGTAGCAAGCAAACGCACGTGTCGTGCCACCTGGGAGGCCTTGGAACAGCGATATGCGTCCACCTCTCAAAATCGCATTTTGTTTCTGCGAAATGAACTGCTGCAAACAAAGAAAGGTGACCTCTCTGTAGCAGATTACTTGGATCGTGTGAATTCGATCGCCGACAACCTTGCTCTTGCCGGCCAACCAGTAAGTGATGATGAACTGGTTCACATTATTTTGAATAACCTTGGTCCTGCGTTCGAAATGACTGTGAATGCAGCCCAGGCTCGTGATACTCCAATCACGTATTCCATTCTTGAAGCCATTTTGTTGACAACAGAACGACGAATGACGGAGCACGCTGTGCTCGTTGAAACTGCTCCGATTACTGCCTTTGTCACTACACGAGGCCGTGGTGGTCGATCTCGTGGCACTGGACGTGGCACTTCTTAGTTCAATCGTGGTGTCCCTCCCAATGGCAATCAACGAGGTAATTTTCCTCGCAACACTAACTTCCAACGTGGAGGTTCTTCTGCACCTACTGGTGACCGGACCATTAATTCTGGTGAACGTATCAAATGCCAAATCTGTGGCAAACCTGGCCATCCCGCTCTGGATTGTTTTCAAAGAATGCACACGGCTTATGAAGGCCGCATTCCAACCAATCGTCTTGCTGCTATGGCGTCTTCCCAAGTGATGCCAAACAATGGCAATTGGCTTCTTGACACAGGAGCTAATGCTCATATCACCCCAGACATTCAGAACATTACAAATCCCAAAGAGTATACTGGTAATGAAAATATTGGTGGAGTAGGTACTGGCTCTGAACTTTCTATTGCACATTCTGGTTCTAATCACATTTCAACTAAGTCTTGCTCATTTACCCTTCATGACATCTTGCATTGTCCTTCCGCATCCACTAATATCATTTCCGCACATAGATTTACCCTTGATAACTCTTGCTACCTTCTTATCTTTCCTTATTTTTTTCTTGTTAAGGACCTCAAAACCCGGAGGACGCTTTTCCGAGGGAGATGTGAGAATGGATTATATCCATTTTCTGGTGGCGGTGGATTGTCCAACTATCCTATTTCAGTGTGTGTAGGTGTTCGAGTCTCACCCCAGAAGTGGCATTTACGCCTTGGTCATCCTGCTTCTTCCATCATTCAGTTTTTGATTGCCAATAATAAAGTGCCATATAGTGGTCCTTCTCATGTAACGTTTTGTGACTCTTGTCCTTTGGGCAAAAGCACTAAACTTCCTTTTCCCAAGTCTGTCTCAGTGTCTTGTTGTCCTTTGGAACTTTTGCATTCGGATGTTTGGACTTCTCCTATTATTTCTAATGAAGGCTTTCGATACTATGTGTTGTTCGTGGATGATTACTCCCGTTATACATGGCTTTTTCCAATGAAAAATAAATCTGAGGTCTTTGGCATTTTTGTTACCTTTCGAACATATGTTGAAAAACTATTTGCAAAACCTGTTAAAACCCTTCAATGTGACGAAGGTGGTGAGTACATGAGTCGAGAATTCCAAACTTTTCTAGCTAAACATGGGATTTCTCAACGCTTTTCATGTCCAAAACATCCTGAGCAAAATGGCATAGCTGAACGAAAACATCGTCATATAGTCGAAACAAGTCTTACTATGCTTTCCCACGCACATATGCCTCACAAATTCTGGTACGATGCATGTTCCACCGCTACGTACATTATAAATCACCTTCCAACAAGAGTTTTATCCAATATTTCTCCATACGAAAAACTCTTTAACAAAACTCCCAAGTACGAGGCTTTCAAAGTGTTTGGGTCAAAGTGTTTTCCTTTATTGACACCATATACACGGCATAAACTCCAACCCAAATCCAAACCTTGTGTGTTCATAGGATACTCACTAAATCATGAAGGATACAAATGCTTGGACTTATCCACGAGACGCATTTATTTGTCTCGCCACGTTTTGTTTGATGAGGATTCTTTTCCTTTCAAGCAAACTGCATCTCCTACGGAAAACGGCCTTCTACCAGGTAACATCTTTACTCCAGAATTGATTGTCACTACCACAGCTTCATCACGATAGATAGTGTCTCCACCGACGTCACCCTCACAACCTAACACACCAGTCTTACCCTCTTCACTCTCGGTTTCCCAGACAGACACTACTTCTAATACCTCTCATACATCTTTATCCCCTGGCCCTTTTCCAACAATGTGTTCCCAACCTAGTTCCACCGTAGGTCCTACCATTGAGCAAGACTTGGTTCCATCCACAGAACTAAATGTGCCATTGCCACCACAACATCATGTGCCATTACAAAACACTGCAGTCTCACGTTCGATGACTACTCGATCTCAGTCTGGCATCCAAAAGCCCAATCCAAAGTATGCTATGCATGTCAAAACTGATGCACAGTTTGTTGAACCTTCTTGTTTTAGTCAGGCAGTTAAACATCCTGAATGGAGAGCAGCAATGGCCCAAGAATTCAGTGCTTTACAAAGGTGTGGTACGTGGACCTTGGTTCCTTATCATTCTGGAATAAATTTATTGCCAAACAAATGGGTGTTCAAGATTAAGAGACGAGCAGATGGGTCTCTTGAACGTCACAAGGCTAGGCTTGTGGCTAATGGATATCATCAGCAATCTGGGGTGGACTATAACGAAACGTTTAGTCCAGTTGTGAAACACAGCACCATTCGCCTAGTTTTGAGTCTTGATGTGTCAAGGAAATGGACTGTGCGTCAGTTAGATGTCCAAGATGCGTTCTTGCATGGTTACTTGGCTGAGGATGTCTACATGAAACAGCCCCCAGGTTTTGTGGACCAACAATATCCCAACTATGTTTGTAAATTGCAGCGCAGTTTGTACGGTTTAAAGCAGGCCCCCCGGGCTTGGTTTCGACGTTTCTCAGATTTTCTTCTTCAACTTGGCTTTCAAGAATCCTTGTGTGACTATTCTCTGTTTGTGTTTAATCAACGAGGGATTTACTTGATTTTACTCATATACGTGGACGATATTCTCGTTACTGGCAACAGTGCACAGCAAATACAATGGTTGATTACTAAGCTTGGAACCTTGTTTTCTATGAAGGACTTGGGTCCTTTAACTTATTTTTTGGGTATCGAAGTTACGTATTCAGGGTCAAATATGCACCTTACGCAGTCAAAGTATGCATTGGACCTACTAGAGCGCACCAAATTTACTGATGTCAAACCTGTTTCTACTCCTGTGCCTACGGGAAATAAGCTAAGTCAACATGATGGTGAATTGTTGCCTAACCCAGAACACTATCGCATGGTGGTTGGTGCCCTACAGTATTTGACTCTCACACGACCTGACCTTTCATATGCAGTCAATCAGGTGTGCCAGTTCATGCATATGCCCCGGACAACCCATTGGACTGCTGTTAAAAGAATTTTGAGGTATTTAAAGACCACTTATGATCACGGCCTTGTTTACAAACCCGGCGATGTTTGCTTGACTGCGTTTTCAGATGCTGATTACGCAGGAAATCCGGACACACGCCATTCCACAGGCGGCTTCTGTGTCTACTTGGGGACAAATTTGATATCGTGGAGTTCCAAGAAACAAAAGACTGTTTCTAGGTCTAGTACCGAAGCTGAATACAGACAGCTTGCTTACACTGCCGCTGAATTGTCTTGGTTAGCCAGTTTGTTTCGAGACCTACATCTGTTTCTTCCTCGGCCTCAGATTTGGTGTGATAATGTGTCGTCCATTGCCTTGGCGTCCAATCCCGTTTTTCATGCACGCACCAAACACTTAGAAGTTGACTATCATTATGTACATGAAAAAAGTGGTGCGTGGACAGCTTTTGGTTCATTTCATTTGTTCTCAAGATCAGATTGCGGATGTGTTCACGAAAGGTCTATCTTCCTCCCGTTTCAGAATGTTAATTTCCAAGCTTCTAGTCGTTGCTCGACCCGTTAGCTTGCGGGGGGATGTAAGACCAAGTCAATCTTATTCGAAGCCAAGCTCAGTAGCTCACGTCTCTTAGGATAATATTGCTAGGATCCATTTCTGTTTGAATGAGTTCAAAGATAGGTTGAAAGATAAGTTGATAAGTTTTTGTATTTTTGAATTCAAAGTTATCCTTGTAAATAGGGTTTTCAAAACCCTACTTGTAATCTGTTAAGAGTGTATAAATATACAGCAACCCAACGTTATGGGTGTGTAACCATAAGCTGAAAACCCTAGTGTATTATCGAAACCCTAGTACTCTCTACATCTTTCACTTTCTAGCTTCCTTGGCTTCAGCCACACCCAATCCAGCATCCTCCATGCCCATCTAATTACTGTTATGCCCACCAAAACAAAACTTATGGCAATTGGCAACACAACTACCCATCGATGCTGCTTCCATTTGTATTTGTCTGTGAGAGAGGTGGGTTTCTACTGAGAGACTTGTTTGAGAGGAAGGAGACTACAATCAGGTTTGATTCATTGCCAGCGTCACTAATTACTGTGTGGAACTTAATTACCTAACTACTCCTTATATAGGTCCATATATTAGAATGATGTTTACAGACGCAACCTTTTTGCTTAACTTTGCGAGGGAAGAGAGAAAATCAAACATGGGAGCTTTGTGCATGCATGAAGATATTTTTAATTACTTGAACTACATGACCGTTCTTCATACATAACTTTTTAATTACCGGAACTATATTATAATTTATGCATGATGATGTATCTTTACATATAATGTGTTGCCATTTCGTTTCACAATCCCACTAATATTAAATTGCTTTTGCATCGGGTGAAGTACGTACGTGATAATCTCCGGAGACCCAGTCACTACTCAGTCGCTGTACCCATCTTATTCTTATCTAGCAAGTGGTAACGATTAATGAGACATATTGGATGACGTTTTTTAACCATGCAAGCAAAAGCATCTATATGACAAGAGTTTGAAATACATGAACAACTACCATTTTTGGAAGACAACTAACCACTCTTGATGTTGATGTGTGGATTCTTTTTTTTCAAAAAGTCCTCGTATAGAGAAAAAGGGAGAAAAATTTAGGATCAGGTGGCGATCGCAGTATGGTTGATCAATGGTCACTCTCATACAGATGGGGCTAAGTGTATTGTGCGCCACTCACTTCGGTGAGCCGTGGCCGCAATGCAAATGTCGTACTCAAGTCCTTCTTCTTTAGCCACAATTTTTTGTTTTTCAAAGACTTGAAATAGATCTGAAAATGCTACTTATAGTCCACAATTTTTTTTTTTTATAAAACTGAAAAATAATCTCTCCACAAGCGTTCACATGCACTACGTATGATTTAGAGCTTTTAATCATGTGCTCTAGGCATAACTTACAAATTTTTATTTGATTTTAGACGTTTTTATTTGATTGGTATATTAGAATTGTGCATGGAAAAAAACACATTGATATATATACGAGTTACGATTTAGGGACACACTAATTTTGACACACATTTTGACACCCGATTTGTAGCGCCTAGTTTGTAATGTATATCAATGAACCGAACGTCCTTAATAGACCATCCTTGCAAAAGAAAAAATTAGACAAATATAACATCACTAAGACATTCATCTATAATGAAGAAAATGAACAAATATGATCCTACAAACAAACACTAAGTTTAATCTAAGGGTCATAAGGTTTTGGATTGAGGTGATTTTTGGTCGACATGATCTTTTAGAGAAACCTAAAAGATAGATGGTTCAAATCGTTGAAAGACATTATGAAGTGGGTTCCACAAAAACTTGTGTCAAAAGTGTGTGTCCCCAAATCTTAACCATGTATATAAAGCATTTTACAAATAAAATGTGAAAGTAAAATAGAACTTTTTAAGTCTTTCATAGAGTGGTACCTTGCTTTGCTTCTGGGTTTCTTGATAGCAACACATGATTTTTCATTACACTCATACATTTCGAGAATGAAATGTAGTTGCTGACAAATTAGCCAATGTAGGGCTTCTTTTATTTTCTCTTGTTTGGCATGTCAATCCTCCTCTTGAGATTCTTCTTTTTCTACCATCAGATTTCATAGGCATGTCGGCCTACAGGTTTATCTCTTTTTCTTAATGTGTCATTTTCTATTTTACCTAATCCTTTTGGATATTTTTTTTTTGCAGTTTTTCTTGCATGTTCTTGCCTTTTAGGTTTTAATTTGGAAGGGTTTGGTCCCATGTCCCTCCTCCCCAACCCCCCCCCCCCCCCCTCTCTCTCCCCTCTCCTCTTTTTCTTGTGGTTTTTTTTTCAAAAGGGGTAAGGTTTATGTCCCCCCTCTTTTTCATGCATTTTCTTTTTTCAAAAAATGTAAGGTTTATGTCCCCCCCCCCCCCTTCTTGTATTTTGTCCTTCTTTATAAGATGTAAGATTTATGTCCCCCTAACTAAGTGTAAATCATTTTTTTTTATATCAATAAAACTCGTGTATGGATACTAACTAATAAACCAAAATCCTTCCTAGGGTCGGTAAAATAAATTAGGATTTTAGAATGTAACTTAATTTACAAACTAAATGATGTGGTTGTTGATTATTACTAAATGAAGTATAGAAAAAAGGGTAATGTTGATTTAATTTTGTTCAATTCAAAAATTGAAATTTGATAGTAAATCATTTTAGTCAGCATCCCTTATTTTAATAAAGAGTCTTAATAATTACTTTTACAATAAAGGATATTACAGTAATTCTAATTTAAACTCCCTAACCTTCGCAATGGCTGGTCACCAATTGGTTTGATCGAATGTAACACCAATTGGTTTTATCAAAGTTGCGAGCACTTGTTACATGTTATATAATCTCAACCCTATGGACTAAATCTTCACGAGTCCCTGGCATTCTGATGTCATTTTTTCCATGACATTGGTTAGGGTATAGGGCAAATGCAAACCCTGAGATGTAGAGAAATTTTAGGAAGAAGAAACCTACTTTTTTTTATTTTTAATTTTTAATTTTTAATTTTTATGGTTTTACTTACATTAGTAGCCTCACCAAATTAATATGCCCCAATCTGCTAAAGAGTTTGAATATCAGCATCACCATCTCCTCAATTATGTACAAGCTTAACTCTTAATATGTCTTTAGCCTGGCATTTCTGTTCAATTTTACATTGGTTCAAATAGAGGAAATTAACTCTAAGAAGGGGAAGTTTGCGAGCTCATTATTTATCTGTAAGTTTCAAAACGGAGACCAATCTAACATTACTGCTCATGGATCTAAAAGAGTCTTGACGTGGCATTTTTTGTAGCCTAAAAGGCTGAGGTTCTCTTCAAAAGATCAGGCATACGCTGCATCGAAGTTTGGCTCAATTTTATAAGTTCAACTGTCAACTGTGTACATTTTTTTAAGTTAGTTTTGTACATATTCTTTGTCGTATTATCTGCACAATTATTAAGAGAAATTATCATCTGTGAAATCTCAAGTATGCTAAGAAGATTACACCAAATGAAGGACCTTATTAGGACATGCACTTCTTATTGTATATATGCCAAGCAGAGAATTACAAAATCTGAATTTAAATACATGCAAAAGTATACCAGCTAATTAACAAAACAACAATACAAATGAAACTATCCTTTTTAAAAAATAAAATAAAATAAAAACTTTTGTAGGTACAGAAGGAAGCTATCTATCATTTATTCATTTCAATTATCTTTAAACTCCTTTGCACGAACCTTTGAATAAATTCAAGCATACCACAAGTTCATAACAAAACTCAAAGAATAACAAATGAAGAAATCAATGGAGGCAAGAAAGACTCAAAGGCTTGGAGAGAGAGAGAGAGAGAAACTGACAGTTTGTTATTTTTGAAATGATTACACACTTCTTACATTGTTGTCTCAGCATATATAGCTTGAGAATTCTTTTTCACTTCTTACATTGTTACCTTGAAATGCTGCAATCTGAATTCTTTTTCACTTTATAAACCCATTTACTTCCCACAATTGCCTTGTCAGCAGGTATAGGAACCAAACTCTATGTCCTTTGTGCTCTTAAAGAATCATACTCCTCTTGCATAGCTTGCTGCCATTGTGGTATGCTAGAACTTTCCTAAAGCTTGATGGCTCTGCTATATCAGTATTTTGTGTAACAAAAGAGAAACCATCAGCGAAAGGTTCTTCTTCACTCAATTGTAGTGACTGTAACTCTGGAAATATAGCTAATAAAGCTGCATAATTCTTGTTTTCAATTGCCCCACTCTTCAATCTTGTTGTCATGGGATGATGTGAAACTGAATTTATCATAGATGATGAAATAGCACTAGTATCGTTATCATGAGGTAAAATTGGAAGAATCAACTCTAACTCGGAACTGTGGTGGGCAGGCAGCAAGGGTGACCTGTTGAATCTGGAATAGAGTGATGATGATGAGGAATTTCATTTTCTGGAGAATCCTGCATTTCTGAAGAAACAGAACTATAAAAACTGGATCGCAACATCTGATACATCACTAGATGAGCTCCTTGATAATTCCCAGAATTTGATATGGATACATCATTGACACTTGGAATTGGTAACTAAACCATAATTGTAGGTTGTCTAAAACTTTCTGAGTTTGACGTACCATTTGCTTCTGAAACGGACTTCTTTTTACATGCATGCACAGTCTCATCATGAATCACATGCCTAGACAAAATTAACTTTTCATTCTGCTCATTGTAACATAATACCTCTTTATATCCAGCAGCATATCCAAGAAATACACATTAAGTGGACCTAAATTGTAATTTGTTTGCATTAAAAAGTCTAAGAAATGGATACACAGTTGTTCCAAAGATTTTGAAATGACTAACTTTAGGTACTTTTCCAAACAAACATTGATAAGGTGACTTCATTTTCAACATTTTGCATGGCATTCTGTTAACCAATAAATTTGCATGAGCACAAACATGATACCAAAACTTTGGTGCTAGATTAGCTTCTACCATAAGTGTAATGACAGTCTCCACTACATATGTTTCCTCTCAGCAAGACCATTTTGTTGAGGGGTATGAGGACATAAAACCATATGTTTAATTCCTCTATTTGCCAAGAAATCACTGAACATTTTATTCATAAACCCTCCTCCATCATGTCACGCCCCGATCCCGAGATACACCTGGAATCGATATGCGACCAAGGACTGTAGCGGTACAATATAAAATAGAGAGATTATATTCACACACCTCAAATTACTTCTCTCACATCCTTTTAATTTTTTAATTTTTTCTACACACCACTAGCACTTGATAAATAAATATTAAAAAATTAAAAGGGTGTGGGAGAAGTAATTTGGGGTGTGTGAATATAATCTCCCTATAAAATATATAGAGTCACTTAGACTCATACATATAATATACATCAGAGCCCAGTAGAAATAACTTACAACAAAAGGTGACAAAACCTACTCTCGAGTGCGTTACCCACACAGCTACACCACCTGCAATCTTCTTCTCTAACTGCTACTCATTACTCTGTAAAATAACCCTACGACGTAGGAATGGTGCACCGAGCAAAGCAAAACCCAGATAAGTTGCGAAGCTCGTGTCAGTGACAATAATACCATATATGTGAAAATAAATAGCAACAAATGATTAAATGTCAAAGTAGTGCTACGTTCGCACATGACTTTTCTTCTATATACCGTACCCCCCGTCAATGCGATCACCATCAATATTATTTTGTCATTCTCTTCATACTGTGACTCACTACTCGCCTTTCATTATTTCCGAATAATCCCAAGGGTCCAATTTCTACATATATTATAATTTAACCACCATAAGCCTCAATAATATGTATAGGAATAGTTATTCAATTTCAAATCTCACCACACGTCTATCAACATAATATTCGGTCATCACACAACTCGAAGTTGTGTAGGAATGATGCACCATCAATAATACATTTACGTGTAGGAATGAGATTGGTATCTTTTTCATAATTACATCTTTTCATTACGAGTAGGAATGAGTCGCATCCAAATCCATTCTCTTTTAGGCAACACCATCATGTAAACTATTTGTTTCAATCGTCACTTTCTAGATTGAGCCACACAGGCATTCAATCTCATCTTTCATATATGTAATAATCAATAGTCTAGGGCTATAGAGAGACACAGTTCGGCCGAAGCCTAAATAAGCAACCAAATAGGAAGTGGCCCCTATCGCGGATTAACCAAGCAGAGCCACCCTTGAGAAAGTAACCAAGTAGGCAGTGACCCCCTATCACAGATTAACCAAGCTATCACTCCTACATAACTGTTAGGCAGTGATCACCTTTCGCAGATTAACCAAGCATGATCACCCCTAAGTGTGTATAGCCATAACAAAGATATAAGGATCCTCTATCATGGATTAACCAAGCACGATCCATAAATAGTATGGTCCCCTATAACAAATTAACCAAGCAGGACCATCCATGTACCACTACTACATGGTGTAGATTCTGATTTTATCCCACATTACCCCATGTACTGGGTTAGCGGTCATCTACTAGCCCTCACATATCACCATCATTTCATAGGTAATAACCATATCACATAATATTAATGTTACTCACTTGGGTTATTTGCACTTCTACATTCATCAACTCTACTCCGAGAAACCTAAAACACACAAACCCCACTTAGGAAACTTAACAAGATTGACACACAAACAGAGGCCAAGTGCCACTTGCATGAACTTCGAGACGTACGTCAATTGGAAATGACATGTCATTGAGATGAGCCAACTAAGTTCCATCAAGCCTCAACAACAAACTAAAATAGTGACACATTAGAACGGTCAAATTAGGGTTATTCAATCTAGAAGATCCGCAGATTGGATTTCTAATCCGTAAGTTCTTAAAGGTCCAACAATTAATAACTAGGGTGCTCACAAAATTGCACGACGATCCAACGGTCGAATTGTCGTCAATCACACAAACGAATGGCAGTCCAATTTGATCACCACACTAAACAATTGAATTTCAAGAAACTGAGCTAGACATAGGTTCACAAGAAGGTCTTTGCTAGTTAGATAACACTTGTGGACAATGAACCGCCACATGCGATTGTAGCCAAGGCGGAGGGTTTAGAAAACCTAAAATTTCAACCTTAAAAAAAGGGCTCAAATTTACAGGGTAGCTAGGGCTCAACAAGGGAAATACTTTTCACAACTAGGCCAACAACAAATTCAAGTCGTAAACGGTCCAATTTCACCAAGGAAAACTGGATTTCTAGGGTTCTAAACGCCCAACACTAAAACGACTACAAAAACACAAACCAAGCATACCAACTTGAAGATTATGAAGAGTAGGTGAAGTTTCATACCTCACTTGAAGGAAATGGTTGCCGGAATCATCATAAAAATGACAAAATCGCCGAAAAAGTCATGGGCTTTGTGGCTTTAGGAAAAGAAATTGGGAAATCTAACACTACAAAGATGTAAGGCTCGTCAAGGGCTTTCCATAGACACCAAGATCATCCAAAACGGAGCTCGGTCGAAGGAGATATGAGTGAGTCAAGTTGGCGAGTTAATGGGTTGAAATTTCCCCCAAAGCAGGTTAGCAGCAGGCCCTTCCCCATGTTTTCATAAACCTTCCAGATTTTCTGGAGGTTTCCCTCCAATTATAGCATCTTGGTAAAATTACCAAAATGCCACCAACTTTAAACGACTATAACTTCTTCGTTTTAACTCAGAATTGAGATTTGTTTGCTCCTATGAGCTCGTTGAATTGAGATCTACCTAAAAAACTCAAGAGTTGACCGAAAAGGTCGAGAAAATTTGAAATAACTAAAGTACCCCTCACTTCGCTTTTCTCAAAATCGGAGAATTAACGAACTAATTTCAATTAACTCTCCAAAATACGTCAAGAATAAAATAAAATACTAATTTTGGGACGATATATCACACACCATCAAACTGAAAATAGTACTTTATGGATGCATTAAACTAAGTTGATACAAAGGCATGAAACTTAAACAAAATGGCAAAAGCTTCTGATTTATTAACCATGGGAAAAATCCACATGAATCTTGAATATTCATCTACAAAATTCATATAGTATCTATACCCCACTATAGACTTTGTTAGAGATGGGCCCCATACATCAAAGTGGATCTTATCAAACATATTTCTTGCCCAATCTTGTTTTACAGGAAATGATTGTCTACTCATTTTGCCTTGAATACAGGATGAACACATATAAATACATAAACTAGAATCTGTACTAACTAGTATAGCAGAAGCTTTAATCATTGCAGTCAGTATTTCCTTCATATGGATGTCCAAGCCTTTGAGGCCAAACTAAAGCATGAACTTTCTTTCCAAGAAAAGCAGCACAATTACTCAACTTTGAAGCAAAACTGTTTGAAAATGTATTGACTAGTGTCTTTGAACAATTTCCCATCACCACTTTGGAAGACTGAAACACAAGCGATCGGTTCGATCTATTTCTTTATCTCCCTATGAATCATATATCTGTAACATGGACAAAATTTTCTCAATTCCAATCGACTAGGCATACTGTGTCGATTCTTTTGAGTAATATATCTGGAAATGCCCGTTAATTCTAGTATAAATCACCCTTGTGGCCTTGTCTTGTATAAAAAGTGTCACATAATCACATATAAACCAACATGCATTATCCTTACATAATTTCTTAACTAATAGTAAATGCATAGTGGTGATCATAGGCACATGCAAAACATTATGTAACATGAAGGAGTGATGTAGTAATAATTAAGGAGCCTATATGCTTGACTATCAAACCTTCCCCATTTCCAATTATGATCTTGTCATTCCCATTGTATGCACTAGCTTTATATTAACATTGCCTGTCATATGATGTGTAACTCCTGTATCCATGATCTAAGTATCAAATGCAGAAAAACCATGACCATTTGATGCAGGTGTTTGTTGTTGTTCAATATTACCATGTGCAGTCATTACAGTTAATGAATGAGCTGGAAGAGTCCCTTGATAGGTGAAATTATTCCTATGGTAGCATTCCAGTGCAATATGGCTTATTTTCCCACATATTTGACCCACTATAAACCCTGTAGAAGAACTACCATTATCAGTTCTATAGTAGCAATTAGGTGCAATGTGTAGACCTGGCAGTTTCTTACACGACACGTTAACACGACACGAAAATAACGGGTTTCGGGTCAACACGATAACTAATCGGGTCGTTATCGGGTCACACGATAAGAACCCGTTAATAACGGGTCCTTAACAGGTTTACACGAGAGTGACACGCGGGTAACCTGTTTCGACACGAAAATGAAAAAGTTATTTTGATGATTTTAATTTTTTTTAATTACTAAAAAAAAACTGACTATAAAATACAATAAATATAGTGGATATTTATATATATATTGTTCATTAATTATTATTGTATTATTATTCTAAATAAATTTTAAAAATTTAAGTTTTATTTATTTATTTTAGAAAATATTATGAGCAAAGAGTGAGATTAAAAAATTATAAAACACATTAAAAATAAAAACATCAAGTAATTTAAAAATATCAAATACATTTAAATATTTAAAATAATTAATTTACAAGTGCAAAAAATGTGAAAAAATATGCAAGCACTCTTAATCGCATCCTCTACGCTTTAAAGGTGCGTACATGAATTTTTAAAACTATACAAACCCTCATGTATTTTTAAGGTAGTTCAAAATAAATAAAATTCATAATCATTAATGTATAAGTCTGAAAAATGTGAAAGCATATATAAAGGGGTGTGATATTAACACACCCTTCTAATTTTCGACCGTCGGATCAGATGAATTGAAGAAAATCAACAAATAGAAATTAACAAGGGGTGTGTAAGAAGTAAAATGGGATGTATGGATAGCACACCCCTATATAAATGCTCATGATTGCATCCTCTACCCTTAGACAATCGTTATATGGTCGTTTAGATTTTTAAACCCTCCAAATCTCATGAATAATGTTTTTTTTTAGTGAAAAATTAATAATATTGTAGAAGTGTAAAAAATGTAAAAAAAGAAAAAAATACAATCACTCGTAATCACAAGTTTTACAACTTTCGTGAAGGGGCCAACTTTGAAATCTAACACCATAATCTAGGCCTGGCAAACAGGTCGTGTCTGTCGTGTTCGTGTTGTTTTCGTGTAACACCTGTTATCTTAATGGGTCGTGTCGTGTCACACCCATTATCTTAACGGGTAAAGTGACCCAACCCGCTATGACCCGTTAAGAAAAATATATTTTTTTTAAAAAAAATTGCACATACCACACATTGCCACATAAATATTACTTCAAAACATTAAAACATTTGTCGTTTAAGTACTATATTTACACCCGAAAATAATACTTTTATTAAGTATATAACATAAGATTTTGTGATATCCACATCCATTAGTGTAAATATTTTAAATTGAAGATCAAATTCATTCATTGTATTCATATAGGGTCAAGGAGTGTATCTGTAAAAAAATCATCAAAATCGGAGTTACAAAACCGTTAAATCGTGATTTTTTGTTTCTAACCGTCGAAAAGCTTTGTCCCGTTACTTGATATCTGAATGTTTATTTTTTGTGATTTTTTGCTGATGTGATCTCGAAACATATACGAACAAGTTTGACGGTTGTGATCGTTGAAATTAGTTTCGGATAATTCGTATCCCATCAAAATAATAGATTGACTAACACTTAAGAGTTTATTTATACTTTCATTAAGTATAACATAAGATTTTGTGGTATCCACTTGTGTAAATATTTTAAATTGAAGATCGAAATCATTCATTGTATTCATATAGGGTCAAGGAGTGCATCTGTAAAAAATCATCAAAATCGAAGTTAAAATAACTGTTAAATCGTGATTTTTTGTTTATAACCGTCGAAAAGCTTTGTCCCGTTACTTGATCTCTGAATGTTTGTTTTTTGTGATTTTTTACTGATGTGATCTCGAAACATATACGAACAAGTTTGACGGTTGTGATCGTTGAAATTAGTTTCGTATAATTCGTATCCTATCAAAAAGATAGATTGACTAACACTTAAGAGTTTATTTATACTTTCATTAAGTATAACATAAGATTTTGTGGTATCCACTTGTGTAAATATTTTAAATTGAAGATCGAAATCATTCATTGTATTCATATAGGGTCAAGGAGTGTATCTGTAAAAAATCATCAAAATCGGAGTTAAAATAACCGTTAAATCGTGATTTTTTGTTTATAACCGTCGAAAAGCTTTGTCCCGTTAATTGATCTCTGAATGTTTTTTTTTATTGTGATTTTTTGCTGCTGTGATCTCGAAACATATACAAACAAGTTTGATAGTTGTGATCGTTGAAATTAGTTTCGGAGAATTCGTATCCTATCAAAACGATAGATTGACTAACACTTAAGAATTTATTTATACTTTCATTAAGTATAACATAAGATTTTGTGGTATCCACTTATGTAAATATTTTAAATTGAAGATCGAATTCATTCATTGTATTCATATAGGGTCAAGGAGTGTATCTGTAAAAAAATCATCAAAATCGGAGTTAAAATAACCGTTAAATCGTAATTTAATGTTTATAACCGTCGAAAAGTTTTGTCCCGTTACTTGATCTCTGAATGTTTGTTTTTTGTGATTTTTTGCTGATGTGATCTCGAAATATATACAAACAAGTTTGACGGTTGTGATCGTGGAAATTAGTTTCGGAGAATTTGTATCCCATCAAAACGATAGATCGACTAACACTTAAGAGTTTATTTATAATTTCATTAAGTATAAAAGATTTTGTGGTATCCACTTGTGTAAATATTTTAAATTGAAGATCGAATTCATTCATTGTATTCATATAGGGTCAAGGAATGTATCTATAAAAAATCATCAAAATCGGAGTTAAAATAACCGTTAAATCGTGATTTTTTGTTTATAACCGTCGAAAAGCTTTGTCCCGTTAGTTGATCTCTGAATGTTTTTTTTTGTGATTTTTTGCTGATGTGATCTCGAAACATATACAAACAAGTTTGACGGTTGTGATCGTTGAAATTAGTTTCGGAGAATTCATATCCCATCAAAACGATAGATTGACTAACACTTAGGAGTTTATTTATACTTTCATTAAGTATAACATAAGATTTTGTGGTATCCACTTGTGTAAATATTTTAAATTGAAGATTGAATTCATTCATTGTATTCATATAGGGTCAAGGAGTGTAGCTGCCAAAAATCATCAAAATCGGAGTTAAAATAACCGTTAAATTGTGATTTTTCGTTTATAACCGTTGAAAAGTTTTGTCTCGTTAGTTGATCTCTGAATGTTTGTTTTTTGTGATTTTTTGCTGATGTGATCTCGAAACATATAGCAACAAGTTTGACGGTTGTGATCGTTGAAATTAGTTTCGGAGAATTTGTATCCCATCAAAACAATAGATTAACTAACACTTAAGAATTTATTTATACTTTCATTAAGTATAACATAAGATTTTGTGGTATCCACTTGTGTGAATATTTTAAATTAAAGATCGAATTCATTCATTGTATTCATATACGGTCAAGGAGTGTAGCTGTAAAAAATCATCAAAATCAGAGTTAAAATTACCGTTAAATCGTGATTTTTTGTTTATAACCGTCGAAAAGTTTTGTCCCGTTACTTGATCTCTGAATGTTTGTTTTTTGTGATTTTTTGCTGATGTGATCTCGAAACATATACAAACAAGTTTGACGGTTGTGATCATTGAAATTAGTTTTGGAGAATTCGTATCCCATCAAAACAATAGATTGACTAACACTTAAGAGTTTATTTATACTTTCATTAAGTATAACTCTCTTCATTTTGCATATCTTTGAACATTTGTATTTTGTAGTATGCACTAATGTTTTTTCATTAGACTCTTATTTTGGGGTATGTAAACTTGAAAGAAAAATGTTTTATTTATTTATTTATTAATGTTTTGAATTAGTATTTATGTGACAAAATGGTATGTATATACTAATTTAGTATTATGTTTTACATTTTTTAGGGTCAAATTATGTTTTTCATTTTCATTATTTATTGATTTAAAAAATATTTTTCTTAACGGGTAACGGGTTGGGTCATATTACCTGATAATATTAACGGGTCGATTTCGGGTTGGGTCATATTACCCGTTTATTTTAACGGGTGTTACACGACACGACCCGTTAAGCTATCGGGTATGACACAAAAACGACACGAACACGAGAAACACGACACGAATGCCAGGTCTAGCAGTGTGACCTCTTCTTGAACAGATTTGACATTCTGGAGAAATTGCAGACTTGTTACTTGTGTTCTCATTCCAATAACTGTCTTTTATTCCCAAAGTTATTTATAGAATTTAAATTGCCATTTTGAGACTATTTGCCATTACCTGAGAAATGTCCACTATTGTTGCCATCCATATTTCCATTTATGTTGCCAAAATTTCCATACCAGAATACTGTCTTGAATTGTTATTCCTATTGTTGAACTTCCTATTGTTACTAGGGAAATTTCCTCTTTATTGATAAGACCAATTTCCATTGCCAACATATCCATTTCCTCCCTTAAAACCAAATTGATCTCTATTGTAATCTTGTTGATTTCTCTGAGTGTTAGAAATCTCTGAGAATTAGATCATTCTCCTTGTACTACCATTGCAGACATAGATGTACTCAGCGAATGCATTCTTGATTCAATGCTTTCTTCAACCCCAAAGCAATTGTGCCTGAAAATCTTTCAAATATATAGTTGTTTCTCTAGAAGAATCATTGTTTTATCATCTCAAAATCAACAGGTAGTCTTGATAGTATAACAATCATATAGTCATTATCAGATACTATCTGACCAACAGAAATCAATTGATCCCTTATACCCTTCAAATTTAACATACACTTTTCAACAGATTCTCCACCCTTCTGAGAAGAATAGAACTCAATCTTCAATTGATTAATTCGAACCACATAGATCAATGCAAACCTTTCTAGCAAGCATGTCCATGCTTCTTGTGAAGTTTTACACCCAATGATATACTCTGTGGCATCATTTGACAAAGTTGCAATCAATAAAATGAGCAATGCCAAATTCTTCTTTACCCAATTTTTATGTGCTGTTGTGACTTTTTTTGTAACTCCAATTTCTATATTGATTACAAACTTGGGGGGACATGGTGATTCCTATAAAGTAATCAAATAGATTATATTCTCTTAACACCGATTGGAATTGATAACTCCATTTGACAAAGTTGTCATCTTGAAGTTTCACAGTAAGCATACCTAATAATCCTTCAATCTTCACCAACTCATACATTGTTGAATACCATAAAGTCTTTTAAACCAATCAAAGAAAATCCTAGAAAAATACTTCGAACAATCTTCTAAATAACATTACACTTCAACTTTGGCCTTGTGGAATGCAAAAAAAACCCTAAAATACTTTAGAAAAACTTTGAATGCTTTTTGCAACTTCGACTTTGGCCTTTGAAGTGCAAAAAAAATCAACAAATCTTACAGAAAGAATGGATTTGGCCTTGTATTCTTTCAATCTTTACTACTCAAATATGGCATCGGCCTTTAATTCATCACGAAATATATGCTAAAACACATAAATCTTCTCACTTAAACATTTTGAATGAGAACTCCATTTGACACATAAATATAGGCTAAAACACATAAATACTTTAGATTATATCCCCTTAACACCGATTGGAATTGATAACTCCATTTGACAAAGTTGTCATCTTGAAGTTTCACAGTAGGCATACCTAATAATCCTTCAATCTTCACCGACTCAGACATTGTTGAATACCATAAAGTTTTTAAAACCAATTACAAGAAAATCCCAGAAAAATACTTCGAACAATCTTTTGAATAACGTTATACTTCAACTTTGGCCTTCTGAAATGCAAAAAAAAAAACCCTAAAATACTTCAAAAAAACTTTGAATGCTTCTTGCAACTTCGGCTTCGGCCTTTGAAGTGCAAAAAAAAATCAACAAATTTTCATTCTTTGATACAGAAAGAATGGCTTTAACACGCTCAATCTTTACTTCTCACATATGGCAGCGGCCTTTAATTCATCAATAAATATATGCTAAAACACATAAATCTTCTCACTTAAATATTTTATCGAACATCTGATTGACTGAAAAAAAGCCGAAAAGGAAGAACTGATGAACCTAAGAAAATTTGCAAACTTGAACTTTGAAGAGCTCTGAAATCTTAAACCCATAAATCCTTCCAGGAAGCACAGCGGAAAGAGTCCTAAGGTTGCACCTCGGCAAGTGATACCATCACAACAGAACTCAAAGAATCACAAATGAAGAAATCAATGGAGGCAAGAAAGACTCAAAAGCTTAGAGAGAGAAAATCTGATAGTTTTTTATTTCTGAAATGATTACACACACTTCTTGCATTGTTATCTTGGCATATATAGCTTGAGAATGCTAACAGATTATCCTAACCATTCTACTAAGTGCATCCTAAATTCCTGATTTTACTTTCAAATTTTGTTGCTACAAAGTAGAAATTTGACCAATATTTACTTTCTTTCGAATTCAATAGTCTTCCTCACTAATTTCAAGATGCCGACTGATGCGATAAATAAACTAACACACAAATTAAACCCTCTTGTTGTCAATTGTAGTATATATGCAAGTAGGGATCGTTCTAAACCGGGGATTAGGAGGGATTGCTAATCTATATAAAATGAACTTAGAAAACACTAAATAAAACTTTAAAAACACAAATCTAAAATCAAAACATTTAACTAGATTCAAATGATTCCAAATAAACTATAATAACTTAAAATAAAATTAATAAATAAAC
This sequence comes from Crataegus laevigata, assembly GCA_963580275.1. Taxonomy (NCBI): domain Eukaryota; kingdom Viridiplantae; phylum Streptophyta; class Magnoliopsida; order Rosales; family Rosaceae; genus Crataegus; species Crataegus laevigata. The sequence goes on along the minus strand of OY756946.1, from coordinate 6,734,051 downwards.
TAAAACAAAATCACGAATGAATTTAAAAGATTCAAGCTATGAAAATTAACCAACTCTATACTAAATTAACTCAAAGAACTCAAAAGAAATCAAATAAGGTAGATTCAAATCAAAAGACAAAAATTGAAAAAGGGGGATGTGATCTTGATGAGAATAACTTGAAAATAAACAAATTGAAAACTAGATAGAATTAAGCACAAAATATGGTTGTGTGAATGGATGATGGATTAGCTAGAGGGGTTTCCTCCACACATGATACACTTGTATATAAACCAATTTTTAGTTGTTCTTTCGATAACTTATGAAACTCAACACTCCAAGTTAATTAGGTCCGCTTAAATTAACCTTCAGATTTCCCTAGAATCATTGAATTGGATGAATATGCATCGCAACCAAATCATTCCTAACAAGTTCTTTATATGAACAGCATGATAAAGATACAAGTTAGAATCATTACGTTTGTTGGAAATCATAAGCATCGACAAGGCATTTGTAACTATGAAAAGCATGATACTCCTGCCAGGAATTCACTTAACACGATTGTGGATAGCAACCTTCACTACTCTTGAATATAAGTTCATAACGATTAGGTGAAATTCCCTTATATTCTAGCATCAAACTTATGCATGAAAACTAAGCGTGCACTCTTAATCAACATACATAAATAAGTTATCAATCAAATAGTTAAGCGAATTGAAATCACAAATTATTAAATCACAACCAAAAGTAATTAATTCATAATGCAAATGTAATCATGGCTTTGAATCCCCCCTAGCAAAGAGGGGGGGTTTAGTTCCTCATAATCATAAAACAAAGGTAAATAGATTTATACATTGAACATAAAAGAAAGAAAGCACCTAAACGCTCCAACGATCCTTGTTTAGTGACAAGCATGTCCAAGCACTTTCCTTTCCTTCCTTTGATATGGCACAAGGAGTGGATGTGGTTTGAAGGTTTGGTTGTATGGAGGAGTGGATAGGGGGATGTATGGTGGTGTTTAGGATGGTTAAGGGGGGGTGGCACGGCTAGGATAGTTAATGGGCAGATTTTGTGGAGGAAAGAAAGGGTTTTGGCTAGGATAGTTTAGGGTGTGTGAAAATGGAATTGTTGTGTGAATTGGTGAGTCTAAGCCTTGCTAGAAGGCTTATTTATAGGTGCACAAAGGTAAGGAGCCACTCAAGTGATTCTAATAAACAAATACAAAGCAAGAATTAATCATCAAAAACAGCTAGCACACATGCTTCATTGCAGAAATTTCATGATGAAACAACTTGCATTCATCCTCCTTGGTCCATGCCTTGGATTCCTCTTGGTCTTCTCATGATGAATCAGCTAGAACACTTGCAAAACAGCTAGCACACTTGTATTTCATGATTAAACAAGCTAGCACACTTGCAAAACATAATCATTCATCCATGCCGTGGGTCATCCTTGCAGCTGTCCGCCTATTCCTTCCCCATGTGCTCTCTTGACCTTCCCTTACTAAAATGCCCATAACTTCTTCTAGAAAAATGATCTTAACAATCCGCAAAATGCTCCAGAAAATAGACATCTGTAGCTTTCCAAGCATATAAGGCTCATTCTCTAGTTCATTTTGGGCCGTTCGCAAATTGCTTCCAAAATGGGCTGATCTGCACAGGCAGTTTTGACGAATTTGTTACATAAAATCTCATTTGTGCTATTTTTCTTTTATTTGCTTGACAAATCATATAAAACACAAAATCAAAGTAAACAGCTCAAAAATATAAGGAACTAACTAAGAAAAGACGAGAGAATTTGATGTAAAATATATATAAATATGAGCTTATCAAATACCCCCACACTTAGCTTTTGTTAGTCCTCGAGCAAAACAAAGAAAACAAAAAGAAACAAAACACAATCTAAACCTTCCAACGTTACCTCAGGGATTTCTAATGCACATGTTAAAAATCATTACTTGCACAGATTTTGGTCATCAATATCCTTAAGCATACACTTAACCACAGTCACCATTTACTAGTTCTCTTTTAATCATTTAAAACATCATTTTGAATGTAATAACATGCTTTAGAGAATTCCCTCAATTCCTTACTAGATATGCACTCATTTTTCACTCAGATTTTCAAACTCATTCCCTACACTAGGTATATGTGAGAAGATTGATATACACATGAAAACTAAAACTCACATATTTTAACAAAGAAAGCTCTTTTCTGGAGTTATAAGTGAATATATGAATATGATCTCATGAAAGGAAAGCTACTACTTAGATGCAAGAACTAGTGACACCATATGCTCATACCAATCCCAAACTCTACATATTGAACACATAACACTCAAGATAGAAGTGTAAGGGTTGTAACGGAGCTAAGGGTGATAGGTTACAGCGAACAGATATGGAAAACAAGGGTTCTTAAAAACATAGTGAGCAATAGCAATGAAATCAACTTAGAATTCACTTTTGAATGCAAACTCAAATTTGAACACAAGGGGGGATTCATGCAACACTTAGGGTCAAATTCAAACTTTTGGACCCTTTTCTTCAACAATCAACACTTTCAAACTCATTCTTTCTTCTTTTCTTTCTTTTCTTTTTTTTTTTTTTTTTTTTTTCAAAACGTACAAATGAGCTCAAAAATAACCATTCCCTCCCCCACACTTATTTTCTTGCATAATGTAACTCAAAAGGAATTAATTTTAAGTTATGCTCACTATGTTTTAAGAACAAGGGGTGGACTGTCCTAAACTAGGATAGGTGAGGTTAATGTAGTTAACAACAAAACATAAGCCATAAGGGAAGTAAGGCTATTTGGCTATGGTGGCAACTACACAACTTCATCTTGATCGTGTGTTATGCAATTCAATATCATGCTTTGAATGAAACGGATATAAGTTCTAGCATTTAGTTCTATCATGATACGCATGCATTCTAAGTAGCAACCAAGCAAAGAATAATGAGATCATGCAACGACTTAAGAACACAAGAAATCACAGATTATAACTCTCCAAAAGAAGTAAAGGCTCAAGTCTCACAAGGATGTAGCGTTAGTTGAGTTTTTTTCCTTCAAGCATGTTACAAAAACTGATTTTAACCACTTTATAATCAAATGTGAGTTCATAAACATCAACTACAACTAAGCATAAGCCAAGAACATATCAAACTTCAATCCATGCTTGTAACTTTCTTTAATAGTTATGCAATTCAAAACCAAATCCTCATCATTGTGTTGGAAGGTACCTACGACACAAACACACCAAAACAACTCAAAAACAACTCTTTTTGGTATTTTCCAAACTTATTTTCAAATTTTTATGAGTTTTTCGGATTTTTATGCCACAACACACTAAAATGCTTCAAAACACACTAAAAACACTTAAAAACAGTGAGAAACAACATTGGAAGTGATAGGTGAATAAAACCCACGAAAATCATGCAAAACAGATTGTTTACCCCCCCACACTTGAATCAAACATTGTCCTCAATGTTTTAAATAGAAACTCAAACCAAATTAAACAAACTAAACATAGAAGAATAGAAACAACAAAGAGAAAGAGTTAGGAACGCAAATCTGGAATTGGAGTGATTCCTAGGTCTGCCTTTGTTGAATGCATGGGTTGCCTCCCACGAAGCGCTTGCTTTAACGTCTTGCAGCCGGACGATGCCACAGTGATCAACCTTCATGGAAACCCACGGCATAGTGGGTTGTCTCCTCAACATCATGTTCTACAAAGCCCTCGTAGTAAGGCTTCAATCTGTGCCCATTCACTTTGAACTCTTTACCTGTTTTGAAGCTACGAACTTGGACTGCACCATGAGGAAAAACGTTAGTAATAACAAAGGGCCCAATCCAACGTGAACGTAACTTACCCGGAAATAGACGAAGACGAGAATCAAACAACAACACTTTCTGTCCAACAGAGAAGGACTTGGTGCGAATCATCTTATCATGAAAGGCCTTCGTCTTTTCTTTGTAAATGCGAGCATTCTCGTAAGCTTCATTCCGTATCTCCTCAAGTTCATTCAATTGAAGCTTACGATGAAGTCCCGCGGCATCCACATCCATGTTGAACTTCCTCACGGCCCAATGAGCCTTGTGCTCCAACTCCACAGGTAAGTGACATGGCTTGCCAAAAACAAGCCGAAAGGGGGACATTCCTATGGGTGTTTTGTAGGCGGTCCTATAAGCCCACAATGCATCTTCTAGCCTTAAGCTCCAATCTTTTCTTGTTGGACCCACCGTCTTCTCAAGAATCTGTTTTATCTCCCGATTCGACACCTCGGCTTGCCCGCTTGTTTGAGGATGATAGGGTGTGGAAACCCTATGTGTAACGTTGTACTTCTTGAGCAAAGCCTCAATTGTACGATTATAGAAATGTGAACCTACATCACTTATAAGGACTCGAGGCATCCCGAACCTAGCAAAAATGTTAGACTTCACAAAATCTGCAACTACCTTGGAATCGTTAGTACGGGTGGCTTTTGCTTCCACCCATTTGGAAACATAATCCACTGCCAACAAGATATAGAGAAAACCATGTGATGAAGGAAAAGGACCCATAAAATCAATGCCCCACACATCAAATATTTCAACAGCAAGTATAGGGTTTTGTGGCATTTGATCCTTAGCACTTATATTACCCATTCGTTGACAACGATCACATGTAAGGCAAAACGTCCTAGCATCCCTAAAGATGGTTGGCCAATAAAACCCACATTCTAAGACTTTAAGGGCAGTGCGTTGGGTGCCAAAATGTCCCCCACAGGTTCATTCACACAACGTCGGACAATCTGATCGGGACAAAATTTCCAAAGGTATGGGTCATCCCAAACATAAAACCTAGCATCCTTTATAAGCTTATCACGTTGATTCCTATTAAGTGTGCTAGGGGTATGTTTAGACACCAAAAAGTTCACCAAATCTGCGTACCAAGGCTCACTTACCTGGATAGACATTATTTGTTCATCGGGGAAGGTTTCAGAAATGGGCATTGCTTCCTCATGCACCATTCGGCTTAGGTGGTCAGCCACCACATTCTCCACGCCCTTCTTATCCCGAATCTCAATGTCAAACTCTTGTAGAAGCAACATCCATCGAATTAGTCTAGGCTTGGCCTCCTTTTTCGTGAGCAAATATTTGAGAGCTGCATGATCAGTAAAAATAAGAACTTTAGTACCCAGTAAGTAAGATCGAAACTTATCTAATGCAAAAACCACAGCAAGTAATTCTTTCTCAGTGGTTGAATAATTTAATTGAGCATCATTCAATGTCCTAGAAGCATAATAGATAACGTGGGGTTGCTTGTTCTTTCGCTGCCCCAAAACAGCACCAATGGCATAGTCCGAAGCATCACACATCAACTCGAATGGAAGGCTCCAATCTGGAGGTGTGATAATAGGAGCCGAAGTGAGGGCCTCCTTTAAGTGCTTGAATGCCGTGGAACATGCTTCATCAAACTCGAAAACCACCTCTTTTTGAAGCAATCGGCATAGTGGCTGTGCAATCTTGGAGAAATCCTTAATGAAACGCCTATAAAAACCTGCGTGACCAAGAAACGAACGAACCTCTCTAACCGAAGTTGGAGAGGGTAAGTGGCGAACAAGGTCTACCTTAGATTTATCCACTTCAATGCCTTTTTCAGAAATAATATGTCCTAGAACAATACCTTACTTAACCATGAAGTGACATTTTTCCCAATTAAGCACGAGATTCGTTTCAACACAACGTTTCAAGATTAAGGTCAGATTATTCAAGCAATGATCAAATGAATTACCAAAAACACTAAAATCATCCATGAATATCTCAATAATCTTTTCCACATAATCAGAAAATATACTCACCATGCATCGTTGAAACGTCCCCGGAGCATTGCACAAACCAAATGGCATGCGTCTATATGCAAAAGTGCCAAAGGGGCACGTAAATGTTGTCTTCTCTTGGTCCTCCGGAGCTATCACAATTTGGTTATATCCGGAATATCCATCAAGAAAGCAATAAAATTCATAACCGGCTAACCTTTCCAACATTTGGTCGAGGAATGGTAATGGAAAGTGATCCTTCCTTGTCATGGCATTTAACTTCCTGTAATCAATACAAACACGCCAACAGTAACAACACGAGTGGGTACAAGCTCTTGTTCTTCATTCTTTACCACTGTGACTCCGGACTTCTTTGGAACAACCTGCACAGGTGACACCCAACGACTATCAGAAATAGGATATATAACACCACAATCAAGCAATTTTATAACCTCTTTTTTTACTACTTCCAACATGGGTGGATTAAGGCGACGTTGAGCTTCACGAGATGGTTTGGCTTCCTCCTCCAAAAGGATACGATGCATGCACGTGGTGGGACTAATGCCTTTGATATCCGCCAATGTCCATCCAATGGCAGATTTGTGCTCTTTTAACACCCTTATCAACTTGTCTTCTTCTTGGGCCTTGAGTAAGTTGGAGATGATGACGGGTAGCGTCTGATCTTGTCCCAAGAAAACATACTTCAAGTGACTAGGTAATGGCTTTAACTCAAGTGTAGGTGGCTGCACAATTGATGGAAGTAACTTGTTAGTCAAAACCGAATCTAAAAGTGAGAGTGGAGACTTACCAGAGTAGGAGGGCAATGACTCGAGGGCAGCGACCATTTCAAGTACTTCATCACAAGGGGGCACGGCAATATGGTCAGATTGCATGCCGTGGGTTTCAAAGGCTCCCCCACACCTAATTCTTGCTCCTATGCCGTGCACTAGAGCTACCTCAAGTGCATCTTCGTTCATTTGATCCAATTGCACCTGTGCCAAAGAATCAACAATGTCAATAGCAAAACAAGAATGGTCCTCAAGTGGATATTTAATGGTTTCAGAAAGATTAAAATGAATAATGTCCCCATCAAACTCCATGGTTAATGTTCCCGTGAACACATCAATCTTTGTTCTTGCTGTTTTCATGAATGGACGGCCTAGCAAGATTGGCAATGATGGAGCATGGCTTGAATCCTCCATGTCTAAAACATAGAAATCTGCAGGGAAGATAAGGTGATTGACCTGCACTAAAACATCCTCAAGGACTCCCTTGGGATAAGCGTTAGAACGATCGGCCAATTGAATTATAACGCCATCTTGTTTTAGCTCACCAAGATTCATTGAAGCATAAATGGAATATGGCATTACATTGATAGAAGCACCTAAATCTAACATGCATTGTTCAAATCTAGTGTTTCCAATTATGCATGGGATAGTAAAACTCCCTGGATCCTTACACTTTGGAGGTAACTTTCGTTGCAAGACCGCGGATACATTTTCACTTACTTTCACAACTTCTTTCTTTGAAATTCTCTTCCTAGTTATGCATAACTCTTTTAAAAACTTTGCATACCTGGGCACTTGCTTAATGGCATCAAGTAAAGGAATGTTTACTTGGACTTTTCGAAAGGTATCCAAAATGTCCTTGTCGCTTTCTTCCTTCTTTGATTGTGCAAATCTGCGAGGAAAAGGAACATTGGGCAGATTAGTGTTTGAAATCACAACATTTGGGACAACATTACCTGAGGTGGACGGATTGGAATGCTTAGATGGCTGCGGCATGGTTGGTTCCATCCTTGCCGTGGGGTTGAATTGCTCTTCTTCTTCCTTGTTTAGGGCATGTTCATGTGCTTTGCTTCCCACTTCTTTTCCACTTCTTAAAATGATGGCTTTTGCAGATTCAAAACCACCCTTTTGGATTAATCACCGTATTGCTTGGTAACTTACCATTCTCACGAAATTGTCCCAAAAATTCGGCCATTTGGCCCATTTGCTTCTTAAGCTCATTAACCTCCTTTGCTTGATTCTGCATTCCCTGTGCCATTGTGGTTAGTAACTGATATGTTTTATCATCATTCATAGACATACCTGAGTTGGTTTGGGATGATTGTGCTTGAGGAGGTGGTTGTGGTGCCATTGGCCTTGGAAAGAAACCCGGGGGTTGTCGGAATCCACCTTGTTGGGCCGGTTGTTGTGCATCTCTCCATCTGAAATTGGGGTGATCACGCCATCCCGGATTGTATGTATTAGAGAAAGGATCACCCCTTGGTTGGTTTGGATTCCCATAACCCACGGCATGGGCAGATTCCCATCCTCCATTTTCAATTAATTGAGGGCATTGATCAGATTGGTGTCCTTGAATGGAGCATACACCACAGATTGTAGTTCCTTGCGGTTTGGGGCCTTCAACAAACTGTGACAACATGGACGTAAGGTTAGCCATTTGGGATTGTAACTCAGAAATAGAACTTACCTCATTGACATGATGTGGCCCTGGGGTCTCTCTCTGCCCAACACCTTCATATTGTTGTGCGTTGAGTGCTCGATTAGCAATGAGAATTTTGGCATCCATGGGTGTCTTATCCACTAAAGCTCCTCCCGCGGATGCATCCAACATTTGCCGTTCAATTGGTAAGAGCCCTTCGTAGAAATATTGAAGAAGAAGCTCCTCCTTCAATTGGTGCTGTGGACATGAAGCAACAAGGGTTTTAAAACGTTCATAATAAGTTGGAAAAGATTCACCTTGGTTTTGCTGAATTCCACTAATTTTCTTGCGAAGAAGAATGACTCGTGATGTTGGAAAGAACTTCTCTAAGAAAGCTCGCTTCATACTCTCCCATGATGTGACAGTTCCGGGAGCCAACTCGTACAACCAATCCTTGGCCTTTTCCAACAAAGAAAAAGGAAAAGCCTTCATCTTCAATATGTTGCTATCCACGTTCACCGGTGTCATACTTGAGCATACTACTTCAAACTCCTTCAAATGCTTATTGGGGTCCTCCATTGATAACCCATGGAACTTGGGTATGTGATGTAGCAAACTGGACTTCAACTCAAATTCATCGGTCTTCTCAGGGGCTGCCCTAGGGTATTGGATGCATAGGGGTGCGGTGTTGTCCAATCCCGAAGCTGAGAGCTCCTTGATTGTTCGGTTATCCGCCGCCATGACTTGTGGTTGCTCAACTCCTTGAGCCTTGGGCTCCTTTTCCTCTTCTACTTTGTTTTCCTCAAGCTCAGGTTCAAGATTGGATGGTTGAGCTTCTTGTTGTTTCTTTGTCCTTCTCAAAGTTCGCTCAAAGTCATTGTCAAAGTCAGAGATATGCTTTTGAACCGGATGAGAACTTCGAGTCATACACTAGTACCTAAGAAGCAAGAAGAATAAAGCAAAGTTACTATCTAAATTAAAACATAAAAAATAAAAAAAATAAAAACGAAATAAGGGATTAGCAAAGTTGCTAATCCCCGGCAACGGCGCCAAAATTTGATGCGATAAATAAACTAACACACAAATTAAACCCTCTTGTTGTCAATTGTAGTATATATGCAAGTAGGGATCGTTCTAAACCGGGGATTAGGAGGGATTGCTAATCTATATAAAATGAACTTAGAAAACACTAAATAAAACTTTAAAAACACAAATCTAAAATCAAAACATTTAACTAGATTCAAATGATTCCAAATAAACTATAATAACTTAAAATAAAATTAATAAATAAACTAAAACAAAATCACGAATGAATTTAAAAGATTCAAGCTATGAAAATTAACCAACTCTATACTAAATTAACTCAAAGAACTCAAAAGAAATCAAATAAGGTAGATTCAAATCAAAAGACAAAAATTGAAAAAGGGGGATGTGATCTTGATGAGAATAACTTGAAAATAAACAAATTGAAAACTAGATAGAATTAAGCACAAAATATGGTTGTGTGAATGGATGATGGATTAGCTAGAGGGGTTTCCTCCACACATGATACACTTGTATATAAACCAATTTTTAGTTGTTCTTTCGATAACTTATGAAACTCAACACTCCAAGTTAATTAGGTCCGCTTAAATTAACCTTCAGATTTCCCTAGAATCATTGAATTGGATGAATATGCATCGCAACCAAATCATTCCTAACAAGTTCTTTATATGAACAGCATGATAAAGATACAAGTTAGAATCATTACGTTTGTTGGAAATCATAAGCATCGACAAGGCATTTGTAACTATGAAAAGCATGATACTCCTGCCAGGAATTCACTTAACACGATTGTGGATAGCAACCTTCACTACTCTTGAATATAAGTTCATAACGATTAGGTGAAATTCCCTTATATTCTAGCATCAAACTTATGCATGAAAACTAAGCGTGCACTCTTAATCAACATACATAAATAAGTTATCAATCAAATAGTTAAGCGAATTGAAATCACAAATTATTAAATCACAACCAAAAGTAATTAATTCATAATGCAAATGTAATCATGGCTTTGAATCCCCCCTAGCAAAGAGGGGGGGTTTAGTTCCTCATAATCATAAAACAAAGGTAAATAGATTTATACATTGAACATAAAAGAAAGAAAGCACCTAAACGCTCCAACGATCCTTGTTGAGTGACAAGCATGTCCAAGCACTTTCCTTTCCTTCCTTTGATATGGCACAAGGAGTGGATGTGGTTTGAAGGTTTGGTTGTATGGAGGAGTGGATAGGGGGATGTATGGTGGTGTTTAGGATGGTTAAGGGGGGGTGGCACGGCTAGGATAGTTAATGGGCAGATTTTGTGGAGGAAAGAAAGGGTTTTGGCTAGGATAGTTTAGGGTGTGTGAAAATGGAATTGTTGTGTGAATTGGTGAGTCTAAGCCTTGCTAGAAGGCTTATTTATAGGTGCACAAAGGTAAGGAGCCACTCAAGTGATTCTAATAAACAAATACAAAGCAAGAATTAATCATCAAAAACAGCTAGCACACATGCTTCATTGCAGAAATTTCATGATGAAACAACTTGCATTCATCCTCCTTGGTCCATGCCTTGGATTCCTCTTGGTCTTCTCATGATGAATCAGCTAGAACACTTGCAAAACAGCTAGCACACTTGTATTTCATGATTAAACAAGCTAGCACACTTGCAAAACATAATCATTCATCCATGCCGTGGGTCATCCTTGCAGCTGTCCGCCTATTCCTTCCCCATGTGCTCTCTTGACCTTCCCTTACTAAAATGCCCATAACTTCTTCTAGAAAAATGATCTTAACAATCCGCAAAATGCTCCAGAAAATAGACATCTGTAGCTTTCCAAGCATATAAGGCTCATTCTCTAGTTCATTTTGGGCCGTTCGCAAATTGCTTCCAAAATGGGCTGATCTGCACAGGCAGTTTTGACGAATTTGTTACATAAAATCTCATTTGTGCTATTTTTCTTTTATTTGCTTGACAAATCATATAAAACACAAAATCAAAGTAAATAGCTCAAAAATATAAGGAACTAACTAAGAAAAGACGAGAGAATTTGATGTAAAATATATATAAATATGAGCTTATCACCGACTCTCATTTCTTCTCATTCCTCCTCACTTTCTTACTCATTTCTTTCTACAGATTAGTTCACTCTTAGGTATATTTCGTACCCCACCTTTGTGCAATATTTTAGGGAATATACATACCTCAAGGGGTCAAGTAAAAATCTTCTATGGGGTAATTTTAACAACGGAGCCCTTTTTGACAATATCTCGAGCAATTAGTATTGGTAACCTCACTACTTATTCAGTGCTACATGATCAACAACCACAATACATCTGCTTTTTAATTTCCTCCAACATCTAAATTGTGTAATAAACATTTTCGTTTTCCATCTTTGCATTTAGCTTTTGCTGAATTGTAAGTTGGAAAATTGCATGATAATGTAAAGAAAATTCTTACAAACCAATTATCATGCAGTTCAACAGCTAACAGGTTGTAAGTGGTAAGCATCCATATTATAATGGTAAATTCACGTGTAAGAAAATTTGTGTGATAAACCATGGATAACGAACTAAAGTGTGAAAAAGTTGAATCGTGTGACTAGATTTTCCTCTAACGGGAAATTTTTTTAGGAAATAGTTGAAATGATTAATTTACAAATATTAGTTGCTTAACTGATAAAATTAATGTTTCATGATGATATATTGTACATGTAAGTTGTGAAAAGAGCTATACACTTGGTTAGCACTTGTTATACACGTGGGAATATTGGAGATTAACATTGACAATGTTTGTGAGCTGATAAGGAACATGTATATTAGGATTCTTAGCTTGAACACTCGTGATATTACTAGAAGTCTTTCTAGCATATTATATATGAATAAGGGTATTCACGGTGATAAGGTTAAGATCAATCAGGATTACTCAATGGGAAGAGTCCTAGCTAGTTGGTGATAAGGTTAAGATCAATCAGGATTACTCAATGGGAAGAGTCCTAGCTAGTTGATTACCACTATGTATGGTATATATATTAGGGTCCCTGCACTTTCTCATTATGCAAGCTTATAGAAACTCAAACCTCATTCTTGAGGCCTTGCATACTGAAGAGGAGAGCTGCAAAAGAACTTTAAATCCCAACAAGGATGCCATCGCCTTCAAATAAGTGGTTAACTTGGTACTGTGTCATAATATTCAAAATTCATATTCATATACATTATATGTCTTACATATTGATCAAACATTGTACATTGATATGTTCATCATTTAGAATTTGTAATTGAACATATTTCAGCCAATCTTTCAAAAATCAATGATGCATTGACGATGACCTTAGTCTTTATAGAAAACTTAGCAAAGTCGTCGTGGAGGGGGGAGGAAGGATAAGCATTTCTGCTTTTCCTCTTCCCTCCTCTCCGCTCTCTTTTCATTTCTCTACTCTATCGTGGTGATTAAGTTTGTGCCTAAGATGTTGGAGTAAAATTTGGTTCTCATAAGATTTTTTTTGGTGATTTCTCTTTTCAAATCAAGGTCTTCTTCAAAAGAACCAGTGTTAGCCGAGACATAGACATATTTAGTTGCACAAGGAACATAATTTTAAAGTTATTTTCTTGCTAAAGGGTTCTTAATCCTAATTGGTTAACGAGATATAGACATATTTAGTTGCCTATTAGGTCTCAATAACGGGCTAAGCCTATTAGGCTAACATGCCTATATAAGTGAGTGCTCCTATGATTGTTGGTACACGCAATATTTACAAATTTCCCATACGGTTTGATTGCTAAGGATTAATACAGGTGTCTCCAGGTTAGTTATTTACCGTGTTTTAATCAATATATATAATGATTTACTTAAGCTTTCTTAGATTTGAGTTCTTTGCCACTTAATTTGTGTCCTTCAATCCAATCACTCTCCCTAAACCCTACCCTCCCTCTTAGGTTTTTTCAGTAGTGTGAGTTTGGCAAGAGATGAGGCTAAATTTTTGTGATGTAGGTTTGTTTAGGCCGTAAAAATAAGGTCAGCTATGAGGCCAATCTATTTTTATTTACATAAAGTCACATGATTCGACTCCACCAGCTTCGAACCCCAATTTAGGATCCCATCCTGAGCTTGGACGACCATCTCACTATAACCCAACACATACGAGGAAGATTCATCTCCGAAGCACGACTGCCAAACGGGAGACCAGACCCAGGAATATTTTGCCTCCTTAAACATGTTGATGTCACTGTAGTTTTCGTACGAAACGCCATGAGACAAAGTTGAAGGCCACCAACTAGGAATCATAGTGACTGACAACACTAAATGACTGATCTACTCATGCTCCATCTCAACGATAAGAGGTTGATCTTTCTTTGCTACATATAAATAGAGCCAGAGGCCTTCAAGCTCAGGATCCTTCGTCAAATTCAACCTCTACAATTATACAAAACATTGAGTGATTCTTCAATCAACTCAACTACTTTTTAGCACAAATCCAATCGCACTTTAGAAAACCATTATCTATTCAGCTACAATCTCTAAGCATTCCTTCGAAGCAAACACTATCTACAATCCTTGATATCTAAAACTTTTACAGCTCTTCCACGCCATGGTATGATTCAGTTGTCATTCCAACCACCTTAATTTCATCTAAGAGGCATACGCTTTATACTAATTAAGTCCAAATCGTTACCAGTGATCTCGGTGGACTCCTCTAGCATTATCTCGCCTTTCATATCATAAACCTTGCTAGAGTTTTATTGCTTTCTTTACTTTTCCAATCAATTTACCTTTTAAGTCATTTGGCACGGCCCATCGACCGAGATTTTAATTTTGTACACATTTTAAGTCAATTTACATTTTAAGTCATGTAGCATGGCACATAAAAGAACTTAACTGAACTAGCATCCCACTTGGTGCACAAACATTTGGTTTAAAAGTTAGATTTACGTGCAATTTTCACACATGCTCCAACAATGGCACACCTATTCTCTCTTTCTCTCGAGCCATCTCATGATACTGAGACGGAAAGAAACACTTGGAACAAATACATGTTGAAGTCAATCCAGGCTTCGTACCAGTTTTGACACCAACAAGGTTTTCTAGATTGTAGTGCGGCTTTTTCTGTGTTAGATTTGTCCTTTTCAGCTTGTGTCTTTTGTCCATCTCTCATGGTGGCTTTGGTGCGGTTTATTCCGATGTAACTATTAGCTTTGCTGGTGATTTTGTGTGTACTGTAGCGGTCACTATTTGTAAAGAGTGTTTCCCTACTAGTTTTGTTGGCATTTGTGTGCAGAGTCTCCCCATGAGGCGGATTATGAAGTGATTTAAATTTCTAGTTGTCGGGATTGAAATTCTTTTGACTTTGGAGTACTGGATGTGTTCTTATGCTTGTCACACCCAATGATCCGCCGATATGTTGGCTATTAGATTGGCGCCTTATTTTTTCTTTTGGAGTCCTTTTTGTTTGAGGATCCTTAAATTTAATCTAGGATGCCCTATCAGATGTTTGTACTTTTTCTTATCATTTCGCCTAAAAAAATAATACACTAACGACATTGATCAAATCCAAAAAAGTAATTATTTCAGTAATTTAAATTTGTAAATTATATCTCTGTCAGTTTTCCAACCTTTTCATCGCATTTGGAAAGTAAAACAAACCACCTTTACTTGCTTTGAGCGAAAATTGAATAGGACTTGCTTTTGAAAAAAAAAATTGGAAAAAAGAAGCAACTGTTTAAACAGAATACAAACCTAGCTTATAGCTACTAAATTACGAAGAACATGATAATTAAAACAAGATTAACACGCAAGCCACCTTGCTCAAAGTTGTTTTATTGTCTATTGTGACGTATAAACGATATAATGAAACACCAAACTGAGGGCTTCTCGCTCCAATGTAGAACACTTATTTCTCTACATTCATGATGAGAGTCTGACTCAATCTGGATAGTCTAAGACCATATCTTATTTATTATGAACAGTGGATATATTTCTAAGCATACCCACAATATCCATACTCACATTTAACCCCATACTTGCATTTTTTACCACACTTGCCACAGTTGTTGGCATCCGAAGTAGTATTCATGCAAGTTCCATTGCAACAACGCATTCCAAACTTGCATTTATTCCCACATTTTCCACAATTGTTCTTATCGCTAAGAACATTTCGGCAATGTTTCTTGCAGCAATATAGAATGCCGGTCCCTTTGTTTGCAGAAATCCCGTTGCAGATGTTGTGCTTAATAGGGTCGCATTGTGCACCTTTTTTGATGATGCTGGCCAAGAACCTGCTTCTTGATCTGAAGTTGGGATTCGGGGAGTCAATTACGTACACTTCTTCGTCGTCTTCGAGCTCCGACGATGAGAAGGCCATTTGAAAATGCAGAGCTAGGAGTGAATGTATCATGAGGGAGAGAATGGCGGTGAGCTTGAGGAGGTTGGCCATTGTCTAAAAAAATGGGGGGTTGGCCACAAGAGTGTAAAGAAAGGGAGGATGTGGGTATTTATGCTGCAGGGCTTTTCTTTAAATATAAAATTAAAAATTCATAAAGTTGAGTTTTTATTTATTTATCTATTTGATTAAAACTTAAAGGTTGAGTTTCAAGGAAGTCTACTTTGCAATAGATAAACAAGGAGAATAAACCAATTAGTCGCAAATAATGAGTTAAGATTAATTCATTGATTAGTGCATTAGATTCGGCTAAAGCACATGAGATCAAAGAGGTTGGCTTCCTCATTCTCCGCCCTTGGAAAAGCCTTACATTCGTTGTCTCATTGGCAACCCTTTACAATAGGTACAGTCACCCATATAAATAAAACGAGAAGAAAACATTTGCGTGCGCGATTTTTGTAAATGTATTAAGTTGTCATCTAAGACTTTTGTTCATTTAATAATGGATTTTCAGAGAAATAATTTTTTTAAGTAACAAAAATTGAAATTAGATCATCTATAAGAATCACCTAACAAACAAATTAATAAATATGTATAACCGATAGCCTTTGGTCTAGTGCTATTTGTGATCTCCACTTTGGTTGAATGAGGTTGTGTAAGAGTTACTAAAAAATTTCTTATATTCATTGCATTGTCTAACATGAGAACATGTTTATTGACAAAAGGAAGATGTGTCACTACAATCACCATACGATCAACATATTTTTAATATCTCATCCACGATCTTGAGAGTTCTTTTACTATTGCTAAAATACTTTAATATATTTACTACTTAACATCATGGATTAGTGATATTTTTCAAAATATGTAAATGGAAGGTCTTGTGTTATTCGGGATTAGTGAGACTCGGTAGATAGCTTGTCTTGCTGAGATTTTTGTTTACGATGTGAATGATTTATGTAATGTGTTCAAAACTTCTTATTTTCGATAAATGTAAAAATCACGAATTATTGTGGATTTTGATCTATTTACAAATATCTCTCTATTTTGAAGTTAGAAAAAAAAAGTTAGCTTTCAAGAAATGTTTTAATGCATATGATTCTAAAAGACATTAAGCGCTAGTGTAGAGCATCGGGTTGGGGCCTAGTGGCTTGGCGGGGCCTAGGTGGATTAAGTAAATTTATGACATATCGTATAATTAAGTGATTATTTATACTTAAAGAATACATAATTGTATTGAGATTTATAAACTACAAAGTAGAATGACATATAGATTATAAAATATTAGAA
The DNA here is from genome assembly GCA_963580275.1 of Crataegus laevigata. NCBI lineage: Eukaryota > Viridiplantae > Streptophyta > Magnoliopsida > Rosales > Rosaceae > Crataegus > Crataegus laevigata. The sequence continues at coordinate 6,717,163 of OY756946.1, read as the reverse complement.
CATATTGAAAACATGGGGGATAAACATATAATGAGTGTTCATTCAACAAATCTCTAACAATTTAGTGAAAAAATAAAATGTAAAATGAAAGTTATTTATGTTATGTTTAAGAGAGAATTGTGATCTAGGCGGGGGTGCCTAGGGTGGGTAAGCCAGCGCCTAAACAGGTCTAGCTCGGGCGGTGACCAACCGCTAGTGCCTAAGAAGGGATTTTTGGAACAGTGTGTGTATGCTGTACATATACATTATTTTTTTACTTCTATAAATGACGATTCCATACCATTATTATGCTAACTTATTGTGTAATTTGATCGAAATTTTTAATATTTACAAATAAAATACATAAAACTTAATAAAGTGATATATTTAAAAAGGAGTAACATGAAATTAGGTATAATTATTGAAAAATAAGTAATAATCATTGCTCATTGAGGATCTTCTATTTCGGCAGAAAGTGCGTCTATGTCACTAGTAGGCCATGTTACGCCCACTAAGTTTGGTTGGTTTATCCAATGTTTTGTCAACGTATATAAACAAATCAGGACTGCCAAAATTGGAAGGGTTTGACAGCCCTCGTGCATTCTTGCCCTCTGATTTCTGACCAAATCAAACAGATATTGCGCGTGTTGACCCAATTACTAGCTATTTCTTCTTTTTATTCTGGCTACTTGCATGTGACGCCTTTTGTGAAGTTTTGTCTAATAAAATTTCACTTAGAATTCGTATGAGGAATGATAACAACTTTTTCGTTTAGAAGGTCGGTAGCAAGATTTGAACTCAGGCGACAATAAATTGAAAAGAAAGACTCCTAATTACGAAAACAATTCACTACTTACTATGCATCAACGTTTATTTTAATTTGTCACAAGTTGTTTATAAATTGAGGGATTTTGGATACTTGTCTCTCCATGCGCCAAGGAGCATTGCACCTTAGCACCCTACAACAAATCTACATGGGGTTTTGGACACTTACCATCACGTGCCATGTGCATTGAAGGGTGGGAGGTTTAGCTCCAGCGAACTGCTATGATAGGTTTCTTCTGATGTGAAATCTTAGCTCCGCCACGAATTTTTCTTTTAAGAAGTACAAGGCTAGCTCCAATTGACGTGAGGTAACTTTTCATGAAATCCAAATTGAAAGACAAAGTGCATGTCACGGCACTTGAAACCCAAATTAATGTCTATTAGGGCTTTTATTTATGCATACTCTCAAATAGGGGCGAATGGAAATGGGGACCAAGGTGGTCTCAGGATTATCCGAGTCAGGAAAATATACATGTGAAGTCTTCCGATCTTTTTTGTGCCTAATAAATGTTTGATGAAATGCATGCTAGGTATATCTCGTGTTGTGTCGACAACACTCGATAAATTTTCTTTATGTCACCCATCAGATTACTTCGACATTTACCGATATATCAAGCCCACCAAGTGAATAAATTAATTTTGTTTTTGCATGCTTCACGCTCTATTTCTATCTGAAAAAACTTGAATTTAACACTAAGACCCCATGGTTCAAATCCTGGATCAGGTCTCAAATCCTTCACTTGAGTCCTAAGAAATGTTACCTAGCACGCACGTTACTCCACCCATTACCACGGTTGACAAAAGCACGTAATAATCCCATGTTACCTAGCACGCACGTTACTCCACCCATTACCACGGTTATGACAAAAGCACGTAATAATCCCAGGTAGTTCCTCATCACATCAAATTTTACAACCCACAGTAAAAGAAAAATGGAAAAATCAAACCGAAAAAAATTAGGTTTCATATGTATGACCAGAGGCACGTGGCTAATTGATCTGCTACCATGTTAGCTTCACAAATTATATACTAGAGGTCGACCACCTGCAGATTAATTGCGTGTTTGAATATCCTAAATCAACGATAACAGGCGCCGATGAGGATTTTTACGTCTTGGAGAAAACACATCAAATTGCTTCGGACTTAAGAACAGGATGAAACCAATAGGTATAGAACCCTGCAACTGCTTTAATTGAAGGAAGAACAGATCCGTCAAAATTTAAACAATCTTAAGTCTTTACTATTATTAAGAGAAACGCTAAGAAGACTATTTCAAAATGAGACATTGCATGGACTATCTGTCACCTCATTCTTTTAACACAATGTTTTACAATGTTGGCACGTGAATAGACGTTAAACCGTGAATTGACAGAGAGTCCATGAAAAGTCCTGTTTTTGAGAGAGTTCCCTTAGTATTCCTCTATCATTAAAGCATTAAATTTGTTTTGGATTTGGTTAGTCTTTTTATAAGAATTGGAGAATAAAAAGGATAGAAATCAATGATTTAATTTAAGTAGTTGTAAAACAAGAGTCTGAAGAGCTACGCATTGGTGAGACAAAATGCTCCCCAGTTTTATGGTGAAATTATTTTAAGGTGACTTTACTGCACTCATGTGTCTCGTGTTTTACCAGAAACTACGTACTACGTCTCGTGCATAGATACGTGTTTTTTGAATCTTAATGTTGGAAGCAACATTACCAACATTCCTTTTACTCGGGAAGCTTTGCCTTAAGTTCCTCGACTTCAATTTTTGTTACTGTGATTTCATTTATTTCAATTTGGTTATTTTGTTTGGTTTAGGTAACAGATTACGGGCCACATTGAAAGTGTGATAATTAATTAGATATGTTTGTACCATATTTCACCAATCCCGAAACTATAAGTACATGTCAACTTCATACCTTCAGAGATTCATTGAAGGAGCCGTGTTGAGGTACCCTTGCCAAAGCACAAGAGTTTCTTTTCAACCAAGAAGCCAATCATAACACGTTATGTGTCAACATCAGAATAAAAATTCTAGAGCCCCACATCGATCGTGGATGGAAGCCAGATACTCTTCTCAACAATAAAAGGAGAGATCATTATCCTACAAATAATCCCTAAGCCATTATTGTACTTAAACTCGTCATTAAAATTCACTAATGATGATTATGCTTGAACCAATGTATTGTTTTAACTCTTCATTATTAATAAGAACTCCTTTACTCTCGTAGACACAGCCCAACTGAAGATGTACCATGTACATCATGTGTTTGTTTCTCTATCTTTATCTTTCAACATATTTTACCTACAAATAATGAATCAGAACAACCGTGCCAATGTCACAAACTTGACACTTCACATTGTTCCAAAATTTTATTGATTTTGTGCATCAACAAGATACAATCCAAATTTTCAATTGACGCAAAAACAATCCGTTAGTTTTCTAGAAAAATATTGTTGGGGTGTGGAAGAAAAAAAAAACACTATGAGATATCTTAAGTTTAATTTCGTGTTTATTTGATAGAAAAATTGAGTCTCAAATGTATTTTTAGGATTTTAACTCCCAAGTTTCAAGGCTACAGACATGATTTTCAACACTCATCGAGTGGTATTCATGAATCCAAACAAGTTTTGTGATTTAAGGTGTTTCAAGTAAAAATTCAAAATGAGAAATGCTAAGGAAAATTCCCTCAAAGTAGAACTTTTCATGAACTTTCAATCACTTTAGAGTTTAACGTCAATTTCCGAATCAATATTATAAAACATTGTGCGAAAAATATGAGATGACAAATAGTCTATAAAAAGTTGAGTTCGCTCAACATTTCTCATTCAAAATGGTCCTTAAACTATTGACAAAATAAAAAATGTAATCAACTAATAATTAAGCAGCCTGTCTTTTATTAAAGATACAACTTTAATTTATGATATTTATGTTTGAGTATAAATAATTTAGACGAAAGTCCACCAGCCCATCTTCTTCCCACCCCACGAAACCAAACCCGACCCACAAAACAACGGCATGACGTTCGCGTCCTCTCTCGATGAGAAGCGAGATAAACGACGATCAGCTTCATTTCTCAAAATTCAAATTCAAAAAATCCCCCAATTTTCCCACGCTCTCTCTCTCTTTCTATCTTTCTCCTCTTTCTCTCACTCCTCTCTGCAGCAATGTCCGCTCACACCACCACCCTCACAACCCCGATCAAAACCCCCTCGGGAAAATCCCGCTCCCGGAAACATCCTCACTCCGATTCCACCGCCGAGTGCGAAATGTCGTCGTCGTCGTCGGCCTCCCTCGCAAACACCAAGTCCCGATTCGAGGCCTACAACCGCCTCCAGGCGGCCACGGTGGCCTTCGGAGAGAAACTCCCGATTCCAGAGATAGTCGCCCTCGGAGGGCAATCGGACGGCAAGAGCTCTCTCCTAGAAGCACTCCTCGGGTTTCGCTTCAATGTCCGGGAAGTCGAGATGGGCACACGCCGTCCTCTCATTCTCCAAATGGTCCACGACCCCACCGCACTTGAGCCCCGCTGCCGATTCCAGGTCTGCCTTCTTTCGGATGCCATTTCGTAGTTCCTTCATTGTTTTGCATATTGTTGTTTTAGTTAGTTCATAATAACTTTACGGTTTTTTAGTCGATTCTGTTTGGTTGCCGAGGATTCTTTAGAAAATTGAAGATAGTTTGAGCTTTAAATGTACTTGCTTTCTGCGGATTCTTAATGTTTTCCACATTTCGAAACATATGGACAATAAAAAAAAGCACATTTGGAATTGTGTGTACTGAGCTATGTTCTGTTTCTGAGAAATTGGGGGAAATAAACGGCGATGAAGATTTGAGTTTTATGAGTCCTTGTGATATGCAGAAATATGCAGAAGTGTGGAACACTAATGCAATTACGATCAATGCAGAAAATTTGTTTAAAATGGTGTACTGATCGAGTTCTAGGGCCAAAGGTTGGGTATGATGGTTTCTGAAATGTGTTTTCCTTTTTGATATATATATAATTTTTTTTTTTGGGTTTAAACCAAATAAAAAAGCTTATAGAAATGAAAAACGGAAACAAAAGGGTTTTCATTTATCTGGTATTAGTTCCAAAGGAAAGCGGAAACTCTACTCAGTCATTTACTACACAACATTCGACATAACCAAAGTTTCGTACTGTTGAAATCTAAACTTTCAAGTCTGACTATGTAGGTAATGTTCTTGCAATTTTTTTGTAGTGCTCTTGGATTTCCTCCTATAATTTTTGTTGTGTGCTATATGATGGTTTAATTACACAAAGTATTAATCGTTAAGAGTATTGTAAACAGGAGGAGGATACTGAAGAATATGGAAGCCCAGTTGTTTTGCCATCGGCCATTGCAGACATTATTAAGTCCCGCACTGAGACACTGTTGAAGAAAACTAAAGGTGCAGTTTCTTCAAAGCCAATTGTCATGAGAGCAGAATACGCACACTGCCCGAACCTCACCATTATAGATACTCCGGGCTTTGTTCTTAAGGTGGGTTTTATGATTCGAGTACTGCAACATGTGTGTATATTTATATTTGTGTTAATGGTTTGAATTTTGTTGGTAGGCTAAGAAAGGAGAGCCTGAAAGAACTCCTGATGAAATTCTTTCCATGGTGAAGTCACTGGCTAGTCCTCCACATCGTATACTCTTGTTTCTCCAACAAAGTAGTGTGGAGTGGTGTTCCTCGTTGTGGTTGGACGCCATTCGGGATATTGATCCAACATTTCGAAGGACGATTATCGTGGTCTCAAAGTTTGATAATCGGTTAAAGGTATGTAGTTGTTTAAATCTTTAATGAGCCCATTTATGGCATTTAGTGTTATTGAGAATTGAAATATATGAATAGCTCACTAAGTATTCATGTCATGGTGCACTGTAATTTGGTTTCGTACTTCTGTTGAAGTAGTGTTTATGTTGGCTGATATATCAATTTTTGGTTTTATGAATTTAATATATGCAGGAGTTTAGTGACCGGTGGGAGGTGGACCGATATTTGAGTGCAAGTGGTTATCTTGGCGATAACACTCATCCATTTTTTGTTGCACTGCCAAAGGATAGGAATACCATTTCAAATGATGAATTCCGCCGGCAGATAGCTCAAGTAGATTGTGAAGTTTTACGTCATCTTCGTGAGGGTGTTAATGGAGGCTTTGATGAAGAGAAATTCAGACCGTATATTGGATTTAGCTGTTTGAGAGACTATTTAGAATCTGAGCTTCAGAAAAGGTATAAAGAGGCCGCACCAGCAACTCTTGCTTTGCTTGAGCAGCGCTGCAGTGATGTCACCTGTGAACTAGCCAAAGTGGACTCAAAAATACAGGCCACCTCTGATGTTGCTCAGCTCAGGAGATCTGCAATGTTGTATGCAGCTTCTATAAGCAATCATGTGGTGAGCAATCTCTGTGACAGGTTTTCAAAAAAATATAATACAAAGTATAAGTTTTACTTGAATTTAAGTTTAACTTTCTATAGCATTTCTGGCAATTCTCAACGCTGATTATATACAAGTCTTTTCAATTTTTTTCCAATCATCCTCTACGCTGCTTCATTAATGCGAATGACACAAGTAGTCAGGAAAACTTAGTCTTCAAACCAAAAAAACACTCGTCAGAGAGAAATTTCATAAATTTGTTGATTCTCATTTTATTTACAAGTAATTGGCCGGTGCATTTCTTCATCTTTAATTCATATGCTACAATAATCTTTTCTCTTTTCGAGGTTTTGATTAATTTTGAGTTTGAGATGTATAGGTTGACTGAATTCCCTCTTATTTGTAAATTTCGAAGGCTACTTTGATTGATGGAGCAGCAGATCCTGCCCCTGAGCAATGGGGGAAAACAACTATGGAAGAGCAATCGGAAAGTGGGATTGGGGGATGGCCTGGCATCACAGCAGATATAATGCCTCCAAATGCTACTCTTCGACTTTATGGAGGAGCTGCATTTGAAAGGGTTATGCATGAATTTCACTGTGCTGCATATTCAATTGAATGTCCTCCAGTGTCTAGGGAGAAGGTAATACATATTCTGCTAGATCAATTTAGCTAGGAATTCTTTATAATTTGTACAGAGGCAAGTTTTAAGTCTTCTTCTAACAGGTGGCAAATATCCTACTTGCCCATGCTAGCCGAGGAGGGGGTAGAGCAGTGACGGAAGCAGCTGCAGAGATTGCACGTTCTGCTGCCCGCTCATGGCTTGCTCCTCTTCTTGACACTGCATGCGATCGGCTTGCATTTGTTTTGGGAAATCTTTTTGATCTTGCCATAGAACGAACTCACAACCGTGATTCAGAATGTAAGAAGTTGTCTTCCTTACACTTTCATTTTTCCAGATCAAATGTTATACATGAAATGTGCATTTAACAGATGAGGGAATGAGTAGAATGTGGAACTATTTGAGAAATTTCATGCTCCTTGGAATTGAATGTTCACTGTATCTCTGGGTTCCTGCATTAACACCTATTACATTAATGCTTCTCCTTTTTATTTTCCCCTTTCTTTTTGTTGAGTTCTCCAACCTAGTATTCAAACACAGACCTTTATATTTATCAAACACAGACCTTTATATTTATGGGACTCATAGTACTTCTGATAATAAAACCTTGGGCTACTTGTTTACTATGTAGGTGGGAGGAAATCCGGAAATATGGATGGATATATTGGTTTCCATGCTGCTCTTAGGCAGGCATACAACCGATTTATAAAGGAGCTTGCTAAACAGTGCAAGCAACTAGTTCGGCACCACCTCGATTCAGTTACAAGTCCATACTCTTTGGTTTGTTATGGCAATGACTCTCAAGGAGGTTTTGGCTCCAGTACAGCCTCTGCTTATAACTTTAACCAGCCTTCAGTCACTTCATTTTTACTTGAATTATCTGATGCCACGATGAAAGACCAGGAGAATATACCTCCAGAAAAGAACGCACACCAAACAACTCCAGGAAAAGGTGCAGATGCCAGAGATGCTCTTCGAGAAAGCCAAATGACGGTGCCTGAGACCCCATCACCTGATCAGCCATGTGATGGTGGCTTAAAGAAGGATCTTGGGAATGCCATTGACATAGGAGCAAGAAAGCGGATTTCAAGAATGCCTGGAAATAACAGAAATTCTGATAATACAAGAACACAACAAAATGGTGGTTCCCTTTTGTTTGGAAATGTTGATGGCAATTTAAAATCAACCACAGCTTATACAGAAATCTGTTCATCAGCTGCACAGCATTTCGGCCGGATACGTGAAGTTCTTGTGGAGAGAAATGTGGCATCAGCTTTGAATTCCGGTTTCCTAACGCCTTGGTGAGTTTCCTTAACTATATTTTGATTGCACACACAGGTTGCTGATCTTACCAAAGTCCTTGCTTCACTATTTTAGTAGTTAGTCTACTTGTGCAAGTCAAAACTTACAAGACCGCGAGATTTTCGTGAAATTGGAACATTTCAAAATATACGTTTCATTTCGTTTTTCATGTGTTTGTTTTCCTCCCATCTGTCTTGCGTACTTTCATACGGAAAATTTCACTTTCCTACAGAATCCTGCAAAATGCCCTCAAATACTTAATGCTTCAGAATCCTGCTACAAATAATACAAATTTGTCGTTTCTTAACTTCTTTTGTTTGATTCCACATAATTAGGCTTGGATATAAATCATACTAATATGTACATTTTCATGGAAGTCATTCCTTGGCAGACTTGACAGTTATGGTGACATTGTTATATATTTTCCTGTTTCATGCAGTCGGGATCGGCTTGTTCTGGCTATTGGTTTGGATTTGTTTGCTGTGAACGATGAGAAGTTCATGGACATGTTTGTCGTACCTGGCGCAATTGATGTACTGCAGAATGAGCGACAATCGCTTCAGAAGCGTCAAAAGACACTCCAGTCTTGTTTGAACGAGTTTAAAACTCTTGCTCGCGCACTTTAATGGTATAAATAGTTTCATAGGGGTTGAATCTCAAGGTTTACTGCCAGTGAACAATTGAAATTTTCACTCCGAGGCTAAAATTTGTTGTTGCTAATCACCGAATGCCTCATCGGCTGTGTTGTCTGTAGCGCCATTTTTTCTCATTTGGCATTCATTTTTGTGTATATGTCACTCTGCACTTTTAATATTGATTGAGCGATGAACGCATTCTGCAATTTCATATTATTTAGTGTTCTGCAAAGTGTAAAGGACCGCGTTATTCCGAGCATCAATTTAAAAGCATAAAAGAACTGAAATTGAACAGAATGGGCGGAACTGAGACATTGATCTACAATCACAGTTCTAAAAATCCCCGCTTAGCGCCGCTCAGGCCCCGCCTAGGCGCTAGGCGGCTGATCACCGCCTCGATTAATGCCTAGGCGTTTGAAAATTAAGAAATGACACCTAGACTAGCTGAGGCGTTCGCCTAGACGGCTAGGCACCCGCCTAGATGGCTAGGCACCCGCTTAGCCCGCCCAGACCCGCTTAGGTTGCAACTCACTTTGAGAGAAAATAGATAACTTTTAATTTGCATTTAATTTTTTTCAATAAATTGTAAGAGATTTGTTAAATACTTAAATGGGCACACACTATATACTTGTTCCCTATGTTTTCATTATGTTCTAATACTTTATAATACATATGTCATTCTATTTAGTAGTTTATGATGAAATTATATATATTTTAAGTATAAACAGACACTTATTTACACAAAATATAATGAATTTACTTAAATCCGCCTAGTCCGCCTAGGCGCTAGGCCCCAGCCCACCACCCAACTAGCGCCTAGCGTCTTTTAGACCTTTGTCTACAATACGACTGAGTCACGGAACGATTCACTTGGACTGTTGTTTTCTTAAAGAGACATTGTCAAGAGATATACTGCTGCACCAATTCCAGGGTTTTGCCAAACCGCAGTGGCTCAAATCTCCTAGCATGACAGTGATTAATTTATCATTTGCGATCGAAGTTTGGTGCACAAACTAAAACATATATGCAACAAACGTGAGTAAAAACCCTTTAATTTTTTATACGGATGATGATGACGGGGTCATGCTCACCTCTAGCTTCTTCTCTTTCGCCAACTGATCAACCTGGACCTGACAGTCCACCGTATTCGTTCGTATAGCTGGCCTCAACCGAAACTTCGATATCCTACCTTTCATGACAAATGGAATCCTGGTTTGAAAGGTCATCTTGGCACCCGCCTTAATCGATGCGCTGTTGTTCTATGTGGTGGTCGTGTAGAATTTGTGTGCGAAGCTGATGGTTATCGCTACGGGATCATCTTTGCTAGTTTTGTTTGTTGCAGTTTGGCTGAGCACGGTGAGCGGAGTCCCGCATCATCGCAGGGAAATCAACGGAAACGGTTCTCTTCAGAACGGGCGCTTCGACAAGCAAATATGTTTCTTTAGTCATGCTCGGTTCGATGGCTGTGAAAAGTAAGCTAAAATATCTGCTAGTGTTGTCGGTATTGCTGTCATACCTGCAATACTTGTTGTACAAGCTCCGGAGAGCGACGGTCTTACTGTCCACCGTAACTACCTGATACCTTTGACGCAACTTGTCGCCTTTCTCTTCGAATTCAACCATAGTCGAGCCCGGAACGTCACTATCATCGTAAGCCAATAGGTTTTTCTCCGGTGGATCTGTTTCTTTATGCAAACTACGGTACCATTAGCGTTATCCGGAATGATTTTGTGGGCTACCAAAGCAACTCCGATGTCATCGCATGAGAACTGCGGTAGCCCGGTTTCGGCACTCGGATAGAGGTATTTTCCATTGGCGGCGCTTTTCAAGGCCACGTATTTGGGCAATATCATCAAAGACTCCTAGTTGGTTACTGTGAAGACGTATGCCGAGTTTGGGTCTGGCGTTCCGCTGTTTGCCAGGCATGCATGCACTGTAGTCGAGTTGTTACGGACCTCTACGTTGTCATCATCCACACGACATACCTATTAAAATTGTTTGTAACTCAGTTAGTGGCGAAATCAGGAATTATTGGGGGGAGAGGCGAAATATAAAAAGATAAGAGGTCTCAAAAATGTAGGCAACTAAATTCCTTTAAATATATAGTAGACAATATTAATGTCGATCATAATTTATCAATACAAATTCAACTTGAAGGCGATGCAGTCTTGGTATTGGCTGCAATGGAGGGTCAAGGCGAGGACAGGTCTACCTTTGGTCCCATTATTAACGACCTGCGGTGCTTTTGTATGGAATGGTCGAAATTGATGGTTACTAATGTACAATGGGAAGGAAATTTGGCGGCACATCGGCTTCTTCGGTTAGGGCATACTTGTACCCAGGAGATAGTGTGATTCGAGAAACCTCCGGATTTAATTCATAATATTCTGTTTGAGGAAGGTTTGTAAGTTTGATTGTTCATTTGAGGATAGGTCTTCTATTGTGCGGGACACTCTTTTCCTTCGACAGGGTTGAAATCTCCGACAAGGTTTTTATCGAGGCCCATTTTGCACACTATTCTCAGTTTGTACGAATTCTGATTTGCTTAATGAATATCGTACTTTTTTTCAAAAACAAATTACAATTGTTATTGGCGACGTTTCATGTTGTGAAAACGTCACATAATATGTTCATTATCAATAAAAGTAAAAATATATCTCTCAATGTAAATAACCATGCTATCCTTCAATCATTGATCAACCATTTTGTTATGCAATGATGTTTTCACAATAGCTAAAGTAGAAAATTCTCTTTCCACTGAAGCGGTTGCAACCGGTAACACATAAACCAATGTAAGAAGTTTATACACTAACTTATAGTTTTCACAACTTTCCAAATTCACCAAAAATATGATGAAAAATTACTATGCATCTTTATAATGGCTTATGAGGTGAAATCTAGTTTCACCACATTACAAAGTCCCAAAAGATACAAGTTTAGTCAGCCACATGTGTTTAATTTTAAACTAGAATCTAGTTCTTCATATTCTCATCAATCTCGGCTTCTCCGAAAAGCTCAGCTTCCCTCCGTTTTCCCTAATAAAAAATCATTGAAAATTCGTAACTTTCTTTTTGCTAGTCGATTTGACAAAAGGTTTTTGCCTATGGATTTAGTGAGTCAAGCCAAACAAGTTTAGGTAAAGGATTTGGACATGTAATCAAGTTTGGAATTTTATTTTTTTTAATTCGCAATTTTATACAAACTAGACTTTAATCTCTTGTTTCAAGTGTTCTTGACTTCAATCTTTTCATTTGGAGGTTCAATCGAGATGAAGAAGCCAGCTTGGAGGAATTCAGGTAAGCTATAAGCTTATATATTGTTGTTGTCAAGTTTTGGAGAGGAATTTAGGTCAGCTATGAAAGCCTTTGAAGCTGGGCAGTGGCTTGGCTTGAAGGCTGGAACTTGGAGGGATCATTTCTCGCTCACCGGCTCAATTGGATTCACTTAGGCAATGATAAGAGAACGGATTGGACTAATCTCACACTTGTTTTTTTTTTTTTTTGAAATAAGAGTTAAATCTGATAATGAGCTAGACATAATAATTTGGGTTGATCTCAGTTTACTACTATAAAGTTTTGTGGTTTCCAGCATTTGGTACTGTTGACTACAAAAATCACCTAGCCTACGTGGCGCGCAGGCCGAGTAACTAATAGACTAACTAAGTCCTTCGAATGTGTGCGGGGCGTGCCAACTCGTCGGCCGAGCTCGACCGATGAGTAAAAGTGTCTTGATGTTCTGTGAATGCGCGCGGCTGACTTCTGTGTCTTGCAACTGTGGCCGAGAAAGGAACACGTCTCGGCTTCTGGGTCCTCAAGCCTGAAGACAAGGCTGCCAATTACAAAGTTCACAGCTCGTTGTCGTCCGATTCGGCAACAATCACCGTATTGGTGAAAGTAAAATCACGCCGAATCGATACTAGAGTATAGGGGCACAAATACTCAAAGCGGATGAAGGTCTTGATAATGAACGTGGTTCGGCCGTCTAAGTGCCGAACTCTGAAACCCACTTGTGAATATGCGATCATAAAATAACTCAGCGTTAAGGCACCGAGCCTAGGTATCAGTAACACCTCACTTCGCCGAGATCGCTGGTGAGATGACCTCTGTCGACGGGGATCCGAAAACCCTCGTCGGCCGAGACTTGGATAGATAACCCGTCGACCCTGTCGCAGTGCTGTTAATCCAAACTGAAGGTGCTTCACGGACGGCTGGTTCTACGGCAACAGTGCTGTTTATCCAAACTGAAGGTGTTTACCGGTTGCCTTCACAGTGCTGTTTATCCAAATTGAAGATGTGAAGGCGAAAAAGAAAACAAAAATCTCAAGGGTGTTGAGAGGTTTCGCGTAGAGCGAGAAATTGCGCAGGGCAGTTTTGTGTGTTGAGTTGGAGGTCTTCTGCACGCTGCCACTGCTTCTGTATTTATAGGAGTCGAGTCCTCTTCTGATCAATCATAACTCTATTCGGATTGGGACTCCTTATCCCTATCGAATTACCTCGGCCACTCCTTCTTCAACTAGGACTCCCACCGAGACTCCTTATCGTACTGGGACTCTGTCTCCACAGATGGATTTCGCTTCCTTTATCTTTATTTGAGCTAAATCCTTCTCCTGCTAAGATTCGGCCGACTCAACTCAGTCGGCCCACGAATCGACCATCCGTAGTATGTCTTTTCAAGCCGAGAAATACTTTCCTCGGCCCAAACTGTTATTTTGGGCCCAAACATTGCCCCCTCGCTTCTGAGGTCGGTGGCCTTGGCCGAGCCCCGGCCTTGAAGGAGCGGAAACAACTCTCGCTTTACAACCGTTGATCACAGGCTCGATCGATGGTCTTCGACTTGCCTGCCACGCGGCGACCCCCTAATGCTCTCAACAACCCTAATGATGAAACATGTGGCTACTGAACCGTTTTTCCATTATTGCTCGCCGCCACACGCAATCGTGCGTCTTAACTCTGCGGGACGTTCGGTATTTTCACCTAGATTCCCTCAAATATTCAGAATAATTAGCGCTCTTTCCGATTGATTTTATCCAAATTTTGAAAATCAAACGTCCCATCTTCCCCCCTAAATGCCTATAAGTACTCAGATTTCTCCCCATTTGCACTCTTACGCTTCCAAAATCCTCAAGCCTTCTTCATCTTCTCAGAACGAAACCCATAATCCTTCAAATTTCCTTGCTCAGAAAACTCCAAACCTTCTTCAATGGCCTCCTTTATATCTAAGCTCGCCGATGAATGTGAGAAAAGCAAACTTGACAAATTTGCTGTCAAATCCATGCGCTTTGAAAGCGACTTGAGTGTTACCCATCAAATTCTTGGGCCGCTCTTTAGGGATCCTGTCCCCTCATCCATCACCAGCCTATGCAGGGATCACTGCCTTGCCCCCTTGCTACGTGGGATCGACTGGTCCAAATGGGACTCGGCCAAACCCCAAGGTTCCTGGCCCTCGACTCCGGCGACCTGGGCCGTCTGGGTGAAACGTATGTTAGACCTCTTTGGTGCCCAGTGGAAGGCCCTTGGCATTTATGACGCAATTTGGTTTTCCACTGTGGAAATTGCTATGGATAAAGAACTGCTGATGGCGGCTCTCAGCCTTTGGTGCTCGGCCACCAACACCATGGTCCTCCCCTTCGGCCTGGCTGGCCCCACCGTCCTCGACGTTACGGCCATTCTGGGGACCCCCCTTTCTGGCACTCCAATCGATGCTTATCTTGCCGGGCATCCGGGGAGGCTGGATCTGAAGGCCTGGTTTGAGATTCGGGTCGTCGAATCCCTGAGGGAGGAGGACAAAGAAACCTCCAAGGAAAAAGTTCAGAAGCGGTTCAAGAACTTCTTCAACTACAATACCCTCTACTACCACTTCGCCGGTCGGAGGCAAGACGTGGCTAAGAAGGGGGAACACGAGGTCTTCCTCTTCTATTGGTACAACAAATTTATTTGTTGTACCAAATCAAATAAATGCCTAGTCGAGAACATGCCAGTGGCCGAAGCCCTTGGTCCGACCATCCTCACCAAGGCCCTGGGTAGTGGGAAACCAGTTGTGTTTTTTATTTGCTGTAATGGGCAACCTGCAATATGAAGTGCATGGACCAATTTAGATCTAAGCTCACTCCCGAGACATGCATCTACGCTTCCCCAACTTCAATCTTCAATTCCTCTGCAACTCCGATTCTTCTCGTCCCTTCGCCAATGGAAATTAGGTTTTTTCTTTTCTTTTTTCTGGAGCAGTGGAGAGAGAGAAATGGGAAGAAATTAGGGTTTTACAAATTATAATTTGAGTGTGTTAGAGAAGATGGCAGATTGTAGGTTGCAGATAGGGATTTTAGAGAGAGAGAAGGGAATGGGGGAAGAAATTGTGATAAGAGAAGAAATATCCACATGGGTTAGGCTTGTAGGGATTTGAGAGAGAGAGAGAGAGAGATGGGGGATAGGGGATAGGGGAAGAAATTATAGAGGGAATAAGGAAGGTGGGGGAAGGTTAGGGGAGACTGGTGGTGAAGGAAGGTTGGGGGAGAGGGTGTAGGTTGCAGAGGGTGCAGGTTGAAGACGAGTGGTTTTTTTTTGGATTTTTTTTATTTTTTAATATTAAAGTGGGCTCGTATTGACACGTGACTCTCAATTATTGTACACGTGGGCACCACGTCA
Organism: Crataegus laevigata; assembly: GCA_963580275.1. NCBI lineage: Eukaryota > Viridiplantae > Streptophyta > Magnoliopsida > Rosales > Rosaceae > Crataegus > Crataegus laevigata. The sequence continues at coordinate 6,701,790 of OY756946.1, read as the reverse complement.
TTAGTTAACAGAAGTTCTAACGGAAAACTTAATGGATGTATGAAACTGTCCCAAAATTAAAACTTCATGTACCAAATGTTGAAAACCACGAAATTTCAGGGTAGTAAACTGAGATTAACCCTAATAATTTGGTTCAAATTTGTCTTTGGCGAGACCTAAGATCTCTCACTTACAAGTGAAGAGAAATATTATTAGACCATAGTACTAAGAGACAATTCAAAAGCCTAACATTTATGTTTTAAGCTCAAATTAGAGATTGGATTGCCAAGCTCGTATAAGAGCTGGCAATTCCTAGCACGACTATTTAATCCGATACGAAACGACACGAAAATAACAGGAATTAGGAAACACGTTAGCTAATCGGATCGTTATCAAATCCGTTAGAAACTAGTTAATAACGAGTTATTAACAGGTCTACCAGTGAGTAACCTTTTTCAACCCGTTAAAAAAAAGGTTAGTTTGGTAATTTTAAACTACTAAAAAAAACCTTACTTAGTCAAGTGAGATTAAATCCTTATTGTTGTATTCTATATCATATCTCTCGCAGGCCATAGTCCAAAGGCTCCCAGTCCTAACTTTGTTTGTATTCTCGCTGTCTCGACTCTCGACGCTCAATCTCTCTCTACCATCGCCATCTCTCTGTCTCCATCCAAGCCACTACCACAAGCACAGACGTATCTAATCTCGTTGCCCAAGCCACCACTACAAGACGTCACCGCACCAGTGATGAATCACGACCACCACCGACTCCGCCCATAGCCCAACTGCAAGGTTGTAAATTGAGATACAAACTCCCAGCTGACAAATAATATTTGACCACCAATCTCTCCCCACCATCTTAGATCTCCACCGCCACCACCATCGAAAGCTTCCATTGGAAAATCCAAAGTTCTATTCCATGAAGCCATGAACTCTATTATTATTATTATTAACATGATTTTGATATTTCAGAGAATTTTTATTATTTTATATCGAATTGGGAGATCTTGTCAATTTCAACAAATAAATTTGAGGTTTCCTCGTGCTCGTGCTCTACGGTTGGTTGTTGAATAACTCCCATCATTTTGTTGTTTTTCATCACGATAATTGTGCAAGATAGTTGTGGAATGTAAAGTAGCCAGTGCAATTGTTAGACCAGCCACTCACTTCCCAAAACTATTGAGCAAGCGTTTCTCGCCCGTTGGAAATTATCTGTTCAAGCACACTCCTAATCCTACACACTAATATTTCTTGTTTTTTCTTTGAGCACCATTATCATGGTGCATGATTATGATATTAGAATTCTCATATTACCTATGAAGAATTTGGGATGAGCTGAAAAGGGATCGGAATAAAATCAATCTTCATTCTTTTTTTCAAAGTCTGTCATGATAGTTTACGATTGTTCCTATGAAGAATTTGGGATGAGCTGAAAAGGGATCGGAATAAAATCAATCTTCATTCTTTTTTTCAAAGTCTGTCATGATAGTTTACGATTGTTCCTATGAAGAATTTGGGATGAGCTGAAAAGGGATCGGAATAAAATCAATCTTCATTCTTTTTTTCAAAGTCTGTCATGATAATTTACGATTGTTGGGGAGCATGCAGGGTCAATTTCTTCTCCCCCAATGATTCATTGAGATTGTTATGTGATGGTCTCTGAATTCTTGGGTTTTTCTACTTCTACTATAAATATATTAATAATTATTCACTTTGACTTTTAAGACAAACTCACAAAAAAGTATTAATAAAAAGTTATACGGTAGACAGCTAATATCTGCCCTAAAAATTCAATGGAACTATCGTGAACCTGTGACAGAGGAGAGGATCAGGATGTCAAATGTGAGTGTGGAGTGTGGTCCCTCGAACTTCCATGTTCCATCCTCAAATGTCCCTAATCTCAGAGACCTAATCCGACAAGATAAAATTACTACTACTACTTATAATAAGTTTAACAACCTTTCTTGCTGGTTGGAGCGACTGCTCACCATCCCTACACAACTTTATTTGCTCAACTTTGTCACATTATCGAGCTAAAAATTCATCCCACTAATACCATTTTATGCAGCGTTTTATTGAATGGTTAAAAGTAAACGAAAATACTTATGTCTTTATTTGAGAAAGTTTCATTTCTTACGTTGAGTCGCACTTAAAAGAGAGACGATGGGAGAGAAAATCTTTAAGGTATAGTCATATTATTTTAGATAGTCAGACATGTTATGTTATCATATTGTTTGTTAAAATTGTATATCTAAACGTACGTTATCAACTCAACAATTTGATTGATAATACCTAACAAGATAATATGTTCAATTGTGTGACAAGAAATTTTTATGCTCATACTAATTTTATATAGCAAAGAAATAATGCATCATAAGGTTTTTTATTAGGTACAAACTTTTGTTGCCAAAAAGAAATTCTCAGTAGAAGGCATACAAGACAAATACAACTTGGTATGGTCAGAAAAATACAACTTGAATTATCACACTAAAATTTTATGTGTTTTATGCACTGTTTTATTGAAGGGTTAGAGTGAAATGGTCTTTATACCTTTCATTTGAGAAAGTGGCTTACTGCATTTGAGTCTTGGTAAGAGGATAGATAGGAGAGAAAATCTTCCATAGATGAATATTCATCTCTTCTCAGATAGTAAGACATGTTCTTAAATATTATAAATTAATATCGCTTATACATTCTGATTTATCTACTTAGCAAATATAACTAGCAGCTAACAGCATAATATGTTGGAATGTGTGATAAGAAAGTTACTAACGTTCTTATTTAATTGGGTATAACAAAGGGATACATCATAAAGTTTGATCATTAGGTGAAAGCCAACTTTTGTTTGCCAGAATAAATTCTTATTAGTGGGCGCATTTACAAGACAAATACGAGTACAACTTGCTATGGTCAGTAAAATACAATTTGTGAAAAGGACTGCATATTTTTATGTCAAGCATTTTGGTCTCAAATTTGACTTGGTTCATATGACTATTGTGTCATCAGCATAAAGAACTAAGAAGATCTATTAAATTCCAAGTAGGACTAATAATTTCTTACCAAACAGGTCTGTCAAATTACAAGCATGGTGTTGAAGGACTGATCCATCATCACGAATGACCATATTTGGAGTGCAATTGATACCTTCAATGCTTTAGGCTATTCTTAATGAACGAAAAATTTAGAGTTAAAAGTTATATTTGACTCTTAAAATGACTTAATTCTTCTACAATGCACCGAAAAAGTTAGGGTCATATATGCCGTTGGAGTTATATGTAAAGTCACATTTGACTTTAGGTTTAACTCTAGAGTTAAAAATGACCGCCACCTTAATTACAAGATATAAACGTTTTATATGACTCTAAATTTTGACTCAATGTCTCTCTAATGCACAAGAGTTAAAAGTTAAACATAGGTTTACATACATTAGAGATAATAAAACTTACCCCACCATATTTAGAGTCAAATATAACTTCACAACTTTTAATTTTTGATATCTAAACTACTCAAATAATCTTTTGGATTCATATTGTAACGTGTCAACTACATAAATTACCATCCCTGAAGAACCCCAACTTGGATAGAGAGATAAATATAATACGAAAATATCGAATATTAAAAAGAATTGGAATTGGAATTACCACTATATTGATAAATTTATTTACTCTGTGCCTGGAACTAAACTGAGAAGGGTTGTTTTATTGTCTTCCCAAAATTGTCGAATACACCTAGAGTAAATTGTAACTATGGTCCCTTAACTTTAACATAATTAGAGCAATGGTCCCTCAACTAAAAATTTATTACCATTGGTCCCTCAACGTTAATTCAAATGGAGAAATGGTCCATTAACTTTAACCCAATTGTAGCAATGGTCCTTCCAATATAACTCATTTTGACAAAAAAATTGACATAGTTGACGAAAAGAATCATAATTATACACTTTAATGAGTTGAGAGACCCTAATTGTATAGATGGTCATTCCAACATAACTTATTTTGACAAAATTTTGACAAAATTGATGAAAAGGACTATAGCTACACATTTTGATAAGTTGAGGGACCATTGCTCCAATTTGATTAAAATTGAGGGACCATTTGCACAATTTACTCATACACCTAACATATGATCTGTTTAAGTTGGAGTAATCACTTCGTGTCGAAGACAAAGTACAATGTGATAATCTCCATGGATGATGAGTCTGGAGGATAGCATCTTCGATCTTTCTACCCAAAACCTGAATGAAATTGCACCCCACCCATCTTAAGAACTAAATAGAAAATATTCTTAAATAATTTATAGATTGATGGAATTTATAAAATAAAAAAATAAAAAATAAAAAACAAATATACGTCATCTGAAGTCTCTAAATAGTCAATTTCATATTCCATTCGTCAAAAGTATATAAGATTTTCTTCATTAATGTGTTTGTGGTTTTAGTGATTAGGATTTTGTACTAGAATGGAGGGTGTAAATGGGTTTGAGAGCATGAAAAAAAAAATATTAGGATATAGGTCATCTAACTTCGGGGTGTTCAGAAACAAAAAACCATAAAATTTTGTTTTAAAAATCTTATGGATTCTAAGCAGTGATTTCATATTAGAGCATGCAAGTCATTTATGATTAACATTTTAGTAGGGTGTAGTCAATAAATATGTAGGGTGCCAATATAACAACTCCAAATGAGAATGAAGTTAATTCTCATTAATCTATTTACCATTTTTTATAGCAAATATTTGTTTACCAACTTCTACAATGATATTCAATTAGTTCGCTACCAAATTACTTTTTCTCCACAAATAAGAAGAAAAAAAATCATAAGTTTATTATTACAAGTGATATTATTATTTTAAACTACGATAAGGGGAGATGAATGATATGAATTTAGAACGTTGTGAGTTGAAGAAAATGACCTTGTTTCCATCACAATTCACTACTTAGTATTTTTGAATAAAACTAGAAATATGATAAATGTAGTCGTGGACACTTAAAAAAATCCCATTTGACATTAAAAAAAAAACACTTTAGTCTTTATTATATCCATACGGGCTGGGGATGAGCTATTATTATCATCATCGCAAATACCAAATTAACGTGAGGAAGCAGAGACGTAGGACATCTGCAATTTTGACTCAGAAAACAAAGGCTTGCATAAGGTCCTCCTCACTTAAATAATCAAGGTGTTCAGGTCCAACCAAAACACTCACCCACCACGACACTTTCTGCGTGCTTTCTTCAACGTTTCTGTACCCTCCATATTCTCCCCCTACATTGATGCATGCATGACTTGTTTGTATCTATCTTCTATGAGATCAGATTTGATTATGATATGGTTTTCTCTTACATGCACACACTCACATTACATATGTATCGTTTAATACAATCGTCGAATATAATCGAACTCTTGGCTCAATCTAATCTTAGGTTGTTTCGCTATCTGTATCACATATCTTCAGCGACCAAAGAAAAAATTTAGCAAGCCGTGTGCCGTGTTATGCTACCGAAGTAAATCATAATATTTTTTTATTAACAGGGGAGTGATGATCCAAACTAGAATTTCTTTTAATATGAAAAATGAAAAATATCACTAAACTAAGAGCTAATTAATTATCATCAAAATCATTGGTCAACTACATTATAGTGTACCAAATACCTTTGAAAGGCAACAATTAATATTTCTCTCTTTTTTCGGTTAACTCTATTACTTGTAATATTACTTATACAATTAGCATCCAAGGCACGTCCATTTCATGTAGCTTTATGAATAAAAGTTACCTTTTTGGCAAGTCATTACTTCAAATCAGTAGACAACCAGCCGAAAGAGATCAGTTTGGGTCTTGCTTAATTTGGACAACTATGTCATCTGTTATATTCATCATGTTGACTATGTCATCTGTTATATTCATCATGTATTGACTTGTCTCACCCTTTCTTTGCGACATATCAAAGAAACTTTTGCCCTTGATCATATTATAATTAGTTGATAAAGAATAATTAATATGGAATGAAATTTTTGTTCCTCCTCCTTAGTGTAAATAATATCGTTTGTTCAAAAAACAAATTTTAAAATTGTTAAACAGTAAGAGGGATCAGTGAGGATTAAACCCACATCAAGGTGCATAGGTATTATTATGCATTAATGGGTCAATTGTTAAATGTTATAGGGGAGAAGAATCAGTAAAGATCGAAACCATATCAAGGTGAATAAATATTTTTATTTTATGTCATTGCAGTAAATCGTCATCTGCTAATATCAAACGGAATTTCATTTTACGTTTTTTTTATATTTTTTATTCAAACAATTATTTGAGCATAATAGGAGGTGGCTTTGGCTTCTCTCAAAATCCTTCTAGCCAATCAAACAGTTTTTTTTTTTTTGAATAAACAATATTATCTATAGGCACTACTACAAAAAATACTTTGCATGACAAAATAAGTTTGTTGCGCAAAGTATAATTTTGTCGCACAAAACCTTGCGCAATGAAAGTTTGGTCACGCATGGTTCGTCTCGCAAAGCTCGTGACAATAGAGTTTGTGCGACGAAAATTAATCTTCGTTGCGCAAAGCTACTTTGCGCGAAGTTAATCTACTTTGCACGAAAAAGATTAATGTCACGCGGAGAAGTATTTTAAATATAAAAAAAATTTAATTAAAATAAATTAATTTAATATTTTGCGTGATGAAATATTTTGTCGCGCAAGGTTTTTTACTTTTTTTTTTATTATTTCTCTTATATTAATTTAATTATATTAATTGTTTACACAACGAAATATTTGGTAGCGCTTGATTTTTTTAATTTTAATTTTTTAAATTTAATTTAATTGTATGATTTTATTTTTTAATTACTTGAATTTAAATTGACATATTCAAAATAAAATTACATATGAAAAATAGTGATCAAATTATCCAATATATATAAAATATATTCAAAATGTACACATAAGTTAACAAAGTACAATAGTAAAATCCTAATACAAGTCTATTGTGGTGGTAGTGGCGGGGGATATGTTTCAATAGTGTCCTAATCCTCAACTTTAGCCGTCAAAGTCTCGACGATTCCCTACAAAAAAAAATATGGCCAATTAACAGAAAAATAGCAAAAAATACTAACAAAATCTTGGCATAATCTCCCCTAAAATTGGTATACCCCAAATCTGACCCCAAATGTCACATCCCGACCCGGGCCCCCACCATAACCTGGCTCGACTCCACTGCAGCACGATATTGTCCGCTTTGGGCCCCAACCACGCCCTCACGGTTTTGTTTCTGAGAACTCACATGAGAACTTCCCAGTGGGTCACTCATCATTGGATTGCTCTCGCGCGAACTCGCTTAACTTCATAGTTCCGATGGAGCACGAAGCCAGTGAGCTCCCAAAAGGCCTCGTGCGAGGTAGAGATGGGAATATATATTTAAGGCTTACATAATCCTCTCTCCTGGGCGATGTGGGATGTTACACCAAACTCCACTCCTCATCCTATATTCGACCAAACTAAAAACTAACTCCAAATACACATTAATGAAGAAAAAAAATTAAAATTTGGGGAGAATATACCTTTTGGCAAGATTGAGAGTGAGTGAGAATGAGAGGGAGGAGTGAGTTTGACAGAATTAGAGGAGATAGTAAGAGAAAGATGAGAGAGTGAGTGAGAGTGAGAGTGAGAGTGAGAGATAGTGAAGAGAGAGAGAAGATGGATTAAGTGATAGGAGTGAGTGTGAGAGAGATGGTCGAATTTTGGAAGAGGGAAAGAGAGATGAGAGGTAAGAGTAGAGAAAGACATTGAGAAAATGGTGGACCAGTTATTTTGGTTCTAAAAGCCATATCACTTTGCGTGACAAAGGATACGAGTTTGGCGACGAAATATTGGTCGTGCAAAGTCTTAAAATTTTCTCACGTCCCATTTTGGTGGCCTCCCAAATTTTTAGAGCTTTGGTCGTGCAAAGTTTTGCGTGATGAAGTGTTGGTCGCTCAAAGTTTTGTGCAATGAAGTGTTGGTCGTGCAATGTTTACATGACGGAAAATTGGTGGTCGTGCAAAGTCTTAAAAAAAATTTCCCACGTCCCATTTTTTGAGTTTTATGCGACGAAAAATTGGTTGAGCAAAGTCTTAAAAAAAAAAAAAATTCCCGTGTCCCATTTTTGGGGCCCACCTAAATTTTTAGAGTTTTGCGCGACCAAGTGTTGGCTCCTGTCCAAATTTAAGGCGCAAAATTTATAAAAATAATAAAAAAGAAAATAATTTTATTTTACAATTTAAAATATAAATAAATTAAAATAAATAAGGTTTAGGCAACCAAATGTGTATTCGTCGCGCAAAGAAAATAATAAAAAATAAAAAAATAATTTTGGTTAACAATAAAAAATATAAAATAAAATAAAAAAATAAGTAAATAATGGTTAGGTGACGAAATATTGATATTCGTCGCACAAATTTTTTATAAAATAATAAAAACTTATGAAAACAACTATATTTTAAAATTTATAATATAAAATAAAATAAATTGGTTTGCGCTATGCATGTATACAGCTACACTTATATAAAGGGAGCTTTAATAAAACACCCCTGGCACTGTTTACTTTTAACGAAAAACCACTTTTTTACCTTTAACTGTCACTATTCATTATTATACCTTCAAAAAGGACTTTTCATTAAAACTGTCACTATTCAGGGACTTTTCGTTAGTTTTCCTTTATATAAATGAACGAAAAATCACGATTTAACGGTTATTTTAACTCCAATTTTGATGATTTTTTTACAGTTATACTCCTTGATCCTATATGAATACAATGAATAAATTCGATCTTCAATTTAAAATATTTACACTAATGAATACCACAAAATCTTATGTTATACTTAATGAAAGTATAAATAAACTCTAAGTGTTAGTGAATCTATTGTTTTGATGGGATACACATTCTGCAAAACTAGTTTCAACGATCCAACCATTAAACTTGTTTGTATATACTTCAAGATCGCATATGCCAAAAATCGTTAAAAACAAACATTCAGATATTAAGTAACGGGACAAAACTTTTTGAAGATTATAAACGAAAAATCACGATTTAACGGTTATTTTAACTCCATTTTTGATGATTTTTTGTAGCTACACTCCTTGACCCTATATACATACAATGACTGAATTCAATCTTCAATTTAAAATATTTACATTAGTGGATACCACAAAATCTTATGTTATATTTAATGAAAGTATAAATAAACTTTTAAGTGTTAATGAATCTATTGTTTTGATGGGATACACATTCTACGAAACTAGTTTCAATGATCCAACTGTCAAATTTGTTTGTATATACTTCGAGATCATATACGCCAAAAATCACAAAGAACAAACATTCAGAAATCAAGGAATGGGATAAAACTTTTCGACGGTTATAAACAAAAAATCACGATTTAACTATTATTTCAACTCCGATTTTGATGATTTTTTTACAGCTACACTCCTTGACTCTATATGAATATAATGAACTAATTCGTTCGTCAATTTAAAATATATTTTTCTAACAAAAACCTTATCTGAACTACAATAATATATTTTTCTAACAAAAACCCGATCTGAACTACAATAATAAATTTAAAGCTACTTAATAAATATATATATATATATATATACCGTTAAATTTCTTAAGTGTTATACGTTCAAAATAAAAAATGAAAATAAATTGGTTTAGGCAACGATATATTTGAATTACGTCGCGCAAAGATTTAAATTTTTTTTTTTTTTTATACTTATTTTTGTAAAGACTTTGCACGACGAAGTTTAAAGTTTCGTCGCGCAAAGTCACTTTGTGCAACGATGTGTTTTTTGTCGCGCAAGACTTTGCGCAACGAAGTCTTGTGCGACAAAGTTTAGAATTTCGTCGCGCAAAGTGACTTTGGGCAATGATGTGTGTTTCGTCGCGCAAGAGTTTTTTTATTTGTGAGACAGGGGTGGCTTAACCTCACAATGGGCTAGCAATAATGTGGTTCAATTCGCTTTTGGTGAGAATCGAACCTAAAACCTCTTACTTACAAGTGAAGAGAAATACAACTAGACCGCACTACTAAGGGCTGGTTTGGTATTGCTGTGCTTTGAAAAAAAACTGTTGTGAGAATAAGCGGCTGTGAAATAAATCAGCTGAGTGTTTGGTAAAATTTTTTATAAAAGTGCTTTTGGAAAAAAAAAGCAGTCTGATAGTGGGTCTTTTCATTAAAGGAGCACTATAGCTCCGTATGCTTTGAAAAAAAGCCATTTTTCCAAAGCTACAAATAGCTGCTTCAGCTTTTTCCTTTGATTTTAGCTTGTTCTCACAGTAGCTTCCAAAATAAGCCCTTTTTTTTTTAGTTTACCAAACACCTAAAACTCTTACAGCTTTTTTTCATGGGTGCTTTTTTTTAAAGCACCTCACTCCCAAACTAGGGCTTAAGTGGTGGCCAACCGAACAATTACATCCTTAGATAAATTGATACCTGTTATGGGGGAAAAACTATGTACACCACTTGGTTCTAACTTGTAATTACTAATTACATTGCGAATTAAATATTAAAAATTATATTTCTAACAAGAAATCATGATACTTTGGCTGCTTTATAAAACTAGTGAGATATACGGATTAGTTTTTTTATATTATGCAAGAAAGACGATGATATAAAAACTAAAACCTTCTCACTGCTGCTAGAAATGCTTTTTGTTTATTGTACTAAAAATAGTTGTACTCCAGGACCTTTAGTTAATTAATTTTACTTTACTACAAAAAGGAAAAAAAGTATTGAAAGTGAAACTTCAAGTACATGAAACATCTTGGAGGAGGACAATATGAATAATGATCGGAGGAACCTCGTTCCCTATATCCTATATATTATACTATATATGTATATAAGTTATAATTTTTTTTAGGATAAATTACATCATACCCTCTCAAGTTTGAGGTCTATTACAACCCCATATATCTTTAAAACATTTCACTTTCATACCTCAAATACTATTTTATTTCAATTTTATACATCCGTTACATTTTCCATCCATTAATCCGTTAAGTGATGACGTGGCTGCCAACGTGGCACACCACGTGGCAAAAATAATAATTTTTTAATTGTGTTTGCTGACGTGGCACCCCAGCCCCCAACGCCTCTTCTTCTCTTCTCCCTCTGCAACCCAGAAAAGAAAGAGAAAAAAATTGTCTTCCCCCTCCTCCTCCACCTCCTCTCTTCTCCCCCATTTTCATTTTCTTCCCCATGTAACCCAGAAAAGAAAGGGGAAAAAAAAACCTAGATCCCGTCGGCTAGATGGGTGCGGGTGCAGGGGAAGACGAACTTGTTTTTTTTTTTTTTTTTTGGGTTGCAGGAATTGGGATCTGGGGAAGAAAGAAGGAGAGAAAGAAGGAAGTAGGGGCATGGGGGTGGGGGGTCTTCTTGTTGTTGCAGTTCGCAGCCACGTCAGCACTTAATAGATCAATAAATAGAAAATGTAACAGATGTATGAAATTGAAATAAAATAGTACTTGAGGTGTGAAAGTAAAATATTTTAAAGATGTTATATGAGGTTGTAATAGACCTCAAACCTGAAGAGGTATGGTATAATTTACCTTTTTTTTAAAGTTCCGTCTTACAAAACTTGCGTCGACATAATACTAATTTTTAATAAATTAAAAAATATGTCTTATTATGACAAATAAAAAGTTTAGATAAAATAAAATACTTTTCCAAATATGCACTAGCATTTTGAAATTAGAGCATCTGCAAATAAGATGTTAGATAAACACAAATGAATATTTTTAATAGCAAAAGTGGCTCCAACCGATGAGCCAATGTTGACTTGAATTAGAGGTGCTCCCAGAGTAAAAATTGACGAACATGATCCTTTTTGTAGGAATTCAAGGATCAATTAATCGTGTCCGTTCATCGTGCATTCAGTTTTCGTTAAATACTATTTATATTCAATTTTAAATAAAAAAATTTAAAATAATTTCTAACCACACGATGTACGATGAACAGACAAGATTAATTAAGGGAACTTTAACGAAAAGCTCCCGGTACTGTTCACTTTAACGAAAAACCACATTTTTACACTAAAAAGTCAATACTGGTACTATTCACTTTACCCTTTATTTTGTCTTTATCATTAAAACACAAAATTTTCAAGCCCTTTTCATTAGTTTTCCTCCTTTTCATTAGTTTTCCTATTAATTAATCATCTAGATCCCCACAAAGAAGATCTAGAGAAGATCCTATTCCAAAAATGACAGCAAGAGAGGTTGATGCAAAATTATTTTAATTTAATTAATGGTAGGACTGACAATAAATACAACCTTTTTTTTTTATCAGAATAAATACTACCTATTTAATTTGCTTCTTTGAAGCTGTTACTTTCCACCTTTTTATTAAATAACTCATAAGCCACTCAATACTAGGTCTAGTGGTATTCCTCTTCATTTGTAAGTGAGAGGTCTTAGGTTTGATTCTGGTCCGTTATGACGCTTAGCTTACTCCACCACCCCCTCAGTATAGACAATATCATTGTTAAAAAAAATAAAAATATATATAAACTAATACATTTTGACATATCGGGTGGAGTAAGAAGTTTTGCATGATGTCAAGTTTCCTTTTAAGCCTTCAAATTTAAATTTGATATTCTGCATTTGATATCTACTTTGGAGATGGTTTTAGGCGTCTTACTTTATTCAATGTTATATCTCGAAAATGGGCATGATCCACTACTAATATGATTTCATGTATTTAAATAAATGTCATTAAGGATAACTAAGTCATTTTTTATTTTAACTACACCGCTAATATATAATAAATTTCCTATAATTATAAAATTTATTTGATCTTAACATTATGACCATACAGAATTTCTAATGTATTTCTTTGAAAAAGTAGGTCAATGAGTGTAGTGATTAACTGTGGAAATATATTTTCAAAGAGAGGGTTTGTACAAAACAAGTCATGCATGCATCAAATATAATTATACCTCAACTGAATGACTGTCTAATACGGATCGATCCTATTTCTATAACTACGATGTCTTCTAAATTGCATCGAAGTTTTGAGTTCATATATATACACACAAAAATCAGGCACTTTGAATTTATTTTTAAAATATTATTGCAACTGTTGTGTGCTCTGGTAGAGGTACTTTATATATAGGAAAAATTAGTATCTGATTTATAGTTACTAATGTTCATTGACTGCAATCTTATTAGTTTTTAGATTTTGATCCAAATCCCTAGCATTAATGTAATAATGAATTTACATGTCAGTTACATAATTTTTTAAAATAAAAATTAATAGTTGATTTTGGAACTTTAATACTCACACCTTTATTAAACTTCTAATTAATTTTCAATTCAAAACATTTCCAAAAAAAAAAAAATTAGAATAAGTTTGTACCGATTAGCTTTTTAAAAAAAAATGTTTTCAATTTTTTAATCTTATATGTACCCATTCATGTAATTTTTTTAAAATTTTTAATCTTAAAATGTACCAATTCTTACATATACTAATTTCTTATATGTAAAATGTACCCTTTTTTTATATATAAAATCTATTCAATTTTTTTTCTAATCCATTTTTAAACTTACATGGGTACATTCTTTTTTCTTTGATTTGAGAATGTATCCATGTCAAGTTTAATTGAAGAAATTTACTAATGTTATTAACACTAATATATATATATATATATATATATATTTTGTGATTTTCAAGAATGTACCCATGTTAGTATATTTATATTTTAATATTTTTAGTCGCACAAATTATGGTTTTTTATTTAAAATCTCATTAATATAAACAACTGACACACCCGTACCCGAAAGTAGGGCATGCTAGCCGTCACGTGAGTGTGACGTAGCCAAGTGCGCTGTGCGGAAGCAAAGATCGATAACGTAGTACGAACTAATTAAAATCGAAATCTAGCAACCTAAATATGAATGTGTGCTAGAGATATTACAATACTATACATATTCAGAGCGTACTAGGTCAGTGTAGTCAAGCATGAATAAAAGAGTTTAATTACACCATCGGTGCCCTACATATGGCAAATCTGTCAGAAAGGCTGGAAGATCCTCGAAGTGCCAAACTCAGGAATTCAAGCTATCTAGAACCTGGAGGGGCGAAAAACAAAGGGAGTGGGTCAGCAAAAATAAATCTTTACAAAATCATTCTTTTCTCAAAAGTCTAGCCCCTCTCCGTAAAACCTGTATAGTTCCCAGAAAATAATACGTACATATATATCTCAATCTTTCTCAGCATAAAACGTTTTCAAAGTATCTCAATATATGCCATGCAATGCATTTCAATGTCATCTGAATCTCATAACTAATGCCATGCTATGCATTTCAATAATCATATCGCTACTATATGTCATCTCAGCCCTCGGCTGTAAATATAGCTCATAACATCTCAATCTCATAATCATATATTCTCTGCACATATATCAATATCTCATCATATCATCATCATCATCATCACTGTATCAATATTAAATGCTTTAGTGCTACAATCACGTGAAGACTGTGCGAATGAACGCGGGTCACCTACATGTCGTACCCACTCAAAAGTGGTCTATACGACAAGATTGTGCACCTAACTTGGATCCAAGTCGAGCATGCGGTGCGGGAGGTGAACGACACGTGAAAGACTATGCCCTTATCTCTGGGCGTGAGCACTAACAGTATGTACATGTTTATGAGCTAACATATCATATCATATCTCATCATATCTCATATGTATCAACCGTTCGTTCTCAACTATGCATGTACTTACCTGGTACTTACCTGGCGTCCTCGGCACCAACATATGCATGAAATGAATATATGAATACTCATGCATCAAAATCAAGTCATATGCATATCGTTAAAAACGTACTTTTTATTTAAAATGTGATTCTGGGAAAATCATTATATATATAGTTTATACGGAAAATAATACTGCCCACTCACTGGTAAGTCGCTGGATCGTAGCCCCCACGTCGAGCCTGGCTACGGTCGTCCTCAGAATACGTTTCACCTATATGAGAAATTACTAAAAATACGTCATTTAAGTACATATACGTAACTACGGAAATAACTTCTCATACATAGCTCAATTTTGGTATTTGGATATACCAACGTGACCAACTCGTCATCACGAACATCCCCATATTTTTAAAATAATTTTTCTCAGCCCCACGCGCCGGCGAAGGCACGGCCACACGCGCCGGCCACGCGCCTGGCACAATGACGGCGTCAGGCATATTCCTGGAATATTCCGTTAAAATTAACGGCGGCAGTTAACGCCGTTAGAATATTCCGTCAGTTTTGACGGAATATTCCATCTCCGGTCACCTTCTCCGGCGGCTGGTTTCGCCGGAAAATTGGGAATTTTTCTACGTTTCATATCTTGCTCATTTTTCATCCTTTTTGATCCATTTTTCTTCCTATGTGCTCCAAATTAAGTGTAGAACATAAATATACCTTCAAAAACCTTGAAAAAGGTCTTAAATTTCCTCAGGGATGAACTCCAAAATCGGCCAACTCCGATGTACGTGATCCCGACGTCCAAACACCTCAACGAACTACTCCGAGTCTCCTTGGGATCTCACAAAGCTCGTTGTGATCTTGGATTGTCCTAAAAATCAACCCACAAGAAGTTGATGAATAGTACTCAAACTCGGACCTTGAGTTTTGGACGTGAAATCTTGTGAAATCGTATGAAATCTTACCTGAAAATGGTATGGTTGAGTTCGTATGGACCTCACGAGCACAAATATGTAGTTTGTTTATTCGATCTACCAAGTTTGCAAAAGTTTGGTGTACGTCCGTACGTAAAACCAAAAGAGAGATAGTGAGTTAGAGAGAGAAAGTGTCGGTGAGAGAGAGAGAGATGGAAAGTGTCTGAATAATTGAGGCAGAGATAGAGGGTGACGGGATAGAGGGAGTGTGAGGGTTGTATGTGTGGTCCAAAACTATCAACCTCAATAATATCACAACCACCAATAATTGAGGGCCACCATCCTCACATCCCACATGCATGCACACGTAAATAATCCCCGAAGGGATAACTCTGTCATTTCATAATCAATATTTTAATATGTCGGGACGGGTCGTCACAATCTACCCATCTTATAAAAATTTCGTCCCGAAATTTCGTACAACACATATACATGCTAATATTCATAAAATAACCTCGGGTATATCTTTTTCATCCGGTCATCGGTCTCCCAAGTAGCTTCTTCCGCTGAATGATTCTTCCATAAAACTTTCACCAACTGTACTGTCTTGTTTCGAAGCACCTTATTTTTCAATCAAGTATCGTCATCAGCTCCTCATTGTAAGTCAAATCTGGGTTAATCTCTAAAGGTTGCAGAGGAATCACATGCGACGGGTCTGAAACGTAATGTCGAAGCATCAAAACATGAAACACATTATGAACTCTGGATAACTCCGACGGCAACTCAAGCCTGTAAGCTACTTCACCGACTCGCTCGGTGATCCGATAAGGTCCAATGTACCTAGGACTCAGCTTACCCTTCTTCCCGAATCGAACCACACCCTTCCAAGGCGATAACTTAAGAAATACCCAATCGTCAACATTATACACTCGGTCAGTAGCATGCCTGTCTGCTAAACTCTTTTGGCGATCTTGGGCGGTTTTCAGATAGCCTTGATAACCTGAACATTCTGAGTAGTCTCCTCTACTATCTCAGGGCCCACTAGAACTCTTTCGCCAACCTCTGACCAACATAAGGGTGTACGACAAGGTTTCCCAAAAAGTGCATCGAACGGTGCCATCCCGATACTAGAATGAAAGCTATTATTATAAGCGAACTCCATCAAATCCAAACGCTGATGCCACGAGTCGCCAAACTGCAAAACTGAGGATCTCAGCATATCCTCCAACGTCTGAATAGTTCTCTCCGACTGACCGTCCGTCTGAGGGTGATAAGCCGTGCTGTACAACAGTCTCGTACCCAACGCCTCCTGAAAAGCAATCCAGAACTTAGAGGTGAATCGAGGATTGTGATCAGAGACAATACTCACTGGAACGCCACGATATTTCACGATCTTCGCGATGAATAGCTCAACTAATCGATTCAACGAAAACTTTTCCCTGACCGGAATGAAATGTGCTGACTTGGTGAGTCGATCGACAATCACCCAAATTCCATCATATCCGTTCTGAGTACGAGGGAGCTTGTACACGAAATCCATAGTGATATCTTCCCATTTCCACTGCGGAACGGGGAGTGGTTACAGCAACCCAAACGGCTTCTTCCTCTCGGCTTTGACTTGCTGACATATGATGCATCTACTTACATACTCAGCGATTTCTCTCTTCATACCCGGCCAATAGTAGAACGGTCGAATGGTATGGTACATTTTCGTGCCTCCCGGATGCATCGCATAAGCTGAAATATGCGCTTCATCTAGGATATCCTTCTTTAACTCAACATTATTTGGCACGTACATCCTGTTTCCTTGCATAAGCATACCGTCCGATTCTCTGATTCGCAGGTCTTTCTTCTTACCATCATTCCTCAGCTGAATAAGTTCCTGAATCTCGTTGTCGTTCATCTAGATCTCAAGTATCCTGTCAATTAGGATTAGCCTAACTTGGAAACTAGCAAGCAAGGCTTCTTCTTGATTGTCCGCCATCAAATTCTCTATTTCCAACTGCGCTTCAGTCGATCTCAACTTGGTAAGAAGAGGAACTCGGTCCGCATGAAAAACATTAATTCTGCCCTGGGACTTCCTGCTAAGAATGTCAGCTACCACGTTTGCACGACCAGGATGATACTCAATAATGCAATCGTAGTCGCTCAGTAACTCAATCCATCGACGCTGGCAAAGATTCAAATCCTTCTGGGTAAAAATGTACTGGAGACTCTTATGGTCTGAGAAGATCCTGCATTTCTCACCATAAAGGTGATGTCTCCAAATCTTTAAGGCAAACATAATGGCAGCCAATTCCAATTCATGTGTAGGGTAATTCTTCTCATGAGGTTTTAACTAGCGTGAAGCGTAAGCAATCACCATACCATGCTGCATCAAAACGCAACCCAAACTGTTCAACGACGCATCACTGTAGATCTCGAAATTACCATCATCGTCAGGAAGCGTCAAGACAGGAGCATGAGTGAGACAATACTTCAACTGTTGGAAACTCCGCTCACAATCATCATCCCACTCGAATTTGACGTCCTTCCTGGTCAACTTCGTCAATGGTAGCGCCATGATCGAAAAGTCTTTAACGAACCGCCGATAGTAACCTGCCAAACCAAGGAAGCTCTAAACCTCGGTGACGGTTCGTGGCTGTTCCCAATCTCTACAGCCGCAATCTTCTAAGGGTCAACCTGAATACCCTGAGCTGAAACGACATGCCCCAAAAATGCTACTTCGTCCAACCAAAACTGGCACTTACTGAACTTGGCATACAATCGATGCTCTCTCAATTTCTTCAACACCAACGAAAGATGTCGAGCATGGTCAGCCCTTGACTTAGAATACACCAAGATATCGTCGATGAAGACAATAACGAACCTATCCAGATACGGCTGGAACACCTTGTTGATCAATCCATGAAGGCAGCTGGTGCATTAGTAAAACCAAATGGCATAACCAGAAACTCATAGTGCCCATAACGAGTCCTAAAGGCAGTTTTAGGAACATCGTCACTCCTGATTTTCAACTAATAGTAGCCTGACCTTAAGTCGATTTTCGAGAAAACACAGGCACCTCGAAGTTAATCGAAAAGATCATCGATACGCGACAACGGATAACGGTTTTTAATCGTCGCCTGATTCAACTGCCTGTAATCGATACATAATCTCAAGGTACCATCCTTCTTCCGAACAAATAGGACTGGGGCTCCCCAAGGTGAAGTACTGGGCTGAATGAACCCCTTCTCAAGTAATTCCTGCAACTGAATCTTCAATTCTCATAACTCGGCAGGTGCCATTTGATATAGAGTCAACGAGATAGGATTTGTACCTGGCAACAAGTCAATGGTAAACTCCACGTTGCGATCTGGCGGTAATCCAGGTAAATCATCAGGGAATACGTCGGCGAAGTGTCTAACCACTCGAACATCCTCCAAGCTAGCAGGAGCATCATCATGAAGTACTACATGAGCTAAGTATCCCTGGCAACCTTTCGTCAACAACTTCTTGGCTCTCACAGCCGAAATAACGCCATGTCTAACTCCGCTACGCTCACCAACAAAGGTTATCTTCGGTAATCCAGGACGATGAAAGGTAACTGATTCCCGTAACAATCAATCTTGGCATGATTGTAGTGCAACCAATCAGTGCCCAGAATGACGTCAAAGTCAACGATATCTAGCGGAGTGAGGTTAGCAGGCATAACCACGTTCTCCACTATCACGGGACATTCTGGATATACGTAATCCACGTAACATTTCTCCCCTCTAGGCATAGCAAATTCCAACTCATACCCCAGGGGTGATGATTGAGGTTGAGTCAGTTGAGCAAATGTATGAGAAATCACAGAGTGTGTGGCACCACAATCAATCAATACTCTAGCATAATGACCAAGAATATTCAATGTACTTATAATCAAATCCGGGTTGTTCTGTGCGTCTTGTAGCGATATGTTATGGATACGGCCCTGCGTCTGCTGACGTCCTCCTCGTCTTAGATTTGCGTGCATCCCACGCCCCTTAGGGTTTTTTCCCTGGCTAGACTGCCTGGCCTGCCTCGACGATCCAACACCACTAACTGCAGCATCCATCTACTAAGGATGTCCCCCCGACTACCACTGAGAACTACCGGCTGCAAACTGCTGTTGGGGATGATATCCACCTGAATACGGCTGCGGATGAGGCATATATCCTCCGGAATACTGCTGCTGGGGAGGCATGTATCCTCCGGAATACTGTCCATATCCGCTCTGGTGGTAGGGATCCATGGGGTACTGAGGCTGGTACTGGTCCGACAAGTACGGAATAGGATCCCCCGAGTAGTGGAAGGCTTATCCACGTTCTGTCTGTGCATATCCGCTAGGACCTGAATACTGCTGCACTGGCGCTGGTGGTGGCATAGCAGGCTGCTGAGGCCTCTGCTGGCTCTGAGGGCAATTCTTGGCCTGGTGCCCATCCTGACCACATGTGTAACATCCGCTCGATCTACGACGACACTCGCCATAGTGCTAGTTGTTGCACCTACGGCAAATCGGAGCACTGTTTCTGCCAGAGTTCCCCTGCCTCTGAAATCTACCACCGCCGAAGAATCTCCCACCGCCCCTCTGCCCAGTGGCGCTAAAACCTCCACTCGATGAACTCGAACTGGTCCCACTTCGTTTGAAGTTCTGAGTCTATCGGGGTCCCTGCGAGTACGGGCCTTGGCAAAGGCACTGAATATGAAACTATAGGTTCAATTTAGTTTTTATGAACAATTAGTTCATAAGGAGAGGTTCCTGCAAGAAACACAAAATGCAATATACTAATTTAAATATAGTGGATTTGAGGTTCTTTGGGGACTCAAGTGTGAGAGCTTTGTTACTAAGAAAGTATGTCAACGGTTCAAAGTATAAAAATAAATTATTGAATCGTTAATGTCTAAAAGTAATTTTCAGGTCAATAATTTTGAATTCATTATCAGATTAATGGACTGCAAGTCACTTTTAATTAATTCAATAAATCGGGCTATACTGGATCGGTTCTAGAAGCAAAATGATACTACAATAATAGCATTGGGTTGAAAATACCATAGCCCAAAACTTGGGCTAGGTGCCGTGAGTAAAGGGTGCGTTTGGTACGCAGACGGGACGGGACGGAACGGGACGGGACGGGACGGGACGGATGTTGTAAATTTTGAAAAAGACAAGGGGCATTGTTGTCCTAAAATGTTAAAAGTTTCTGTCCCACAGACGTGGAACAACCCCGTTCCATGGGGGGAGGTGGAACCAAAAATCATCCAAAACTTGTCCCGTGGAACGCCTCGTTCCACTCGTTTTAGGCGTACCAAACGCGGGACGGAACGCCTCGTCCCGTCCCGTCCCGCGTACCAAACGCACCCAAAAGGAAAAAAGGCTCGGGTTTGGTATAGCTACAAAAGTAACCCACGTGGTGGTCTTCAAGCCACGAGCCAAATCTATGAGCCCAGTAACAACGGCTACTAGAGTTTGGGCCAGGGGGTTGGGCACGGGAACAGGCCCAACAAAATTGTTGGCCTTGGGTTCGAGTTTATTGGGCCGTGGCAGGGGCAAAACCTAGCAGGCTGGGCTACGGGTAGCGAGACGGAGAGCAGGGGAAAGCCCAACAGTTAAAAGCTACTGGCAATGCTAGCCCGGTTCACAAAGACGAGCCTAGGAAGGCTGCGGACTTCCTTAGGGAGCGAACTGAGGCTTCAGGCCCATGCCAGTCAACCAGGCCGAAGACCTAGGAGTTCGTGTGGTTGCAGCAAGGCCTAGAGGGCTGCTGCCGAGGTTGTGCCACGGTGGTGGTGCGGTGGGTGTGCCGCACCATGTCCAATTTTCTCCTTTTTTTTCCCTAAATTGTTAAGGTTTAGGAAACCTTAAATTACTTCTAATTTATGAATATACTTTGACTCACATATTCCACATAGCAATTTAATTGCGTAATGCATGAAACAAATATATATTGACAAATATATGAACACATAGAATATATATATATCGTAAGAAAAATATAAACATAGAGGGGTTCATGCATCATGGGGAATGTTTTCATGTTTCGTGGACGTTTCAAATATCTTCTTTTATTTTAAGCGTACCTGATTATCAGAAACAAATATAACCTTTTGAATTTTGTGGATGATAGCATCCTCCTATGATCCATCAATTCCTCAACTTTTGTCAAGATCTTGCTGATAACGTGTTGTAGGCCTATTTGATTGAACGATCTTATGGTTTAGAGAGAGAGGGCCGTCGGCAATTAGAGAGAAGAGTGAGTGATTTAATTGTGAGGTGTGTTTGTATCACCCCATTGTGCCTTTATTTATAGTAGTAGGATAGACAAAAAATCTTTCCTTTTAGGATTATAACATTTAATAGGTAATCGACTTCTAATAGGAATATAAGATACATTTACATATCTACTGAAATTTACACAATCACATTCCTATTCTAAATATGACTGCAACAATAGTTAATATATAAATCCATAAAAAAATAAAAAATTTAAATTCTAAGAACGTCCTAATTAAGAATAATGACATAACTCTTCGTTTTTCAATTTTTGATTCATGTACAAAAACTTACTTTCCACTCAATGATACAACAATTTAATGACTGGGAAGGGTTATATATGGGAATGGCTGCTAAAACTGGAAAAGGGAAATAATACAAGCCAAAAGTAAACTAGATTGGTGTATTTTTTTTTTTTAAATAGATATATTTCTGTATGAATAATGCTTTAAATTATACCTTTTTTTTAACTCCAACGTACTTGTTATGGATGTAGCGACGTTTAATACACATTATGTTCCCATCATTTTTTTAATTAGGCCTAATCGAATAAATGGTCTTTGTGGTGGCAAAGTAATTGGAAGATAGCCCTCGTGGTAAAAAAATTAGGATTTAAACCCTCGTGGTGCTAGTTCGTTAGCAAATTTAGTCTAAAAGTAATTTTTTTTGTTAAATGTATGTTAATTAAAGGTAAACATGTACTTTAACTCTAAGAGCTCCACCTCTGCTTGGCACCATCAAATGATTGATAAGATGCTTCCTGTAACAAAACACGATTCTCTACGGTACTCGAAGGATCTGCATTTTTCGAAGGCGACCGCCTTTCAGCCGGTGTCCTATTCAAAAGAAAGGAATACACACACCACAATGTCAATCTCTGTAGCTGTAGAAGTTTGATTCTTTACCTTTTGGTGTGAAATGTCTGTTATTTCCAGTTGATGTAATCATAGATTTCAATACGAATTAAGAAAAGCTCTCGATTCGTGCTCGAATTTTAACATCTAGACAATTTCTCGTAATCCAAACAAAGTATGAAATTTTTAACAGTTGAATTTCAACTGTAATTTACTACCCAGCAACAGATACTACTCAAAATTATAAAAATTGAACTGAAATTTCAAAGAACGAGCTATCTAAATTATCAAAAAATACTAATTTCCCATGCCAGATTATAAAATACAAACTTGCATACTCAAAAAACAAGTAAAATTGTGCATTTTGAGGGAGTGAAGTGTAAATGTACCTTCTTTCCTTCTTCTTTGGCTCCGCAAAGAGCTCCTCATACAGCACTGCGAAATCCGAGTCTCCAAATCCATTGAAGACGTTAGAGTAATCTAGCTTCGAGCTCTGAACATCCACCGAAGCCTTCCACTCATAGAGATCCGGAACCCCAAGCACCAAAATCGAAGAGCCGCCGCGGGATGCTCTGGAACGAGAAAGTTTAGACATTGAACTTGGATGCAGCTGCGGAGGAAGGAGAAGGTGCACAAGTTAAAGTACATGTTTACCCTTTAATTAACAGACATTTAACGAAAAAATTATTTTTGGATTAAATTTGCCAACGGACTAGCACCACGAGGATTTAAATCTTAATTTTTTTACCACGAGGGCTATCTTCCGATAACCTTGTTACCACATGAACCATTTATCCGATTAGGCCTTTTAATTATACACATAAAGCTTACATTTCTAAACAAATTGTTAAAGAAATAAAATAAAATAAACAAGTATTCACTATTTTACAGAATTTGCTGAATAATACACATACTGTTGCAGTCCTATTTAGTATAGGAATATGATTGTGTAAATTCTATGAGATATAGGAATGTATCTTATAGTCCTATTAGGAGTTATTTACCTATTCTATGTTGTAATCCTTATGGGAAAGGTTTTGCCTTTCTACCACTATAAATAGAGGCACAATGGGGTGAATTAAAACACACCTCACAATCAAATCAATCTCTCTTCTCTCTAAAGCTTGCCGCACCACCCCTCTCTCTCTCTTCCTAGATCACTCACTCAATTAGGCCTACAACACGTTATCAGCACGCTCTTGCCAGAAGCTAAGGAATTGACGCATCGTTGGAGGAGGCTTTCATCCACCAAATATTCAAAGGCTTATTCGTTTTCTGCTAATCAGGTACGCTTAAAATAAAAGAAGATATTTGAAACGTCCACGAAGCATGAAAACATTCCCCATGATGCATGAACCCCTCTATGTTTATATTTTCCTTTCGATATATATATTGTATATGTTCATATATTTGTCAATATATATATTTGTTTCATGCATTGCAAAATTAAATTGCTATGTGGAATTTGTGAGTCAAATTATAAAATTAAATTAGAAGCAAATTAGGGTTTCCCTAACCCTAAAGGTTTTGAAAAAAAAAAAAGAGGGGGCATGATTCGGTGCAGCACAGCACCACCCCAGTGCAGCCAGGACCCAGGCTTCGGCCTGGACTTTCTCCTCGGGCCTGCAGCCCAAGGCCTTACCGGCCTGCACTCCAATTGCCAGCCTTGCGGCTGGGCTTTGGCCTTCTCGGCCCGCATGCCATCAGCCAGCCTTGCGGCTGGGCTGTCCCAAAGCACACACTCGGCCAGCTCTTGCTGGGCCATATCCGTGCCCCCCCTTGAGGCCCATCAACCCAACCCAGCTCGGCTGGGGGTTTTTTCTCTCTACCCGTGGCCTGCAGCCACCATCCCAATTATTTTGGGCCTTGTCTTATGATTAAGACACCCAAACCGTGCCCCATTACCCACGGCACTAAGCCCAAATTATTTTGGGGCTATACTTTCGACCCAATAATATTATTTTAATATTATTTTGCTTCTACAATCGCCCCGTATGGCCCGATTTATTAAATTAATTAAAATTGACCTGCAGTTCATTAATCTGATTATGAATCCAAAATTATTGACCTGAAGCTCATTTTTTGGACATTAACGATTCAATAATTTATTTTTATACTTTGAACCGTCACATACTTTCGTAGTAACGAAGCTTTCACACTTGAGTTCCCGAAGAACCTCAAATCCACTATATGTATATTTGTATATTGTATTCTGTGTTTCTTGCAGGAACCTCTCATTATGAACTAATTGTTCATAAAACTAAATTGAACCTGTAGTTTCAAATTTAGTGCATTTGAAACCTGAAGTTTTTATTCAAAACATACCACATGAAACCTGTAGTTTTCATGCATGATTTAAACCACTACATGTCTAATAGAACCTGTATGTTCTACGATATATGTCTATGGCTTACCATATGACTACTCACGTTTTTCTCCCTCTGTTTTAGGGACATGACGAACTTGAACAAGCTCGACTTCTCCGCTCTAGAAGTCTCTGGAAGAAACTATCTAAAGTGGGTTCAAGACGTGAAGCTCCATCTCACTGCAAAGGGTATTAGAGCCACCATCGAGGCACCCGTCACTGACAAACCTGTTGACGAAGCTCAGAAGGCTACTGCAATGATCTTCATTCGAAGACACATCCATGATGCACTGCAGACCGAGTACCTCGCTGAGGAGGACCCACGCACCCTCTGGCTTGCTCTGGCCGACCGTTTCGATCACCAGAAAGACATCTACTTGCCTGAAGCAAGACACGATTGGCAGCATCTTCGTTTCCAGGACTTTAAGTCTGTGAATGAATACAACTCTGAAGTTTGTAGAATCCGTTCTTTGTTGAAATTCTGCAAAGTGGAACTTACCGAATCAGATCTCCTGGAGAAGACCTATTCGACCTTCCATGCCACCAATATTGTCCTGCAGCAACAATATAGGGCACAGAAATTCACCAAGTTTTCGGATCTAATCTCTGTTTTACTTCTCGCTGAAAAGCAGAACCAGCTTTTGATGAGAAATCATCAAGCTCGACCGACTGGCTCGAATGCTGTGCCTGAAGCACATGCCATATATTCTAGCAGCCATAAACGACGTACGAATCGTCGTGGTCGTGGTAATAGGCAACAAGCTCCACCACGAGCCCAAGGTCAACAGAGAGCCGCACCTAAGGGAAGGATTGTGACCCAGCAGCGTCCACCACTCGCCCCTAAGGTCCCAAACTTCAAGAACAAGGGCAAAGCTCCCGGTCAGTCTGCTTCTACTGAACTGGACATGTGCTATTATTGTGGATCAAAGGATCATTGGTCACGCGTATGCCGAGCTTCCCCTGAGGCTATTGCCAAGTATCATTCACATCGTGAGTCTAACTTTGCAGCTGTGGATCGTCCGGAAGATGCAACCACATCCATGGAGATATCAGATTTTCAGGAGGCGTCAGCCCCTATGGACGAATAAATTTAGACATGTTTTTAGGGTGTTTACCCCTAGTGGCCGAACCCACTAGGAGTGGCCGGCCCTATCCCCTATTTATCTAGGTTTATGGTTTAAATTTTTTGAACAATTTTTCTAAGTATTTGGAATAATTTGTTTGGTTTTGATTTGTTTTGAATTATGGATTATTATTTGAATGGATATTATTTTCTCGAATTGCTTAATTGAATGAATGGACTTATATTTATGCATGTGACCAATTCAATCAATTTATTTCTAGGTATGTCTAGTGGGGAAGTTAGTTGTCTGGCAGATAGTGCAACCACGCACACCATCTTGCGTGAAAATCACTATTTTACTAACTTAATACCCCAGAAATCTCCTTTGACAACCCTCGCAGGTTCATCCGACCTGGTTGAAGGATACGGAAAGGCATGTATCATGTTGTCTAATGGTACTATCTTGACCATTAAGGAGGCACTCTATTCTCCACGTTCCGGAAGAACGTTGTTGAGTTTTAGAGATATTCGAGATAATAAATATCATATTGAAACCACTGAAGATCATGGTTCTGAATTTCTTTGTATCACTTCATACGAATATGGCCAGAAGCGTATTCACGAGAAGTTGGAACGTATGCCGAATGGGTTGTACATCACAACCATTCGGGGCATAGAAGCCCACAGTGTGGCCGGCCCTATGCTTGAGTTCCAAGACACTTTGTTGCTTTGGCATGACCGTTTGGGACATCCCGGACGTGACATGATGCGCCGTATCCTCAAATCATCACACGGGCACAAGTTACATCCTCATGTTGGACTCCCACCATGCAAAGCGTGTTCTTTGGGGAAGTTGAATACTCAACCCTCATATACAAAGATTATTCACAACCCCCCTAAATTTCTTCAGAGGATTCAAGGGGAAATTTGTGGACCAATCCAACCAACTTGCGGACCATTTAAATATTTTATGGTGTTGGTTGATGCATCGACACGATGGTCACATGTTTGCTTGTTGTCCACATGCAACGCCGCGTTTGCTAAACTCCTAGCTCAAATTATTAAGCTAAGGGCTCACCACCCTGATTATCCAATTAAGTCGATTCGATTGGATAACGCTGGAGAGTTTACGTCACAGACCTTTGACGATTATTGCATGTCAGTAGGGATTGATGTGGAACATCCTGTACCCCATGTTCACACCCAAAACGGCCTGGCAGAAGCTTTCATAAAGCGCCTTCAAATGATAGCTCAGACTTTGGTTATGAGAACCAAACTGCCGGTATCTGCCTGGGGCTATGCAATATTGCACGCAGCCATGTTGGTCCGCCTGAGGCCCACCGCTACCCAACCACATTCACCGTTACAGTTGGTCACTGGATATGAGCCTGACGTCTCGCATTTACGGGTGTTTGGGTGCGCCATTTATGTGCCAATAGCGCCGTCGCTACGTACCAAAATGGGTCCTCAGAGAAAAATGGGAATCTATGTCGGTTATGATTCGCCATCAATTGTTCGATACATAGAATCCTTGACAGGAGATCTTTTCACCGCACGTTTTGCGGATTGTCACTTTGATGAGACAGTCTTCCCGGCGTTAGGGGGAGATAAGCATGCTAACGTTCCCGTAGAACGCCGCGAATTGTTGTGGTATGCTCCCACTATGTCTCATCTAGATCCCCGCACTGCTCAGTCTGAAACTGAAGTGCGTCGACTTATAGATCTTCAGAGCATTGCTCAAAGCATGCCAGATGCTTTTAATGATCTAGCTAAAGTGACAAGATCACATATACCTGCTGCAAACAGACCTGCAAGGATAGATGTACCCCGTGTACGTCAACAACCCGCCTGGGAAGGCCGGACCGTCCCCGAAGGAGGGGAGGCCGCAACTTCCACACGGCACGGTACATTGGCGGCTAGCCAATCATCTGCTCCGACCCTGAAGCGTGGCAGACCACCTGGTTCAAAGGATTCACAACCCCGGAAGAGGAAAATGGCACCAACTAGTGACCCTAGTTTGAATCCGACCATCGCTCACTCATCCGTTCCAACGCATGAGGTTATTCTAGATTACGGTGATGCTTCAGATGAAACATGCCGGCCTCCCGAGAATCGCGAGATTTCGGTCCATTACACAGTATTGGATGAGGTTTGGAATAGGAATGAGATGATCGTCGACGACGCATTCTCGTATTCAGTAGCTACTGACATCATGCTTAGCGATGACATTGAACCACGTTCCGTCGATGAATGCCGACGTAGAACCGATTGGTCATACTGGAAACAAGCAATCCAGGTCGAACTCGATTCGCTCGCGAAACGTAAAGTGTTTGGACCAGTCGCTCCTACACCACCACGTGTGAAGCCCGTTGGCTACAAGTGGGTTTTCGTGAGGAAGCGTAATGAGAAAAATGAAATAGTGCAATACAAAGCACGCCTCGTAGCGCAAGGCTTCTCTCAACGCCCTGGAATTGATTACGAGGAGACGTATTCTCCCGTAATGGACGTCATAACGTTTCGCTACCTAATCAGTTTGGTAGTTTCCGAAAAACTGAATATGCAGCTTATGGACGTGGTAACCGCATATCTCTATGGGGATCTAGATACGGAAATATATATGAAAGTTCCAGAAGGACTTCCATTGACTGGCTCAAATAGTTCTAGACCACGGAACACTCTCTCAATTAGGTTGAGGAGGTCACTCTACGGATTGAAACAATCCGGGCGGATGTGGTATAACCGTCTGAGTGAATATTTGACAAGTCAGGGTTATGTGAACAATGAACTATGCCTATGCGTGTTCATAAAGAAGTCACATTCCGGATTTGCAATCGTTGCAGTTTATGTCGACGACATGAACCTCATTGGGACTCCTGCAGAGCTTGAGGGAATTGCTGCACACTTGAAATCGGAATTTGAGATGAAGGATCTTGGAAAAACTCAATACTGTCTCGGCCTGGAGATCGAGCATTGTTCAGATGGAATCCTAGTACATCAATCGAACTACACCCAAAAGGTGTTGCGTCGTTTTAATGAGGATAAAGCGAAGCCTTCGAGTACACCAATGGTCGTTCAGACTCTAGATGCTAAACGAGATCCCTTCCGTCCAAAGGAGGATGAGGAAGAGATTTTGGAACCCGAAGTTCCTTACTTGAGTGCAATTGAGGCTTTATTGTACTTGGCTCAGTGCACTAGACCCGACATCTCCTTCGCTGTTAATCTTTTGGCAAGATACAGCAATGCGCCCACACGCAGGCACTGGAATGGTGTTAAAGACGTTTTCCGCTACCTCAAGGGTACAACGGATTTGGGCTTGTTCTATACCCACGAATCACCGAGTGTTGCCGCCCCTTACGGTCCTCGGGATGGTTCTCGCCTTGTTGGTTATGCAGATGCTGGATATCTGTCTGACCCACATAGAGCACGTTCTCAAACGGGTTATGTCTTTACCGTTGGAGACACCGCTATATCTTGGAGGTCTACCAAGCAAACACTAGTGGCTACTTCGTCGAACCATGCTGAGATTCTCGCCCTACATGAAGCAACGCGTGAATGCTTTTGGCTGAGAGAAGTTATGGAACATATCCGAAGTACTAGTGGTCTTACATCAGTCATTGATCTTCCTACGACGATCTTTGAAGACAATGCCGCATGTATCGAGCAGTTAAAGAAGGGATACATCAAGGGAGACAACACCAAGCACATAGCGCCAAAGTTCTTTTACTCACACCAGCAGCAGCAGCATCAGAACATTGAAGTCAAGCAAATCCGTTCCCAAGACAACTTGGCCGATCTCTTCACCAAGTCATTGCCCAAGTCTACTTTCCAGAAGCTTGTCCAAGGAATCGGTATGCGTAAATTATCTGAGTTAAATCGCTTGTAGTTCTCTTATTTAGAAGTTATGTCTAACTCAAGGGAAGTATCTAGAAGTATACTCACATGATCTTAATGTACTCTTTTTCCCTACGATTAGGAGCATTTTTCCCACTGGGTTTTTGCTACCTAACTAGGTTTTAACGAGGCACCCATCCTGGGATGATCATACTCTGTTGAGTTCACTACCTTCGTCCAGTTCGACGAATGTTTAGACATTATGCATACTTTCTTACTTTTCTCCTTAGTCTATGGGTTTTGCCTATCATGGGTTTTACCATAGCGAGGTTTTTGTGAGTTTTTACAAATGCATACTTCAACGTAAATATGAGACTCGCGAATACCCGTTGTGCCGACGACTTCATCAACTATTCAACCTTATCTGCTGAAGATCTGATGCGATGGTGCTTTGAGTATTTACACACTCAAGGGGGAGTGTTGCAGTCCTATTTAGTATAGGAATATGATTGTGTAAATCCTATGAGATATAGGAATGTATCTTATAGTCCTATTAGGAGTTATTTACCTATTCTATGTTGTAATCCTTATGGGAAAGGTTTTGCCTTTCTACCACTATAAATAGAGGCACAATGGGGTGAATTAAAACACACCTCACAATCAAATCAATCTCTCTTCTCTCTAAAGCTTGCCGCACCACCCCTCTCTCTCTCTTCCTAGATCGCTCACTCAATTAGGCCTACAACACATACGTATTTTTCACATACTATATGTTTTTTCCGTCTTGATCTAATTATATACTTTTCAACTTTATCCAATTTGTAGAGTAAGGTTATGCCTACTCAGCTACTAATTAGTGTAAATATTCATGATAAATACGGAAAAATAAATAGAGTCAAATAGGTAGTCATAGTATAACTCTTTGAATATGAAAGACCCATTTTGATATTTTGCATTTTTACATTCTTGCCACAATTTTATATTTTGGAAGACTGGAGTCCGGAGATGACAGGAATTGACAACACTCATTCCTCAATTTGAGAAAAAAGACACATCAAAACCTTAAAGAATTAATTTAATTCTCATGAAAATAATTAGAGATTACATTCTCGTGCGCAAAGAGTAGCATGTCAAGTGGGAAATCTACGCAAAACGAGGGGCTCAGATATGAGCTAAAACTGTGCAATGGAAAAAGTCATCCACTGTTGTCCCATAAATTACAACTCTTTGGTCGATGATAAACTTCTATGTTTATACAACAACACAAAATAGTACATCAAACATTATGATATTAAATATGAGGACGATAATATGTTTTAAGGAAATATCCATCTATTTGACCAAAACAAAAAGGGTAATATTCATTTATTTATATTATGACACTCAATGAGAAGCTACTCACAAAAGCTATCATAAAAATTTTGGCTCCACCCTTGATGGCACGTAGTCGTTATGGATGTATTGAAAAATTCTTCTTTGTCGATAGCTTTTAATTAATCTCTTTTAAATGAATTGTAGTTGGTGAGTAACCAGTTCATCAGCTCGCTTTCGCCGCCAAGTGATTAGTCAAATGATGTTACTAACACAGTTTTACAACTAGCTAGGTTTAGGTTTAAGAGTTATACATGAAAATGAGATGCCAAAACTGGAAAGGGAAATAATACAAGCCAAGTACGTTGATAGTAGTACACACAATGCTTCTGCTGCTAATGATTACACGAAAAAGATTCTCGCTCGATTCTTTTTGTGGGGATCCAAGAGACTTTGTAATCGTGTTCGTTCATCATACATTGTGCGGTCAATTTTTGTTAAGTATTATTTATAATCAACTTTAAATTTTAAATGATTTCTGACCGCACAATGTACGATGAACGGACATGATTAAAAGATCCCCTAGGCTAGCCAGTCAACTAGATTAGTGCATTAATTTATCATCAATCGAAGTAATTAGGCTCTCTGATCAGTTTATGGAAAGTACCAAGTAAGAAATCATCTACGGTGTTGATAAGGGACCAAGATTGTCTGCCCTCCACTTACCATCTCCTTCTCATCCTCTCCTATTTGAGCGGTCACGATTAAGTCACGTCAACATTTTATATTAATTTTTTTTATAGAGATAATAAGATAAAAAGTAATAGGAATATAAAATGTTGACGTGGCTTAACCGTGACTGCTCAAATAGAAGGGGATGGTAAGTAGAGGGCAGACAACCTTGGTACAAAAGTATCGGTACATAAGTTTTGGTACGAATGTATCAGTAAATAACTTTAGGTACCTTATTTTACTCATAGGTACAAAAGTATTGGTACATAAGTGTTAGTACAAATGTATCGGTACATAACTTTCGGTACGAATATATCGGTACAAATGTATTGGTACGTAACTACAGTATCTAAACATACATACATATATATATATATATATATATATATATATATATATATATATATATATATATATACGTAATATACACATACATATATATGGAGAAATTCACGCACAATGAAAAATATATGATAATATATGACTTTTCTTATTATGGGAACTTAACTGTCAATAATAAATAACATTTTTATTATTTATGAGAAATATACGGAAATTATAGTCTAATCATTTTCTAAGATTACTTTTTGAATAAAACCTTGTCTAAGATTAAAAACTAATTCTAATCCTTGGTATTTAATTGTAATTTTTGAATATTAAATAAGTTGTAATTATTATTGAGCTTTTTGGTTATAGGTTATATATTGATTCTCATAAATAATAAAAATGTTATTTATTATTGATAGTTATTATTAAGTTCCCATAATAAGAAAAGTCATATATTATTATATATTTTTCATTGTGCGTGAATTTCTCCATATATATGTATGTGTATATTACGTATATATATGTATGTTTAGATACTGTAGTTACGTACTAATACATTTGTACCGATATATTCGTACCGAAAGTTATGTACCGATACATTTGTACCAACACTTACGTACCAATACTTTTGTACCTATGAGTAAAATAAGGTACTTAAAGTTATTTACTGATACATTCGTACCAAAACTTATGTACCGATATTTCCGTACCTATGAATAAAATAAGGTACCGAAAGTTATGTGTAAATTGTTTTTGTTTTGTTGTTGAATTTTTTTTAAATAGGAATTTGAATTTTGAATAAATTTTTATCTATTAATATAATTGGAACAAAAAAAATACATTAATTAATTATGGATGAAGAATTTCAAATGGTAAGTTTATAAATAATAAATGTGCTATAATTACTTAAATATGGTAAATTGCTTCACTCGGTTCGAATCGAATGCTCAAATTTTGCCCCTGGAAGAAGGTCAGAAAGTAGTCCATACTTGCTTCAAATTTTTGGATTTAACTGCATTTGGGTTTAGCATTTTTTAGGACATACATTGCATTTGGTTTTCTTTTTATTGACTTTAAGAAAATTAGAAGTTTCTTCTTGTTTCTGGATTAGAAATTAGAAACATGTTTTAGCTGGCTAGGGCTAAGAAGAACAATTAAAGAAAAAGAATATAATAAACAAGTATTAATTTTTTAAGGGAGTTTTATCAAAACACTTCTAGTACTGTTCACTTTTAACGAAAAATTACATTTTTACCTTTTTCGGGTACTATTCACTATACCTTCATTTGTCATTTTTCATTAATACTAAAGTTTTTTTTTGAACTTTTTGTTAGTTTTTTTTTATTTTTTTTATATTTTTAAAGAATGAGCCGAATAATACACACATATATTTACGTACTATATATACATGTTTAATGGGTTGGTTTAGTGAATTTTCAACTTTTATTTTACAGAAAAAATAATCTAGCCAAAGTTTACTTTTTAATAATTCAGACTAAAATTTTAACCCAAACTATTAAACAGAAAAATACTATTTTTGATTTAAAACCTAAATTTTAAGACACGTTTGAATGAGAGAGTGGAGACTGGAGATGAGAGGAGTTGACAATACTCATTCCTTCCTCAGACTGGGAGAATCAAAAGCAAAACCATTTTAAGCTCATAAAAAAATAATAGACTTGTGAACTTTCTGATTCCCAAAGGCAGAAGAAGTTACTTTTGGATACTAAAATTGGAGTAAGAGTAGCCAGCTTCAGATTTCTGCCCCAATACCAAAAAGGGAAACTTAATTTAATTAACTAGATGTGCCTCTCTCTCTCTCTCTCTCTCTCTCTCTCTCATGAGGAGTAAGTAAAATTATAGAGCCAAAACGTTTCTTACCCTGGCTGGTATCCCTCTCGTCATCACTGTCACTCGGTAAGTTCTCCAAGTCCTCAATCTGCAGCAATACCTCATAAAACTCGTGGTAAGTGGAGCATGGAATCGTTGTCGCAATCGTACGCCATTTCTTCTTAGTACCCAGTTTAAATCGGCGCAACATCTCCGCATGGTTAGCAGCGACGTCCGAGTGATAGCGAGAGAGATCTGTGAAAGTGCGATAGTAATCATTAGCAGACATCTTCTTCTGCTTAAGTCTAGTGAACTCTTGTTTCTTCCCATCGATGTAAGCTGGAGGGATGAACCTTCTGTAAAACAGTTCCTTAAATACCCCCCCAATCATTTGCCTCTTCCTCTGGCATATGCTTAGCCAATTATGTCCACCAAGAAGCCGGTTCCTTGGCCAAAAACCATAAAGTCGTCTCAACCCACTTATTCGGTAGCAGACTCCCCTGACTCGTCAAGATATTAAAAGTCTTCTCTATGTGCATAAACCACTTTTCGGAACCCTCGGGCCCCTCACCCCCTACCAGCGGGGTTATCTTCAGGTTGTGTACCGACTCTAGAGGGGTCCGCGAAGGCGGGCGGATCACTGACTGCAAGGCGTTAGCAATAGCTTCCCCTATCTCTGATACACTAGGAAAACTAGGTTCCCCAACATGACGAGGCTCTCTACGAGGCGGCATAGTTCTGCAGATGACATCAAGTCATTAAAAATTTCACAAAATATGCAAGACTGCAACCTAGGGCTCTGATATCAGGCTGACACACCTGTACCCGAAAGTAGGGCATACTGGTCGTCACGTGAGTGTGACGTAGCCAAGTGCGCTGTGCGGAAGCAAAGATCGATAACGTAGTACGAACTAATTAAAATCGAAATCTAGCAACCTAAATATGAATGTGTGCTAGAGATATTACAATACTTATACATATTCAGAGCGTACTAGGTCCGTGCAGTCAAGCATGAATAAAAGAGTTTAATTACACCATCGGTGCCCTACATATGGCAAATCTGTCAGAAAGGCCGGAAGATCCTTGAAGTGCCAAACTCAGGAATTCAAGCTATCTAGAACCTAGAAGGGCGAAAAACAAAGGGAGTGGGTCAGCAAAAACAAATCTTTACAAAATCATTCTTTTCTCAAAAGTCTAGCCCCTTTCCGTAAAACCTGTATAGTTCCCAGAAAATAATACGTACATATATATCTCAATCTTTCTCAGCATAAAACGTTTTCAAAGTATCTCAATATATGATGTGCAATGCATTTCAATGCCATCTGAATCTCATAACTAATGTCATGCTATGCATTTCAATAATCATATCGCTACTATATGTCATCTCAGCCCTCGGCTGTAAATATAGCTCATAACATCTCAATCTCATAATCATATATTCTCTGCACATACATCAATATCTCATCGTATCATCATCATCACTGTATCAATATTAAATGCTCTAGTGCTACAATCACGTGAAGACTGTGCGAATGAACGCGGGTCACCTACATGTCGTACCCACTCAAAAGTGGTCTATACGACAAGACTGTGCACCTAACTTGGATCCAAGGCGAGCATGCGGTGCGGGAGGTGAACGACACGTGAAAGACTATGCCCCTATCTCTGGGCGTGAGCACTAACAGTATGTACATGTTTATGAGCTAACATATCATATCATATCTCATCGTATCTCATATGTATCAACTGTTCGTTCTCAACTATGCATGTACTTACCTGGTACTTACCTGGCGT
Source organism: Crataegus laevigata (assembly GCA_963580275.1). NCBI lineage: Eukaryota > Viridiplantae > Streptophyta > Magnoliopsida > Rosales > Rosaceae > Crataegus > Crataegus laevigata. The sequence goes on along the minus strand of OY756946.1, from coordinate 6,665,786 downwards.
TCTCGGCACCAACATATGCATGAAATGTATATATGAATACTCATGCATCAAAATCAAGTCATATGCATATCGTTAAAAACGTACTTTTCATTTAAAATGTGATTCTGGGAAAATCATTATATATATATATAGGTTATACGGAAAATAATACTGCCCACTCACTGGTAAGTCGCTGGATCGCAACCCCCACGTCGAGCCTGGCTACGGTCGTCTTCAGAATACGTTTCACCTATATGAGAAATTACTAAAAATACGTCATTTAAGTACATATACGTAACTACGGAAATAACTTCTCATACATAGCTCAATTTTGGTATTTGGATATACCAACGTGACCTACTCGTCGTCACGAACATCCCCATATTTTTAAAATAATTTTTCTCGGCCCCACGCGCCAGCGAATGCACGGCCACACGCGCCTGGCACACTGACGGCCTCAGGCATATTCCTGGAATATTCCGTTAAAGTTAACGACGTCAGTAACGGCGGCAGTTAACGGCGGCAGTTAACGCCGTTAGAATATTCCGTCAGTTTTGACGGAATATTCCATCTCCGGTCACCTTCTCCGGCGACTGGTTTCGCCGGGAAACTGGGAATTTTTCTAAGTTTCATATCTTGCTCATTTTTCATCATTTTTGACCCATTTTTCTTCCTATGTGCTCTAAATTAAGTGTAGAACATAAATATACCTTCAAAAACCTTGAAAAAGGTCTTAAATTTCATCGGGGACGAACTCCAAAACCGGCCAACTCCGATGTACGTGATCCCGACGTCCAAACACCTCCAACGAACTACTCCGAGTCTCCTTGGGACCTCACAAAGCTCGCTGTGATCTTGGATTGTCCTAAAAATCAACCCACAAGAAGTTGATGAATAGTACTCGAACTCGAACCTTGAGTTTTGGACGTGAAATCGTATGAAATCTTACCTGAAAATGGTATGGTTGAGTTCGTATGGACCTCACGAGCACGAATATGTAGTTTGTTTCTTCGATCTACCAAGTTTGCAAAAGTTTGGTGTATGTCCATACGTAAAACCAAGAGAGAGAGAGAGAGAGTGAGTTAGAGAGAGAAAGTGTCGATAAGAGAGAGAGAAAGGGAGAGTGTCTGAATAATTGAGGCAGAGAGAGAGGGTGACGGGATAGAGAGAGTGTGAGGGTTGTATGTGTGGTCCAAAACTATCAACCTCAATAATATCACAACCACCAATAATTGAGGGCCACCATCCTCACATCCCACATGCATGCACACGTAAATAATCCCCGAAGGGATAACTCTGTCATTTCATAATCAATATTTTAATATGTCGGGACGGGTCGTCACAACAACTATAAATTTCAATTTTTAATTGAAAAAATATAATAACATACATAGAAATAAATTATCATATTAATTTCAAGGACTTCGATCAAAAATTAAAAACCAACAAAGTTTCAGTAAAAAAAAATACTCATAGTTAGGAATCACATCCAAAGTCTCCCTTATATATATATATATATATATATATATATATATATATATATATATATATATATATATATTGTAAGATCCCACATCACCCAGAGGAGTGATCCTTATATGTATATTTCCATCTCTACCTAGCACGAGGCCTTTTGGGAGCTCATTGGCTTCGGAGTTCATCGGAACTCCAAAGTTAAGCGAGTAGCGCGTGAGAGCACTCCATGTACATTCCCTTCTCTACCTAGCACGAGCTCACTGCCTTTGGAGTTCATCGAAACTCAGAAGTTAAGCGAGTAGCACGCGAGAGCACTCCCATGATAGGTGACCTACTAAGAAGTTCTCGTGTGAGTTCCTAGAAACAAAACCGTGAGGGCGTGGTCGGGGCCCAAAGCGGACAATATCGTGCTACGGCAGAGGTTGGGCCTGGGAAGTGGTCGACCCCGGGCCGGGATGTGACAATTTGGTATCAGAGTCAGGTTATTGTAAGATCCCACATCACCTAGTGGAGTGATCCTTATATGTATATTCTCATCTTTACCTAGCACGAGGCTTTTTGGGAGCTCACTGGCTTCGAAGTTTATCGAAGCTCCAAAGTTAAGTGAGTAGCGCGGGATAGCACTCCTATGGTGAGTGACCTACTAAGAAGTTCTCGTGTGAGTTTCTAGAAACAAAACCGTGAGGGCGTGGTCGAGACCCAAAGCGGACAATATCGTGCTATGGTAGAGGTCGGGACTAGGATGTGGCGGACCCCGGGCCGGAATGTGACCATTTGGTATCAAAGCCTAACCCTGATTGTGGTGTGTCGACGAGGACGTCGGGCCTCTAAGAGGGGTAGATTGTGACATCCCACATCGCTTAGGGGAGTGATCTTTAAATGTATATTCCCATCTCTACCTAGCACGAGGCCTTTTGGGAGCTCACTGGCTTCGGAGTTCATTGGAACTCAGAAGTTAAGCGAGTAGCGCGCGAGAGCACTCCCATGATGGGTGACCCACTGGGAAGTTCTCGTGTGAGTTCCAGAAACAAAACCGTGAGGGCGTGGTCGGTGCCCAAAGCGGACAATATCGTGCTACGGCGGAGGTCAGGCCTGGGAAGTGGTCGACCCTGGGCCGAGATGTGACAATTGGGGAGTGATCTTTAAATGTATATTCCTATCTCTACCTAGCACGAGGTCTTTTGGGAGCTCACTGGCTTCGGAGTTCATCAAAACTCAGAAGTTAAGCGAGTAGCGCGCGAGAGCACTCCCATGATAGGTGACCTGCTAAGAAGTTCTTGTGTGAGTTCCCAGAAACAAAACCGTGAGGACGTGGTCGATGCCAAAGCGGACAATATCGTGCTATGACGGAGGTTGGGCCTGGGAAGTGGTCGACCTCGGGCCGGGATGTGACAATTTGGTATCAGAGCCAGGTTATTGTAAGATCCACATCACCCAGGGGAGTGATCCTTATATGTATATTCTCATCTCTACCTAGCACGAGGCCTTTTGGGAGTTCACTGGCTTCGGAGTTCATCGGAACTCAGAAGCTAAGCGAGTAGCGCCGAGAGCACTCCTATGATGGGTGACCCACTGGGAAGTTCTCGTGTGAGTTCCCAGAAACAAAACCGTGAGGGCGTGGTTAGGGCCCAAAGCGGACAATATCGTGCTACGGCGGAGGTCGGGCCTGGGAAGTGGTCGACCCCGGGCTGGGATGTGGCAATTTGGTATCAGAGCCAAACCATGACCGTGGTGTGCCGACGAGAACTTCGGGCCCCTAAGAGGGGTGGATTGTAAGATCCCACATCACCCAAGGGATTAATCCTTATATGTATATTCCCATCTCTACCTAGCACGAGGCCTTTTGGGAGCTCACTGACTTCGGAGGTCATCGGAACTCCAAAGTTAAGCGAGTAGCGCGCGAGAGCACTCCCATGATGGGTGACCTACTGGGAAGTTCTCGTGTGAGTGTCCAGAAACAAAACCGTGAAGGCGTGGTCGAGGCCCAAAGCGGACAATTTCGTGCTACGGTAGAGATCGGACCCGGCATGTGGTTGACCCCAGGCTGGGATGTGACATATATTACTTCTGAAACCTATCTACTTATTTCAAAAAGTTATTTCCTACGAAACAAATATTTAAGGCCAAAAAAAAAAAAAAAAAGAGGAACTTAAATGGATGACAAGGCATGCTGCAATTCAAACAAGAAGGGACCAGTATTATATTCCCTTTGACCGTCTCCAACTTGAACCAATTCAATGTCGACAAATTTTAGTCTAACTCAATCTGGCGAGACTCTCATCTCATATGATACCTACAGCCTCCCGCAATTTTTTTATTTTTTTTAAATTTGGTTTGAGTGTTAAAAAAAATTTAGATAATTAAATTTAAACTAGCGGCCGGTTTGTATGAAGAAAATAAAAAATAAAAACATGTGCCTAACATTAAGGTGCACCGGCTGCGACGGTGAGGTGACAAGAAGACTACCAAAGTCGGCGGACCCTACAAAGTCAGCAATATCAAGCTGTATGATTCTTCATGAAAATTGTCACCTTTCGAAGCATAAGAAGTACCAAAAAAATGCCACCTAATATTTGCATTGTTTATGCACTCTGGTCAAGCCGGCCGACCTAATTAAGCATATTATAAATAATTATTGTAGAAAAAGTTTTGAACCTAATAGCTATGCGCTTAATTTGCAGTTCGATTAGTGATCTTAGTTACGGTTGAAGCACACTAATACTACCACGTCATGAAAAATCCATGTTGTCAAAATGTGGGAGGACCACAAGAAAACCCAACTTCTTTTGTATTTTTAAATCGGCACTTGTGTAAGATAAATTATATATATTGACACGAATACACTTTAATCTTTACCGCTCTACATGTTCAATTTTTATAGTGAACTTGGAAAAATACGTATGGTCAAAACAATAAAGCGAACATTAGCATCAGTTACATAAGCGAGTTTAATTAGCCAAATTAACTAGTACCAATATAATTCTCATGCACTTAAAGTTTGAAAAAAAAAATTCCCATGATTTGGATTAGAATAGAGCACAATATCGTCATTTCAGAATAATAAAATATGTCAGCATTAGTCCTACTAAATGTTTGATCAATTTTTTAGCCAAGAAGTTTTACGGTAGATTTACAACATATTATTCAATCGTTAAAAACTGTGTGCACATACGCACGCGAAGAATTGATTGATAACCAATTAAACTTTAGACTCTCTCCAATGAACATGAAAAGTTGAAGTGAAATGTCAGTTCTGAATTCAAATTTGACTTATTTCTATCCAATGTATTAGAAAAGTTGGAGGAATAAAGGTTAACTTGAATGTTTTGTTGCAGATTCAGAAACTGCAAGTCTGCAATGCAGTTTTTGTTTTGTGGTTCTGTTTTTCTGTGCATTCAAACCAAAGTCTAAAATATCAATGATATCGCAAATATCGGTAGTCCAAAAACACGGAAATTTCGATGCAAATATCAGGATATTATCGATATCGATAAAAATTGAATAAAAACTACGGAAATTGTAAGTAAAACTTGGAAATTTTTATTGAAACTTTGCAGGATGTTTATTTAGTCAATTATCTATTATTTTATCACAAAAAATTAGAAAGAAATGCATTGCATGATGGATTTAACTGATTTAAGTTGATTATATAGCGAGCTAGCAAACATTGTGAGTGTAGAAAATATGTAGTAATTAATGAAAGAAATTTAAACACACCATAATCATTTATATATAATGAATTAGTACAATATTTTACACTTTATACATTGCATGGTAAGATACATGATTGACTTAGTACCACATAGAGTTCCTATGAGATTCAAAATTTTCACTATCTTCATCATCTCTAAGTGTAGAGTAAGTGTATTGTGAAGAGTAGTCATCAAATGATAAATCCCCAAAATAGTTTTGCATGTAATTGTTAACATGTCACCCATATGGATCCGAGATTGGTTGACGTTGTCCATAAGCAAAATCATTTGAAGATTGAGTCTCGGATTCTTTCCACCCATATAGATCCGAGATTGGTTGACGTTGTTCATATATATAGAAATATGACTACAACTAATTAGTTAGGTGAGTGAACGTGATAAGTAGTTCAAAAGTAGATACTTGAAAAGAAATTGTCAAAGATTTATTGTCATGTACAAATTTGTTTCTTGCAAAAAGAATTCAAAACAAAACCATATATATAAATATTTTATCATATTTTCACAAAAACATAAGTGATATGGTGGTCAAGGTGTTGAATGAGTAAAATGGGAGATGTTCAAATTCCCTTGGTGTTTTTTTAAATATAGAAATTTAAAAAACACGGAAATTTCGATAGAAATATCAGTAGTCCAAAAACACAGAAATTTCGATGGAAATATCGGGATATTATGAATATTTTAGACCTTGATTCAAACTATGCATTCAAGTTGTTTGATTAGTAACACTTAACGTTGAAATTTTTTTTATATACCTTTCAAATTTTATAATTGTCTAATTTGATTATAATAAAGCAAAAACTGTAATGCTAGATTTACAAATTCTGCATAACATAAATTGCAATGCATTGTCTAAATTTGTATTGACCTATTTCAAAATATAAAAAATATGAGAAAAGGGGTGTCAGCTACATTATGTGCCAACTGGCATATTTTATAATTTGTGTTTATCTTAGATGCATTTATGTAACGTAATACATGATTAATCTATTTATAATTGGATAAAACTTGTGTTATTCCCATAGGGGAACCTACTTGTCTCCCACCAATGATTAACATATCTTCAATGTATGAAATAGGAACCATTCATTCTCTTTATCATCAACTAAAGATCACATTTGCAAAAACTCATTCAATTTGAATATCTTTTAGCCGTCAATACGTGTCAAAACAATCAACGTTTTCGATAACAAATAGCACCCTAATTAAAGATGAACCTTCTATTTGTTTGATGCATATGAATGGCTAAAAGGTATCTTAATTGAATGATTTTTTTCACAAATGAGATCTTTACATGATTATAAAAAAAATGAGCGATTCCGATTATGAAGTTTGTACGTCAAAACTATATTAACCATAAGTTGGGGAACAAGTAGGTTCCCACATAGGGTGAACACAAGCAATATCCTTTATAATTAGCATAAATATTGTTGATATATTGTTAATATTGTAACTTTGTATTGGTTTAATACAAAGTTGTCATTTTCTTTAAGGAAAACTAATGAAAAGGACTTGAAAACTTTGTGTTTTAACGATAAGGACAAAATAAAGGGTAAAGTGAATAGTACCTGTATTGACTTTTTAATGTAAAAATGTGATTTTTTGTTAAAGTGAATACTACCGAAAGCTTTTCGTTAAAGTTCTATTTTCTTTATTGACCGTCCTTGATTTCTTCAATTTGAAAGCTAGAAATAAACTAGTATTATAGGAAGAGAAAAAGTGTAATAAAATACTCGAAGTAAAAATCGGTCTGTAAACCAATTTCAAACTTAATTATCAATGGCTCATATTTATGTAAACCAATTTTAAACTTAATTATCGATGGCTCATATTTATTTTTGTTTGAATATTTTAAAGTTTCAATAATATTCTTTATAATCTCTCTAATTTTAAACTTAATTATCGATGGCTCATATTTATGTAAACCAATTTTAAACTTAATTATCGATGGCTCATATTTATTTTTGTTTGAACTATTTTAAGGTTTCAATAATATTCTTTATAATCTCTCTCTGGATTTAGGATGTACCCTCTCATCTCAGTGGACAACATGCATGTCCTTCCCCCGTAATGAGGGGGTCCATATCCCCCCTCTATTTTCAACATGAGAGCTTCTTTATTTTGTCTTTTGCTCCTCAGATTCCTTTTGCATTGATGAACCTGTTGACATAGGGATATAAAAAGTTTATGGATCCAGAAAATTAGAGAAAAAAAGAAAAGAAAATTATGGTCCTGCAATAATACTCAGTACAGTGAAAGATCACTACATAAGCCACATTACTGGTAAGGTCTAAAATATTCATAATATCTCGATATTTTCATCGAAATTTTCATGTTTTTGGACTACCGATATTTCCGATATCATCGATATTTTAGACCTTAATTACTGGTAATTACTCATTAGTAACCATCCCTTTGCGACCTATTTGATAATTAAAACCATCATTTTGCCACATGTAATAATAGGAAAATTAAAATTTTCAAATCAAATGATATGGTTGTTGAAAATTGGATTATAACTCAAATGTTGATTAACATATTTATTTTTTATTTGTGATACATCATTATGTTTACAAATTTAGTTTAAAATTTTAATCTTTCTAATATTATCCTTTTGCCAAATTTAATAATTGTGAGTCTTATTAGGAAGGATAATGTTAGGGATACAAAGTTAATAATTGTGATTCCACATCACATAATTAATAGTTCCACGCTCCTTGCGAGTTGACCGAGTTTCAAAAAGAAGGAAAATATTTATGGCTACTTTCAAGAAACCATAACTTTTAAATCAAATTTTCACTTAGTATTCAATCTAGTTGTATTTCTTTTTACTTGTAAGTAAGAATTCTTAGTCCAAATTTCGTGAATGGTGAGTTCTATACTAATTTATTTCTTGCTCGTCGCTTGGTATATATATCATTGTAAACTCATTCTAATTAGTTGAGTTGAAAATCATAATACGCAAAACAGTTGAAAATCATGATACGCTAAAACACTATAAAATTGTCAAGAATGCTACACACTCCAAAAAGACTTCTTGCCAAACTCACATCACCTAAATTACAAAACATCATATTTATAAAGAACTAATCGTAATCTTAATAGTCAAAAATCCAAATATTTAACCTACAAAAAAAATCATATACACAAAATATAAAAAATGGATAATTCTAGGGAAAGTAAATTTGCAATCCAAATAATGTGTCATCAATAAAAAATAAGCACACAATTAATAATCCAATTATCAACAACCCCATCATTTAGTTTACATAATTTGGTTTAAAATTGGGTAAATTACATAAAATTACCTCAACTTTTGGGTCATTCACAGTTTCATACTCCATCTTTAAAAAAAATTTCAATGTCATACCTCATCTACGATTTTTTTACAATTTCATACATTTGGTCAGTTTTCTGTCAATTCTTCCATTAAATAGTGATGTGGCTTGAGATGGGACACATTCTCTATTAAAAATTAATTAAATATTAAAAACTAAAAATATTCATTTATTTATTTATTTTTGCATAGGGACCCATCCCTTATCCCTTCACCCTTTCTTTCCCCTCCCGTCTTCCCCAAACCCAAACCCAGATTCAAGCCACCCCTTCAACAATCCCATATGCACCCACCCCCCCCCCCCCCCCCCGACCCTCCTTCCCTCCATTCTCTCATCTGCACCCACTCAACCTCTACACATCAATCATTCCCTCACTCCACCCCGACCCTTCCTCATTTCTCCCTTACTTTTCTCCTCTGCAGATCCATCCACCTCGCCTACCCAAAATGACGGTGTGGCAATTCCACCCCAGCAGACCCGCCCCTCGAAATCCACGGTCATTGGCACAATCTTAGGCCATCGTCGTGGCCACGTGTGGTTGGGCATCCAGCAAGACCGCCTCTCCACCAAACACATCCTCCTCTTCGAGCTCTCGGTCTCGACTCACCTACTAATTAACGAGATGTGATTCGAGCTCGTCCGTGTGACCCTGAAATGTGACGAGTCGAACCGGCCCCAGCTCGCTGATTACTGCCGGCCGGGTTCTGGGTTTGGGTTGGGTGTGGTGGATGAGATTGCTGAAAGGGGTGGGTGGGATTTGGGTTTGGGTTTGGGGGAAGACGGGAGGGGGAAGAAAGGGTGAGGGGATAAGGGGTGGGTCCCCATGCAAAAAAAAATAAAAAAATAAAAAAATATTTTAGTTTTTAATATTTAATTAATTTTTTAATTTTTCAAAGTTACAATCACTTCTTCCTTCCTAATTCTACGGTAACATGAGTAGTTTTTACATTCTTCTAAGTTACTCAACTCCCCTAAAAAGTATTCCTTTCATGTCCTTCTTTGAAAAGATTATGAAAATAACCTCTCCATTTGTCTTTGACTACGTTCTTTGTAGCAAGAACCTTTCCATTCTCATCCTTGATGCGAATGCAGAGGTTATTTTCATAATCTTTTCAATGAAGGACGTGAAATGAGTACTTCTTTGGGGCAGTTAAGTAACTCAGAAGAGTGTAGAAACTACTTCTTTTACCGCCGAATTAGTGGGCCTAGATGAAGCATAGAAAATCAATGAGCCCAGAAGATATACCGATTGAAGTGTGGAAAGTCTTGGGAGAGACAGGTATAGCATGGCTCACAAACCTTTTCAATAGGATTTTGAAAATGAAGAAGATGCCAAATTAGTGGCGAAAGAGAACTTTCATGCCTATCTATAAGAATAAGGGTGACGTACAAAATTACATGAACTATAGGGGTATTAAGCTAATAAGTCATACAATGAAGCTCTGGGAGAGAGTCATTGAGAATAGACTGAGGCAAGAGACACGAGTCTTGGACAACCAATTCGGGTTCTTGCTAGGGCGCTCAACCATGAAGTCAATCTATCTCTTACGAAGATTGATGGAATATATAGAGATATAAAAAAAGATTTACATATGGTCTTTATAGATTTAGAAAAAGCGTATGATAGGGTCGCAAGAGACATTCTTTGGAGGATTTTAGAGAAGAAAAGAGTACGAATAGCATATATCCAAGTTATAAAGGATATGTATGATGGAGTAATGATTTCCGTAAGAACTCATGAAAGACAAACTGAAAACTTACATCAAGGCTCATCTTTAAGTCCTTACCTTTTTGCATTGGTAATGGATGAGTTAACGAGACATAATCAAGATGATATTCCTTGGTGTATGCTTTTTGCAGACAATATAGTGTTGATAGATGAAACTCAGGAAGGGGTAAATGCGAAGCTTAACCTTTGGAGATAAGTGTTGGAATCTAAAGGTCTTCGCCTAAGTCGGTCAAAGACAGAATATATGGAGTGCAAGTTTAGTGCAAATGGAAGCCCAAATGAGTTAAGGGTAAGGATCGGAGACCAGGAAGTACCAAAGAGCGACCGCTTTCGCTACCTAGGATCTATCTTGCAAAAGAATGGAGAATTAGATGGAGACCTTAACCATAGAATAGAAGCTGGATGGATGAAGTGGAAGAGTGCATCCGGCGTGTTGTGTGACCGTCGTATGCCACTAAAGCTAAAGGGAAAATTTTATAGGACGGCAATAAGGCCTGCGATGCTGTATGGCACAGAATGTTGGGCTGTGAAACATCAACACGTACATAAAATAGGTGTAGCGGAGATGAGGATGCTTCATTGGATGTGTGGGCACACAAGAAAGGATAAGATTAGGAATGAGGATATCCGTGGTAAAGTAGGAGTAGCCAAAATTGAAGGAAAAATTAGAGAAAATCAGTTACGGTGGTTTGGACATGTGCAACGAAGGCCTACTGACACTCCGGTTAGAAGATGCAACTACGAGACAGAGGTCCAGGGTCAAAATGGGTAGAGGAAGAATTTGAAAGAAACTCTAAGAAAGGACTTAGAGTACTTGGATCCAAAGGAAGACATGACACAAAATCGAGCGCAATGGTGTTTTAGGATTCATATAGCCGACCCCATTTAGTGGGAAAATGTTTTGTTGTTGTTGTATTAATTTTTTAATAAAGAGTGGGCTCACTCTCAAGCCACGTCACTATTTAACAGAAGATTTGACAGAAAACTGACAGAATGTATAAAATTGTAAAAAATTCGTAGATGAGGTATGACATTGAAATTTTTTTAAGATGGGATATGAAACTGTGATTGACCAAATAATTGAGGCAGTTTTATATAATTTATCCTTTAAATTTTTAGTCTCCCTAGCATTACTCATAAAAAAAAAATACCCTCAACTAATAATAAGCCAAAAAGCTAACAAATCAACTTTTCCAACAAGTTTGTATCCGTCCTTGAACCTTTCCCATGTCCTACTCTAACATCGCAATGGGATATCTATTCACCTTATGTTGGTTTCTTGTATATACACAAAACAAATCGTACAAGTTAATTAAGCTAATAATTTCTATGTTTATAAGTAAAGATTTGTCCACATTACAAACAACAATGATTGTCATTATGATTTTTTTTTTTTTATAATTTTTTTAGTTGAAGATGTGTGTAATGGACTTTTGGTCCCTCCCTCCACTTTTCTTGCCCTCTTCCCACCCCAACTCCGATAAGTAGAATTTGATTCTTTTTCTTTTTATTTCTTTGCAATATTTTAAAGTGCAAACAAAATAAGAACCACAAGTGATGTGGGCAGGGAACATACTAAGAATTGGATTGGAGAAAATGAAAGTTAGAATCTAACCATTACTCTCATCGTGGAACCGAACTGATTCATGTTCCAATATTTATATAAAATACTAATAACCTTTGGGTTAATGGAGATAATAACATTAATTAACATGATAAAATATGAGATTTTATATATGTTGGAATCTTACTTTTGACTCTACAAATGAGATGATGAGGTAACTAATTAAATAACTTGCGTGCATGTAGGATGTAGTCTAAAAGTTGTGCAGCTACATGAAACTTAAAACCCAAGTTTGTCCTTAAAATAATTAAAGAAAATAACGGTTGATTGTAGTTTATGAAATACAAATTCATCTCTCTCTCTCTCTCTCTCTCTCTCTCTCTCTCTCTCTCTCTCTCTCTCAATTTTGTTCTGTCTAAATGGCTCTACATGTGTGAGTCTTCTCGGCTCCCAGAATGGGTGGATAACCGTAACTTGCCACCAGTTGTCTCCCTTTAAAAAAAATGACTCTACATATGAGATTCACTATGCATTGGTGGGGTTATGTGTGAACTAGTGTCATACACATTGTGATAGTCTCGCACCAAAATAAATCCAATTTTAATGTCAATAACTCAATTCTTATGTCTATAAATCCAATTTTTATGTTCTTAATAAGTTCTAAAAACAAATTTCAAATCATGGCAAAGAGTATATAAATAGTTTCATATGTCTTATGAGATTTATGAGTTTAAGATTCAAGATTAGGGTTTTTTATTACAGATATATCGGTATAGTATTGTGGTAGCAAATTTTCGTTGTCTTTAGTCTTGACGAATTTGTATCTACAAAAGAGATAAACATCTTTGATCGCAGCCAAAGCCTCATCCACCCACAAGGTGAGGGGGATTTTGCCAATGGATCTCTCTCTGAAAAGAGTAAGTGTCTAGGGCTTAATTGCATCACAAAAGTTTACCATGAATTGGTAGAGATGGGGTATTTAGAGGGAGATGGTCGGCCATAGGGTTAGGGTTTTACCTTGCACATGGCGGCTTCCCATTGACCAAGGTGTGTCATCCGTAAGATGAATGAGGAAAGAATAATCTCAAATATACTAATTATCTTGAGATGATGTGACACACCCTAACCGAAGTCGAGGCATGATGGTCGTCGAGTGAGGGTGACGTAGCCAAGTGCACAATATAAGTGATAATAATAAGAAAATGTGAATAAGTAAAAACCAAAACTAAACTTATTGAAACTAGAGATAAGATATAAGTGTGTGAAAGTGATCACAACCCAACATACAAGTATTCAGAGCATAGATAATTCAAAAGTGCAGTCAAACTACCTAAGTACTAATTATACAAACAAAGAGAAGATCCCTACAGTTATTTAGTGGGATGTCAGAACCGCCGTTGTATCCTTGTGTGCCACGCAGAAGAATAGCTACCTAGGACCTGGAGGGCGCAAAATCGAACAGTGAGTGGGCAAAACAAAGCATTAGAAAACACTTTTATCTTTTCTAAACATGATAACCCCTCTCCGTAAAACCCGTATAGTTTCCTGAAAATAGTACTACATAAGTACGAAAATCAATGCACAAAGCGAGTGAAAACAGAAATATGCCATGTCATAACATTTTAGCACTAACAGATGTAAGCCATGTGTGAAATCAATATAAAATAACATGCTAGTCAAAGTCACCTAACGTGACTTGTACGACTGGACCTATAGCTCATTATCCTATGCTTGCAAACGAGTCGAAATCACCTAGTGTGACCTATATGACAGGGTTGGGTGTAAATATGTACGCTCAAGTGCTACGATCACGTGAAGGCTGTGTGATAAATCGCAGGTCACCTACGAGTCGGAGTCACCTAATGTGACCTGTACGACAAGGCTGGCACCAAACTTGGATCCAAGGTGAGCGTGCGGTGCGGAAGGTGAACATCACGTGAAAGACTGTGCCCTAGCCTAGGGCGGGGGCACTAACACCAGGGTGCAGCAATGATGAGCTCTAAATACATTTATGCATACCAATATAATACAACCAACTCAAACACATAATCTTCACCTGAAGCTTATCTGAGCCTCCGCATCATCATTCAATATAATTCACAATTTATAATAATGCAATATTTAAAATGCAACTCATTTAAGACATGGCTTTCAAAGCATAATTCACTTTAAAAATGTTTTTGAAAACCATAAAACATATATATATATATATAGAAAACAAATGCCCACTCAGTGATAAGTAGAAGGATCGTAGCCCCCTAACCTCGCTTGTCCACAGTTGTCCTCGGGGTACGTCTCACCTATATGCGATACAACTATTTTTACTTTAGTTAACTAGCATATATACAAAATCCAGGAATAACTTCTCATAACTTGCTCAAATGGAAGGTTTGAATATACGAACGTGATCTACTCGAAGACATGAACCCACAACAAAATTTTAGAAAAATTTTTGGACACCGGACACGCCGTCACGCGCAAGCATGTATACAGCACACCAGACGGAAACCCTAACGGCCGTTAGGAATATTCTGTCAAATAGGCAGAATATTCCATCAAATAATAACGGTGTTACTTGACGCCGTCAGAATATTTCGTTAACTTTAACAGAATATTCTCCTTCTTCTCTGGTTAGCCTTGCCGTTCGCCATAGTCCACCGTCTAGTTCGCCGGAAACTGGAAAAACTCACCGGATTCTGTAAAAAACTCACCGTCTAGTTCGCAGTACATAATTTATGCTTTATCCTTCCAGGATTTACTTCAAGCAATCTGAATCCTTTAGGGATTTTCTACACTTCATGACACATTTTCCTTTGGAATTTATACAGAGCAATTTGCTTCCATGTATACTTGAGGGATTACTTATGGAGATATGAAGTGGGCGACTCACAACCCTTCATATATAATTCTCCATTCATATGAACTCATTTACATGAGTATAATTTCAGGTTTCAATTAGTAACCTTGTGTCATATCATGTGAGTGTATTTTACTGTATTACAAATGCCCATATGTAACCTCCTTGGTTCAACATCCTTTGGCTATTTGTATTATATTCAAGTATATATGTCCATTTCTCCACGTTCTTACAAAATTGTAATGGAATTGCCTTTCTCCATTTTTGCCAATAAATTTTGTTGGTGGAAAAGAACGGGACTCAATATCAACACAACTCATTGATGAAATTTAGTAGCTACTTGTAAGACCAAAATTATCATTGGTTTTCATCAATCCGTGATCCCATATTCTCATGTGCATGCGCATGCATAAAAACTTTTCATTTCTTTGGATATCCATTGCCTCTTCAAGGGCATTACACTATCTCTTTCAGGATAGCCATAATTTAGAGAATGCGAATCATAACCTCTTCTTGAGCGTTATAGAGCTGGGATCTTAATCTCCACTTCTAGGAGTTGAGTCATTGGAAACTATACGTCTATCATGCTTCATGCATGAGACATCAAAATTCTTATGTTCGTGGATTGTTCTTTCTGGGATGTGTATCCATACGGCGACTGTCATGCTTTCGGCATGTTAACAGTTATGCTTTGGGAATGCAATAGTTCAGTAATGCCATATTCTTCTTCTTTTAAAGGACTGAACCTTCTGAATCTAAGGGTTTGCCACGCTTCAGGCATGCAACAGATAAATCATTTGCTGCTTTATTATATTGTCCAGCACGGACATCAATTCTTGTAGGCACATTTGCAACAAGTATATGTGATTTCATTACTTTCGATGCACCATTAAACGCATCTGGCACTTGATTTGCATATCGATGCATCATTCAATTATTCTCAATTGATCGCTTCATGAATCAAAATAAGACAAATTCTCTTCGTTCTTCTGGAACGGTTTTTTCTCATCATTCTTCTGGAATGATATTTTCCCCCTAATGGCGAGAAAACTGTCTTATCAAAATCATAGTCCGCAAACCACGCGATAAGCATATCCCCAGTCACGGGTTTCAAACGGTGAATCAACATCAATGCCCAATTTGCGATGACGCCTCGTTTTAGTAAGTTGTGGCAGTGCAATAGGCACGAAGATAACACAACCAAAAACTCGTAAATGTATAATGTTTGGCTGGTTCCCAAACAGGAGTTGTACTGAGAAGTATTGATGGTTGGTAACAAATTTCAACCGAACTAATAGTGCATCATGCAAAAAGCATGTACTCATGTAAAAACTGGCAATTTCGTTTTTATGAGCAGAGCGCGGGTAATTAATTTCATCCGCTTAATAAATGCTTCTGCTAAACCATTTTGAGTATAGATATAAGGAACTTCTGGTCCTTATTTAATAGTCTGTAGACTGAGACTCTAATGGCTTTTATTGCAATTAAGTTGAGGCACTGTGGCACTTCAAACTTACTGTACTCATCAAGGAGCTTCATGTCCTGATCTTGAAGATCAAGGGACTTCATACCTGATCTTTTTGTATGATAGAACTTCAGGTCCAATCATTTTTATATTTGCATGGTGGAACTTCTGGTCCAATCATTTTTATATGATGAGGATCAAGAAACTATAGGTTCTGATCTGATCAAGGAACTTCGGGTCCTATATATACTCATCGTAATAAAAGAGAAGTACAATAAGTAAATTAAAGCAATAGGCAATAATTCCAACCATAGGAAATAAATTGCATTTAAGTAAATAGAGCTTGTGACAAGGGCTTTAATTCAGCACCATTCACATAAATCAAAACTTAAAGCAGTAGGCGGTAAAACCGTCCATGATAAATAAATTGCTTTAAAGTAAATATGACTCGTGAAAGTGTTTTAAACCAACATCATTCACATAAATATATATATATATATATATATATATATATATATATTTTCTTCTTTCTTTTCAAATGGTACGGCACCATCCAAAAAGTCTTTACTCTTTTGTTTGTTTGTTTTTTTTTTATTGTTTTTATTACTTTTTCTTAGTTTCCACATGGTGTCTGACACACCATCATTTTTCCTTCTCTGTCTCTGCCAGTCTCGAAACTCAGGGCCAGCTGAGTTGTTGTGGGAGGTTGCCCAAATTAAATTCAATCCCAAAAAGCTACCAGAGACTGGCGTTGTTCTTGCATGACCCAGGGAACATGGCATCACGAAGCAAGAACCTCCCTATATATGACAGCGGGGTTGATGAAGGTATAAGAGATGGAGGACTATGTGGATTCAGTCCTGCCATCACCATCTCAGACAACCGAGTATTCATGGGAGTTCTCGAGATCTGTCGAAAAAGACGCGATCTGGGTTTCCAAGTCTAACGAGATTCTTCTGGATCTCTGGAAACTAGTTGTCAAGTACGAGTTTTCTTATCTTGTGACGACTACAGGTCGTTGTAAATTTCAATTCTCACTGGAATTTGGTGGGGCGCTTCTGGCGCGTTGGGAAAGATGAAAAATAGACATACATTTTATTCTGTGAGATTTTAGCTAACAGAGGTGAGAGGTAGATAGTGCTTCACCTGATTTATGGCGTTGTGGTTTCCACTGACATGAGAGCTTCTCGTGCTGATAACGTGTTGTAAAATTGACGGTGTGTGCAGTGGAATAAATAAACAAGACACAAAGTTTATGAGGTTCCTCTACAGTCAGTGTGACTGGAGTACGTCCTTGGGGCAGCAGTAATGCTTTCATTATAATTTAGAATAATAGGAGTACAAAATAACTCTCTCTATTAACTCCTCTCCTCTTCCTTTGTTTTCTCTCTTCCTCTTCTATGAACTTTCTGTATTCTCTCTGTATCCTATTGCAAGCATACAGAGCGCTCTATTTATAGAGCATCTCCGATCAAACCCATTAATTGTACATTTGAAATTTACAACATATACTTTGAAAATGTGATTCCTACAATTCCAAAGTCTACTGCCAATATTCTCATTAGTCTGCAATGTTGAAAATCCATTTGTGGGCATTCAATTATCAGCCAATGTTGTCAACAATGCTGATATTTTCAACATTTAATTTTTTTTAATGTCAATACAATACAAAAACAGTTGATGATGAGATTAGACTTTTCTTGGTATGTAAAATTTTGTTTGGGTTAACTATTTGACATTGATATTGATAATAATTAAAGAAAAACTAATGGAAATGACTTGAAAATTTTGAGTTTTAATTAAAATTAAAAAAATGTATTGTAAGTGAATAGTATCAGTAGTGATTTTTTTAGAGTAAAAATATCATTTTCGTTAAAATTAAACAGTATCGAAAATATTTCGTTAAAACTTTTTATACAGGAGGGTAGGAGCGTGGGAAGCAAACCCCCCAAAGGACGCGTGACGGTGAATGGATATGGGAGGTGATTGTGATGTGATCACATGTATGTTTCAATCATCGTCTCCAATCCCATCACACAGAGCAAAGCACACAACACAAGAGTCTCTCTGCAGTCTGAAGTCTGCAGTCCGGGCTCTGAAGTCAATGCCTCTCTGTCTCTCTGTCTCTCTCTCTAAAATTCACACACACACACACTCTCACTCTTGTCCTTGATATGATGATAAGTTTCCCATTGGTGGCACACACATGCTCACGCCCCTCAAATTCCCAATCCAACCAATCACCTCCCTCCAAACACCTAAATAGAAATATCAACCACCTAGAGAGGAAAAGGGGCATCTTTAGTCCAACTACTCAGAAAAGAAATAAAGAAAGACGTAAGTTAAAGTCAATTGACCAGTATTTATTTTAATTTTTTTATATTTTAGTTCAAATTTTTTAATAAAATAAATTTTATGCAATAATAATTTATTGTAAAAATAGTGAAAGTGGTGAAAGTTACACACCGATTCAACTATAATTGAATATTAACATTCTTGTTGGATTTGAAATTTTATACTTATAAGTAAATAAAAACAGTAATATAGTATTAAAACCTCTCAAAAGAGATTTTGAGAGAGTTTAATTTATTTATAAATCCATGAATTTTATGGAGTTCAATTGATTTTTAGGAAATCTATTTAAAATTTTGAGTGAATTCTCTCAAATTTTCAGGAAAATAAGCGAGATTTAAGAATGCTTAAAATACACTACAAAATATCTCACATTCCCTCGAATTTCCCAATTTTTTAAAATCAAATTTTAGGGGGTGTATGCAATTGGAATTTTGAGGGATTTTATTTCTTTTAGTGAATCTAGGGGTATTCAATCAGGATTTTAAGTTAGTTTATTAAAATCCTTATAAACCCGAGTGTATTCAATTTAGATTTTAAATAAGTTTATAACATTCCAAGTGTATTCAATTAGAAATTGATTTTAAAGAATTTAAAAAAGTTGAGGAATTAGAGGGAATTGGAGAGATTTCGTAGTGTAGTTTAAGCATCCACAAATCTCACATCTTCCCATGAGATTTCGAGAGCATTGAATCAAAATTTTATATATAATTTCTACAAATCAATTAAACTCCATAATAGATTTATAAATTTATTAAAGTCTCTCAAATTTTCAATTGAATACACCTGCATATTCTTTTAAAATTCTAATTGAATACACCTCGACTTTCAAATAATCATTTAAAACTCTGATTAAATACTCATGAATTTAAAAAAAGAATTAAAATCTCTCAAAATCTCAATTGAATACACTCTCTTAGTTTTAATCTCGTAAGTTAGAGTAATTTAAAAAACATTTCCATCAAACAATAAAAGAAGATAAAGAAAGAAAGAGAGAGAAAATGGCAATACTCAACCATAAGAAAACAAAACATAGCAAATAAGCAACAGCCCTTTATGTCTTTCCATTTTCTTTTCTTTTTCCCATTTCAAAGCCAAAACCAAAAACCAAAAGCCTTGTTTTTCACTCTTCCAGGTCTTCTTCCAAGTTGTAACGAAACCCCATCTTAAAGCAATCTCTCTCTCTATTTTCTTGAGTCGCAGAGCGGTTTTTGGTGGCCGTGGCGGTGACAAAACACCCACCAATTCCAAATGGAATACACCACAAGCTCAAGGCCTCAAGAAATCAGAGAGAAGCCGTATTCGTATTCCCCCATAAACTCGCCGAGGAGCAGCAACAATGGCACGACCACCAACGCCAACAGCAGCGTCTGCAGCAGCAGCAGCCCCGTGGTGGCGACTCAAATCCCGACAACCCCGAAAGTCTCAACTCCCAGATCTGACTCCAGTCCCTACCCGACAACCTTTGTCCAAGCTGACTCCTCGAACTTCAAACATGTTGTCCAAATGCTCACCGGCTCCTCGGAAACTGTCACTCACCAGTCCTCCCCAAAACCCGCAGCCGCCGCCCACCACAACAGCCACCACCACCACCCCCACCAAGATCCAACAATTTTGCCACCCTCCAACAAAAACTTCAACATCCCACCAATCAAAACCGCCCCACCGAAAAAGCAGGGCTTCAAGCTCTACGAGCGGCGGAGCACCAATCTCAAAAACACCCTCATGATCAACACCCTCATCCCCAACTTCCAATCGGCTTCTGGGTTTTCGCCACGCCATCAGGAGATCCTCTCCCCGAGCCTGCTAGACTTCCCGTCACTCACCCTCAGCCCGGTGACGCCGTTGAACGACCAGTTCGACAAATCGGCATCGTCGCCGTCACTGGGGAATTCTTCGTCGGAGGAGGACAGAGCGATTGCGGAGAAAGGGTTTTACTTCCACCCATCGCCGAGAGCTACGACGACTCCGAGAGACCCGGAGCCGCGGCTTCTGCCTCTGTTTCCGGTCAATTCGCCGAGAGTTTCTGGGTCGTCTTCTTGATCAAATGGCGAGGAGAGAGAAAGAGGAGAGAGGTGTGTAGTAAGTAATATTTAATGTGAGTGGGTTTTGATTAAAAGGATCGTCAGGAGAAGTGAAGATTAATGGGTTTTGGATGATTTTCAATGACAGGTACAGATCTTTGTTCTAATTGTACAATTTCATCTCTTCCATAAAAATGTTAAAAAGCTTTAGCTTTGTTCTCCAACTTCCTCCTCCAACTTCTTTTCTTCTTCTTTATTTTTTCTTTCGCAATTTTTATGGCTTTTTTTTATAAAAAAAAAAATTCTATAGATCCAAATTAAGGAAGATCGAAAATCAATTTTCTATTGGAATCTGAGTGAGCATATATGAATGGGAATATGAATTTTAATTTTACCACTTCATTAGTTTAGCATTTCATTCAATTGCAAAATGTATTTTCTTTTGTTCTTCTCAGCATGTGTGTGTGGTAGGAGAGCACTTTCCAAAAGATGAGGGTGTGGCTGTTGGAGTGGACAATCAACAATAAGAAGTTTCAGTTTTTTTTTCTTTTATAATTACACTAAGCTCATTTAAACTACGAGAAAAGGGATTTGAATTTAAGTACAGAGAGTGCAGCACACTACTCTTACTAACTTGGTTAAAAGTCAGGTCGGCAATAAAAGAAATTATTGTTAAATTTTATTTATTTTTGTTTTTCGTCACATGTAAAGTTTTACTCATAAATTAACAAGGATATGTAATTTGGAATTTATAATTTAATTAGTACATTTTTAGAGTGGATTCAACCTGTTGAAGGGTTCTTCTAGGGTCCCCCCTCCATTGAGGAGTGAGGAGGACCACATTTCCCGTTTAATCTAAGGCCATACATATATGAAACTTCCACCTAATCATATGGTCATGTTGTTCGTGACTTGTGAGCTGTTGAAATTGTTGAGCTAGCTAATGCATTATTAGTAGTGATTTTGAACATTCTCCACTTCTTTTTCTATATCTCTCTTTTTATTTTTCTTTACGTATTCAATTTAAAAACCAAAGATAAAAGAAATGAGTGCAGGACGAGAAAATAAGATGCGAAAATGACTTTTCTAGTACATTTACGGTACTCATATATTTTGCAACTCACAAAACAATTCAATGTAGTATGTTCTAATAGAATGGAAAATCATCTGGAATTCAAGCTAGGTCATGTAGTTCCTTTTTTTTAATTTTTTTTATTTATGTTTTTGTGAAATCATTTTTCTTAATTTTTGTTATTTGTGAAAGATCACTAAAATAAACCAAACAACAGTCAATAAAATGTATTTATCAACAATTATCTGGAATTCAAGCTAGATAATATCCTTTTTCCCTTAAGGAGAGACTTTTGGGGAGAGGAAAAGCATGATTTAAACCCAAAATATTGACTCTTATTTTTGTTGAAGACCACGTTTAGTTGTGTACGCATGCATGCGACTACTAAGCCTTGACATTTCTTATAAGAGGTGTGATATCCACACTTCATTTTATTTCTTACACATCATTTTAATTTTCGATTGTCGGATTGAATGAATTGAAGAAGATCAACGGACAAAAATTATCAAGAAGTGTGTGAGAAGTAAAATAGAGTGTGAATAGCACACCCCTTCTTATAATCACAATACATCAATTACTCAAAGTCACTGTGAGGATTGAGCGCACAAGTCCTTTTTGCATTAATGCGGGCTTAGTATGCTTTCGTGCATCACAAATCCTCGAATTACATGAGTTTATTTGTTTTGCTTTGTACAAATAGCTCAAAAATATAGGCAACACTCATTTGTCAGATAAATGTAATTCAAGGATTATTGCACGAATTTCAGAGTTTATCTTATTAAAACCTTGTCTGAAATAACCGATGAAGGGTTTCTTTCGTGGTAGTACTCACATACGAAGAACATAGCTTTCGTTAGAAAAATAAAAAATAAATTTACATGCAATGAGGATATATTGGTCTCTCACAACCACTAATATTTCGTTATGTAATACTCGTGATGAGTGAGAGTGAGAGTAAACTGCTATATGAGCCTGTATCTCTATCGAGAGCTGATTTTTATACATCATATTTAGATTTTCACAGTTTTCTTTATTTTTATTTTTCAGACTGAATAAATCAAACATAAACAATGAACATGATTAAATATGGGTGTATAAAAGAAGAAAGGGCGTGTACTTGTCATTTCTGCTCCCAATAACCTCGTCGTGGAGAATTTTCCCTCCAACTTTCATTTCAATTTCCATGAAAGGAAAAGTATTCGGATTTTTATCGTTAGAGGCTTTTTCCGTTGAAGTACAAGTTTACCGTATGCAGAGATAATATGCAGTATATATACAAATGAGGAAATTAAGTTTAGGGTTGAACAATCAGACATTCTTTCTCTGTATGTCTATCTTTCCCAAATATATGAGTTTGTAATGTTTGTGATGTCGACTCATTTGACTTGGAAGAATAACAACTTTCTTAACGTGTGGACGCAAGAAAGAAAAACAAGAAACCAGAAAGTGGGGCTTTCTGTTAGTCTTATGACACTTGAGAACGAAAGGAGGAAGAAAGCAAAAAAAAAAATTAAAGTACAATTTGAATTAGCAAGTTAAAGCTGCAGAGAAAATGTCAAGACTTTTTCTTTTTTCCTTTTTTAACACTCAATTTCTGTCATTGTGTGTGCGGCGTGCCCAAGAAGTGGGTGCATTGAACTGAAAACCCGCCAAAGTTCTTTCTTTTTTGTTTTTTTTTTTTGCAATTTGATGATGCATGAAGATTTTATCTTTTATCTACCTGTTTTAGATTGACAAGCATTCTTGCTTTTGTTGGATTGTTGAACCGAATTTGGATTTTAATGGAAATTGGATATCTTGATATTTATCAAAGAAAAACTTAGGTGGCTAATACAAATTTGGGAAACATGCCAGCCTCAAGGAAAAAAAAAGGCTCAGTTACATACGGCAGCATCTAATTGTTTGGTCTCACATGTTTTAAAAGGATAATGTTATGCAAATCAATTTTTTGTACTATCGTGGCACCAATCAAATTTGTACTTTAATTCAAATTAGAATTTAATTTATAATTGTAATGAATATTTATATAGTGTAGAATGTCCCACATCATTTGGTGCACAATTTGGTGCATGAACTTGATGTATGTAGCACCACCCGTTTTAAAATTGAACAAAAAAATCCTGACATTACAAATTGTTACATCCTTGACCCCTTCGTCCGTTTGACTATCAGGTTAAGTACTAGTTTTTTGAGGTGACTTTTTTGAGATGTTTTTGGCTAGGCATTGGTTGTGTCATTTCTAACCTTGCGTTCGTGTTATGAGAAAAATTGGTGAGCGGCCTTTAGGAGCTCCTACAAGATTATCCGTTAAATATTGCCGAATCCATTGGGGAGGAAGCTCATAAACCCAAAGACCAAATTGTAACTCCAATTGGCTAGTTGATCTGCAAAACCATTGAATTCCCTAAAAATATGTTTTAGCTCACATTGCACAAGTTGTCTTATCATATCCTTGCAACTCTTCAAAAGCGTAGTGAAAGGATGAAAGTATCTTGCATATATTGGTTCATCAATAACACAGCAAGAGCAAAGTCCATTTCGATGATTAATTTAGATATACCTTTTTCAATAGGAAGCTAGAACTTGAATTACAAACCCCAAACTTCAGCTTCGATAATCTGTCATTACTCTAAATTAATAGAGAAACCTAACATCCAATCACCATTGTGATCACGGAAGAATTCCTCCAACACCAATCTTGCTCAAATAACAGGAGGCTCTCACTTTAGCATGACATGCATCCTATGAGGTGGTTTTTCAATTTTTAGAAGAGATTCCATCCATCATAGGCAGTTCCAACAATAACCATTTTCGAATCAGTAGGGAGGGAAAAATCGACTTAAAAAATTTGGTGGTTCCTCCATTTCCAGGTATACCAATATGCAAAAAACAAACAAACAATTCCATGCTATCTTAGCAGACCACATTGCTTTAGACGTCACATTAGTTATCATCCAAGCTTTCAAATCTAAGTTAAAAGTATTTTGCATTTGAGATGGATGACGCAAAATTTCCCAAATGCATTGAGCTCTACTCATTCCTTTAGAATATACAAAATGTCTCCAATGGCCAAGAACAAAGTTTGCAAGAGGAATGGGTAATTAGATTTCTTTTAGTTCTTTGCTCATTAGCAAGCAGCTTGCCTTGCCTAATGAGCCAAAGGAAAAACTTAAGTTTGGAAGGGATTTTGACAGTCCATACGTTTTCAAAACTTGGCACCGTCACATGTGCTAATTCTGCATTTCATACGTTTGCTCAACAAATCAGGTCCATACAGAATTCCTTTTCAAGTGTAAGAGTAGTCAGACTTCTCATATAGTTTAGTATCCAAATAGAGCTCCCTGTCTCATAGATTTTTGCCTAAGGGCATGTACCCTTAGCATGAATTCTTCATCCAATTTTAGCCAACAAAGCTTGATTCAGCTCTGCCGTTTTCTTCAATCCCACACCTTCAATGCACTTAGGTCTGCAAGCAATGCTCCAAACGTAAATGAATTATGTTTTTCTGCTTCAATGCACCGTCACATACCCACACTACATGGTTACAAAGTGTAATCAAAGTGTAATCAACTCAAATAAAAGATACTTCTACGTCCGCTCAACTGTCTTATCTTTTTTACTTACCTTACTAAACGATTTATTTTTTGCTACGCCCCTCGAAACTCTACTATAATGAGACTAATTTTGAAAATTTGGAAAATCTGCATATTTTATTCTTATAATTATTCATGTGGCTTATAGTGTTACATGTTTACGGAGAAGTACAAATTCAGATTTCCAAGAAAGAAGTGATTGTTTTGAAACCATGATTCTCTGGTAGAGCTCCATTCCCTGGTCGGATCGATACAATAACTTCCAATCCTGAAACATTAAATAAAAAAGTGCATCTTAAACATCAATGCCAAAAATAATTTTGAATTTTGTTTGGTCAGTTTCGTTCATCTTTCTTAATTTCTTTCTTTCGTTCTTTACTTTTTACTTTTGTCATGTTGGAGCAACAATAAACTAGAACGGGTAGAATAGTGTCTAGCGACCTGTAACCGGGTGTATACACCATCCTCTCACAGTAAGTGGTCACGTGCTAGTCATGTGACCCCTGTTGCGAGAAGAGGGTGTATAAAACCCGGCTACATTTAACATCTCGATAAGGGTGGGGGTAAACCACAGGCAAATCATTACCTGCCGCCTTTGCAGCTACAGCTTCTTGAAAGACATCTGTCACAAATAAAACCTCCGATGGTTTATCAACTCCAACTGATTGTACAATTTCAGCATAACTGCTACTTTCTCTTTTGTTTCTGCGTGAGAGAGAGAGAGAGAGAGAGAGAGAGAGAGAGAGAGAGAGAGAGAGATTAGCTAGCTTGAAGTGAATTTGGAAAGCTGGAAGCAGAACACGTTAATGTTAAAGTGAAAGCATTTTTTAACAGTAGAAAAGGATTCTGAGTTAATTTACCCCACTGTGGTGTCAAAAAATCCAGACAAATATTCTCTTAGGTCCCCATAATTTGAGTTACCAAATATAAGTCTCTGTGCCAACCTGCTACCACTAGAGTATATGTAGACCTGCCGTACAAAATTTCAACATTGAAGGTATGACATTGAGGAATTAACATCAACTTCACCAATGAATTAAATCTAATTTGTTTAGTTAGCATATGCACCAAGGACATCGGAAACATTAACGCTTGATTAGCTATATCTTGACCATGCACGCACCTTTATGCCTGAATCATGCCACTTCTTAAGAGCTTCTGGTACATCATCGAAAATTAATCCCTTCAATTCATTCTTTTCATATCCAGTTCTCCAGATATGACCCTGAATAGCTATAAGTCAGCTATATCCCAAAAGATACGCAAACATAGCAAGGAAATTCCTTCTAAATATCCAAAATTACTTACTTGCAACTGTTTCAACGCAGTGATCTTCCGATCAGCTTTTATCATTGAGTCAACATTAGTAACCAAAGCTGCAACAACCTCCTCTTTCCCCGCGTCATCAGAGGGGATGGGAACAGCTCCAACAACACCTTTTTCCAGGTCTTCTTGAACCTACAATTAGGATGTACAACTTTAAGTATCATTTCAAAGTGTCCAGCTTACTTCTATGATCTTCCAGTTAACTTCTAAATTTAACTCTTTAAATAAAGAGCAATTAAATTGTTAGCCTGAGCCAAGAGCCGTCCGATTCTGCTCTATACATTTTCGGGTGTAACTTCTGGTAAGGATTAAAAGGTTAAACTGTGGTTTGCTCACCACAAACTAATCAAATTCACATTCTTATCAAAAAGATTAATTACTTGCATAAAAATAAAAAAATAAAAACAAAATCATTTCTTTTCATAGCAATGAAAGTAAAAAGGACTACTTTAATTCTAAAGCAATACAATTATCATGTTGTAAATCAGTGGCATGGTGCATTCACATGGCATCCGGTGCACTACTGACCCAGAATTAACAGCTGAATACTAATGTGATTTTACAGGTGTGTGGTCTACAAAACAGCACTTTCAATTCTTGAACAAAAAACTTACCTGGAAGCGCAATAACTTTATGTCATCTTGAGTTTCTTCAGTGTCATATGTTGCAGACAAGTGCCTTCCAACATTATTGCGGGCATATGGAAAGAGAACATCAGTCACAAACGATATGGGAGTAGTAGTTCCCTCAATGTCAAGAACAATGCAACGCTACAGAAAAAGTGAAATCCATAAATAGAAGGAAGAAGAAATATAAGTTTATACAAAAAACCATGAAATTGTTAATTATAGCATTTCTCAACCAAAAGACAATATTTGCAGTAAACGAAATAAACATATAATGAAACAGAAAACTAGGGTTGACTTCAAGGTCTGATACTAGAAGTTTCAGAACCTGAGAAATTAAAAAAAAAATTAAACTTACTTGTGACGGCTCAGATGTATTATCTGAAGCTGCAGTCGCTGCCTTCACAGATATATTTCTATGAATACCACTTCCTAAAACTCCTTTGACATTTTGTTGTATAGGGCCATGGTTTGGAGTAGTTGGGTCCAAACCCAACTGATGAAGTTTGATAGCAGCTTCGAAGAGATAGTGATAACATTCAGCCTGGAAAAGAAAAAAATCTGATTGAATAAGCATCAGGATAAAAGGCTCCATACTTCCAGATCCATATGTTAGCCATCTGCATCAACAGTTAACATAAGCTTCGATAATTATACTGACTGCCTAACCATTAGCATCATAAGCATCACCTGAGTCTTAGCATTGATCCACGAGTCACCCCAGACATAGATCCCATGGTTACGAACAAGCACAGCCGTTGTTTTCGGGTAGGCTTCAATCTATTGTACATGAAGGCAAGCAAAATACTCATCCACATAGAAATTCAAAGTTTAATATATTGATTTTTTTTTCTTCCAATAACAATCAAACAGTTACTTTGAAAACAAAAAACTTTATCCATTAGCAAAGCTAACAATATGAAATGACAAAGAATTAAGTACATAACTGTGTCATGCATAAACTTAAACAGCCATATACTAGGATGGAGTCCATCATAATCCTAGCTTTGGAGTCCATCATTCATAATAGTAGTTTATGTCATCGAAAGCAGATAGAATCATCACACCAAAGCCAAATTGAGTTTAAAACATGAACGTACAGCTTTGGCAAGAGACTCTGTGAGCTCATATTCATAGGCAGTGTTCTCTATTATAGGGACCACAAGCTCATCATAATAACCGTGCCCTTTGATTCCTTTAATCATCTCCATATGAGTGATCTGCATATTTGTACACAGAAATAGGAAAACAAACTATTAAAACAGACAACCAGTAAAAGTAGGCAGGAATATCACATAGAGAAAGGGCAACACCCACAGGTGTTCCACACCCCCCTCCCTCTCCCCCTCCTCCCCTCTCCTCTGGAAAAGAAAGTAAAAAAACTGAAAGGTTTGCACACCATTATTTTGCACGTGTTTTTTTACAAATCACTGCAACATTAAGTTATGAACTACCCAAATTTCTGAAATCCATACTCTGCGTTAACTCTCATTCAAAGCGGGAGTCAATTAAATGAAGAAATATCCAAATTTTCAAGCAGGGGGAGGCAAACATAAAAATTCAGACAAAAAAAAGGACATTGACAGAAGAATAAAAACAACAGGTCCCTGTTTTTATGTATTAATTAGCACTTCCTTTATTCCTCACTTATGGATGCCAGGAGTAAAAACTTACTCGAAATTCTTTTGCTAATGGATTGATCATTGTTACAAGACAAGATTCCATCCCATGACTATGAATAACAGCTCCTGCATTACACATATCATATGCCTGGAAAACAAGGGAAATAAATATTAACTACTAATTTTCGTAAGAGAGGTGTCAGTCTTCCCAAAAATTAAACTAATGGTGAGTATTATTCATGAACCCCAGCATCCTCAAATAGGACTTTTCATAAAATGGAATGCGAAAACAGAGACACATGATCAATGGATCGCATCACAAGGTTAAAACAATGTTTTTGGTCAAATTTACATGTGTAAAGCAGTTGAAATGCCTTCAAGCAACCCGGCCTTAAAAATATAGCAAGTAGTACTTGCTCAACGTTAGTTAGAACATGTATCCAGAACTAACAAACAAAAAGAAAACTTATAAATAAGAGGTCACGAACATTGAATATGGAACAATGGAACCACAATAATGCATCGACCACATTTTCTACTTAATGATGGTGAAATAAATAGTGTGAGCAAAGAGAAATAGCTTATACAGATGGTAGCTCACATGTCTGCTACAGAGTATCAACAAAGTACAACTTCTCTTTTCTTTTAGATAAGAAGATTTCAAATTCGGCCCATGACTAAATTCCAGACTTCTATCCAATATTCCAATTTGACATGATTCAGATGAGTCATTGGGACCCTTTACATCCAAAATCATGTAAGGTTCAAATCGATCTGCATTGTACCTTGTAACTGAGATTCCTTGACATTTCTCTTTGCAAAATCAATCGCCTCTTGGCTCTATTCTGATAGGGATCCAATACTCATAAGCAATGAAGTCTTCAAGAGTGATTATTTTGATGGCTAATGAAATGTAGGAAAAGATAATGGATCAAATTCTTTTACCATCTTCAATATTTGGAGCAGGTATGAACTACAGTCCCCACCTGGTTAGCGGCTTTAGCATGCCACAACCAATAGCTCTGGAAAAGGTACTCTGGTTGTAAAACTAAGATTTCATATTATATTCTATGAGAGCTAAAACTTAGAAGTACCACTCCATTGTGCCAACAAAGTTATTACCCAGCTTATTTAGTGTATAAAATTAAAAGAACCTCAGAAGTTTTCATTAATGCCATAATCACATATTCAGATATCAACAGTAAATGTACAAAACTGGAGAAGAGTCATTTCAAAGTTTTACAATGTTCTGACTGATTTATCCACATCAAACATTAGTTGGAACTAATTCACACTTTCTTTTCAACAAGAACTTTAAAGTATTTATAAGAAGCACAAGGAGTTGATACCTTCATAAAAAGTGGACCACAATCAGAACACTTGGGAGGCTTATGCGGGTACGGCTTCGGAGATGGAGAACACAAGACAGACCCATTCGGAGATAACACGTACATGTCCTCCGGTACCATTCTCTCCTTCTGAACGCCTGCACACATAGAAAAAAAAACATGAAAAATAGAGCCCAGAAACAAAATAGAAGGTCACATATTGAAAATGAACCCACAGTTCCCATTAGGATACTCCAATTTCTTTAGCACAGAATAAAAACCCAAAAAGCAAACAATATTTTGCCTTTAAGCTTCAAAGATGCATATCCTCAATCAACCAAATGTTAACAAGCAAAAAACCAACCACGATTACAATGAAATCTCCTTAATCAAAACATAGGCACATCATACAAAAATTACAGAAATTAATCAACACAAACCCCACAATTAATTTATAATAATACGAACCCTGATACCAAACAACACAGAAGAACCAAAAGACTCAACATTTAGCATAAATTACAAAAACCCAGGAAGCAAACAACCAAAAGAACCACACAAAACACAAACTTAATTAAATTGGTGAAAATCCATGAATACCCACAGACCTCAAAAACCCAAAAAATGAACAAAATGATTTTAGAGAGAGAGGTATACCAGAGGGAGACATGACTACAAGCTGCTCAGGCTTCGGAACAGAGTCATCGTGAACTTTGATTGTGATGCTGCCACCTGTTCCTGAGACCCATCCGAGATTGTAGAATTGGCGGCAGAGATCGGATATCAGAACCTTCGTGTCGCTCACTGCTTTGCCTTCTAAGTAGGCCTGCGACGTCGTACCATGTTTCACTGCCATTGCTGGTCTACCTAGAGAGAGAAACTGTGATGGTGTTGTGCTTCAGTACTACTAGGCTAAACCTGGGCAACAAAGAATGAGAAAGTTCAAAGGTTCCAAAGTATCGTTCTGTTACCGGGTGGTGACTGAAGTCTGGATTCTGTTACCAGACGGTGACTGAAATGTGAATTGTGATTGGGCATAGTCTGTTTTGTTTTTGCATTTTTCAATTAATTCTCTATTTTTCTTTTTTTTTTACCAAAAGTCGGTTAATTAAAAAAAAAAAACTAATGAAAAAAAGTTTAAAAATTTTGAGTTAACGATAAGGACAAAATAAAAGGTGAAGTAAATAGTACCATGATACTTCTTAATGTAAAAATATAATTTTTCGTTAAAATAAACAGTACCGAAAATTTATCGTTAAAGTTTCAAATTCTTTACGAAAAGTTTGTTAATTTAATTCTTTTGAGTTTTTTCAAATTACCAAACTCCAACGCTCTTTGTACTTCATAATTTAAAACTCATCAAAGTACTGGAAGAAGATCCTTTACGGATTCCTTCCACCAAATTCACCAATTTGAATTTTTGAAATTTAATTTAACGGCTAAAGTTATTTTAACTTTCAAATGAGGCCCCCTATTTTTAGTCGTTGGATTAAATTTCAAAGACTCAGATTGGTGGATTGAATGGATTTGGTGAAAGGGATCCGAAGAGGATCCCTTTTCCCAAAGTAATAGCACAACGACACATATCACACAACATTCACATTAGGAATGAGTAAGGGTGGGCGTTTGAAACTGAAACACGAATCAAATCGAACCGCACCGAACGGTTTGATTTTGCAATTCTGAAACCAAACCGCAAGTTGTAGGAAACGTTTTGGTTTCGGTTTTGGCTTTTGAAAACCGCACCAAAACCAAAACCGCACCTCAATTAAATGTCATATTTTAATTAGTTGTTTGTTAGAGTCCATACATTTAGTATGGACTCAAACACACTAGAACGTCCCTTTCCACCCCTATTCTATTCGACAATGATCACTTATTATCAATGCAGCATTTCAAAGAGGAAGAGCTATCCTGCATTTCTTTAGGAAACTGATATGGTGTGGTTAGCAACAATGTTCCAAGGATGAGCTTCAACCTTTGGTCTGCTATTAAAGGTAAGATGAGCATAAACGGTTATGAATAAATAATCGCGGTTACCCGCCCGTCATAACCGTTGCCCATCCCTAAGTAGAGGCTTCTATTTAGAGTGATGGTTTAACGTATTGTTGTATTCAAAATTAGGTCTTAGATTCGATTGCTTTAAATAATTAGTTCACTATTAATTATTATGGTTAACACGTTATATGACTTAATATAAATCTCTACTTCTTCAATATATATAATAAGTTTCAAGTTCGAACTAAATTATTATTCGCCTATTGTGTCATAATATCAAAAAGTAATGGTGGGTCGTCTGGTTGTGGTTCTGTGGAGACATTAACCGCAGTGCATGTACATATCCCGGATAACATCTTTCTTTCTTCCCAGTGTGCGGTACATCATCCAATTCCAACTAAAAATCAACCTCTGCAAATTACAAAACCAAATATCCATCCGTCCCTCCCTCATCCAACCATGTCAGGCAAAGGCCGTATGCTGAAGAACGTCAAGAAGTTCGCTGACTTTCAATACAAAATCTTCACAGAAAAATATGGCCAGCAGCTCATTGACATTTTCGAGTTCCCTGTCAAGCTTGTCCTCTCTCCTTTCACTCTTGCTTTCGACATTGCCGGCTCTGCTCAACGTGGCTTTGGCGTTCCCGAGTTGGTTTCCAAGCTATCTTACATGTCAATCTTTGTGAGCTCTTGTATCCACAATTTTTTTCACTTGGGAATTTTTCTGTCTCTGTAAAGTTAGATAATTTATCTGCTTTTTAACTTTTTAGTGGGATTTTTTACTGGGTTCTGTGGGTTACTAGGTATCTGCATAGGTGTTTATGGTGTTTTCCGAGTTTTCGGGTATAAAGACTGGATTTTGGTAGAAATTAACAGTTATTTTGGGAGGTTTGTGTCATTTGAAAAATTGGGTAGATGGGTTTTTGTTCAATTGTGATTGGGGTTTGTGTGAATTTTTGTGGCAGTGAATGTAGAATCAATTGGTGAATGGCAAGTTGAATTGCATTTGTAGTTTAGTCAAGTAGGTTACGTGGTGGTGCTACTATTCTTGGGAACTTGCATAATACTGAGTGGTGTATTCTGTTTGGGTTTCTTCATGCTTCAGGCAGTTGCTACTTTAGGGACTTATGACATAGCATTAGAGATGGGAAAGAAGGTGATATGCCAAAGGTAATTTATTCGTTCAATTTTCTCGGTGGTCCTTATCTTTAGTTATGTTTATTTTCTATGCTTGATATTACAGTGTCTAGCACTGTAATCGTTTGTAGTTGCACTATATATATCCATGTATATATGCGTGTATATATATATGTTTGTGTGTGTGTAGTTGGTCATCTAAAGGAAAACATGTTAAACTAAGTAGAAAATGAAACTTATAGAAGTTGGATGGTTTCTTAACTGCAATCTTGAAGAGCAGGAACTGTGGAACCTGCAATGGTTGGCAGGCATTGCGTTGTACCATGTGCAGAGGATCAGGGAGGGTGCAATACCAAGTGAAGAATTACACCTTGAGAAGGTAGACTTTCCTTCATTTAGATTTTGACCTCTATGTCTGGAAAACAGGTACTGTATGAGTTATAATGTGCTCCTATTTGTTACAAAGTGAAAAGATATTTAAGTGAAAATGGAGCTGTAGGATGCATGATTCAACAACTTTTATTCTTGAAGTTTTAACTAGCCAAACATATGTTGGAAAAAATTGTAAGTTGTGCTATAATTTTGAATAACATATGTCTACTGAGAGATCCTTTCAAAAAAAACATATGTCTACTGAGTCCCAGAATGGGCTAGAAAATCTCCAGTCTGTTGCCAAAATCTGTGATATGAACCTGATAAGAAGATTTGACTGCTCCTTATGGGTCTCATAGTATAGACCTTCAAAACCGAACTATGGCTGTCATTCTAAAAATGGGAGTCCATTTGAATGCTGGAATTTATTATATTTCTAGGCAAATATTTCTTAAAATGCCTCTTCTGTTTGACTAAAAGTGGGTGTTAATAGCATTTCAGAAACAAATTAACATGTTGCAATATGCTTTTTGAAACTATATACAGCTCTGCTTCACTCTTTCTCCTTGTTACCATAGTTTCAGACAATCGAGGTTGGTAGTTAATGCTGGATTAGTTGAACATTTTATTTTTATCTTTTGCTTGTAGTATGTTTCGTCTATTTAATGGTTATTGTTTATAAATATTATCATGCAGTGAGTCCTTTATTCCACCAACATGATATTATCTTCATGTGTTTTATTTCTCTGTGAATCTTTATGCAGTGGAGAGAAAGCAACAGCTGCATGTGTTGCAGATGCCATTGCTGATAATCGGGCTGAGTTGGTTCACCTTCCATCCGCCATAAATCTTGATGCGCCATTGCCATCTAAAGAGTGCCCAACCTGTGATGGCACGGTAAACCTTTTGGCCCCAAGTAAAGTTGACTTATTTACATATATTTAACACTATATCATACTCATAATCAGTAATTTTATCCAAATCATGCGGGTTACCATCTCACTGAACTGAAGATCTGCAGTCGTAAACTTGACATGAAATATATACTGTATTGCAGGGTGTGATGGGCTGTACAGAGTGCAAGGACAAATTACAAGTCAGAATCTCTGCAGATGATGTGAGCCATTTTTGGTTTTAGAAAGCTTGAAAATTATTGTTTTATGTTTTACATTGATCTGAAACTCTGAATGTTCCAACTAGATCTTCACTTTCACTGCGATGCATAATTCAATGTGTGAACTTGCCTCAGCAATTGATAGTTCCAATTACTCATAGAGTTCTCAATACATTAATTGATTTAGTGTTGTAATATTTGGAGTTGCTTTGATATGTTTCAGAAGGGCAGTGTGTTATTTCAAGCAAACCTGTGTCAATCATTCAAAAGGAATTGGTTTACTACGATGATACAAATCATACAATCCATATCCATTTAACTTGTTAAGAATCAAAAAGCTCTAGCCATGTTACTTTGTTTTATTTATCTTTTCAAAGTTGAGTTGAGTTTGTGGCATTATATAATCATGTTCTCGTATTTCATGAATTCATTCTTAATGATGCTTCCATCCTCATAGGTCCATTTTATTTTTCCTCACAGATCATGGAGCCTCCATGGAAAGCCTACAATGTTTTGAGGAAGATGGACTACCCCTATGAGGCTAGTATCAGTTTTTTCATATGCCATCTGCTATTACTTTTAGTGCGAAAATATTTGTTTTGACAAGTGTAATTACTAGCTAGAGAAATTTATAACAAGCTCCCATCTAAGTTTATGACGCCAAGAAGCAATGTTCCTCCCACCACTCCTCTCTCTGAGAGACCAAGACTTAGGGCATACGTTCTTGGAAACACAATGGGACTTTTCCCTTCTGCAGTCCTCCCTAATCCAACAAATGAGGCCACGGACACAATATGAACTCATATATCTTCAACATTGGAGATACAGTGTGATTATTAAACTACGGTATCTCATTTCTTCAATTCTTTTTGGCTGCTAAAGGATATTAGGAATATCTTCTTTAATCTGGATACAGTTAATAGAGTTAAACCTTTTTTAAATATAGGCACTCTGGCTGCAGCGATAAAAGTTTCGCTTATAGTTTAGTCTGCCGAAAGAGTGAAATTTGGTGACTGTTGTGGGCATGGCCTTGCTAGAGAAGATGCTTTGTGTCTGAAGAGAGTCAGTCTCGCTTTGGATCTATAAACTTTTGAATGATAATGATTTCGTTGTCAAGGAACTATCAAGGAATTAGAGCTCCATATTCCCAAGCATTATAATAATAGTCTTCAGATAGGGCATTCATTTTTGTTGTTAGGTCAGCTGCTAAGGGCTTTGTCTAATCATTATAACATACATAAAACCACAAACCAAGGAAATTTATTTACTCTTGTGAGATATTAGTTTCTAAGTCTTGTTTTTATCTGAATTCCTATTAACGATCTAGTTAATTGTTTCAGCATATAGTTCACAGCATGAAAGATCCCAGCATTGCAGCATTTTGGCTGTTTACCTTGCCTCAGGTTGTGGGGGGATTCGACTTCGATGATGATGTCAAGAAAAAAATTTGGTGGCAATACAAGGTTTACAATTTATAAATACTGTATCAAAAGTTATACACAGCCTTACTTTTATGTTGTTTCTTACATATTGTGATGGCAACATCCCAATGTATTGTACTTTAAATATATTAGAACAATATAAGAAAAATGTGAGCTTTACCTTGGTTACCTTAGTCTAATTATCTATTCATCTATTTCGTTTACTTTGTTCTTCTTGGTTCAGGAATCTATGCGGTATGATCAACTACGTGATGTGGTGGCCAAGCGAAAACCTGGCTGGGAGCAGTTGCAGGAAGTAAGAAAATTTTTGTGCATAATAACCACCTCTCTCTGTGGAACATTCAGCTAACGAGCTTGGTTTTTTTGTATTTGTATTGTTTGTTGAAAAAATCAACTTCATCCCTTGAAAAGTTTATACGAAACAAGTTTAAGGTTCTTCTATTGGCCTTTTGGTCTCTCTTTAACAACTCTTTTTCTTATTTTTAGAAGAAAAAAACCTTAATGTAAGCTTCAGCTCTTAATGTCATATAACAGTGATTAGTCTATTGTGAATTTTGTTCTTACTGAGGGAACATTTGAGTTCCATCTGCTTCATAACATTTTCATTTGTTCAAAAACTGGATTCATATGTTGATAATTGAGCTCTCATACATTTATAAGCGTGCATTGTTTCTGCAATTTTCTGTAATTGTTTCTTGAGAAAGATATTTGATATAAATTTGCTCATCATTGATAGGCCTTGATCTCCATAGATCCTGCTCGAGCCAAGGAAGATCCTGTTATTGTGAAAAATATCCCTTACTATAAAGCGAAGAAGGCCCTTGAAACAGAAGTCATGAAACTTGATCCTCCACCAAGGCCACAAAATTGGGGTGTAAGCAATCTATCTTCAATCTATAATATTAGTCTAAGTATTGAATATACCAGGCAGAAATAGGAAGATGCTCACTGTACTGTGGATAATTATGAACTAACAGCAGAGCATTGGCAGGAACTGGACCTTCCGTTGAATGCATCTTCTTGGAGCAAGGAGGACCTCAAAAACCCTGAAAAATTCTATGAAATGACTGTTCTTCTAAATGCTCAAAGAGAATTAGCTGACAAAATTTTGGATGCGCAGTGGGAGACTAGATGGCGTCAAGAAAGGGTTAGTAACTTAATAATGTAATGTAGCTTAAAAGTGAACAGCGTGATTTGCCCTTTCTATTTCTTAATGAGTTTAGTAAACGTATAGGAAATGAAGCAAATAGAATATCATAGATAAAATTTTATATGAGAGGCACATAACAACTATGAATGCCATCTTTTCCTGCGATCATTTTTAGCCATGAACCATTGTTTGTCAGAGCAATGACATTATATATCCATTTTGATGGCCAGTTGAATGAGATGTTGGAGGAGAAGGTACGACCGTACATGCAGAATATTGACGGTGGGACGACCCTCTCCCAGCCCATTATATTACAATCACCAGCTCAGAATCAGAAGGTTTTACCACTTTTCCCTTTTCACTTTTTATTAGCGATTGGCGAGCATTGATTCTGAGTATAAATTACAAAAAATGACAAAAATGCTTATTTGATGAATCCTAATATCCTATTATCCCAAGCAAGAAAGGAGGAAGAATCCTAATGCCCTACTACTCGGATATTATTTCCAGAATATTTCCAGTTTCCCTATTTGTTGTCGGCTTATGATGCTCAACTTCATGCTATTTCAGTACTGACTCATCATCTTTGAGACATTTGGTCCCTAAACAAAGCATGCCTTGTGGTGTAATGCATCATAGCAATTGATTTTGTGTCTTAAATTTTCCTTTCCAGTCCACTTAGCTACAATCCGACTCTCAAATAAACATAAAGTTAGACTTCAGATTGTAATAGAAGTGTTAAATTTGACTGTGACATGCAGCACTGGAATCGTATACAAAGTTTAACGAAGTCTTGCACGTCCAAACTTTGTGTTATTTGGAGGATGCTTTCCATGTTTTGTAATGCTTGATTTAAGCTTCTCTTCATTATTGAATATCCATTAGATAGCTCCATTTAGAACTTTATGGTTAGGCAGTCTGTTTAAATACTGGTGAAAAGCTATTTTGCCTCAACTAATCACAGTACCGGCACCCTTTACTGTCAAGTCCGTTGGTATCCCAACTGTAAAATGAAAGGTATAAGATTCTGCTGGAATCCTACTTGGGTTTCCATACAAATTGAAGAAAGTGCTTTCTACATATTAGCTTTTGTCAACCTTAGTTCACGAGTGGTGAACCTTAGGACCACATGTTTCACTTTCAAAACATTGTTTTCATGCTGCATTGGTTTTGATCTATGAAAAACGTAGTTTTTAAAATTGAGGTTTCACCTTATGCCGATGTATACATTTATGTATCCGACAATGCTGTAACTCTGTCTCATGCCTTGCAGAGGCCCCGACAATGGAGATGGTGGTTCTTTTGATGATATTTCAGCCATTTTTGTACCCGGAAAGCACCACAGATCGCCTCTTGTTCTTTTCATTTTGTATGATTTTGTGCCTACACTGCCCTCTTTATTAGTTTATTTCCCTTATAACTCTCAGCTTAATCTATTCCTTTTTTTAGGCTATTCGGAGATCGATTGATGTAAAGGAGGAGCAAATGACTAGCATAGGCTGTTGTCAGATTGACGGTGCATCCCGAAATTTATAAGCCTTTTATCTATGATATGAGCAGAGTTCAGTGTATTTGTTTTCTTTTATCCACTATTGTCTATGAGATTGAACTTGAGACCTCATCGGAGATTGAGTGTCACTTAGACCAAATGGTTATTGGCGAATGTTGAATTCTTACTCTCCTAACATATTTGGATAAATGGAAACGACAATCTAATTACAAGAATGAGCCTGTTGTAGGAGAAATTCTAGCATACGAACATCACAAAAACGGGCCCTTTATATATGCAGGCCGACATTTTGTTTGTGAGGTGCTGAATACGGGTTCTCATATGCAAGAGTTTTCTCTTCGTTGCAGGAGAGCTACTTCCATATATTAGTGTACTGTGACGTTTCTTTTTAATAACACATTACTATATGTAAGTTTTTATCCATAACATTGTTTCATGATGCGAAATTTCACAATGACAGTGTATCCGTATATGACTGGATAGACACGTTGTATGATTAAGCGGTTTCTCATTTCTTCGTGGCTCTCCGGAACGGTCAAGAGCAGAACAAGTCACTGTATCCCCGTGTCGGGTGCATTAGGCGTCTTGACTTGTACTGTTTTCTTTTTGGCCAAGGTTTTCACGGTTCCTCTAAAACTGAAAATTTATTTCGTAAATAGTATTTTATCTATGTTGAATGAAGGAAGGTTGCTTAAGGTATGAGCAACTGAAACACATCAAGTTCGGCCCCAACATTTTAGCAACGTGTTCAGAATATGATGATTTTAATTCACCATCCTACTTATTATTATAGGATAAATTTAAGGGATTTTTAACGAAACACTCCCGATATTGTTCAGTTTTAACGAAAAACCATATTTTTACTTTTTTCTGGTACTATTTACTACACCTTTATTTGTCATTTTTCATTAAAACTAAAGTTTTTTTAAATTTTTCGTTAGTTTTTCTTAAATTGAAATTTTGAGATTTAAGTCAATTCATTACACAAATCTCAAAACTTAAATTCATCAAACAGGATAAATATTAAATATGGTGGTGAGCATCCCATCACTTAAGGGTGATGAGCAAAAATATTACCGACAAACAGGCAAATATGATTCACTCAAAACCAAATTTGGTTTTACAATAGATATTTTCTATCTTGTGGCTAACAAAAGAATAACTTTTAACATGCTTGTTACTAGTTTCAAAATATGCGTTATAGGAGTGCAAAGTATAATTGGCCCAAAAACTCAAGTTGTTAGGAAACCGGCCAATAATGTATATCAAACTTACACCCTCGACTGCTCATTTTTCGGTTCCTTTTACATTGAAAAGGCATAACGGTGGGAGAGAGAGAGTTCAGCATAGTCTCACCCTAAACTATGCAAACATACTAACAAAGAGATGGGAGATGGAGATCGAACTCAAGACATTGTGCAAAGGAGGCGATGATATTATTATGTTAGACAATTGCTAGGATCAAAAGCTCAAACGTTAGGAAAGGATCACTAATATATCAAGGGTATGATCAAATTATATTGGTCATACAATTAGGGTTTAGGGTTTAGGATCTGACGGCAAAGTAGTAGACTGGACTATCCAATCAACCCCATCTCCTAAAGAAAAGAAAATTTCACACGGATTGAGTACTAATCTGTGGTTAGGAATCATGATTGACCTTATAATGC
Source organism: Crataegus laevigata (assembly GCA_963580275.1). Taxonomy (NCBI): domain Eukaryota; kingdom Viridiplantae; phylum Streptophyta; class Magnoliopsida; order Rosales; family Rosaceae; genus Crataegus; species Crataegus laevigata. The sequence goes on along the minus strand of OY756946.1, from coordinate 6,625,333 downwards.
AAATTAAGGGAGTTATGAGTCAGAACACACATGTTAATTAGTTAACTTGAGAACCGTGCGTGGCATCCTTTTTTAGGTGAGAGATTTTTCAGTATGATCATCACACGATGTGGTACATCACATGTCACCATATAAATGGTGAGATATGTGTGTTAAAAGGTTAATAACTTAAAATTTAAAAAATTTCACTACTTACATAAAAACACGTGGTGTACCATTTGTATTCCGCCACAACTAAAAATTTCTCCTTTCAGGTAAAAGTTCACATTAACATTAAGTTCCTAACCCTAATCTAATTTCAACAAAAGGACAACGAGACTCTCTTCTTCCTTCATGAATTATTCTACTAAAAAAATGATCACTCAACTAATCACATCCACTTGAATTTCGCATGTGTTCTATTTTCAATTTGGACAAAATTCAAAAATCAACATTTATTTCTTGTCTAAACATACATTAATCTAGTGACACATCCAATTTAGTCTATATTTCTTCTTCAACACACATTAATCTAATGAAATATTTAATCTAATCCAATATTAAACATCAAACAATATCTGAGGTCTTATTATTAATCCAATTTTAATACAAATAAAAATATACTCAAATACACAATTTTGAAGCTTTATTAATATTTGTTGAACAGAAGCATTTGACATCACACAGCTTCCCAGATGTCATATATATGCATGGACCGTCATTAATTGCCATCTCTACATAGACAATGGACATATATATAGCATTACCCTAGCCATCACATCTCTCTCTAGTTCTTGCCGACACATTGCAATCGCGCATCACCTCTCTATTCCATGAAAATGAAAGCCCAATTTAGGATACTGTATGTCTAAGGCCTTAAGCAGAAGAAGGATAATTTAGTTTTCTTATTTTTCTAAGTTATTGATTTAAATTACATAGATAAATAAGAATTTTTCAGATCATTGTGAACACGAAAAATCCCCAAAGGAGAGACAACGGGGACAGAACGTGTCTACAAATAATATTTGTATTTGTATTTGATTTTGGGTTACAATCTCTATTTGTTCCTCTGATTCGATTTATGTAAGACTTTGATTTGTGGGCTTGATCCAAGGGCCGTCGAGGCTTGATCTTGGATGAACATGGGGAAGTTTCTTCAAGGGCCGTTGGGTTTGATCTTGAAGTTTGGCGGATGAACGTTTCTTCAGGGGCCTTTTGGGCTTGATCTTGAAGTTGGGTGAGGTTTCTTCAAGGGTCGTTGGTGGCTTGATCTTGAAGTTGGATGAACGGATCTTCAGGGGCCGTTGGGGCTTGATCCTGAAGTTGGATGAACGTTGAATGACAAACGGATTTTCAAGGGCTTTTGGGCTTGTTCTTGAAGATGGATGAACGACGAACGAAGAACGATGAACGATGAACGATGGATGAACTTCAAGGGGCTTTTGGGCTTGATTCTTGAAGAACGGATGTGTGGATCCAAGGGCCGTCGGGGCTTGATATTGGAAGGTGGATGAACGTTGCTTCAAGGGTCGTCGGGGCTTGATCTTGAAGAACGGATGAACGGATCTTCAAGGGCCTTCGGGGCTTGATCTTGAAGGTGGATGAACGGAGCTTCAAGGGTCGTCGGGGCTTGATCTTGAAGGTGGATGAATGTTGCTTCAGGGGCCGTCGGGGCTTGATCCTGGAAGAACAATGCGCCAAGAACGAAGAACGAAGAGAGCTTCCTCGATGCTTCGAGAACCTGGGCATTTTAGAGCTTCGGACTTTAGAGCTTCAGAGCTTCAAGCATTTTGCCTCCTGGAATTGGTCCTTCAAAATGAATAAATTAGCCTTCTATTTATAGAATTTTCCAAGGCCTAATTTTGAATATAATATCCCAAATAAAATAAGTCGTCTCTACCGTGTGTTGACACATGTCCTGTTTGACGGTTTTTCTGACTCATTTCAATTTTCGTTGAGTCACACGCTACGTGTAAAATTTATGTAATACACGAGCGTTGAAACTTTGACCATCGGTCAACATTTTATTTACCGCAATTTTGATGTCTACAAATGCCCCCACTTCAAGGCGCGATGCATACATATGCTTGTCACGTGTAGATGATGCGTTTTGAAGTCCATTAACGTAGACGTCGATCCAATGGCCGTTGAGGCTTGATCTTGGATTGGGCTGAGATCTCCTTCAAGTGCCGTTGAGGCTTGATCTTGAATTGGGCTGAGAGTATATTCAACTTTGCTGGGACGAATCGACACTTGCATTTGTTGTGCTTGTTGACTTTCCATAGGTTTCATCTTGAACTGGTTTTGATTCAAGGGTGATGGACACTTGATCTTGAATCGGGATTGCAATTTCTTTAATGGTTGTCGAGGCTTGATCTTGAAGGTTGATTCAAGGGTGGTAGACACTTGATCTTGAATTGGGACTTTTGATTTCTCCAAGGGTCGTTTGAGGCTCGATCTCGAAGGTTGACTCAAGGGTGATGAACACTTGATCTTGAATCGGGCTTAATTTCTCTAAGGGTCGTTGAGGCTTGATCTTGAAGGTTATCGGACCACGAGCGGCTTCACATGGCAAGTGATCTTCGGTTTAGTTGAGGATGAATCAGCACATGTAGTTGTACGGCCCATGCTGCATTCTTCTCCGCTTTGTTTCTTTTGTATGGCAGGCAGGCACGAGTTAGAAGTGTTGGTCTGTTTCTCTGTTCAATCTTTCCAAGTGCCGACCGATCGCTCTATTTCTCCTTGTTCCGTAGGCAAGAGCAAGGGTAAAGGAAAAACATGCCATGAAATATCTTTGCATTCGACTCTGTTGATATAGGATACTTTTGCTTTTAAAGAAGTACCTTTTCACAGGTTTATTCTTGAACTGGGCTGGAGGGTTTTCTTCTGCTAGACTTGCTAAAAGTCTGAGCTTACCCATTTATCTGGAGTTGAAGTTGATTCAATGGTGGTGAACACTTGATCTTGAAGGAAATGGGACAATGAACGGCTCTACGTGGCAAGTGATCTTTGCGAGCCAACTCAAGAATTTGAGGGTCAAAACAAGTCCATTAAATCCAGAGTACGTTAGATCTTGATGATATGAAATACTTTTGCTTTTGAAGAAGTAGCGGACGGCCCGACACATGTTTCGTCTTGCTTGTCTCTACATGCTTCAATGTATCATTTTCCCTTGCCTTATCTATTTCCCTTACAGAAGCGGCATCTTCTTTGGTTTTCTATCATGCATGTGTGGCATCTTCTCTTGCAGTATTTGCTTTACTGATGCAGGAGTGAAATGCAAATGCTAGGCAATCAGGGAAGGGGTTCTAGGCAGTCGGTTCTGGATCAAAGAGTTGATTCCAAATGCCGGCTGATTGCTCTCTTTTTCCTTTTCTTGCAGGTGAGAACAAGGACAAAGAAAAGGAAGGAAGAAAGAGTGATATGAGATACTCTTGCTTTTGAAGAAGTGGTGATGATTTGCCAGCGTTGCACAGTGAAGCTTTGCTCTTCGGCGATGGTGCTAGCTCATCGTTGATCCTTCTGCTTCAATCTTTTTGCATAGCAGAAGTGGTGCGCAACCTTTGCATTTGAATGGTGAGCCACCACCGTATCAATTGCGCTGAAGTATTTGACGAAGGAATTCGTGACCTTGACAACAGCTGAGGATGAGTGCTCGAGAGCAATGCAAGGTAAGCAACCAGGCAAAGGTTCTAGGCAATCAGTTCCAGATCAGAAGTTTATTTTTAGGTTCAGACTGATTGCGTTCTTTCTCCTTGTTTTGCAGGTGAGAACAAAGACAAGGAAAAGAACAATGAGAAAGCGTGATATGAGATACTCTTGCTTTCGAACCTGATGATATGAGGTCCTCTTGCTCTGGTGTGATTTATTCGCAAAGGTATCCCAGGGGATGAAGAATACTGAGTACTTCGAAAGGTTTTATTGGAAATGCATCTTGGAAGAGCTTTGGCATTTTTGCAGGTCTGCCTTACCGTAAATGATGAGGGTTGGCCTATATAGGGATTTCCGAGTAGCCGGTAGTGATACTGTTCGTTTACTCTTGTCAGCGACAGTGGGTAACTAAAACAGTAAGATTCACGCGTTTTTAGACTAGTCTGTGACTTCTGCAAAGCTGAGACAGCACATAAAGGGTAGCGACAAGCTTTTGAAGAGGTGACGCCTCTTCGATTTCTGGGTAAGCAACTCTTCAATTTTTGAACAAGCGGCAGAGCTTTTGAGGTTTGGAGGATAGTGTCGAGCTTTCTTGATTTTGGCCAGTGACTCCCTCAAAGTTGAGATTGCACGTGAAAGGTGCTGATAGATTGATCTAGAAAAATTTGGCTTTTGAAAAAGTGGTGCCTCTTCGATTTCTGAACGAGCAACTCTTCGATTTGTGAGCAGACGACCTCTTTGCTTCTTCTTTTTATGGAGGCATCGATTGCTTCCCAAAGCATACTTGAGAATTGCTACTTGCAGAAGTTCCCCTCTTGTACCTTTGAGATCTTGATTTGTTCGACCTTTTCTTTTCTTCAAAACCTTCGGAAAATGTCTTGCCCATCTGACCGTCGTCTTGACCTGAATGTCGGGGAAGAGGCTGTGATGCCTTCTCCGGATAACGTATGGCACCCATCCTTTTTATCCCTGAACGGTTCTCTTACGGTTGGGGATTCGGTGATGAAGAATGATATAACAGCCACGGTGGTGGCTAGAAATATTCTCACCCCCAGAGACAACAGGGTGCTTTCCAAGCGGTCCGATGAGCTGGCTGTCCAGGACTCCTTGGCCTTTAGCGTCCAGTGCGCGGGCTCTGTGTCGAACATCGGCCAACGCCTTCTTGTTCGTACTCGCCAGGTTGAATCCTTGATGGCTGAGGTGGCGAGCCTTAAGCAGGAGATCAGAAGGCTTAAGCATGAAAATAGGGAGTTGCACATGCTTGCCAACAGCTACTCAACGAGCATGAAGAAAAAGCTTGACCAGCTGCAAGAATCTGATAGTTAGATTCAAAGTGATCATCAGATGTTTATGGCTTTGTTCCAGAGGCATCTTTTGCCGTCGTCCACTGGAGCTTCACCCAGTGTTGAGGCTCTGGATAATCAAGCTCCAGCGCCTCGTCTTTCTGCAGCTCCGCCGCGTAATGAGGCTTCTCGTGACAGTCCTTGAAAAGTTCTTCCTATAAATACAAATTTATGAATTTTTTTTTTCGGTATGTATAATGCAAATTTGTGTAATTTTCTGGAGAAATAAATAAAATGGACTTTATTTCTCTCAATGCATTTTTATTTTATTTTAATACACCATGTAATACATACATACATATATATATATATATATATATATATATATATATATATATATATATATATATCCACACAACACCATCATAACCAAATATTATTATTATTTTTTTATTATTTTTTTTGTGGGTGTAATCTGCACCATTTCATACCTTTTCATTTATCTATATTATTTTTTTGTTAGTGCCGCACCATATAATACATACATATATATATTTAATTTTTTTTTTTATTTTAATTTTCTTCATGATGATGCCTGACCATCTTTTTGAAAACCTTTTTTTTTAGGTGCAGGATGCACCACATGCACTAATTTGTTTAAAATTTTATATTTTCTTATTCCTTTCCATTTTGCTTTCGGTGCTGACCATCATCACTCAACCAATAACTTTGCTTCTTTTTTTTTTTAATTCTTTTCTTCCTTCTACTTTCACATGGTGCCTATGCACCCATATCCATTTTCACGTGTGCCAGCAAATTTTTCTGTATAAATTTAGACGATCGACTGAGGAATTTTGCAGGGAAAGGATGAAGACAGATGGAGAGCTGGAGTTTGAGGCGGAGCAAAGCGTCGAGCTTCATGACCGGCTAGTCGTTTGACGGCGGTTATTGAAGTTCTTCGTGGCTGCTTGCAGTTGCTGTGACGATGGCTGTCCTTTACTGGCTGTTGTGGAAGAAGGCTGATCTTCGCATGCTACAAGGGATGAGTCTTGGTGCTGGAGCTATTTGCAGGAGAGGACGATGGACGGAGAAGGTAGATGTGACCTTGATGTCGGATCTAGCTAGAACCCAGAGCACAGCCAGTGAGCCCAACCACATAGCACAGCCAGTGAGCTCAACCACAGAGCACATCCACTGCATACCCATTGCACTGCCATGTTTCTTACTGCTGATGCCTTCAATTTGCGCCACAACTGGTTCGGTCGGCTCGACTCTGACAACGGCAAAGTAAGCAGGTCGGCGCTGAGGAGTTGCAGTTGCTGCAGCCGGTGGAAGCCTCAAAACAACGATGAGCAGCAGCCGCAACAAAGTGACCATGTGCAATAAGGAGACAAAGCGGGTGCCACCAAAGTCTGAAAGAATAGAGGCGTTGACTGCGAGGATGTAGACATATACACAGTGGGCTGAGCTGGAGCGGAGCATCCTCGCTGGGCGGAAGGAGACGACAGAGATGGTGACCTGGAAGCTAGAAGAGAATACGTTGGAGGACTGTCACCATATGTTCCCACACAGAACAACAAATGGAACATGCTCCACCACCGCCAGAACAAGCGTCGGAGAATGGTTCTCCACCTCTTCAGACAGCAAAACCCCCTCATTCAGAAGCACTACCACCGACTGAAGCAGCTCCACCATCTGAAGTGGCCCCGGCAGCAGAGCCACCAAGAGAATCCCCGTCGCCTGAAAATCTAACACCCGAGCCAACAGTACCAACACATGTGTTTGCTGAGACCAATAGACATTAGAGAAGTTCATACCATATACCACCAATCTCCGTGAGCAATACAGAAACAAATGGTGTCGGTCCCCGTCCTTGACGACAAACAGTTTCGTATCCGAGGCAAGATGATGTTCGTCACTATCAGAATCTTCACCGTCGTCCTCCTTGTCAGACTATTCTTGCTCTTCGTGCGCTGGCTCTGCCGTTTCCACTTCTACGACGTCACCTTCGACATACACATCGCGCCATTGCAGTTGAATAAAGTTCAAACAGAACTTTATCTGGTTTGTTCACGGTTGGTTTAAGTTCACCATTCTTCCTGTAAACAACCACATGACCTTCAATGTGCACAACGAATCTTCTGATGTATATTCCTTCTGTGATGAGTGGAAGTTTGCACTCGAGCGCGTCCCTGACACAGTAACTTCCGAGGCTATCAACAAGCCGCTGGGGCAAACCTAGTGTTCTGTTGAAGGTAAATGGCATTATTAACAATCCCGACTGCACCAGTGTTCTGTTAAAGGCAAATGGTGGAAGCAGCCACCGGCATTTCTGGTCCAGTGAATCGAGAACAAATCAGTTGATGGGATTGGGTCCAGCTATCAGATCTGCGAGATTGGGAAATGAATCTGCTGAGATTTCCAGACTAGAGCATCTGCAATGGTCTGCTGGTGGGTGGACTTGAGGAAAAGGTGACTTGGGCCTAAGTTTGGACTTTTGCTGTTAGGCCGAGACACAAGTGAGGATGGGTAGCTGGGCTCAGTGCTGGTGCCTTTGTTACTGGGCCGAGACACACACACACACACACACACACACACACACACACACACACACACACACACACACACATATATATATGTATATATATTTCTTTTCTTTCATTTTTTAAATACATATGTAATATTTTTTTTTTGTAAATACATAAAACATATGTATTTTTTCTTCTTTTCTAATAAAAGATTATTTTTTTATTTTGACGTGACTGAACTCGAAATTGAACATTCGAGCTGCCTACGTACACCTCTAAAGAAGAGATCAAGTCTGAACGTAGTTCAAATACATGCATATTTTTTTGTATTTTCTTTTGGTGCCGTTTATAGTTTTAACTCGTACAGGCAATGAGCTTTTTGTTGTCGCCTTTTAGACTCGTGCGAACGAGGAGCGTTGGTGTCACCTTTTATTCTCGTGTAAGCCAGGAGCGTTGATGTTGCCTTTTATACTCGTGTAGGCCAGGAGCCTTGTGCCATGCAGTTTGGGCTTATGCTGTCGAGGAGCCTTCGTTCATGCAGTTTAGGCTCGTGCGAACAAAGAGCAACCCGCGGATTTGTCAAGCTATTTTGGAGAAGCGTTCCTCACAATCTTCATAGCAAGAAGCTTTGACCGAGTGTTTGAAGAAGTCTTCAGGGAAGAAATCATGCATCGTGATGGGGATGGACAATTTTTATGTTGAATTTTCATCATCTTCAACAATTTCCCGTTGCTTTGGAGGTTGACAAAAGTTGTTTTGCCCCTTTTCCGGTTGGCGAACTTATGGTGGAGGCGTAAGCTTCATGCGCCATTTCTTTGGAGCAACATGAATCCATCTTTCATCTTTGCTTAATTCGGAGCAAGCCCCCAGCAGTTACAGTGAAGACTTCCGAGTCAAATGTGCCGGAAGTGACGGTGGTATAATTTGACTTTACCACATCGTCGAGATCTAGCTCGATAATCCCTTGCTGGGCCAGCCTCACGATGAGATCTTTTAGCCTGAAGCATTTTTCCGTCGGATGATTGACGAAGCGGTGGTACTTGCAGTACCTTGGGTTGTCGATGCGATTTATTTCTTCCGGCCATCGGCATTCGGGTAAATCGATCACCTTCTTCTCCAATAGATCATCCAGTATTGGAGCCACATCGGAGTCCGGAAAAGGATATGTCTTCTGCTCTAGTTCCCTCAAGGTGTTTTTGTACCTGTCTTGGGTGCGAAAAGATGCTCATCTCTTTATCTCCCCCGTTTTGTACTTGGACGAGATTTTGATGGGTGCAAATGAGATTTTGACGGCAAAAGCTTCATTGGCGGGCTTCTTCCCAGTCTCGTCCATCTTCAAAGAAAACACTTTCTCTTTGAAATTGGTGGTTGGCTCCTTTTTCCCATGGTTGGCGATGCTCAACTTCATGTCATATGCACGGGTTGCTAACGCTTCAAAGGTCTGCGATTTTATGCCTTGAAGGATGTAATGCAATCCCCATTGCATGCATTGGATGCACATCTCGATTGAAGAGCGCTCCAAGAGTCTATCTTTGCAATCGAGGCTCAGAGTGTGTCATCGGTTGATGTAGTCAACGACTGGCTCGTCCCTCCACGATTTTGTGCTTGTCAGCTCCAACATGCTGACTGTGCGGTGGGTGTTGTAGAAGCGATTAAGGAATTCCCGCTCCAATTGCTCCCAGCTGTTGATGGATTCGGGCTCGAGATTAGTGTACCAATCAAAGACATTACCTTTCAACGAGCGCATGAACTACTTGGCAAGGTAGTCCCCTTCAGTGCCCGCGTTGTTGCAAGTTTCAACGAAGTGGGCGACGTGCTGTTTCGGGTTTTCCATTCCATCGAACTGCATGAACTTGGGTGGTTGATATCCCCTTGGCATCTTCAGGGCATCAATCTTCTTGGAGTAAGGCTTCGAGTACAACCTGGAGGTATTTGAGCTCCCTTGGTACTGTGCCTTGACGGTGTTGGCGATCATCTCCTGCAACTGCTTGATGGAGAGAGATGTCATGAGTGCCGCTGCTTGGTCTGGCTTTGGGTCTTCTTCAACCTTTTCCACCAGAGGCTCTTCTTCTTCGTCGCCACCTTTCTTGGAATCGGAGCTAGATCATTCATCATGCATTACCCCCAGTTTGCACAAGAGCATAGCGATCTTCAAGTCATTTTCTTCAAGGGTTCTCGTCATCGTTGCAATCATTTCCCTTATTTGAACAAGTTGTTCTTCCATGGAGGTAGCGCCGATGACTTGTTCCTTGTTTGAAGACATCGTTCTTGAAGTGTGCTTCGATTTTCTTGAACGGAGAAAGAGATGAGAGGTAGAGATAATCTCACCGAGCGTGCCAAATTTGTGAACACGAAAAATTCCTGAGGGAAAGACAACGGGGACAAAACGCATCTACAAAATAATATTTGTGTTTGTATTTGATTTTAGGTTACAATCTCTATTTATTCCTCTGATTCGATCTCCGTAAGACTTTGAATTGTGGGCTTGATCCAAAGGACGTCGAGGCTTGATCTTGGATGAACAGGGGGAAGTTTCTTCAAGGGCCGTTGGGTTTGATCTTGAAGTTTGGCGGATGAACGTTTCTTCAGGGGCCTTTTGGGCTTGATCTTGAAGTTAGGTGAGGTTTCTTCAAAGGCCGTTGGTGGCTTGATCTTGAAGTTGGATGAACGGATCTTCAGGGGCCGTTGGGGCTTGATCCTGAAGTTGGATGAACATTGAATGACGAACGGATCTTCAAGGGCTTTTGGGCTTGTTCTTGAAGATGGATGAACGACAAACGAAAAACGATGAACGATGAACAATGGATGAACTTCAAGGGGCTTTTGGGTTTGATTCTTGAAGAACGGATGTGTGGATCCAAGCGCCGTCGGGGCTTGATCTTGGAAGGTGGATGAACGTTGCTTCAAGGGCCGTCGGGGCTTGATCTTGTTGAACGGATGAACGGATCTTCAAGGGCTTTTGGGGCTTGATCTTGAAGGTGGATGAATGGATCTTCAAGGGCCTTCGGGGCTTGATCTTGAAGGTGGATGAATGAAGCTTCAAGGGCCATTGAGGCTTGATCTTAAAGGTGGATGAACGGAGCTTCAAGGGCCGTCGGGGTTTGATCTTGAAGGTGGATGAACGTTGCTTCAGGGGCCGTCAGGGCTTGATCCTGGAAGAACGATGAGCCAAGAACGAAGAACGAAAAGAGCCTCCTCGATGCTTCGGGAACAGGGGCACTTTAGAGCTTCGGGCTTTAGAGCTTCAGAGCTTCAAGCGTTTTGCCTCCTGGAATTGGTCCTTCAAAATGAATGAATTAGCCTTCTATTTATAGAATTTTCCAAGGCCTAATTTTGAATATAATATCCCGGATGAAATAAGTTGTCTCTGCCAGATGTTGACACGTGTCTTGTTTGACGGCTTTTCTGACTCATTTCAATTTCCGTTGAGTCACACGCTACGTGTAAAATTTATGTAATACACGAGCGCTGAAACTTTGACCATCGGTCAACATTTTATTTACCTCAATTTCGATGTCTACAATCATGTTTTAGTTTAATGACCATCTAATGCTAAAATATTTAGTGAAAAAAAATATATTAAAAACGATCGATATTAAAAGTTGGGTAGTAAATCATAATCAGCAGACCTACAAGTTTCATACAATGTTATCATGTTACATATATAAGATAGTATTCAATTGGATTGTAAAGAATTTTCATGGAGTTACATATAATGTGTACTTCAAGCAAATTCCCTCAAACTTATAGGGGAAGAAATTGATTTTGTTAAAGACTAAAATACACTATGAAGTTCTCTAAATCCAGCACTTTTTAAAAATTTATAAAATCAAAACACGACACATACGTAGACTTTTTGTATACATTTAAATTCCCGATTAATTAAATACACCCAATTTTTTAGGACTTTTATTTAATTTACTATAGAAGAAAGAAGGTGTCAAATTCTACAAAATATATGATAATGTGATGAGGATAATTATATATGACACGTCCAATTGTGCAACATTTATTGATTTTCCAAGACTGAAAGGTCACTGATTCATTGCTCTAGTCAATGGTTGAGGTTCAGTAGTCTCAACATCCATGGCCACACATATTCATATGAAAAATGCCCTCAATGACAATTGTAGGGACGAAAACCAGTATGAAATGAGTACTGCTCGAGTAATATTTGATAGGTCCCATTCCTCCTCCTGGTTAGACAAGTCCTTGAAGGCTTGAAGTTATTCGTCAGAGGTACTTGCAATTAATCACATATATAACAAAATTTTTATGGTGCTCGGAGTATAGACTATGCTGGACTTTTAATCTGTTACATATTGGTTTTTATGAAATCGAAAAAAGATTTCACGATTAAGAAGTCCAAAATATTTGATACTCTGAAGCATTATAGAAAATTATGTCACATTCCAGCCCGAGGCGGACCACTGCCCGAGCCCGCTCCACCACCGTAACACGATATTGTCCGCTTTGGGCCCCGACCACGCCCTCACGATTTTGTTTCTGGGAACTCACGAGCAACTTCCCAATAGGTCACCCATCGTGTGAGTGCTCTAGCCCCCTTCTCGCTTAATTTCGGAGTTCCTACGGAACTCGAAGCCAGTGAGCTTCCAAAAGGCCTTGTGCTAGGTAGGGATGAGAATATACATATAAGGCTTACATGATCCACTCCCCTGAGCGATGTGGGATGTTATAATTTTTGTCACATCCCGACCCGGGCCCGACCTCCACCGTAGCACAATATTGTCCGCTTTGGGTCCCGAGCACGCCCTCACGGTTTTTTTTCTGGGAAATTGTCACATCCCAAGCTCGACTCCACCGTAGCACGATATTGTCCGCTTTGGGCCCCCACCACGCTCTCACGGTTTTGTTTCTGGGAACTCACACGAGAACTTCCTAGTAGGTCACCCATCATGGGAGTGCTCTAGCCCCTTTCTCGCTTAACTTCGGAGTTCCAATGAACTCCAAAGCCAGTGAGCTCCCAAAAGGCCTCGTGTTAGGTAGGGATGGGAATATACATTTAAGGATCACTCCCCTAGGCGATGTAGGATGTCACAATCCACCCCCTTAGGGGCCCGACGTCCTCGTTGGCACACCACGGCCAGGGTTAGGCTCTGATACCAATTGTCACATCCTGGCTCGGGCCCCCACCACAACCCAGGCTCGACTCTACCGTAGCACGATATTGTCCGCTTTGGGCCCCTACCACGCCCTCACGGTTTTGTTTCTGGGAAGTTGCTCGTGAGTTCCCAGAAACAAAACCGTAAAGGCGTGGTCGGGGCCCAAAGCAGACAATATCGTGCTACGGTGGTGGAGCGGGCCTGGGAAGTGATCTGCCCCGGGCCAGGATGTGACAAATTAAGTAGCAGGATACCTAGTGACATAAACCCTAAACCCTAGTTCACGTAAATTTGGTTCCTAATATCAAGAAAATTAGTCACTTACCGCTACGGTCTAGTGTAAAATTAAGAAATGAAATCGAAAAACCAACCAAACCATATTGTTTTGGTCTTTCGTTTTCTGTTTTTGGTCAATTCGTGATGAACCAAACCACACTGTATACAAAGCTTTTCCTTTTGAAGAAGAGTACGATATTTAATTTACTGAAAAAGGATTTTACAAATACATATCAAAAAGAATTTGACCCCAGAAAAATCCTTGCAAACTAGGAGCTTATTTGGAAGTACATTTAAAATTATTGTAAGTGATTTTAGAGAAAATATTTTGAGTTTCAAAAGCATTTGAAGTGCTTCCTTCAATAAGCATCACATAACTATTGCTTCTTACAGAAAGCACTTTAAGTGCTTTTCTAAGATGCATTTTTGTTTTTGTTAAGGATTGGTACCAAAAATATTTTCACCAAAAAAGTTTTTAGTCACTTTAAAAACACTCCTAAATGAGCCGTAGTTCTAAAAGTGCGAACTTCAGTCCGTAATATCCTATTTTAATTAACACACGCAATTTCGTTTCAAATATATACAAGTACTAAAAGAATGTAAAGATTTAATGATCAGAGAAATTCACGCCCCAATTAACTATTTACCTCCCAAAAATTAATTTCACCTCAAGCATTATCATGTTGACCAAATAAACCTGTTTAATTTCAATACATTTAGTCGGTCACCGTGTATGGTCAAATTGTGATCCATTTTACGTAAATTCTTCAATTTTCACTACTATTTATGCATGTGGTGGGGAATTTTGACTTGGTGAATCACAAGTTGGACACTGAAAATGCATGTGGCCAATATCCATGCAGCTCAACCCACCGACTTAATCTAATATCGAAAACCACAATTACGTTCGGTGTGATTAGCATGCTATAATTAGATCGTTTTCAATCGGCCAGATATTATTTACGTGGATATATATGTATTTAATATAATTATTATAATAAAGTATCTAGATCTTACTTACAACATCAACATAAAATAAAATAAAGAATAAAACAGTGCTGCTCATTTAAGGTCTTCATTGGACATGTGAGGTCATTTTCATTTGAACCCTTAGACATTAGTTGACTTTGTACATGTAAGAAGTCATTTTTTATTATATAAATGTCATAATTCAAGCCTTTTATTCACTTTATCATCATCTAATCAAATGTCATATCTATATAAAAAAAAAATTTAATTTGTAGAGCTTTTAAACATAAATATGAATCAAATAATAATTTCAACGAATCATCTCTAAATGTCTCCGAATTGAATAATTTTTCTAGAATAATATTTATAAAATAATAAATAAAACAAATTGCTCCAATCATAATGTTATTTAAAGAGTCAAATATTATCCCTTGAAAAGATGAACATTAATTCTTCAATTTATCACCAAGTCATTTGCATCACAGCAGGAATCAAATAAAATATTGAATATGGAAATTAACAGCAAGGTTATGTGGAGAATATGAATTGATCAAGTTTTACTTGAAGTAAAGAAAACAAAACCAAAATAATATCTCAGATTTAACTAGAAAACAAATACGAATTAATTCCCGACCGAAACAATTCCCTCTTGAGTTCTAAGATATAAAATGAAAAATAAAAGAAAATTAACTGATTAACAAAACAGCCCTAATAAATCATCAAACTGAAAAAACCACCTTGCACTAACTTTATTTATTTATTTCTCCGTTATTTCAACCTGCACAAATCCGTTTCATGAGAGAGCCACACTGATCAGAACAACAGCCAAAGACACCAACACACTCGAAGGAGCCGTTACACCACGTAACGCTCCATTATTTGGCGGCTTCGGCGCAGTCGACTCCTCGGACCCTGGCGGCGGAGAAGTAACAGTTCCCGGAGGTGTGGGGCCCGCAGGCTCGTCGGACGGAGTAGGTGTGGGCCCCTCAGGCACGCCAGAAGGAGTAGGTGCGAGCCCCTCCGGGGGCGGTGAGGGCGGAGAAGTACCTGGAGTGTAGCCTGACGACGGAGCTGGCACCGGAGATGTCGTCGTTGAGGGAGCTGGCACCGGATATGTTGACGGCGATGGTGACGGTTGTGATGACCATGGGCCTGGTGAGGCAGCTGGAGGAGGGTTTGTAATCGCAGGTGATTGTGATGGAGAGACTGGGCCGGCAGCTGGTACCGGGGAGGTTGATGGCGACGGTGACGGTTGTGATGACCATGGGCCTGGTGATGCAGATGGAGAAGGGTTGGTAATCACAGGTGAGGGTGATGGAGAGACTGGGCCCGCAGCTGGTGGTAGCCCTGGCCCTTGAGGTGGGGATGCCGCAGGAGGCTGGTAGGGCTGCTGAGGAGACGTGGCGGGAGGATAGGCAGGAGCTGTAGGGGCGGTAGGGGCGGTAGGGGCGGTAGGGCTAGGGCCAGGAGCTGTAGGGGTGGTAGGGCTAGTAGGAGGAGGAGGGAGGACTGGTCGCTTGGGGTGCCTCGGGGCGAGGACAATAATAAGAAGCTTCTGACCCTTTGCACAATTACCATTTTGACCACTGATGAAATAGAAAGGTCCAGACCTGTCGAAGGTGAAGTCTGAGTCGCCACCGTCGAGTTTCTGAATAGGGTTTTGGGTGTTGCAGTTGAAGTAGTCGTCTTTGTTCACGACGAGCACTGAGTCTGACCCTTTCTGGTACTTGAAATCTGTATATGTGTGCACGTGGCATGAGCAAGCAAAAGTTAGGAACAAAATTTGACCTAAAATATAGGGCGGATAAAAACAGAAAAAAATCTGAAATTTAGGATCTCTTGGATATATTTTCTCTATTATTTTTCTTTTCTTTTCATGTTTATGTGTTTGATGTTGTGAACCAATAATAATATTAGATTTTTCATGTTTTATGTGCTGCTATTATGCTTATGTCCAAAACGACATTGTCTTAGTGTTCAAAGAATTCGAAATGAGAAATCATTTTCACACAACGATGCTTATATTCAAATGACGAAAATAATCAATATTTTGAGAGACGATCTGAAAATCATTTTTCTTTAACAAAAACATAGAGAGAGAGAGAGAGAGAGAGAGAGAGAGAGAGAGAGAGAGAGAGAAGAAAGAGATGTTACATAGATTGTCATTGACATTGAACCTGTTCCTCTGAGCCCAGTGGTTGTAGTTCTCAGAAGGGTTCAACACCCACCCATCTCTCCCACCAACATAGAATTTGTATCCTTGTGTTGTTGAACACAAACACAAACACAGCGAAAAGAACAAGATCTGAATCCAAACAAATCTCCCAAACTCCATGAGAGGAGAATTAATCAATAAGATCCAAACAAAATGAACAGATCAAATATATATACTGTGACTATATATATGTATATTTCAAATATATGAAAGCGATGAAATTGAGATGCACAAACACCAACGAAGATCTGCAATTTAGGGGAAAAAAAAAGGCAGAGATTTTTCAGAGGGAGATCGAGGAGCGAGATAGAGATGGAACGGAAACTGAAGCTGGTGAGGGGATGAGTGGCTTACTTATAAGGGCAAACGAGGGCTTATCTTACCGTTGCAGGAGCAAGGCTCTTTATGCGTGGCAATATGATATGGCCTACGTACGTTTAATTTATTGGCTGTCGTTGATTTTCTTCCCTTGCTGAAGGCTACAAGCGGCATGATCCTACCGACCTAACGGTTGTATTTTGGGGAATTTATTGTAATGGGGCCAAAAGGTAACTATGACCCAGTCAACCTAAATTGAAAATCTACCAATACAACATTGTAGGCTGTCCGAAAACGAAAACATACATATTGGATGTATACAAAACTCGAATATGGACATAATATATTTTGGGTTATTTACCCTAACATCCACTAAAAGGTATCGAGTTTTCACAAAATTTACTTCACATTTGAGACATTATATTAACACCTTCTTAGGTTTAATTTCCTTTCATATAACCCCTTAAGTACATAAAAAATTAACTTATAAATTTACTAATTTAACCTTGTAATTAAAGAAAAGCTCAATTTTTTGTTGGATAAGAAAATCTTTATAAATATATAGAAAAAAAAGATATCAAATTAAAATATGTTGTAGCCTATTTTATCTGACAAGGGATGCCGACGGCAGAGAGAGAGATGTGTTTGTAGGGTTTGTGTAGAAGAATGTAGATGATATTCCCCCTACGTAGTGACTTTATTTAAAGTAATAAGGGAGAGAAGAAATCATTCATCTCCAAAGAATACAAGTCCATATAAGAAAGAATAAGTAGAATCAAATCTAATCTAGTATTTACACTATCACACTTAAACTAAAAAGTTTATAACACTCCCCCTTGAGTGTGTAAATACTCAAGTAGATTCGGCATCATGTATACGTTGAGGAAGTCAACTCGTCGGCACTGATTCTGAGAACACGCTATTCTCAATAAGGTAGGAACTTACATAAGAAAGTAAGTCTCACTAAAAAAACCTGTGGCTACGGTAAAAACCCAAGTATGGACAAAACCCCTAGTCCAAGGAAAAATGCGTGAGAAATGCAGAGTTAAATGAAACGTCTATGGGACGTCATCAGAGATATGATCAACCCAAGGTGGGTGCCTCATTAAAACCTAGTTAGGTAGCAAAAACCCAGTGGGAAAAATAGTACATTAAGATCAAGCAAGTATACTTCAGGATACTCCCCCTAAATTTGACATAATTCCAAAGAGAACTAGCAATGTTACAACTCAGAAAGTTTACGCATACCAATTCCATAAACAAGCTTCTAGTTAAAATATCACCTTCGGTAGTGATTTGGTCAAAAGGTCGGCCAGATTGTCTTGTGAATGGATTTGCGTGACTTTAATCTTCTGATGCTGAGAAGAAGAACTTCGGCGCAATATGCTTGGTGTTGTCTCCTTTGATGTAACTCTTCTTGAGCTGTTCGATACATGCTGTGTAGTCTTCATAGATAGTCGTCGGGACATCAACGATGGGGTAAAGATCGTAGGAGCTTCAAATATGGCCCACAATTGCTCTCAACCAAAAGCATTCCAGAGTTGCTTCATGTAAAGCGAGAATTTCAGCATGGTTATACGAAGTGGCAACTAAGGTCTGTTTAGTTGACCTCCAATAGATTTGGTACCTCAAATGGTAAAAACATAATCCGTTTGAGAACGCGCCTTGTGAAGATCAGATAAGTATCATGCGACAGCATAACCAACACAGCGATAATCGACTCAAGATAAGGGGTGCAGGATCACTCGAGGATCCATAGAAATAGAACAAGCCCAAATCCGTAGTACTCTTAAGGTAATGAAAAATGTCTTTAACGCCAGTCTAGTGTCTGCGTGTTGGTGCATTACTGTATCTTGCCAAAAGATTAACAACGAATGAGATGTCAGGTCTAATGCATTAAACTAAGTACAATAAAGCGCCTATCGCACTTAGATAAGGAACTTCAGGCTCCAAAATCTCTTTATCATCCTCATTCGGACGAAAGGGATCTTGTTTTGCATCTAGCGATCAAACGACCATAGGAGTACTTGAAGGCTTCGTTTTATCCTCATTAAAGCGGCGCAACACCTTCTGAGTGTATAGTTCGTTTGATGTACTAAGATTCCATCTGAAAGATGCTCTATCTCGAGACCAAGACAATATCGAGTCTTTCCTAGATCTTTCATCTCAAATTCCAACTTCAGGTGCGTGGCAGTTCTCGTGAACTTTTCAGAAGTTTCGATAAGGTTCATGTCATCGACATATATTGCAACTATCGCAAAACTGAAATGTGACTTCTTAATGAACACACAAGGGCATAGTTCGTTATTCATTATCTCTTACCAGTTAAATACTCACTTAGACGGTTATACCACATTCTTCTGGATTGCTTCAAACCATAGAGTGAAGCCTCAACCGAATTGAGAGCGTGTTTATGGGTTTGGAAATATTTGATCCAGTCAATGTAAGTCCTTCGGGAACTTTCACATAAATTTCCGTATCAAGATCCCCAAAGAGATACGCAGTTACTATGCCCATCAGCTGCATATTCAGTTTTTCACAAACTACCAAAATGATAAGGTAGCGAAAAATAATCACATCCATAACGGGTGAATAAGTTTTGTCATAGTCAATCTCGAAATGTTATGAGAAGCCTTGTGCAACAAGACGAGCTTTGTAACGTATAATTTTGTTCTTATCATTACGCTTTGGAACGAAAACTTACTTGTAGCCAACGGGTTTCACATGTAGAGGAGTATGAGCTACATGTCCAAACACCTTACGTTTCACATACGAATCGAGTTCGACTTGGATTGCTTGTTTCCAATTTGACCAATCGGTTCTACATCGACATTCATCAAAAGAACGGGGTTCAATGTCATCGCTCAACATGATCTTAGTAGCTATTGCATATGCTAATGCATCGTTGACGATCATCTCATTTCTACTCCACACATCATCTAAGCTTGCATAATGGACCAAAATCTCACGATTCTCAAGAGGTAGATTCGTCTCTTCAAGGATGCTTTCGTAATTTAGAATTTTCTCATTAGTTGGATAGAATAAGTAAGCATTGGATTCACGATAGGCTCTTCAGGTGCTTGTGTCATGGGTCTCCTATTCCGAGGGAGTGAATCTTTTGAACCAAGAGGTCTACCATGCTTATGTGTAGGGGCAGATGATTGACTAGCTGCTAATGTACGTGGATTACCAAAATTGGCACCCCATGCCTCTGAGAAGGAAGTCTGTCATACATTTGGTACATCCAACTTTGCAGGCAGATTCGCAATTGGAATATGTGATCTTTTCACTCACACTAGATCGATGAAAACATCTGCCATGCTCTGAGCTATGCTCTAAAGATCTAATATGTGTTGCACTTCAATTTCAGACATAGCGTTGGCGGGATCTAAATGAGACAAAGTGGGAGTCGTCCACGATAATTTGCGTAATTCTTCAGGAACACTGACGTTATTATCTCCCCATAACGACGGAAAAACTATCTCATACAAGTGACAATTCGTGAAATAAGCGATAAATAGATCGCCTGTTAGATGTTCTAAGTAGCAAATAATCGAATGAGAATCATATTCAATATAGATTCACATCTTTCGTTGATGCCCTATTTTGTACGTAAGGGCGACGAAATCAGCACATAGACCGCACAACCAAAAATGCGCAAATGCAATATGTTAGGTTCGTATCTGGTAACCAACTGAATGATGCTATATGGTTGGGTTACAACCTACATGGCTGCGTGCAATATTGCATGGCCCCCCAAGCAGCGATCAGAAGCTTGGTATGTATGATCAACGATTGAGTAATCATTTTTAAGCGCTTAATGAATGCTTTTGCCAGGCCGTTCTGGGTGTGATCATGGGGTACAAGATTTTCAACTTCAACCCCAACCGACATGCAATAGTCATCAAAAGTTTTAGATGTGAATTCTCCAGCAGTATCCAATCGAATAGATTTGATCAGATAATCAGGGTGATGAGCCCTAAGCTTGATAACCTGAGCCAATAGTTTGGAGAATGCAACGTTCCTTGTGGACAACAAGCACACGTGTGACCAACGTGTGGATGCATTAACCAAAATTATAAAATATCTAAATGGTTCGCATGGATGGTGAATCGGTCCACAAATGTCCTCTTAAATCCTTTTGTAGAAAAATATGAAGATTTGAATGAATCTTGTCATAAAAAGGCTTAATAATAAGCTTTCCCATGGAGCAAGTTTGACATGCGATTCCTTGAATCGAACCTAAACTTTGGGTTAGTGGATGCCTATGTGAAGATTTGAGGATACGGTGCATCGTTGTTCATCCTGGGTGTCACAAACGATCATGCCAAAATGTAATTTCATGCGTGGTCCCAGAGGTAGGGTTGGCCATATAGTAGCTTTCTATGGGGCGTATGGTCGTAGTATACAGACCAAGCTCTATCTTCTTTAGAATACGTTTCTTGCCATATTCGTATGAAGTTATGCACATAAATTCAACTTCATTTTCTACATAGGTTTCAGCATGGTAATTATCATCTCTAATGTCCTTAAAGCTAAACAACGTTCTTCCAGAACACGGAGAATAAAGTGTCTCATCAATGGTCAAAATTGTACCATTGGACAACATTATACATGCCTTACCGTATCCTTCGATCAGGTTAGATGATCCCGAGAAGGTTGTCAAAGGTGCATTCTTAGGTACGAAGTTAGTGAAATAGATGTGTTCATGTAAAACAATGTGAGTGGTTGTACTATCTACCAAACAACTAACTTCCCCACTTGTCATACCTATAATGAAAATTAATTTGAATCGGTCACATGCATAAAAGTTCTTTAAAACAAATATCCATTCAAAATAATTTTAAGTATTCAAGGACGGATATTAATTAAACTTAATATCCAAAAAACAAATCACCAACAAATAATCCAAACATAAAGGAAAATTGTTCAAAATTAACCAAAAACACAAGGGCCACTAGGTGGAATTCGGCCCCAATGTCTAAATTTCAACTAGAAAGTTAGTTTATGTCTAAGATTCTAATCTTCCATAGGGGTAACGGCTTCTTAAAAGTCAGAAACATTCATCGTGGTACTCTTTGGTTCGTCCACTTACACAAAGTTTGATTCAAACTTTTTACGACGAGAATGATTCTCAACTACAACCTTTTGGGGAGCTCAGCAAACATAGGACCAATGGTCTTTTGAACCACAACGATAACACATGTCCGCATCCATGGTTTCATGTGCTATGCCTTTATTCTTAAAGTTTAGGGCCTTGGAAGCGAGGTCAGGGCGCTTCTAGGCTTTGTTTCCTCCCTAAGATGGTCCTTGGCTCTGTTGACATTGTCGGGGTGGCTTATGGCCGCCCCTACCACGCCTCTTTTGGCCTTTTGGGCATTGGTTCATGCTATAGTGTGCTTATGGCCGTCCCAGTAGGTCGAGCATGATGATTTTTCATCAACAACTAATTCTATTTTTTAGCGAGAAGTAAAACAGAGATCAAATCTAAAACTTAGTGAACTTTTGAGCTCTATATTGTTGTTGTAGGAAAAAAAAATAGTAGCAGAGAATGTCGAATAGGTCTTCTCCAGGAGATCATCTTCGATTAAAGTTTTGTTACAAAACTTGAGAAGTGATCGAATTGGACAAACTTCATAATTATATTCATTCATAGACATAAGTCTTGGAAGAACAAATGCTGCCAGTCACGTCTTGCTTTAGGTAAGAAGATGTCCTTTAAGTGATTAGCCAAAGCGACTCATGGTGCTCATGGATCCTTCTCAACAAGGTACTCGGTTTTGCAGCGAGTTATGAATATGTCTTCAGATGGAGATCGTGGCAGTGGCTTTCTCAGCTTCACTAACTAGGTTGTCCATCTCATCGTCAATGGTAGGACGCAAGTTCTTTGCAGTGAGGTGGAGCTTCACATCTTAGACTCACTTGCAGTAGTTCCTTCCAGAGACCTCTAAAGAGGTGAAGTCAAGTTTGTTCAAATTCGACATGTTCCTATCACAAAATAAAGGACAAGATGTGATCAGTGTAATGGAGAAAATATCAATCCATTCACATAACAGTAGAACATTCAAGTTCTAATAGAACATGTATTGGTTAGAATTCGTATGAAAAAACTTTGGGTTTTCATTGGTGATGTTTTTGAAGAAAACTTTAGGTTTTCAAACAAGGCATGTTTCTAGAAACTTCAGGTTTCGAAATAATTATGAACTTCAAGTTCATATGTTCCTGCAGGCAAACGCAAATATATATACAGAAATATATAACAAGAAAATATGCAAATAGAACTTCAGGCCTATAATTATAATTGAAGTAATTATTTGGACTTCAGGCCAAATTTAAAGTGCGGGTGAAAAAAATTATAAAACCCATTAGGCCTAAAAAAAAGGCAATTAAATCTTGGGGCCCAAAAACTTAGACCAAAGCCCATGGGTGGGTTGAGTAAATTTGCACCGTGAGGTACATGACCAAACTTGGGTTGGAATGGGCTCGAGCCTAGCATACATGCTAGCCCAGCATCACAAAAAAAGGGTTGCAAGTGCAAGCCCAAAGACAGAGGCCCAAACGAGCTCTGATCTGGTGCGGCGAGGAGCAGGCTAGGACTGCAAGTCCTATGCGGAGGAGTGCTTTGCTGTGCTTCGCTACTTCGCAGTGTCTGTGTTCCTGGGGGACGCAATCCTATGCGTCATGGTCCATGTGCATCAATTCACCAACTACGGGCTGGGATTAAGTGTGATGACATGCATGGGGACACCATAGTCCTACGGGTTGGTGTCGAATCTGGGCCGAGCTAAAGGTTTTGGCCGCTTCAAACGAACCCAAGAAGAAAAAAAATCTTTCAAGTTGAGAAAACCAAGGCCCAATTGCACTCGGGTTGGGACCAAAAACACCCTAGGCGTAGTTGGGTGCGCTCGCCGGGGAAGAAGACTGGCACTGCCACTTCAGGTGGCCGTGTTTTGGGACAAAAACTCTTAGGGCGAGTTCGTGAGGCCACGAGAATCACGAATATGAACGAAGTTAGATGAATCTCAATGTTTCAACCAAAACCTTAGAAATTCGAATCTAAATTTCAAAGAAAATCCTACGAGATTCGAAAGAATCTCGGTCAATATACATCGGTGGACGAGCTTCAGGCCGTCAGGACAGTGACCTAAGGTCAAGGTTGGGTTACAGGCCCACCTGTGATGGTGAAGATGCCATGGAAGGTGTCAGCGTTTCTGGGTTTTCAAACCCAAAGCCCTTGGCTCTGGCTTGTGGTCTCGCGACTCGACGCGACTTAGCCATACAGGCTAAAGAATTGGGCTAGTGGCTCGAGTTTGCGGCTCAGATCGTGGGGTTCAAAGAACCTTAGCAGTTTGCGATTTTTTTTTTCAAATTATAAAATTCAATTGTATGCATATTCAGTTCAATAATTTTAATGCATGGACATATATTTGATGTAATTCATGGCAATATCAAATTCACTATTCACATAATTCAACAATTATGGATATAGCACATACATAATTTATGTAGAATCTAAAATTTAAAAAACGTAAAGTTGGGTCATGCATTATGGTGAATGTTTATGCTATCAGGGCTGCCAAAATATAGAGACAAAAACTGTGGTTTTGGAAGAACCTGATTGCGTGATGATATTGGATGAACTGGTTTGACGCAGAAAACTTCCACGTCCGATTCCTAAACGCAGCGGTAAGAGCGTGCTGATAACATGTTGTAGCCTATTTTATCTGACAAGAGAAGGGGAGCTGGTGGCAGAGAGAGGGATAGGAGAGATAGATGTGTTTGTAGGGTTGTGTAGAAGAATGTAGAGGATGTGTTATCCCCCTACGTATTGCCTTTATTTATAGTAATAAGGGATTGAAGAAATCCTTTATCCCCAAGGAATACAAGTCCATCTAGAAAATAATAACTAGAATCAAATCTAATCTAGGATTTACACAATCACACTTAAACTAGAAAGTTTATAACAAAACATTATATATTAAAAAACAAAAATTAAAAATCGAAGGAGAGACGACATAGTTGTTTTTCTTGCCAAAGGCTATTAATTTCGTTTCTATCGTCGCCGTCATGTCCAACCAGGAGATGGAATTGGTGCCTCTACGTGTTCTATGTAGATTTTATTAAATTGAGTTCGAAATTCAATTTTCAAGGACCAAGACGATTGCAATTTATGGCTATGAAATATTTGGCTTTGTGTCCACTCAAATAGGGAGAAGACGGAAGTGTATGAGAAAAAAAGATGAGAGAATCCTCCTCTAATATTGAAACCCTCGGGTTGGTGTTGCGATTGTTGTCGTATTGTCCTTTTTTTAAGTGTTTAATGTTTTATAATATTTTTATATAAATATAAAGAATTATAAAGCTTCTTTTATTAGTTTCAAATAGTTAATAAGGGTAAATTAGTAGGTTATTAAGCAAATTTTGACTTAAGGAGTTATATGAAAGAGAATTAAAACCTAAGAGTGTGTTAGTGTAATGTCTCAAACGTGAGGAAACTTTGTAAAAACTTGATAAATCTCAAAAAATGTTAGTGTAATTAACCTAATATATTTTGGCAACTACATGTTTCCTTGATTTGTATACCGGGGGTTTAAACTTTCCCTAATTTCCTCCATAAATTTTCAATTTGGAATCCGTCAAATATAAAAAACTAAGAGTAAAAGGTGAGCTGGTAATTAAATGTGTCGTGTGTTTAACATTTTTCTTTAAATCGGCATCCATAGCCTTGAAACGGTGCGCGCGCACACAAAGTAAACGACCAAGAAAAAAAAAGTTAAATTACTGTAGAGTTGGAAGTGAGCAAGATGCACCTTTCAAGCCATTTAATTTCAATCAGGTTAATCCCTAAATTACATAAAAACTATGATTTACTCATGAAAAGCTTGCTAAGGGTTAATTACACTAACACAAGATTTCTCACGTTATCATAAAATTCCCTCGTGTTTGAAACATCGCTCCAACACTCCTTCAGGTTCTAATTTACTTTCACATAACCCTTTTAGGAAAACACATTGCCTCCAGATTATGGCGGAATTAGGTGTCAAGCTTCCAATCGACTCTTTGGGATCGAAAAAATGATAGAACGAAAAACCATGCTAGGACGGTCAAAATCACTTATGGTACTTCGCCATAAAAATCACTTTAAGCAATTTTATCCAGAAGCAAATGAGAGATGCTTCTTCCCAGAAGTGATCCCAGACCTTCCAAAATCACTCCCAAACGAGCCCGAGCGCCTTTGGACCTAAAGTAGCCAAGAGAAAAACCACACAACCAGTCTGCAAGGACTTGGAAATCAACATTTATGAACTATAAAATGGATTGCCAATTTCTTCAGCTCCGTTCAATGAAACAAAATCATGCAAAGTCAAGTCATTTTTCCTTTTCCTCCATTGCTCAAAGGAAAATCTACGAGAAATGCTTCCAAATACAAATACTACAGACACCAGATACATAATATGGGCAATGACCTCTACCATAGAAGAAAACAATTGTAAGGAACAAAGAAACCGAAAACTATGGATAAAAGAAAAATCCAGAGTCGTTGATAGATGGTTGAATATTACAAATTTGTGTTTAGCCGGCCAAGTGTCTAGGAGAGCTTTTGAACATACTGTGCCACATGAAAGCTCTTGAAAGCACCATCTCGAGTTCTTGGTGAGTCCAGTTATGGGTTGGAAGGTGTTGAAGAAACATAACCAACTCTTGGAAATCAAGCTTCTGAAGCTCCTCTGACCACTGTATATTCATAGAGGATTTCAAGTTATTGACTTCAACTCTGTTACGAAAGAAAACCTAGAACAATTTAAGCTGAAAACATAACCAAAGAACACAGAAAATAGCCTTTCAGATTATCTGCTGTCAAATTGACTCGAGCACAAGAATATAGTAACATTGTAACAAATAGGGTCATTCTAATTGAATCCCAATTTACTAAATACGCCCGCTTAAGTTTTCTTTCTTTCTTATGATTGTTGATGACATGGATTTTTATCGCCAATAAAATCATTTTTACTTTTTTCAAAACTCCAGAAAACAATTTAAAAAGTCAAAAAGAAAAACCACCTTGGCCAGTTTTGGCCATGCACTCAAACAGTGATTTGTTTCCATAAGCAAAGCTATCAAACACGGTAGCCTGCCCACCCCCCAACAGTGACCAAATGGGGAGAGATATTGTTAATGGACTAATAAATCACTACGGACATTTCCTTACCACAGGCTCACAGCTAATACATCCAAACACGTAACCAAGAAAACTATATCGTTGCAAAGGAAACAGATTCTATCTTACCGTTAAAAGAAAACTGGCAAATATATACACAAGGAAATCCGGCAATGCATCTCCTTCGGCTAGGTATGTATCCCAGAGACGGGAAATAAGATTGAAAGGAATCTAAAAAGGAGAAAGAAAGAAAGAAAAATCCATTAGCTTTGCAATAAATTGACAGTAGGTTCGCATTGTCCGGTGCACAAAAACAGAGGAAACACACATCAAGTACGTAGAAGATATCTGTAGGAGCAAACCTCGCGTATTAGAAGACAGTTGAACCACCGAAAGGCAAATTGAAGAAATTCGAGTCCTTGCTCCTCCACGTGTCTAGATACAGGTTCTAATGCAGAAGAAAGAAAACTAATAAATATACACAAGAAAGATGATAGCTGAACTTTGACATGTTTGTTGCATCCCATAGCGTGAGGTATATTGCCATAGCATGAGGTATATTGCCATTCTCTGAAGATCTTACATGGAACTTTGTAGAGTATACAAGAAAAACTTGGTCTATACTTCAACAAAACCAACTACATAGAAAATATTCTTTTAACAACTCATATTTAACAACATTTCACTACATTATGATGTACAAATGTGCAACAGCTTTTTACTGCATCAGATGGAGATTACAAGCTAAAGCCAGTATGCATCTCTTGGTTACTATACGCAAGTCCAAATATGCATAAAGAAAAGCAAACAGACTTCCATATTGAAAATTATGCCAAGAAGAAATATCAAAATGATTCTAGCAAAAATTAATTCAGTTTAAGCACAATGCACCTATATGATCAGTTCATCAAGGGAAAAGACTGCAAGAATAAAGAAAACAGAAGCAAAAAAGTGGGGGTTACCATCAATCCGCCTGACCAATTCCTTTAGTTTAAACACAAGCCTCTGGATTCCCGGCTGAGCAAAAGTGTAATGATCTTGCATACCTTCAAGCAAATTTGATAGGCACCAATAGCAGTCAGCCTCTATATTAGCTATTTTATCAGGAGATAGATCAGAGATCGACCAATTATCCACACTCCCGTCTAAGTATTCTGACAAGAAAACAACTAGAAAGGGAGTAACAAGATCATTTATTCCCTGAACATATCCACTTGCAGGATGTCGAATTGCCCTGAAAGAGACAAGGAGAAGTACCTTAAGAAGATATAACTAATAATCATATGAATTAAATAATTAAAAAATAAAATGATGGCATCTTGAATCATACTTCATATCTAGACGGTTTTTCCCTCTTTTCAAAGCTAAAACTGTTGGAATCCAACAACAGCTTAGAAAATAAAACAGAAACAATTCATTTAATCAAGGTACCGTGAATTTTTATCTGCATTTGATAGTCTAAACTTCTCAGTTAGAGGAAACAACTAGAAACAAGTTTCACAAAATGAGGCGAGTTATGGTATTGAAGAGCTTTATCACTACTCACTATTTCTCCCTGCATGGTCCAAATCTCAATAGAGAGCTGCCATCAAAATACCATGAAATGAACGTGGACACTCGAATCATTCTGATCAACATGACTAAATATCGGTAGAGGTGTAGCTAAAGATGTATAGTTAAGTGACAATTACAATTTCAGATTCATGCATGCCAGCCCTCCTAATGCACAATGTTAAGAACACCAAACTTACCAGGTTATTGTAGAGAACATGTACATAAACAAGTCACTATCAAATCGACACCACTATCCCAAACAGTTTAGAGCAAGAACTACTTTGGTAAAACCAACAGGGCAATGCCATATGTTTCCAAGTCTGACTGGTAATAAAAGCCTCTAAGCTTAGAGCTGTTAAAGCATTATTGGTATGGACATGGGCTGGTTTTTGAGACTGATGCATGGCACTAAACAGTAGGATAGTTTACAGACAAAATCACATCACTGTTGCATATTGTTAGCTACAACAAAATCAGCGTCTAATAAACCAAAGCCTTTCTGATCACAACTTAAGACAATTGGTCTGGAATTCCCAGATCAATAAACCTAGCAAATTTTACACTTTTGTTTTCAGGAACCAGCAGGTCCAATAGATGCAACTTAGAACAATCAGTATTAGTTTGCATGAGAGCATTTGATGTAAAAAACAAGCCAACAATGACCATAATATAAGATACAGTATTTAACCAGGTATAAAGGATGCGCTCCAAGGATTTCTGGACTTGCTCCTGCTGAAAGAAAGATACATCTGGCACAGTTCTTGGGCAATCAACAGCAATCTAACAAGGTCAACAAAGGTAATTGTCAAAACCAGGAACAAGGTATTAACACTAAGAAAGTTGGCAGTTATTTAACATTTAAACACCTGACGAAGCATGTTTATCTCATCATCTGAACGCTCAGTATCCGGAATATCATAGTACTGAGAAGCACAGTCAAGATACTCAAGGCGCTTCCTTCTTAGAACTCCCTCCCTTCTATCTGAATTAGATGGTGCATATCCCTGTTGTCAGTTCATATTTTAATTTCAAACAAGCCACAACATTTACATCATAAATGCAATCCAGGTTATGAGAAAGGCAAATAAACGAGCCCCTTTTCTAAGGTGATGGTATCTTCAAATGCATGCTTTAGGACTTCCACTCCACTTACAAGAAAGAAAAAAAAAGTGGAATGAAAAGCTTAATAACACAGTAACACAAGCATAAAATCTTGGGAGTTTTAATGAAACACTCCAGGTACTGTTCACTTTTAACGAAAAATCACATTTTTTACCTTTCCTAGTACCATTCACTTGCACCTTTATTTGTCCTTTTTCATTCAAACTAAAGTTTTTGAGGACTTTTCATTAGTTTTCCTTAAAATCTTAGGTACAAAGCAATGAAGCATGGGATGCACATTGGACACCACTGAATGAATGAACTAGGCACCTATGATCAGCTAAAGGCAGCAACAGTTTTAAACTTGCAGTGAACAAAACATATAGAAGAAAAGACAGGGTAAATAAATGTAATCGGACACAAGGAGAGAACGTAGCTGCTTCAATGTCATTAATGCTCCCTCTCACAAGGTGAACAGAAAACCAATGGCTTCTGCCTGATTCCACTTTAGGCAGCTTTGGAAGCAATTTCAATCAAGCCTTTTACAAACCTATTATACAATATACTATATGCCAATTTAAGCAATACACAGTACTAGGCTAACCCACCCACAACTTCTCCCTCCTCTAACAGCGAGCAGGCAATAATTCTATATTTGCAGCATCTAAAATGGTTAAATATCTGTGGTTAATTATTAGAGTACATTGGATAACAAATCCAAAAAACATCATAGTGCTTTTAGTAAAAGTATTGAAGGATAGAGCTTACCAAAAGAAGCCTCCATACGTCAGGCCGCATATATGGTGGTACGCCACTCCAAGCCAACTCACGCAACTTCTCTACATAAACAATCAAGATTCAATTTGAAAGGAAACGAATAATCAAAGTTCAATTAGTGCAAAAACGAAACTTGGGGAGGTAACAGATTTATCAAAAGAGTGACCTAGACTACAATGCTTGATCATACCAGCAACAATAACACGTGTGAAACTTTAGATATCAAATCATGAGGATGCCCACTAAATGATGAAAGGACTACACAAAATTTTGAAGCTAAAAAGCAACAAACAATACCCCAGGGTGACGTTTATTTCTCTCCTTATGATAGTTGTGAAGAACAGGGAACGGATTAGGTTTTGGGAGCACTGGCAGATAGAGGGGAATCTCCTTTGTGTGCACATTTTCCATGTCTATATGTACCAATTGCCAATAAGTCTTAAGTCTCCCTTCCAGACTCTTTTTGGCATGCAGCTGTTTCTAGTCTGTTTCATTTAAATGTTTTGCAATTTCAATTGAGATGCTGTTAGACATTGCATGAGTTCCTAGGAGCTAGCTCAGGGTCTCTAGAGATCTTCTATTAATGTACTTCAATTTTCAGGTTGATAGCTTGTCACTATGTTTCTGTCTGTGCTTCTACCGTATCAGAAAACACTTTGGTTTTTCATAATAAAAATAAGAATAACAGATTCTAACAAGTATTCTAGGTGGCTCAGAAAAGAAAAGACTTTAGCTTCACATAGTCGCACTTAGATAAATATAGAGGAAGGGGAGAAGAAAAGCGGGGGAGGGGAAGTTTCAAGATAAACAGTCCTTAAATACCTAATATCACTGTTGTCCCTGAAAGAACCTTTGTGAACTTCATAACTCTTGCAGAATCAGTAGCTCTAGCTCCCATGGCAGATTTTTGAGCTCCTCTGGAAATATTGTCAACATTCGAGGTTGATGATGTTAACTTATTTGAATTTTCATTATTGCTGGGGTTGCCTAGAACCTCGTTGTCTTCCTATTTTAGAAGTAAAAGTACCAGTAGTTAAAATTTCAATTAACCAACTACTGCAAATGGCTTTAATGATTTACTTTTCAAGCTCATTAGACAAAAAGGAGATAAAAATAAACCTCCAAGGCTCTGCGATCACTTGTTTGAGCATCATTGAATGATAAGCTCCTTCCATAATTTGGAGAGGGCACTTGTAATTTTGAAGGATCCGGCAGGTTTGACCTCCTAGTCAGTAACACTTTACCGGGAATACTACGACCTTTGAGCAACCTAGGTATCAGGACAATATGATCAAAGGAAAAATAATTAGATATTTGAACATATAATTATAAACAATAGATCTTATTTAGAACAACATTTAGCAACTGAAGTACAAAAACGAATCTAAAGAATTGTGGACAAGGTTCCAGAAGAGACATAGGTTGCTTCAGTTTGCAACCTTAAACTAAACATAACCCCAGTATATCATATCTGTTGACACAAACATTAAACTTTGATCAAAACTGCTAAAAATCCAAAGGCATATGATAGAACATTATAACGCAACAACGGAAAGGAGTCGTTTTGTCAGACGGCTCGAACAATCTAATGCAATCTGAATCTTATCAAGATTGGAATTTGGGAATACAACTATAAGTTTAAATCATATAACAAATCAGACTATCTTACACACTGAACCATGGCAGTATTGGTTCAATCTTAGTCCAAAGTACATGCTTGCTAGTCTTTTGAAAAGAAAAAGGAAAAAGTAAAAACTCAATCTAGCGTCACTAATTTTCAGCTAAATGACATTAACTTGAGGTTAATGCATAACAAAATCGCCAGCTGAATGTACTAAGAAAAAGAAAGTTCAGAACCAGATAAAAAATGTGAATCACATATTCACTCTAAATTCAAAAAGTCACTTCTGTTTTCCTGCATTTTCCAATTTGAGCATGGAGATCTCCAGTCACACTAATTTTCTCACTGATTTCGCATCGAAAACATCGAAATGAACAAAACCCACATTCAGAATTTGAGAAATCAAAATTCAAAAGCTGTTCTTTTTACATATTGGGGCCAATTCTAATCTCCAATGCAATGGATTAGAGTCATTAACGAGTGAGAAACTGCATCCTAATTGTTTCAGTTCAATTTTAATCTTCAAAAGGAATCCTTTTGTAAATGGGTTATCAAATCTGAGGAAAATCATAAGCAAAAATCATCAAGAAATTAATAAAAATACTCAGGAAAAAAAAAATACCCTTGAACATTTCTGAGGGTTTGGTTGAATCTGGAATCGGGGGTTGAGATTGCGCTTTCTTTCTTGGAGTGATTTTCTTCTCTGTCGAAGCTCTGATTGCTCTTGTTGTTCATGGCTGTTGCTCTACAACGACCATGCCGTTTGTTTTTTCTGTTTCTTTTTTTTATTGGGTGCTTGTTTTGTTGGTCCTTTTTTCTCTCTCTAGTCTCTACAGAAGAACAGCTCGGAAAATAACAAATGTTTGCAAAAGCAAAGAACAAGAAGTCTCTAACCTTTTTTTTCCTCATAAAGATTTTATTTTTCTTTATATTTTTTGCGATTAAACATTTTATCTTTGAAATTTTACAGCACGATCTTCGGCTGATAAATTAATAAATTGTCAATTCAAATTATGAGAAATCTTATAGAATATTGAGTGGCATAGACAAGTACTATCTTCGTTTTATAACCAACAGTAATACATTTATATTGTAATATAAACGTAAGTGGCCAGCCCTCCAGCCCTCTCTGATTCCGTGGGGCCCTCCTAGATTCCACAGCCTTCGGTTGGAGACGGTTTTCAGGCTATTTTCGGCCCTCTGGCCCTCTAGACCCTTCGGTTGGAGATGACCTCACTTCCAAGTGAAGAGGAATACCACCAGATCGTAGTATTGACTGACAAAAGTTTGTTGATTTTAAACCAAAAGAAAATTAATATTAAACCAAAAGTTCGTTGATTTTAACAAACGAAACTATAATAAATTAGAAGGAATGAAGAGTTTCAAACCCATAATGTATAGGTGAAAACCAACATTCAATTAACTAGAATATTGGATCACATGCAAATTCAATTAACTAGAATATTGAATTACATACAAAAGTATTATTTTGTGGATTTATCTTAATTTCTTTTGGGATTAAAGGTATTCCCATGGGGTTCTTCTATATGTTTTTCCCCTCATTCGGTGTCTAGCATCGCAAATAACTCGCTAGATTTATTTTGCATTAGAGAAGGAATGAAAGTGAACTTCCAAATATCTTCTAAATCGAATATGGAAGATATAGATTAATCATAGAAGGAAACTTATCCCACGCTCATACCTTTTTTTTGGGAGATTAAAGAGAGAATTTTCCTCTATGAGTAATCTATCTTCGACCTTCAACTAAACAGCATCTACACATTGACATTCATTTTTTTCTATTTTACACAAATTGAACCAAATCCTTGACACTAAACGAGGCCTTATTTTCCTGTAATGTTTTTCGTTAACGTACGGAGTAATGGATGAATGAGTTTATTTGAGTCATGTTCATCCAAAGATAAAATGTTCCCTGGTTATAGTGTAACAGTTGCATTGACTACTGAGACGTAAACGGGGCTGGTGATACAAAAGGTTAAAGTAGGTGACATAATTATCACCACCTAACCAGACCCACACAACATTTGCACCGACTACAAATATGCTTGGTAACAGCAGCTAACTCAAATAACAAAACAACTTCATCGTCACGGAAGGATCTTACGTCGGCGGCGGGGCGTTTCTCGCTTCACGTACATTTTCTCCGTTTCATTCAGCGGTCGGCTTGAACCATCTGGCTGGCTGACAAATTTCCAGCCACCGCCACCTCCACGCTTTCCTCTGGGTCCGAGTTTTTCAACTGTGAAGTTCCACCCGTCTGAAGTCCGACGACGACTATGCTTGTGGCAGAAGACCTCTCCCTTCATCTGCACACGTGTGAAACCGTCATTTAAACGGATAATATAAGCATTGACAGACAATAGTAATGGTATTAATCACAAAACTGAATAGTCAATGTGCAGCGCAATGGGCAGAGCATAGACAGAAAACAAGCCTTGAGCCACCCTATATACGGGTCATTCATTAATGACAAAGAAACCATCTTTTCCTTTTCAATGAAAGTACTTCCCTTTTTATTATCCTTGGAGCATGGATGGATGGACAAAACCCCTTTTACCCGATGTGTCAATACAACTTGATAATAGATATCACACTAATTTTCAACTCATAAGTTCTAAGAACCAGAAATTGGAACCACACACAATTCCATAGCGAAGATATCAAAATTCTACATACATCGCAATTGGATATGGCACTTAATTTCAGTCACCAAATTTGTCAACCCACACTCCCAGTTAAGACTTGCTATCACCTTGTCCTATAGAAACCCACTTAATACTCTCCTAATCAGTTTGCTTGTACACCGTAAAGTCCATCAGTTGTTCGTATATAGAGGTATGTAGAGGAGAAATACAATAACTATTGATGCCACTTTAGTGGGAAAAAGAAAAGCATGATGCAAAAACATATTTAGTTTCCAATAATTCATCCTTAAAGATAAAAAAATGAACAAAGAGAAAGAAAATCTAATAATAATGAGCATACGTAAAAGTAACACCATATATAGCAGTAATACTTTGTAGTACGGAATTATGCTTTTTTCTTTATTATTAATGTTGGATTGCTTTCTTTTCTAATGGAAAAGTTTGGATTATGGAACTTACTTTCATTTTGTTGAAGTTCATTCTCTGAACAAACTCTTGATAGAGCATTTCGTCTTCTTTCTTCGAGATTTCATAATGAACTTCATCCAAATCTCTGGTGGTACCATCCCAACCCTCTGGCATAACCTTGAAATCAGGTTTGTAGGGAAGGGATGCCACATGGAATTCGCGGTCATGAGAATTAAAAAATCTGAAAAGAGGAAAGGAGTTATGCACTATGAGAAATAAAGTCTGGCTATTAGATCAGCCAAGCACCACTAAGCTTATAAATTTGCGACTACAATTAATGCAGCAGGAAACCTATACCATCAGTATGAAGTATGCACAGAATAACTGATATCATTGCAAAATTATTAGAACTACAGGACACTTTTTATATAATAGAAGTAATGCTTGTGAATTGATATCTTACTCTGGGCAGGTGTCAAGCAGGAGCTCAACAGAATCATCTAAAGGACGACCAAGCTTTTTCTCCTCTTCCTCCTCAAGCTCTTTGAGCCAAAGAATAGCATGCACTCTCTGCCTCATAATCCTATAATCCTTAGCCAGCCTCTCAACAGTATAAACCTCAGGGTTTTCCTTGTGCCTCTTATATATCTCAGCCTTCTCCGAGTCCTTGAGATAAGACCCTCTGGCACCAGGCTCACGCACTTGCTTCAGAAGCACACTGATCTCCCGCAATCTTTCTCCCCACCCATCCACAAACTTTTTGCTTTTCTTGTTCTCTTCTTCCAGTTCCCTTATCCTATCCTCAATTTCTTGCAAACCAGATACCACTGACGATTGAGATGGGTCGGGCCCACTTGTCCGTCGGCCTACCACCTCCCCATCAAAATGCTCCTTGGTCAATCCAGTCGACCACGCTGATGCAGTATCCCACCCCAAATCATCTGATGCATTACTGCCAAATGTTCCAGGCGGAGGTTTATCCCACCCCAAATCATCTGATGTATTATTGCTGAATGTCCCAGACGGGGGTTTATCCCACTCATCTTTACCAGCATTTTCACCATCACCTCCAGAGCTGAAAGAAAAGTATAGAGGAGTGATAAACTGACAAAATTCGACACCATTCTTCAATGGAAGCACACCAGTGCTTCCCAAAGTCGGTTTGCTTTTCTCTCTCAGAAACTTTGCTGTACTCGTGCCAAGTGAAGTTGAGGAAAGACGAGAAATAACCCGGTGCAGATTCTGCATTGCTGCAGTATTTTGCCCAGGGCGCAATCTACTAACCACACCACAGGTACTGAATATCCTAAATTCACCAGAAAGAAGAGGGAAATCTCTTAAGCCTCCACATTTATTTATCTAACGTAACTCCGTAAACAAATCAAGTTCAACGCATATACTACAACACAAAACAGTGACACACACAGATCAAATATGGCCAGTTAACGAATTCATAACCCCGAAGTACTGATCTGATGCCATTTCTGCACGTTGAAAATGAAAGAAATTTAAATCTCATTCATCGGGCAAGAGCCATTAATTGCTCTGTTCACAAAACATTTTAATCTAGCATACAAATGGCATATAAATCTATACATGCAAGTACAAACGCACATATAAAGTTGGGATCTTCACTATCTATATTCACAACCCCGAAAATCTCAACGCAAAACAAAACAGCCGCTCGCTCCGATTAGCTAATGCAGATTGAAAAAAAACCCAAAAACCCAAAACCCCAACTTTAATTTAAAAAATCATATCGAAAATGTCTGTTCATACGAGTCGCAGCCAATAATTACATTTTTTCCCAAGAACAAACAGAAGCAGACACACAAACAGACATATGAATTGAATTCCAGTTCATCAGAAATGCTACGACATATGAATTCACAGCATTTTCTCAGCAGCCAAACAAACGGAAATCAAAATTCAAAATACGTATACGCGTAAAATACCTTGAAGAGAGAGACGTACGCTGAAAGCTGCAGGACTCAATTCATTGAAGCAAAACCCTAAATCTGAACTAAATCATTTCGTGGTTCACTGCATTGATCGGAAGCGAGAAGGACTGTGGTGAAGATGGTGTGGAAAGATGTAAACCCTCAAAACCCTCGGCTGCTAATCTACTCTGAAAATCCAGCCTTTTGATCGTCGGGCGACCCGGATAGGCCTAGTCCACGTCCTGGGCCTTGAACTGTACAGCTTAATGGGCCCAGCCCTATCCATTCAGTGGCCTTGGATGAATTTAGAACAAGTCAACGTGACCATATGTAAAGAATAGTGATTTCACACTTTTATTTTTTAATTTTAATTTTAATTTTATTATTATTAGAGAAAGGAGAAAACTCAAAACTGTTACAATAATTTAGAAAATGAAATATTTTTTAACCGGAATGCATAGATAAAAATCTCATTTTATTATCAATCCATTGTTGGAAAATATTAGTATTTAAGTTTATTTTAATGTTTGATTTTTTGGGTTTAGCTCGTTAGCATTAGTTTTTCAGTTTCTTACCTTTTTGGCCTAGTCACGATGTAGTCTCTTGCGGTTTTGTAGTCGTTTTGACATTCTCGTTTGTTTAATAATATTCTTATTAGTTTGTAGTATACTAGTATTATTTGTTGTACTCTGATATTCAACTTTCACTTCTCTAATTTTAATACTATAACTAAAGAAATGAGCGTGCGAGAACAAAAAAAGAATGTGATAATCACTTTTAGTAACTAAAAAGAGATTAATTTTTATATGAATAAAGTGCACTGTTATTAGCAGTTCAAAAATAATTATATAACATTCACGGTGTGACGATCTTAGACACAACTCGATAACCCGACTTAAACGCATCACAATATCATTGGATTTGAATTGACCATAATCTTGCTGGTGTCATAAACAGTTATAAGTATTTGTCCCAGGATTTTAGTAATTGACAAAGCTTTGTACACGTCACTTCTTATACAAGAGAGGGTTCGAGATTACTTGTGGATCATATCAATCAATGTCCAAATTGAAACAGAGTTTTGTTAGAAAATTAATATTACTTTCAAATCTCCTGATGACAAATATACACGATTGTACATAATTTTGAGACTTAAAAATCCCTCTACATCTAAATTCATAAGTTAGGTACACTTCACTCTAAATCAACAAAATCTAATCTGACAAATCTACATTTTTTTTTTGGTTAGAAAAAGTATCAGGGGAGCGGTCGCTACCCAATCTCAGAGCTGGAACAAACTACAAGTCTCTTTAAGAATTTATATAGAAAGTCTTAAGACTCTTTTTTGATTTTTACAGATTGTCCACTAAAAGATATTGCTAGCAACAAAACTCAAATTTAAATTTTTATCTAATAAAAAAAACAATCTTTACCGACTCAACCAACTATCGATAAATAAAATTCCATAATTTTCCTTGGTGTAAATGAGGATCATAGGATGCTAGTGTTATTTTGTAATAAAATATTTGTATAATTCTATGGGTGAGTTGGAACTTTGGCAAATGGTTTGTGAAATGGGTAAAAACCGTAGAAGTCAATAAAGGGGCAAAAGGTTGAGACCGCTGTCGTCCACTATATCCACCACCCAAAAAGCACAAAAGCAGTTTTACTGAACACACACCCACGACTGACCACCCCACCTCCATTTCAGCTCAGCTCAGCTCAGATTCCGGGCGTCCAAATCGACCAGTTTTCCGACCCATCCTTCCGAAAGCCATGCCTTCTTGCTAAGCTTCACGATCCCGAGCTCGGAAATCCTTTCAATTTCTCACTAAAACTATGTTCGATGGCTTCAATGTCTTCAGGTACTTTTCTGTTTATTTTGGTTCCTTTTTTTGTTGCTTAAATTCATGTGATTATCTGCTGTTTGGTGGCCGAGAAAGTGTGGAAAAATACAGTGAAAAAGATGCAACTTTTTTTATGGTAGTTAAAGTTTTTTTAATTTTTTTTAGATTAAAAAAATTGGGAATTTTAAGATTTGCTACACTTTGTCAGTGGTATCTCAGATTTGTCAATCTACGAGTTATTTCAATCTTCAGTTCAGTGTGGCTTTTCAGTGTTATAGCTTCATAAATTTCCGTTTGATTATTTCTCATCGGGTTCTTGTTCGAAAGAAAGAAAATTTAGGTAAATTGTTTGTGTCTTTGATTTCTGAAAAGTGAAAGAATTCACCTTGAATGGTCACACTAGAGACACCGAAATTCAGCCTAGTTGCGAATGCAAGCTTGCATCTACTTAGGGTTGTGATTATGTGCTATATATCAGGTGGATTATGTGTTATACTTGTGTATATTGTAATCATATTATTAATCCAAAAAAACGTATATTCTGAGCACATTTATCCCTTTATCTGCACTCGAGAGGAGTATGAGTTTCCCTTCTGGGTTTGTGTTGATGCTTGAAGGTGGCATAGGTATTGCTGCATTCGGTTGAGCTATTTTTGGGCCTGTCACGAACCCAGGTACCACTTACTAATGTAAATCTCAATGGTACTCAAGGGCTTTGGGAGTTATGGATTGTTTAAAGGCTGCTATTCATCATAAAGGTAAGTTTGTATTTATTCTAAATAGCTTGTTTAGGGATTCTTTGGTAGGGGCAGGACGAACAAAAAGATGGTTACAATACTACTTAATGTGCGGCAAAATATTAAGGTCTCGTTCCTTAGTGTAAAGTTTGTATGACCAGAGGATAGCTATCCATTAGGTATTGCTGGAATTGATTATGTTGGTAGCTTTTCTTTGGAAGTAAATCTAAACTTGCAATATATGCATTGTATTTTGGTCAATGAGTAATGTGTCCTTGCTACTTCTTCTGAAGACAGGCTTATATGTCACTGCAGGTTCTTTGTGCTGCCAGTTATTATTATTCTTTATCTGGTTATCCAGTTTCCAAGATGTCGTGGCAGTGCAGACAGTATTTGACCCAAGTCATGCTTCTTCCGTGGCAGAGCTAGGCCTAGCTAATCCACCTACTACTGGGTTCTTTAATCCCATTGAAATATCACCAGCTGTTATTCCAAACTACCCAAATCCTGCAGATGAACCTTCACAACCGATGTACCCGAATTTTCCGACAAGATATGAGCCTGTTTTAAGCGGGAAGTGTCCTGTGAATTTTTCTACCATATCAAGTGTAATAGAAAAGACAGCTACTGATTGCTTTCAACCTCTGGCGGCAATATTAGGAAATGTAATGTGTTGCCCGCAGTTTAGTAGTTTAATCCGCATCTTCCAGGGTCTCTATAGCTTCAACTCTGATAAGTTGGTTCTGCAAAATTCAGTCGCGAATGATTGTTTTAAAGATATCATCAGTATCTTAGCCAGTAGGGGTGCAAACAGTTCAGTACCTACACTCTGCTCCATAAATTCGTCAAATCTTACTGGTGGGTCCTGTCCAGTGAAGGACATTAATGCCTTTGAGAAAACAGTAAATGCAAGCAGTTTAGTGGACGCTTGCACAACTGTTGACCCTCTCAAAGAGTGCTGCAGACCAATTTGCCAGCATGCAATAGCGGATGCTGCACTAAGGATCTCAGGAAAACAATTGATGATGAATGAGAATAAAAATTTAGTGGGTGGGCTTAATTATACTGATACTCTAAGTGATTGTAAAGGTGTGGTTTTTTCATATCTTTCAAGGAAACTCTCGTCAGATGCTGCCAATACTGCATTTCGAATATTATCTGCCTGCAAAGTTAACAAAGGTACAGTTTTCAAGTATCTGTACAACTAATTTATTTACACTTTAGAAATTGTGGTTTCAGCATCTAATCTATTGTTAAGTTGTTCGTCTTGCCTGAAGTATAGACAAAAATAATGAATGCAGTAAGCGGGTTCCTCCATTTATTAAAATATGAATTTTTTTAGTGTCAATATAGAAAATGAAAAGACAATTTGTTTGAGCTGATAAGAGAAAGTAAACTTAAAAGATCAACATTTGTTACTTTCGTTTCATTTTATGAATCATATTGTTAATTTCATTGGTTCTTCTTCACTAATATTTATTTAGCCTATTTAATCAATATGTTTATCTGCAGTACTTAGTGTTCACTCATGAATAATTTCTCTGGAGGTACATGTGCTGAATGTAATGCCATATTCTTATGGAAATTGTACAAGTTGGTTGTGTTTAAAACCAGCAGCGCACAACAGTTTTACAACCTTGTGTTGGGTATCAGAAGGACAAGTGAAGCTGCATTAGGCGGCATATTGATTCACTAATTACCAAATTCAGTCATGAAATGAGTGAAGCATCCAAATTATGTTTACCCACTTTTTC
The DNA here is from genome assembly GCA_963580275.1 of Crataegus laevigata. NCBI lineage: Eukaryota > Viridiplantae > Streptophyta > Magnoliopsida > Rosales > Rosaceae > Crataegus > Crataegus laevigata. The sequence goes on along the minus strand of OY756946.1, from coordinate 6,584,427 downwards.
ACTGGCTTGTGAACGGAAATATGATAACCTTTCAGTTTTTTACCCACTTTTGCCTTGTAGTTTTAAGTTTCAGATTTGGCTTGCTTATACTTGTAAATGAACCATATACATTTTACTTGGTTTTTAGTAGCTTGAGGGTTACATCTTTACATGCTGTGTATTTTTGGACTTGTTATATGCCGTAGCATCTTTTCTCATGAAAATGATTTTCACTTGTGCAGTTTGCCCTTTGGAATTTAAGCAGCCTTCAGAAGTAGTTAAATCATGTCGCAATGTTGCTGCCCCCCCGAGTCCTTCCTGCTGTAGCTCATTAAACGCTTATATTTCGGGAATACAAAAGCAAATGTTAATTACAAATAGACAAGCTATAATCTGTGCTTCAGTGTTTGGGTCCATGTTGAGAAAAGGCGGGGTGATGGAAAATGTTTATGAGCTTTGTGATATTGACTTGAAAGACTTTAGCATTCAAGGTGCTCATCCTGCCATGCCATTCTTTTAATTATTGTTCCTCTTTTCTTTCATTATATCTGATCTTTTACCTTTTTTTTCCCTGGATCCCTGGTGGTGGGCACTGCAACAGAATACGTGCAACAAGGTATGACATTTTCAATCTTTCTCCTGTTTCTTTTATTGATTGATTATATTCTTTGTGAAGGTTTGATATCCAATTTCATGCTTTAGCAGAGGGAATATTCTTTGTACTGTGTTGTGGGTGCTTTATAAAATGCCGGTTGCAATGTTATTAGTGTAACTGAAATTGATGTCACTTAGATCAAATGCAGGGTGTTTTAGCAATATGTATCCTAAATGTACATTTCCTAGGTGTTCTAGATTGTAATGTTGGATTCATGATCCCTCGTATGTACTTGGCAGTGGCGATCAAGTAATTCCTGAATCATTATTCTTATAAGATTGGTACCTTCAACTTTGCTCATATGCAGGGTGTTTACTTCGAAGCTTGCCTGCGGATGCGATAATTGACAATACAACAGGTTTCAGCTTTTCATGTGATTTGAGTGACAACACTGCAGCGCCATGGCCTTCATCTTCCTCAGTTTCATCGTTGTCCTTTTGTGCACCTGGTAATTGATTGGGCAAAGAATAACTTGTGTTGCCGTTTTCCCTCAAAAAATCTATATACTATGTGAAAAATAATACTGGGATTCTATAAATTGCATTTTTTTCCTTTGTGTGCAAGTCCATTACCTCATGGCTACTATGCTTTGCAGAGATGTCATTGCCCGCACTACCAACATCGGAGACTTTTAAAAATCCTGGTATGTGTCGCTGCACTATCCAATTTCTTCTGTGCATATGTGAATTTCCTTCGTTCTTTTGTTTTGGTGTGCTTAACAAAGTCATAAAGCATGGACAAACGTAATGACATTGGAAGATAAAAAATGAAAGCTGCCCTCTTTAGTCAAGCTGGCACAATAGCTAATCATATGATCGGTGTGCTATTCAAATGAAAAAAATGTCAACCAAACGAAGGAAAATCAGTTCAATTTTCGGAAGAAGCGTTTTGTGTTGTGAAAATGAAATAAGCCTTTTGTGTTGTGGAAGTGAATAGAGTTGTAGTGCAGTGTTAAGCATGAGCGCTTGCGTCTACCATTTGGCAGTTCTGGGATTTGCATTTCTTCTTTGCCCTTTCTTTAGACGTTCTCACGCGGGAAAATGTCTGACACTGTAAAACAATGCGTTGATGATGCAGGCTGTCGTGGTGGTGAGCTGGAATTTATTGTACCCGTTTTTTCATTTTTTGTTCTGGGTACTCTGTTGTACTGAGGATATAGATATATGTGCTGAGGGTTGGGGTGGTTTGAATTTTTAGGGACGTTTGGAAATTTATGTGTGGATTTTTCTTGTATATTTTGAGTAGTAGTTTCCATGTATAGCAGTTCTCTCTCTATTCCTGGCAATTATGATACAATGATCCGGTTAAATTATGTTACATTGACCCGATTGGGTTAAAAAAAAAGCCCATTTTTAGGTTTACTACAAAGTTGGCAAGTTACAATGTTTTTTTTTTATTTATATTTTTTTAACGAGAATAATTGGTGGCAAGCTACGGTTATTCACTCTTCTCCTTGCAGGAGTCAGGAAGTGTCACAAGGGCATTTCAACCTTCTTCTGGCCACAAGTTTGGCTTTCTCATTAATAGTGGGTTTCGAACCCAAGACCTCTAATTTTTAGTTTGAACGAATCCTAAAAATGTGTTAACCATCCTCGTTCCTCACTCACTTTGGTTAAATCAAGAACTCAAAAGTAGTAAAGAAGTTTAGAGACCCCTTTGTTTGCACAATTAAATATAACGAGATGAGATTGGATATGATACTATAGTCTAGATTAAAATATCTCATCATCATGTTCGTTTATTGCCTATCAAAAAGCTAATATTCTCTGAGAAACGCAAACAATCGCTGAACCTCAAATGTAAAAATAGTAGGCAATCAAAAACCGAAAACATAAGAGTACTAGTTATTTCCCTCCAGAAAAACGAGCACGAGTTCTTAATTACATTAAATGGACTACCTGATCTTAGTGAAACATAAACTAGCATGCATAGAAACGAAACCTAGAGGAAAGATTTTCGGACCCTATCTATGATAAAATCATTCTTTAAGCGGATTCAGCACGTGACCAATGAACATAATAGTCCCAGTCGTTTCCTCTCTGATCAACAGCAGGAATGGATGATCAGCCACGAAGTCTATCACTTCAATCCGTTCAACCGGTGCAGCAGAACAATAAAGATCGTAATAAACAGAAGCATCTGCAGCTGTTGTGCCATCTTCATCAACTTCAATGAAGGATTTATGAATGATTTCGCCCTTACCTATATGTGATTCCAACATCTCTGTCAAATCACCTTCACCATTGAAAGGCAACACCAGTCCTAAATCCTTGAGAATTTCGGAAGCTGTAAAGCCGGAGGTAATCTTAAACCTTGGGATTTTGAAGTCACCAACTGGGACTCGTCTTCCGGGGTGATGGCGATCTAAGAAACCAGGCTCGGAACAAAATCTCTCGACCAAAGCTGGGAGCCCATATTTTTCATCTGGCAGCAACAAGTACATCGAAAACTGCCGCTCCTTGTCTTCACCTTGTGAATAAGGAAGCTTCAAGACTTTGAAGCCGTCAAAGGCTCTAACAAAATGATTTCCGGAGCTTCTCATGAACGGCGCCTTAACGGAAGTACCGTTGAGAAGGTGGAAGTTGTCCGTTATTGTTCTTGATGCATCGAACTTTCTGCTCCAAAGGCCTTTGAAGTGTAAAGCATTTGAAAGTATAAGCTCGGTGGTGTGGTCAATTGACCCAGGAGAAAGAGCCTCAGTGACAAGGCCTTTCGACGCCTTCTCGGCCCATAAATTCACTTCACGTCTCACTTCCTCGGGGTTCACAAAACTAACATGTTTTATAGCTGCCTTGTAAGCAGTGTCCACAACCTCTTTGAAAGAAGGTTTGATGGTGATAGTATCCTTAACCCAAAGGCCATTGGCAAAACTTAGGCAGGGACCGCCTTTGGTAGATCCGTCTGTGAAGATCAGAGGGACAAGATGGGAGGCAAGGGAGTTGAGTTGGTCCGTGGAATCGGACCTGAGGAAAGCCAGCAACTGCTCCCTTGTGGGACCTTTTGACCCGGCCGTTAACAGCCACAGCACAACCTGGATGGACAGCGGGGAGTACACCATATTCTTCTCTTTGCCTTCAGTGGTGAGCAGCTGCTTAGTAATTTCGAGTGAGACATCGTTTACGTTGCTGACGGTTTCTTTGGTCGACTGAGATACAAACAAACAAGAAACCCCAGTTACAAGGAAATTAAACACAATAGGAAGCAAAAATCAAACAGAAATGACAAATGCTAAAAGAAGAGATATATAAATATTCCACGATCAATTAAAATCAAATATAAACAAGCCAAACACACATAGGAAAAACTCCATGGATACACAAAACCCTAAATGAACCTGCAATGCTTATTTCGAAACTGCCAGTCAAATATAAAAAAGTGCTTCAGAAATTGATTCTTATCCACCAAGAATAGACTTGATTTCAACATTTCAAAAGTTAGATTTCAAAATCTCCAAGAGCTACAGAGCTACTTGTGCAATTAAAATGGCTAGAGGGAAGCCAAAAATTAAGATAGATTTTAGAAAATTCAAAATCAAAACGAAAAGTGAAAGCTAGGGTTAGGGAAGTGCACTGTATAATCAATAACAAAAGGGAAAACCTTACTTGAATATCGCCACCGGGGAAAGCGAAAGAGAGACGAGCAACGGAAGCCATCTGAGAGGAGCAACGATAGATCGTTGGCTGTTGATGCGTAGAAAATGGACTCCGAAGTTCATAGCCATAGGCTCCAGCAGGCTGAAACGACGGTGGCTGCCGAAGCGACAATGTCCGCTGCTGTTGCTGCTGAGTTTGAA